>CM062815.1:1033529706-1034129706 GCA_031772625.1 Pinus tabuliformis
TGTCTCTCCTCCCATCACTCTCTCTCTCTCTCTCTCTCTCTCCTCTACCCCCATCAACTCTATCACTATCTCTCTCCCCCCTATCCTTCTCTCATTCCCTTTCTCCCCCTCCATCTTTGTGTCTCCCTCTCTCCTCTCTTCCCATTCTTTCTCACTCTTTGCTCCTCTCTCTATTCCCTCCTTCTCTCCTCTCTCCCTAACTCTCTTTCTTTCTCTCTCTCCTTCTCTCCCCCCTCCATTTTCATGTCTCCCTCTCTCTCTCTCTCTTCCCCTTCTCTCACTCTCTCTCTCTCGTCTCCTTCTATCTCTCTTTCCCTCCTCTTCTTTCTCCCTCACTTTCTTTCTTTCTCTCTCTCCTTCTCTCCCCCTCCATCTTTGGCTCCCTCTCTCTCTCTTCCCCTTCTCTACCTCTCTCTCTCCTCTCCTCTCTCTCTCTTCCCTCCTATCCTTCTCTTCTTTATTCTGATCATTTTAAATATGCTAAATATGTCAAATATTAAATTTGATAATTTTAATTTTAAATTTGTTTGGTTACTTAGTTTGTTGAGATGATAAAGATTGTTAATAACTTGAATGATGAAATAAAAATTTTGAATGCAAAGTGACAATGTAACAATGTTGAATGATAGAAAATGTGAATAATAAGAATGTAGTTGATGACAAATAGTATTCATCATGATCAAATTTAAACTATTTTCTTCTACTGTTCTTATTGTCACACATGTTAGTTTTTCCATATTTTCATATCGATCATATGAAAAGGGTGGTTGAAATCATAGACCATTCAAATCTTTAACTCGAGTTATTGTAGTAAATGTCATACCTTGTCTCTCTTTCTTTCCAATATTAATAGTAGCTTTCTCCAAAGTCAATCATTATGACTTATGGAGTGTTAAACCCCAAGTAAGTTTCAATGGTAGTTGTTCATTGGAATCTGGATTAGGGGTAAAATTTTGCTCAAAAATCAAAGTTTCCGGAATCACTTGTAACCTAAATGACCGTATCCATATCGACGATACGATCCCAATGCAACTCATTTCACTCAAAACAAAGTTCTTATGAGGAAGTTAGAGCCCACTGACCATTTCACTAAACAATGAAAAAATTTGCAGGTACTGCCCAGTCTGCGGTCTGTACTGCTGATGTGGTAGATGATAGGGCAGGTGAATGTGCAGGTCAACGGGGTCAATTCCCAATGAGGGCTCGCCAAGTGTCACTGTTTGATTGGTTTGCATCTTGGTGATGTGGCGCCTTATGATTGGTTGTCAGAGAAATAATGGGAAGGTGACACGTGGCAAGCCCAGAGGCCACCATGTGTCCCTCCATAGGTTAAATGGTCAACTGAGTGTTTGGTCAAAAATTTTGTGGAGGCATCAGGGTTCAACCCCACGACCTCCTCTCCACTAGTCGTGAGCCTTACCACACCCATTCCATTAGTTCTTGACAATGGTTGAATGCGCTCATTATTAAAGGTTAAGTGCTGGGGGTATGGAGGAAAGGGGCCAAGGCTTAGCCCCGACCCCCAAAAAAATGCAGCCATACAACCATTCGCCAAGACCAGGAGTACGCCCAACCAATACTTAGCACGTAAGAGCAGATTAGTGCTAATAAATGCGCGAATTATCCTAATTAATCCCAATTTGTGTTAATTACAAGATTAACACTTAAGCGCATTTATGGTTAATTAACCTAGACTTATCCTTAAATAATCCAGGATTATGGTTGGCAGTATTTTTGGTGCATTCCACCATTTTCGGGCTTGCCTCTGAATTAGCGACCTTAACTGGAGTTTCTCCAGATTTGGAGGAGTTTTCTTGGGGAAAACTGGAGAAGACCATAACTTGATGGTATTTCGACCAATTTTGGCTAAAGAAGAGTCATTCCTAGATGATTTCAACATTATGAACACAATGGAACATGTTTCAGAGGTAGAGAGGCACTTATGTATGTGATTTTTTCCACGTTGAAGTTTAAGGAAGCCTAGGGCCACCAGGAAAGGAGGTCAAGCCCGAAACAACTGTAGTCCATTTGCATAGTTTGGAGAGTCATATTAGGGGTTTTTGGATGCTCTGAGTCATTTGAAGCAGTTTATAGGAGCTGTAGAGCATTGTAAATTATTATTTTTTTCCATTTTTAGCAAATACACAGGCCCAAGCCATGGAGAGTTGGACCAAGGAGATGTAGCCCAAGAGGGGTGAACTCCTTTATCAAAACACTGTGTTAAGTGTTCTTCTTGATGGTATTCTGTACTTTTAATTGATTTTGTTTATCATTTTTCTTTCATGCTATTCTGCTCATGATTCTAACATAAAACTTACCTGTTTCTGTTCACAAACACCATAAAGGAACCATGCACGTGAAGCAATTGACAAGCATATTTTTATAAATCTGAAGTTGAAATTAGCACAAAAAAATATCAAGTTGGTATTAGAGCAAAGGTTTGTTTGCTTGATTTCTTGAGATTTGTGCAAGGAGAATTAATAGTGTGCAAGTTTATGTGATGGCAGCTTCAACAAGTGATGTCTCTAATCTCTCTTCCTTAGCAATATTCTTTGATGAAGAGATGTTGCAAGAGTTTTTCATCATGAGAGATATGGTGAAAGAGATGATTGAAGATAGGAAGGAGAACACTATACTTCAAGAGGAGTTGATGGCCATGAAGGAGGAGAAGAAAGAGCTTCTTGAAAAGATGCATGAGATGGAGATTTTACTCTATGATGCCAAGGAAACCCTAGCCAAGTATGTGCATGAACATGAGGTATGCAATTCAAGTTTATCTTCAATTTCCTCTCAAAATGAATGTTTTGGTGCTTTTGAAAGACACACTAGAGGAATAGGGTCCAAATTATTGATGAATATGGGCTATGAAGGTAGAGGGTTAGGCAAACATGCACAAGGCATAGTTGAGCCAATTGTTGTTGAGGAAAGGCCTAGGTATTTGGGTCTTGGTTATGGACAACATGATGGAGAATTCTCCAAAGCCAAGGAGGCACATGAAGGTTTTCCAAGAGGAAATTTCATTACATGTTCATACCCTCAAGCTTGTGAAGTTTGTGTTCATGAGGAATGCAAAAGTTTTATACCCACTTTGCAAGAATATGCTCATAAGCATGCAACTAGTGGAAATGGAAAACAAGAGGATGATGAAAGCTCTAAGTTCCTTGAAACCATTGTTGGTATCCCAAAGAGAGCCACTATCTCATCAAATTCACCTCCTCAAGAAGGCGACAAAGGTCAAAGTGCAAGGTATAAATCTACCTTTAATCAAGTTTCTTTTGATTATGATAAACATGGTAAATCTTCACATAAGAATTGGAGAGAATTTACATATTTTTTTGTGGTTTGAATAACCATAATGTTTCAAGATGTTGGAATAAAATGGCCACATATAGGAAACTTTCAAAGAAAAAGAGACAGAAAACAAGAGGTCCATTGGATAATGGAAACCATGTTGCAAAGAAGATGCAATTGTTTTTCACTCATTGCCATAAGCAAGGTCATCTCATAGACAAATGTTAGACTTTGTATCCAACAACTCATCCACGACATTTGAAGAAGGTGGAGAGAGACTTTGGCAAGAATGAAAAAGGAGATTCCATAATTGATGTGGGTTAAGATGATTCACAAGATGATGTGCAGCTGAAAGAAGCACCATGGAAATGGTTTGGTAAGAGGTGGTTTGATTTCTTATCCAAATAAGGCTTGCATTTCTTTTGTTGATAGATGTAATTAAAAATGCATTTCTTTTCCTTAGGAATGCATTACATTTCTGTTGAAAGTATGCTGCAACTTGTATGATGCAAGATGTTGAAAGTGGAGTTCTGTTTGACTCACTTAAATGCAACAAAGAAGGCAATTTATGGTTACAAGTTTGTATGTAAATGCAATTCTTTTGAATGCATTCTTGATGTTGCATATTTTTTCCAGGAAGGTGTGTGAAAGTGGGGTATGTTACTCACTTCATTTGCAACAAATTTGTCAATTCAGCTCTTTATGTACCCATACATGTTTTTGGGCTTATTGTACTTGTGTTTTTACTTGAGGGAGAGTTGAAGAATTGTACACATACATGAGAGTTTGTGTGTGTGTGAACAATGGAATTGTTGCTAGTTTCATTGTGTTTGGATACATGCATGAGTGTCGACTTGTGTCGATTGTTGTCACATGTATGTCATATTGACTTGGAAGAGTTGATTTTATCTCCAAAGATGAAAGGGAGATGTTGACGTATTATTGCATGAGATGTGAAATTCTTGTTGTTTATGCAAAGAATCATCAAGTTGTTGTACATGCTTATGTTTGGCTCTCAAGTCAAGTCAATTTTCGATGATGTTTTGTCGACTTATGTTTAGTCGATGATGTTTTGTCAACTTATGTTTAGTCGATGATGTTTTTTCGACTTGTGTTAGTCGATGGTTTGTACACCAAGATGCAAGAGTACATGGTGATGTTACATGATGTGACAATTGTTGCTTTGAAGGAGCAAAAGAAGAGGTTGTTGATTTGCATTTCTTGCATAATGTGTTTTTCCATTTAATGGTTGTATTTGTGACAAGATGTCACAGGATTTTGGAAGGTCCATTCTTGAGCAAGATGCTCATGCTTAGCCTTCATTCTCAAATCATGACATGAGCAACATGTTGAACTAGAGGATGATAGAGACAAGAAGCGAAAGTGGACAAGATGCCAAAAATTTGCAGCCATTGTAGACCGTTGTATGTGTTGACGCCAAGATTCTCAGTGGGAAGGCTATCAAATTGTATCAGTTTTCCAAGCACCGAGGGATCGATGTGGTACAACAAAGGTATTTTGCAGCCAGAAAGTGTCCAACAAGTGTTGGATTGGGTCAGTAGCAAAAGGAGAACAGTGGTTGAGGGACATAGCCATTTGCAATGCAAGGCATGTCAATGTACCCAAGTGGTTGTCATGGAGATTTCTTCAAGTAGAATCAGTTGATAGAACTTGGGAAAGAGAAGAGTATTCAGCTCTCATCAAATAACCAACTTTTGTGGGTCCAAAAGCCCGTCAGTGGGAATGTAGGAATTTATAGTGGTAATTTCCTCAGACAGAACACCAAAGGACACTGCTCACAAATAGATCACAGATCAATACACTAGTATTCTTGACGTGGTTAAAACCCTCAAAGAGGGAAACAGTCCACGGCCTGAGCCAATGCAACTGCTTCAGGCAATTTATTAATAAAATAATGAAAATTTAAATAAGCTTCTCTCATGAACAGTTACCCTACAAATGACCCTCCATGCTCTTTAAATAGAGATCATGGACCAATCGGGTGCTAAGCCACATATCAAGTGTCGGTAATACTGATGAGAGAATGAACCATTAGATCACTTCATGTCTATAACATATCGTGACCATCATATTGTAAGTTACAAAAGTACATAGTAAAGAAACACACTCTAACTCTACACTAGACCAAGTTATACTTAACTATTTCCTATGTGTCGGAATATCCTAACATCCCCCCTTAAGAACAACTTGGGTATAGGATTGAAGGATGTAAAATATGACACAATAGGAGAAGGAAGGAGGCATTAGATCCTATCCCCCCTTAGTGACAACTTCCTAAACTCCAACCATAAATTGAAGTTTAGTAAACTTCACCTTTGTGAGAGCCTTTGTAAAGATGTTTGCAACTTGATCATCTGTTGAACAATATTTCATTTCAAGAACATGGTCATGAATGAGCTTTCTGTTGGAGCGCATGTGCAGTTCAATGTGTTTGTTGCACTGATGTTGGACTAGATATTTGCATAGTTGAATGACACTTTGATTATCACACCAAAGTGTAGTTGGATGCTGTTGCTGAAATACAAACTCTGACAGGACCTGACGAAGCCATAGGGCTTCCTTAATAGCTTCTATGACACCACGATACTCTGTTTCTGCTGAAGAAAGAGAAATGACACTTTGTTTCTTGTAAGCCCATGTAATAGGTCCTGAACCAAGAGTGAACACATAACCTACAGTAGACTTTCGATCATCAGGGTCACCAGCCCAATCGAATCAGTGAAACCAACCAATAGAGGAGATGCTTCTGCACTATAATGAATCCCAAACTGAACTGTACCTCAAACATAACAAAGTATTCTTTTAGCTACTTTCCAATGAATTTCATGTGGGTTTTGCATAAACCAAGCAATAAGGCCAACAACAAAGGAAAGGTCAAGACGAGTATGGGTCAGATACAAAAGTTTTCCTACAAGTTGATGGTATAAGGTAGCATCAACTTCAGGGGAAGTACAAGTGACTGAAAGTTTGGCTCCAGACTAAAAGGGAGAAGGGGTTGGCTTACAGTCTTCCATGTGAAAATGAAGTAGAAGATCACAGGCATACTTGGACTGGGAAAGGGAAATACCTTCCTTGGATTGCAAGACTTGAAGACCAAGAAAATAATGCAAGTGTCCTAAGTCTATCATTTCAAACTTCTTTTTAAGGCTGGACTTCACATGGTTTATAAGTTTGGGATCACTACTAGTAAGGATAATATCATCAACATAAAGAACAAGAATGATAAGAGACTTTCCCACTTTCTTGGTGTAGATAGTATTGTCAGAATGACACTTAGGAAAGCTAGTTTCTAAAAGAAAGCTATTATTTTGGCATACCAAGCCTGAGGGGCTTGCTTGAGACCATAAAGGGATTTCTTAAGCCGACATACAAGGCTGGAGTCTGTTTGTATAAAGCGAAGAGGTTGTTCCATATAGATTTCTTCATGCAAGTCTCCATGCAAGAAGGAAGATTTAACATCCATATGATGGACTTCCCATTTGAAAGAGGCAACAAGGGAAAGAACAAGGTGGATAGAGTTCATTTTGGCAACAAGGGAGAAGGTTTCAGTATAGTCAATGCCTTCAAATTGTGAAAACCCTTAGCAACAAGACGAGCTTTATGTTTATCAACTTTTCCATCTGGTCCATACTTGGTTATGTAAACCCATTTGCATTTAACAAGTTTTTGTCCCTTTGGAAGAGGAACAAGATCCCATGTATCATTTGCCAATAATGAACGATATTCTTCATTCATAGTTGCGTCCCAATCTGGATGGCTTGAAGCTTTTGCAAAGGTGTCAGGATCATAATTCGCTAAAGCTTGAGCCAGTAAAGAAGAGGCTCTATTGAACTGAGAACATGTATGTCGCTGATTTGTGGATCATTGACAAGAGCACTTGCTGCATCTCGAGTAGCATGGACCCATTTTGGAAGTGAGGAGATGAAGGAGGATATTGAGAAGGTGGGGGAGGATTGTCATCTTCGCTGTCATCATTCGAAGAAGAAATATTTTCAGAATTAGAAGGGATAGAGAGAGGTGGCACATCCGCCAAACTAGGCTCGTAGGCCGATATATTTTCAACAAACTTTACATCTCTTCTAATGATAACATTTTTGGAATTAAGTGGAATAAGTCTATATCCTTTGACACCTTCAAAATATCCAACAAAAATACATTTTTCACTCTTAGGTTCTAAATCTTTATGTTTCTCATCTGGAATATGGGCCCATGCTTCACTTCCAAAAACACGAAAGTGACTTACATCTGGTTTAATTGAGCTCCATGCTTCTTCTGGAGTGATATTCTTTAAAACCTTAGTAGGAGTGTGATTTACTATGTAGTTTTCATAGTTAATTGCTTTTTCCCAAAAATGAAGACTAAGTCCTGTAGATTAAAGCATACAATTAGCCATTTCCTTTAAGGTGCGATTCTTCCTTTCAATTACACCATTTTGTTGTGGAGTATATGGAAAAGTATGTTGCATTTGAATTCTATTCTCAGTGCAAAAGTTGATGAATTTGTTGTTAACATATTATCCACCATTATCAGATCTTATCTTAAGAATTTGATGTCCAGATTGTTTTTCAACAAAGGCCTTAAAGGCCAAGAACATGTTAAATACTTCACTCTTGAGTTTTAAGAAGTAAACCCAAGTGCGTCTGGGGAAATCATCAATGAAAGTAAAGAAATACTTGTAGCCAGAGAATGAAACAACTGGAAGTGGACCACATAAATCACTATGCACAAGCTGTAAAGGGGCTGAGGTGTGCCAAGGGGCACGTTTTTCAAAACTATCCCGATGATGTTTTCTGAGTACACATCCGGAACAAACACCATCTTTGCAAGATACCATTGGAAGACCTATCACCATATTTTCTTTACATAGATTCTGAAGGGAGCGATAGTTTAAGTGACCAAATCACTCATGTCAACGTTTTCTCACTTCATCATTATGAGAAACAAATACCGAGGGAAGATTTGATAACCCAAAGTTGTTAAACTTATACAACCTTGTAGAATCATCAACAATGCCAGTGGCTAAAATCTATCTGGGATCTCTTAGGTCCTTAATTACAACATCGTGAGGTGAAAATTCAATGATTTTACCTTCACCTGAATGAGTTATCTCATATACAGATAGAAGGATGCAGGATAAGGTTGGAACACATAATACATCATTAAATTGAGCATTGTCTAGATGAACAGTTCCAGTCCCTACAACACTAAGAGATATATTATCACCAACATATTTATTTTTGGTGTTACAATCATTTAAAGAAGAAAACATGGCTTTGTTTTTGGTCATGTGATAAGAAGCTCCAGAATCAATGAGCCACTCATGAGAATGAGAAGAAGAAGATACATTTAGTGCATAACCAGACCGAGATGCTTGACAACCACATGCAGAAAGTGTTATTCTTGAAGATGAAGTTGAAGTTGAAGAGTGCTCCAAATGTTATGCTTCTTCATTGCTGCTTCCAAGGCTTCCATCTTCTTAAAGCATTTGGATTCTAAGTGGCCATCTCGATTATAAAAGTGGCAATATCTATCAGTCTTCTTCCCTTTATTTTTATTTGCCTTATCATTTTGTTGAAATGATTTTTCATTTTGAGACTGAAATTGCTTAGGACCCTTGTTTGGTTTAGGACCATTCTTTTTAGGATACTGCTTCTTAGGATTCTTTGAATTCGGTTGCTGTTGGGTGGCTAAGGCTTTCTTAGAAGAGTTTCCAGGATTAAGAAGACCAAGATATAACTTGTTCTCTTATTAAAGAATCACAAAAGGCATCAAAAGAGGGGGACTTGTAGTCTTGTCCTTGAGAAATAAAGACTTCTCTAGTAGAATGGAAGGTGGAAACAAGCACAGAGTAGGCTGGTCCCAACTTAGTAAGAATGGAATAGATAAGGCTACCATATTCTTTCTTAACCTTAACACCTTCCAAGAGAAGTCTAAGGGTCTTGAACTTGGACGAAAAATCTTCAATGGAAGAAAAATTATTGGGGTCCAATGTAAGCAACTCATTTTCAAGTTGATGGGCTATAATTTCATTTTTAATTCCAAAAACTTTAGTGAGTTGTTTCATTGCTTCATTATGAGTATCAAGTTTTGCGATATGGAATCTAAGGTCTGGAGAAATAGACATCCCTATCAACCCATGTGCTTGATCTTGCCTATTTTTCCATTTGGCTGCCTTATCTTCATCTTGAGGTTTGGTTTCTTGGCCTGAGATTATTCTATAAAGACCTTTACTTCTAAGTAAATCCACAATGTAGGACCACCATTGAAAGTAATTGGTGCTGTCAAGAATAACTTGGAATGGACTTTCCATTTTAATAGAAACTGAAGCTGTAGATGCTGAAACTAAGTGTTCCAATGGAAATATCTCAAAAAAGTTAGGCTGATTAAAAAAAATGGCTCTCAAAACGACTTCCGGATGAAGAAGTTATGGCTTTTTTAAGAAACGTTGTTGAAGATATTAACAAAGTGCGTGAATGTGCGGAATGAATGATAATGTTATATTTAAAAAAATCCCCCCTCTTTCCAAACTTAATCTAATTATCTCACTTAAAAAAAAAGATTTTATGTGACTCACTTTTATAAATAAGTGAAAGTCACTTTTACAATGGTACTTTATGAGCTATCCACTAAATTGTAACTTAAATAAAAGATAAAGAGGCTTTAGAATTATAAATGACTCACTTTTTATAATGGGTGAGAACACTTTTACATAAAGTAATTTTAAAACATAAGTTACATGTGCTTTTTGAAAAAGTAACTCAACAAAAAGAAAGACTTGAACTCAATCTCATAAAGTAACTTTGGACTAAGTGAGCTAGTTTAAAAGTTTAGTAATTTTTGGAAAAGAGGAAGGTTTTTTTTTTAAGTCACTGAAGCTTTGGGGTGCATGCTTGCTTGAAAAATCTCTTTTTTGCCTACAAAACAAAAACTACAAAACCCAACATGGACATACAAAAAAAAAAAAACCTTACGGTTTGAAGTTAGCTTTAGCCAGGAACTAAATATTTTCCTCAATGTTTCTAATTTTCTGAGATCACACTAAAGTGTGGCGGAAAAGAGTACACGCATGAGAAAAATCCTTCCTATCTGTTTCTGATTTGCCCAGATCACACAGAGTTGCAGAGCAAAGAGCATACCCAGAAATGAAAGGTATAGATCCGGTAAAAAAACAAAGAGCTAAATAAACCGACATAAACAGAGAGATGAATAGCTAGAATGAAAATAAAGACGGTATACCTTTAGATCTTAAAAATGATGTAGCTAGGGCTACCAGAAACCTTTTTGTGTGAAACGAAACGGGTTCCTCACTGGAACAAATGCTCCTAACACAATAGGGCAGTCCTCTTGGCCCAAAAGCAGTCAGAAACAATAGATTTAGGAAACGATAGTCAGATGCAGTTGTACTGGCTTTAGATTTGGATCACCAACAGATGCGACCCTCAAATAACTCTGAAACCATGTAGGAATTTACAGGTTAAGTTCCACAGACAGAACACCAAAGGACACTGCTCACAAACAGATCATAGATCAATACACCAGTATTCTTGACGTGGTTAAAACCCTTAAAGAGGGAAGCAATCCACGACCTGAGCCAATGCGATCACTTTAGGCAATTTATTAATAAAAGAATGAAAATTTACATAAGCTTATCTCATGAATGGTTACCCTACAAATGAACCTCCATGCTCTTTAAATAGATATCATGGACCAGTCGGGTGTTAAGCCACGGATCAAGTGTCGGTAATGCTGAGGAGAGAATGAACCGTCAACACTTCATGTCTAGAACATATCATGACCGTTGGATTGTAAGTTAAAAAAGTAAATAGTAAAGAAACACACTTTACCTAACTTTACACCAGACCAAGTTATACTTAACTATTTCCTATGTGTTAGAATATCCTAACAGGGAAGGAGTGATCAGAATCTGGATTAGGGGCAAAAATTTGCTAAAAAATAAAAGTGTCTGGAATCACTTGAAACCTAAATGACCACTTCTGTCTTGGTGATACGATCCCAATGCAACTCGTTTCACTCAAAACTGAGTTTTTATGAGGAAGTTAGAGCCCGTTGACCATTTCACCAAACAACAAGAGAATTTGCAGGTACTGCCCAGTCATCATTATGTACTATTGACGTGGCAGATGATAGGGCAAGTGACTATGTAGGTCAACAAGGTCAAAGCCCAATGAGGGCTCAACAAGTGTCACTTTTTGATTGATTTTCAGCTTGGTGATGTGGTGCCTTATGATTGGTTGTGGAAGAACCAATGGGAAGGTGACACGTGGCAAGCCCGAAGGAAACCACGTGTCCATCCTACAGGTCAAATGGTCAACTCAGTGTTTGGTCAAAATTTTTGTCGAGGCACCGAGGTTCGACCCCACGACCTCCCATCCACTAGTCGTCCACCTTACCAATACACCATTCCATTAGTTCTTGACATATGGTGGAATGTGCTCATTGTTAAAGGTTAAGCGTCGAGGGTATGGAGGAAAGGGGCCAAGACTTAGCCCTGAACCTAAACAAAACACAACCATACGACCATTCACCAAGAGCAGGAGCGCACCCAGCCAACACTTAGCACTTAAGAGCGGATTAGTGCTAATAAATGCACAATTATCCTAATTAATCCCAATTTGTGTTAATTGCGAGATTAATGCTTAAGCATGTTTATGGTTAATTAACCCAGGCTTATCCTTAAATAATATAGGATTATGGCTAATGGGTTTTTTAGTGGATTCCACCATTTTCGGGTCTGCCTCCGTAATTAGCGGCCTTAACTAGAGTTTCTCCAGATTTGGTGGAGTTTTATAGGGAAAACTAGAGAAGACCATAACTTTATGGGATTTTGACCAATTTTGGATAAAGAAGAGTCATTCCTAGATGATCTCGACATTCTGAACACAATGGAATATGTTTCAAAGGTAGAGAGGCACTTTTGTATGCTAGTTTTCCACGTTGAAGTTTAATGAAGCCTAGGGCCACTAGGAAAGGAGGTCAAGCCCAAAACAGTTGTAGCCCATTTGCAGAGTTTGGAGAGTCATATTAGGGGTTTTAGGATGCTCTGAGTCCATTGAAGTAGTTTTCAGGAGTTGTAGAGCATTGTAAACTACATTTTTTTTTCCATTTTTAGCAAATACAGAGGCCTAAGCCATGGAGAGCTGGACCAAGGAGATGTAGCCTAGGAGGGGTGAACTCGTAAATCAAAACACTGTGTTAAATGTTATCCTCGATGGTTTGTTGTACTTTTACTTGTTTTTGCTCAGCATTTGTTTTTCATGCTATTCTGTTCATGATTCTAACTTAAAACTTGACATAAAATTTACCTATTTCTATTCACAAACACCATAAAGGAACCATGCACATGAAGCAATTGACAAGCATATTTTTATAAATCTGAAGTTGAAATCAGCACAACAAAACTAACATTCAGCTGTAGATTAGTTGTTTTCCATTACCTCATTTGAATGCAAAGTGACTAACAATGTTG
This sequence comes from Pinus tabuliformis, assembly GCA_031772625.1. Taxonomy (NCBI): domain Eukaryota; kingdom Viridiplantae; phylum Streptophyta; class Pinopsida; order Pinales; family Pinaceae; genus Pinus; species Pinus tabuliformis. The sequence continues at coordinate 1,033,542,506 of CM062815.1, forward strand.
AATGATGGAAAATGAGGAGAATAAGAATTTAGTCAATTAAAATTATTTTACAGTTTCAAGAAACAAGCATTTCAGGTAAGTGAACATTTTATTTAATATGAAAATTCAAGAATTTTACATATTGTTGAATTATTGCAACACAAAAATCAATGCCCGTCGTCAATAATTTTTTTGTACTTACACTGAAATCAATGCAACTATTAATCTAATTACTTTGAAATTAATGTACATCATACATTTAGTTACATTAAATTAGAAATCAACATCCAAATTGAAATCAATGCATCTAGTGCAAGAAATCAAATAGGACTAGAAATCAACATCTAGAGTGAAATCAATGCATCTAGTGCAAGCAATCAAATAAGATTAGAAATTGAAAACTACACTAAAATTAATGCATCCAATACAATGATTCAAATAGGATTCACGCAGTCTAAGAAGGTGTAAATTTTTCCCGGAAAGCCATGAAAATTCCAACACGATTTTGATAAAATCCAACATAATTTTTTGGAAATCTGGGTTACAATTGTTAAGCTTCAAGATTTTGGGCTGTTACACAAAAATATCGTCACCATGATTATTTGCAGTCAGTATGGGTCTATCATCACTTGTACTGTCCTCCTAAGCAAGTCTCAGACCTCAGCTCTTCAAATCAAGCTTTGGAAATGAGAGAAAGACATTAAAAATCAATGTAACTCTGGTTCCGCACTTTCTCTCATGGTCACCTGTGGTCCCGCACCTTCTGTGTACAAAAACTGCGGACCTGCTCGCTTTGTCCCTAACGGTGTAGGTGCGTACCCCTGTGAAAGTCAAAAGGCGCAAGTTTTATCTTAAAAAACTCACTTTGGGTTAATTCTAGAGGTTTCTAGAAGGAATTTTGACGTGGATTGTTCGCTCTGAGGTGGTTCATGCATCCCAAAAGAGAAGGAGCTAATCCCTTGATGAGAGGAGCTATCCCTTTGAAGGAGGGCTTTATCCCTTTGAAGGAGGACCTAGTAACCTCCCTCCATTGCACTATAAATATGGGCATTGCGCTGGTTGCTGGAGAGTTTAGAAGCTGAACATTTTTGAGGGTAAATGCTGGTGAAATCAAGACTTCCTAGTTAAGCTTAAGAGGAGAGATCACACATCTTTTTGGCTTCATTGGGGAGTGAGTGAAACTTGTCAAAGTAGAGGAGACTTCTTGCTGGACCCTGGGAGGAGCTTGTACAGCGTCAAGGCAAAGGTTGTAAAGTTCTTCTTCTTTTGAATTAATACAATCAAACTCATTTTTCTCAACAAGTATCTTATGTTATTTGTTTCATGGACTCCTTGACTTTCATGTTAAATATGTTTTATGCAATTGGCTTTTCAGGTGCTATTTAATTTGTTTGCCTTGTTTGTGTTTTCAGATTCGCAAAAAGGAGCTCACTTGGATCAAAGGAGCGAGGGCATCCACAAGCTTGCGTTGGACCTAAGGTAGGCCCTAAAAACACTTGTTTGCTATTTGTTTATCAAAGCATATTTAGAGAAAGATAGTGTCTGGTTGGTTTGCTTGTCATTAGGTCTTCTTTAGATTCTAGGAAGGTCTATCTTGTCCGCAAGATCGACTTATTCCGTGTGACAAAATGGAGACTCCACTAGGGACTTGATTGTTTTCCTTGTTTTTACTTTGACCTGAGAAACTCCATTTTTGTTTCTGTTTTTGGCTTTTTACGTGTAAAAGTGGGTAGAGTTTGTAGATCCAGGTTTATTTTTCATTTTTCATAGCTTTGGGAGAGGACCGCACCCTAGCCGTTTGACCCAGTGCGTACTTACTCGCAGCTTGGCTTTTAGCACAAAGCGGGATCGCACCTGTGCCAACTGTGGGCTTGCGGACCCTGTCAAAATTTTGAAAACCCTAAGATTTCCTCTGTTAGTCAGCTTAGTTTGTCTTTAGAAATTGTTATCCACTGCCCAGACCTGCATATAACTTGTCAGAAGCTTTCCTTGGATTGATTTCGTTAGTGTTAGGGTTTTAGGTGAAATTCCTAGGAGTTTTGCTTGTTTGGTTTGTTTTTCATTTTGGTTGTGTAGTGGCTCTGAGCTTAGAAGCTGTAGGGACTTCAGATCACCTTAGTGTCTACCAGCCTTCTTATGAGTCTGACCATTTATGAAATCTCCCCTTGTTTGAGGAATCTGCTTTGAGTTTTCTCTTTACAAAACTTCGAAAAGCTTGTATTTGAAAGTTTGGATTTTCATTTTCAAAAAGAAAACAAAATTGGTTGTTCTTCACTTATTTGTGATTCTGCATAAATTGGTCCTTAGCTTACATCTAGCTAAGTAAAACATCCTTAAAAAAGACTTTTAGTAGGCTTTGACTTCAAATAGGTTTTTATAATTTGTAGATCTCAAAGTTTCATTTTCATTAGTTTTGAGTGGTTTTAAAAAAAAATATATAAAAATCTCTTTTGAAAACAAAAAGTTTTTTTTTGTAGTGATTGAGTGCTTTGAAATGAAGAAGGGAAATTTTTGTGAAATAACTAGTTGTCTCATTTTGAGTGCTTTGGAAAGGAAAAGCTCTTCTTTTAATTTGTTTAATTGAGAAAGATTTGTGTTTACAAAGTATTTGCATTCTCAAACTCTTTCTTAGTTTAGAAGTTCATCGAAGAGAAAAAGATTGTTTAGATCATCTTAGGTGCATTTTTAGTGATTTTGAGTTGAGTCTTCATACCAAGAGTTTCATCTCCGCACCTTTGGACTTAAACGAAAACCACTAAAATTAACGCTTAAAGTAAAATTCACCTAGTAACATTTTTATTTCTAGGGCTCTGATACACCAACTTAGCTTAGGCTAGTGTCTTGGAGTAGGAGAGTAATTAACTCTCCAAGACAGTAAAAACAAACAAGTAGCTGTATCTTGTGGTAGGGAAGAAATCCAATTGTTGCATTTATACTCTGAGAAAGCTCCTCTTAAAGGAGAAGCATGAGATCGTGTCCGAACCAGTGTGGGAATCAATCCTTCCTCATTGGGAACGACGCCAGATATTCACGTATTAAAAACGGTAAACCTCAGATTAACCATTGTCGAGGAGCCTGGGGTCACTTGTTGGTAAACCTTGGATTATGTCAAGGAGCCTTCAAGGGGATTGAGCTTGCTACTCTGCCCTTGCGTGTGTATCGGATCGTAGACTGTTCCCCCAGGTGTATTTGTCTCAGTTGGTAACCTTAGTGGCCATATTCTTTACGACTCTTCCTAAGGTGACAGTGGTGGGAAGATCCCATTGTACCTGGAGTAGACGTTGGCTAGACTCACTTGGATTTTCTGGGGGGTTCACTTCACTCGAGATGGTTAAGTGGAGGAACTTGTGCCAGTCTATTAATTAAGACGGTTGCCGGGGTAACTGTTCCAACTGCCATTTCTGTATTGAACTCTGCGACATTGGATTTCATCACCAACTAGTGTTTTCAGTCCGGAAAGTTACTATTTGTCTGTGTGTTTGATCTCCTAGATTCTTTAGGCGTGTGATTCAAATTTGTTTGGTTCTTTAGAGACTTTAGGTGCTTTTCATTGAGAATTTACGTGAAGTAGTTAAAAGTTTTCAACTGTGGTTGAATTACCAAGACAGTCCTGTAGACTTCGGGGCCAGTCTCCTGAGTTTGTAAACGTGGCTGAGTTATTGAGGAAGTCCGGTAGACTTCGGGGCCAACCTCATGAGGAAGTACCAAGCCAACTTGAAGGCTTAAAAGTACTCGTAACTCCTAGAGACAGTAGAGTTGGGTCACCTGAGGAAGGAGAATCTTCTTTGATAGTACATCCTGATTTTCAACCGTTAGTAGCAGATTATAATCCACAGTCAGTGTCTGTCTCTGAAATCGCTGGTAGCTTTTCATCTACTAGTGATATAGGTGAAGAACCCGAAATATCCGAGCCTGAAAGTGAATTTGCTGCTACTCCGACATTGGGGTTTGTTTCTCCAACTTCTAGTGGTCCTGGTTCACCTAGGGTAGAAAGAGTAATCACCCAAGATCTTCCTTCTGGACTTATTTCTATTGAAGAACTTGCTCCGGAAGAAGAAGTAGGCATCCCTATCCCTGAAAATCAACCTGTTATCGAACTAAGGGAGCGTGAATCAATTTTTTACAGTCCACCTAGGAGTAGTTCTTGGTATCTTTCTTTGACTAATTTTATAGAAAACTCAGGGTTAAGTTTTTCACCACCTCGTGCTCCTTATCACCCAACACCTAGAGGTTTTTATACTCCCGTCAATATGGTAGAACAGTCATCCATGTTTACTCAATCGCCCGAATCTTTTTTGTACGACGGTCCTTCTATTTCCTCCGGGTATCGGTCACTTTCTGGTACTTTTTCGGGAGCATCTCCTCAACCCATTGAGCAAGGGTTATTAACTGGAAACAATGGTACTAAGCTGTTGAGCGTAGAAAACATTCTTATGATGTCAGGTTCTATTCCCAATCCTCAACCTCAAGGTGGCCAGTTACCGCCTGGGGGGCAGCCTCAATTAACGCCTGGGGGGCAACCTCAAGGTACACAATTTGCATCTGGGGGGCAACCTCAAGGACAGTACATACCTATGGGATAGTACGTTCCTCAAGGTCAACCCCAGACTCAATATGTACCCCAAGGTCAACCCCAGTATCAATTTATACCTCAAGGTCAACCCCAGTATCAGTATGTTCCTCAAGGGTATCAACCCCAAGGTCAATACTTAAACCAAGGTTTCCAACCACCCCAAGGTCAAACGTTTGTTCAAGGAACGGGAAATGTACCTTTCAATTATCAATCCTACCCTCAACTTGGTTATGGTCCTCAGTATTCTCAACCAGTTATGGGTCAGTACCCCAGAATGAATATAGTGTGGGATCCATTGCAAACCCAACAGGTGTTGCAGCCAAGTGTACAATTGTCATCTCAAACTGGACAACCCTTAGTTTCTGGTACACCCCAGAAACCAGTCTAGTCTAACATTCAAACTTCTGTACCTTCGGTAGTTTCTCAGCCTGGGCCTAGTACACCTCGTACTCCACCTCAAACGACTGCTACAACTGCCGCAACATCTGTTCAATCTACCCCACCTACTTCTGGAGTATCGACAGCTCCGGTTTCTACTATTCCTGTATCTACTCCTCAAACATCTTTACCACTGTCTGGATCTACGATTCAAACTTTGGTTCAGATGCCTGTAGGACAACCTGGTTTAAGTACGGTTGTCACAAGTCAACCACAATTCACCTATCAACCGTACCAGGGACAGTACCAATTCGGTCCTGCTGTGCAGTAGCCAGTCTATCAGTATCAACCGTATCCTGGGTACACTTATCAACAACCTCAACAACCCTAGTACGGTCCGGTTAATCCTGGTTTTCCGGGAGGATACAATATCCCAAACGCGATTCCTATTCCTAGTTATCCTGGATATCCTCCTCCTGGGGCTGGTCTCATGACCCAGAGTTTTAGGGACCCTAATCGGCAGTTACTGTTTATCGCAACTTTGGACTTACCTGACTTGTCGCGCCTAACGAATGATCCCATTAATTATCTTCTGTTTTGGCCGCCAATGCCGAATAAGTTGCCCAGTGACATTCCCAAGTTCGAAGGTAAATCAGGAGAGGATCCGTCGAACCATGTGATGACTTACCACCTCTGGTGTGCGTCTAACTCCATTACAGATGATTGAATCCATCTTAGACTTTTCCAGCGCACTCTAATTGGTCTCGGGGCCAAGTGGTACATTGAGTTACCACGAGGCACTTTTTATAATTTTAGTCAGTTAGCTACCTCATTTTTAACTCATTTTCAGTTGCCAGTCTGATATGACAATGGCACAGAATTGTTAACTTTGCTAAAGTAATTGACATCCACTTACATTTCAGATCATATTCATGAGTGGAGACGTCAACGTCGTTTAGTGAAGGTATTTATTCCGGATCAAATCTTGGCTGAGTGGTTTGTAAAATTTTTGTTGCCAAAGATCACTGAAGATGTTGCTAAAGCCGGAGTTGTTACTGAGGAGCAAGTCATTGCTCAAGCACAGTACCTTGACTTGGTCTATACTCAGTCAGGTACGTTACACGAAAAAATTCCCGATCTTCCCAATCAAAATCAAATCGCTGTAGCTCCTTCGGGATCTCATGCCGCCGATGGTATGATTGGCACGGTTAACACTAAAAGTAAGAAGAAGTCTTCCAAGAATTATTCTCCCATTATAACCTTGCCTGATTCCCCAACAAGAGATTCTTCTGTAGAGATTTCCGCTGATATTCACGTTGTAGAGTCATCTACAGCCAAATCAAAATCTGGTGGGAAGAAGAAAGGAAAGAAGAAGAATAAAACGGATAAAAGTTCAAAGGAGAAACCTGAAAAGGCGGAATCCAATGATGAAAAGCGCAAACCTTGTTATCCTTGTCTCATTTGTGACGATGAACATTTTACAAGAGACTGCCCTCATCGTGCAGAGGTTGCGAAGATTGTCAAAGGTTCCCAAACTCCTGCTGTTTTGAAGGATCCTTTTCTGGCTCAAGACAGTAAGATGATAGGTTCATCCTCGAGTGCCAATGAAGAACCCATACTGATGATGTCCCATGTTAGGATTGCGACTCGATCGCAAGATTATGGTAGTAAGAGTCCTGTTGATGGTAAAGAAGCAGAATCTTCTCATTCTAATCCATCAACCTCAGCTCCCGGTTCCGATCCACTACAGATCGAGAAACCTAATCCAGACTTGGTAATCAAACCGCTCGCCAAGGGTATACTTCGAAAGTCAGCTTTCAATCCACATGCGAGAGCGGCTCAGAATTATAACATTGTTGAGGATTTAGCTGTTTCACCCTCAACAATGTCAGCTTTGGAAGTGCTGCAATCATGCCCAGCACAACGTAAATTACTTTTGTCGGCTATAGGAGCTGTTGATGTTCAGGACCCGAACCTAATAATTTTCGATCTAGAAAATAGTACACCGCATTTGCCTCATCAAATGGCTTTCCAGATTCCAGTGATAGTAAAAAACAGGCCTATTCATCGGACTGTAATTGATGAGGGAGCCTCAACGTGTATTATGTCGATACAGTGTTGGAGATCGCTTGGTTCTCCTTCGCTAAATCAATCCCCGACAATTCTAAAGGCCTTTGATGGCCGTGGGTTTCATCCTTTTGGCATTCTACAGGATTTGCCTATAGGGGTTGAAGGAAAAACTGTTAGTCTAGATGTGGAGGTGGTTGATGCCCCTCTAGATTACAACCTTCTCTTGGGTCGAAGTTGGTCTTACGCTATGACAGCGGTCGTTTCATCGACATTTCGAGTAATAAAGTTTCCACATAATGGAAAGATCGTAACAATAGACCAGCTGGCTTACTTTTCATCTGACCCAGCCTCTTCGAAGAGTATTCAGCATGTTGGTAAAACGACTATCCCATATAAGGATGTTGGAGTAGGATTAGTTAAAGATGCCGGTTTACTGGGAACTTTTCCTTTTCCTCCAATCAACGCATCATCTTCATTTGCAACCATTCATATGATTACATCAAACACCATTATTTATGATGATCCTTGGATCATCCCTTCTGAATCTGAGATAGACTCATTTGGTAATTCCATGCCTTTGAGTCCATATGAAATTGCCTATGAAGCCGTGCAGTCTTTTGCCGACCCGTGTTCAACCGAAAATGACTTAATGAATGTGGTCTGTGAGGAATCACTTTTCACATCAACCTCAGATTTAACTACATTTTCTGAACTTGTTCACTCTGATGAGAAAATTCGTGAAATCCTATGTGTAGATGATTTACCATGGGAAGATCTCCATCACAGATCTTCGTTTTTACCTGAGGATGATCGTTTTGAAAATGATTTCTCATCAATTTTTACAACTGAATATGTCAAGGAACCTCAGAATCCAATGAAACATCCTGATTCAGAGTTAAATTTGGGAAACATCTCTCGAACTATTCCTATTGACATTTCGGTTAAGCCCGGAATTGTTGAGAACATTCATATAGGTGCCTCGTGTACAGATGACGAAATTCAATTATATAAGGCCCTATTTCAAGAATTCCGCGACGTGTTTGCCTGGTCCTATGAGGAAATGCCAGGAATTGATCCTGCGATTGTTGTTCATGAAATCAAGACTTACCCAGATGCTAAACCCGTTCGGCAACGTTTGCGTCAGATTCACCCACGAAAAGCTGCTGCAATTAAAGCAGAAGTTGAAAAACTGTTGAAAGCAGGTTTCATTTATCCGATCCCGTTAACGGATTGGGTATCGAATATTGTTCCGGTTAACAAAAAATAGGGAACAATAAGAATATGCATCGATTATAGGGACATTAATCGAGCCTGTCCAAAGGAAAATTACCCAACTCCATATATCGATCAAATCATTGATGATTGTGCCGATAGCGAAATATTCTCCTTTATGGACGGTTTTTCCGGATACAATCAAATCAACATTCTACCTGCCGATCAACCAAAAACGGCTTTCATTTGTCCATGGGGGACATTTTCTTATTGCAAATTACCTTTTGGGCTTAAGAATGCTAGAGAAACTTTTCAAAGGGCGATGTCTTATGCGTTTCATGACATCAAGCACATTGTGCAACCTTATCTCGATGACTTTCCTGCTCATTCATTACATCGAGCTGATCACCTCGTCCATTTACGAGCAATCTTTATGAGGTGTAGGCATTATCGTATTCGGTTGAACCCACACAAATGTGTCTTCTGTATAGAAACGGGTCGATTGCTGGGGTTTGTAGTTTCGAAAGCCGGCATTCGCGTTGATCCCTCAAAGGTCGAAGCTATCATCAAATTGCCTCCTCCTTCGAGTCTTCGCCAACTCCAAAGTTTGCAGGGGAAAGCAAACTTTTTACGACGATTCATTCCTAACTACGCCGAGGTTACAAAGGGTTTTACCCGGTTGTTGAAACAGAATACTCCATTCTATTGGGATGAGATAGCTCAGAAATCTTTTGATGCACTCAAACACGCGTTGACCCATGCACCGTTGTTGCATCCTCCCAACTACAACCAGGATTACTTCTTGTATCTCGCCGCTTCTCATTCCACCATTGGAATGGTCTTAGTTCAGGAAGATGAATCAGGAACTGAACATGTGATATATTACCTTAGTCGAACTTTAAATCCAACTGAGCTAAAATACTCACATGTGGAGAAATTGGCATTGGCAGCTGTTCAAGCTGTCCAACGTTTTCGTCACTACATTCTACTACGTAAAACTACAGTAATTTCGTATTGCAACCCTATGATCTACATTTTGACCAAGCAATTGCTAGGGGGCAAGTACTCTAAATGGATCATTATCCTGCAAGAGTTCGACTTGGAATTTGAGAAATCCAAGTCTAAGAAATCTTTAGTTTTTGCGGAGTTAATGTGTGACTTCCCGCGTGCTGACACGGAAACTGTGGCGGAGGAGCCCATTGCGGACGAATCCTTGTTTCTAATCAGCACTTTAGATCCATGGTATGGGGATATCATCGTTTATCTCCAGACCCAATCCTTTCGGCCAGAAATTTCAAGGTCAGAACGTCGAAAAATTCGATTCCAGTCCCAACAATTCAGGATTATTGGAGATACTCTTTATCGCTGTGGGGCGGATTCTGTTTTTCGACGTTGCTTAACTCACGAGGAAGCTGAAAGGGTTCTAAATGACTGTCACTCTGGAGCATGTGGCGGTCATATGTCTGGGTTTGCCACAACCCAAAAGATATTGCGCGCTGGCTACTTCTGGCCGTCTTTATTTAAAGATTGTATTACGACGGTCCGAAAATGCCACAACTGCCAGATTTTTGATCGTAAGATGCGTGCTCCACCTGCTCCTCTCCACCCTATAATTGCTGTTGGTCCTTTTTCCAAATGGGGTATCGATTTTATTACATGTAACCCTCACTCGGCCAGGGGGCATGCGTATATCATCCTTGCGGTAGATTATTTTACTAAGTGGGCCGAGGCGATGCCTACATTCGAGGCAGACGGCAAGACAGCTGCAATTTTCGTGTTCAATCATATAATTGCTAGGTTTGGTGTCCCACAAGCGATAATCACTGATCATGGGCGTCATTTTCAAAACGTTATGATGACCGAACTTACAGGCCAGCTTGGTTTACGTCACGATAGTTCAACCCCTTATTATCCACAAGCAAATGGTCTGGTTGAGTCCATCAACAAAGTTTTAGTTATCATGATCCGACGAATCATTGGGATTCATCGGTCGAATTGGCACAACATGCTATTTTCAGTGCTTTGGGCGTACCGAAATTCAGTAAAAACATCAACATGGTTCACTCCTTTCCAACTAGTCTATGGTTTGGAAGCCGTGTTACCCATTGAATGCGAAATCTCGTCACTGCAAATGGCCATCGAGTTACTTCCAGCCACTTCCGAAGAGGAAAAGCGTTTGTTATACTTGGCTCAATTAGATGAGAATCGACGTGATGCTGCATTGGCGATCGAGACTCACGCAAAACGCATGAAAGCTCAGTATGATCGAAATGTGACCCCTCGAAATTTTTCGGAAGGAGATCTAGTCTTAGTTTATGATCAAGCTAATGATAAATTAGGCGCTGGAAAATTCGTTCCTATGTGGCATGGTCCCTATGTTGTCAAGCAAAAGCTAGCCAAAGGGGCTTATGAATTGGTAGACTTTGATGGGGACTCTTTGGGTAAACCCAGAAATGGCCTTTACTTGAAGAGGTATTATGCTTAAAAGAATGGGTATGGAGATTTAGTTAGGATAGTTTTCTCTTTCTAGCTGGTGTGTTTTAGTTTAAACAGTGTGCTTAGCTTAGAGAGTGTTTTTTCGTCATTATTCCTGCTTATCTTGGTTTTACTCTTGATATTGCAGATGTCGATGCCTCTCCAAACATACATTGGTTTCGCTGATGGTGCTTGTCGTAATACATGGAACATCTCTTCCGCAGCTTGGGTTATCTATTCGCCCTCTGACGAGTTAGTATCTATGCATGGGGTAAGCCTCGGTCAAACAACGAACAACATTGCCGAGTATAGTGCAGTGATTGAGTTATTATCTGAATCTATTTCATTTGGGATTCAGAGTTTGATAGTGAGGTTAGATTCTGAACTCGTTGTATTACAGCTTAATAGAGTGTATGCCATTAGAAATCCAGTGTTATTAAGATTATTTTTGAGAGTGCATCTCTTGGAACGTGAATTTGATTATATTGAATATCAGCATATTCCAAGGTCTTTAAATACATTAGCAGATGCAATTGCTTCTTGAATGTTAAATAGACATTTGCAATAATCATACATGTAAATTTAAAACCATTCCATAACATGATTTACAAGATAAGCCGGTAATAGTGATATATATATATATAGATATATATAGGAGTGTATCAAAAATACATCGTTGTCGATCATAGGTTGAAAAAACACCTTATGATCAGCAAAAATGATAAGTACAAAAAACAAAAATGTCATATGTGCCCACAATAGGCGATCATCCTATCACTGGTGATGATCTCTATAAGAAACCACTGCACGGGCCACCTTGCAAAGGAACCTCCTAAAAGGTCCCAAGACTCCAATCACATAGCGCTGAAGTCGACGAGGAATGTCGTCTATAGTGGTCTCAGGAATATCTCCTGTCAGGTGCTCAAGATGACCCTCCAACTCGGCCAAAACCTCTGCTGATTCGTCCTGTGGGGCTGGTGTGGGTGCAACTGGTTGCCTCCTCTCGTAAGGTCGGAGAGCGGCTGGTCGCTGTGGACCCACATCTGCATTTGAAATTTTTACTATCAGTTTTGAGACGATGAAAAAATAACAAAAATTAAAATAGGAAAAATGTTGAAAAGGATTTTACCTGACTCGTCCCACTGCTCTCCTGGTGGAAGAACCATGTCTGGGTCACCACGAAAATCTATCCCAGCGTAAGGGAAGTCCTGAATGGAAAAGACCTGGTTTTCCAACCATTGGAAATACTCAGGTTTGAATTGAGCAACCTCTGTCCTCTCGTCCGGGTGACGGGCCATGACTGCGACCCATCGCATCAGTTTGGGCTCTCGAGGAAGCCTAGCTCCAACAGTAAGGTGCTGTGGGATCAGCATAGGAACCCTCTCCAGGCCAAAACTCACGACTAAAGCCCCATAACCAAAGGTCTTTAGTCGTCCGTTCTTGGCCCTGGTCAGTTGGCCTTTCACATTGGCCAACACGGCATCGCACCAGTTGAAGATGGTGCCTCGAAAGCAATCAACTGCCATACGCATCTGGGATCCGGTGGCAATATGTAATGCGGCAGCTCCTCAAAGTTTGGTGACAGTGAATGCAATCACCATGAGCTCAGGATGGGATATCGTCTTTATGTCTATCCCTTTGTCTCTAGCCTGGCTGTTGCAGTACTCTAGCTGGAGGCTATCGACAGACTGGCCACTTGGCCTAGTCCCGTGCAGAGTCAAGTCTTCGCCTCTCTTAGGCAAACCAGTCAAGAAATATATGTCCGCCGGCTCGATTTCGAGCTGATGGCTGCCAATGAAGAAACACTGGTCCTGTATGCTCCATCTGTCAACCAGCCACTGTAAGAAATCCACCTGAGCCCTCATGCCAGGAATGGCCCAGAATTTGTACAATCCGCACGCCCTCAAAGCATCAAGTGAAGGCTGATGATTCCATGCAGCGGCATCCACGTCCTCATGCTCTCGTTCACGCCAATCTAGCATGATGTACTCTCTGCATCAAGCATAAAGACAAATTAAAATGCTAGAAAATATTTTGTGTGGTCCATTTTTGAGAATTTTTGGGTTCAAAACCCTTGCGGCGGGGACCGCACCCTCCAGGTTAGACACAGTGCATGGGACCACACTTTGTCTACACGGAAGATGTGGACCCTGAGCTTTTTCCCAATGGAGAAAAATTCGGGGTCCGCAGGCCCGCAATGGTAAACCTGCGAGCCCCCGCGCGCGGGTTTTGCGCCTAAAAACCCTCCCAAAAATGAAATAAAGGACTAAAACAAAAAAATTAAATGGTTAAAAATGAAGAGTGCGATGATGTGGATTACCTGGAGAAGACGGCGTTCGATTCCGACGGTTGGATTTTCCGCAATCTTCACGGGAAGTTTTCTGAGCAAAAGCACTATTTTCTCACCCAAACTCAAACGGTAAAAATGAATTGACAAAGGCCCTTTTTATAAGTTTTTTGAGTAAATAAATTGCAAATTTGTTTATGTTTCACTTTGAAAAGGTATTTTGCGACATTTTTATCCATTTCAAATAGGTATGAGTAATGTTTGTGTTCTTGTGCAGAATAAAGGATTATTCAGGCGAAATCTATCATTTTCGACGAAAAAACATGTAGAGTCATCTTTAAGCTCTTTTCTGACTCCTAAAACATGAAAAGATTGCCGAGTGTTTCTTTTAAACTCGTTAAAACGCAATTAAAAGACGGTCCACTTACAACTCTTTTCCGACCGTAAAAACATGAAAAGATTGCTGGATTTTGTCGTTTCAAATTCGATATTGGTTATAAAACGACGTGTCATTGATCGCTTTTTTACTTTTTCGGGTCAAGGGCACTAATGACGAAAAGTACTCCTTGGTCGTAAAAAATCAAGCGGTTCTCTCAAGTATTATTTTATACTTTTTCGGGCTTGGGAGACACAAATTTACGAAAAAGGTCAACCCTGGAGTCTTCTTAAGTTTTTTCAGACTCTCTAAAATTGAAAAACGCCGAGTTTCTCCTATACTGGACTCGTTAAAATTTCACAGTAAAGGACCTGTTCAATTACAAATGGGAACGAACCACTCCTTCTTAGGGTTCGAATTTAAACTAAGTTGGACTCATCCGAAGGATGAGCTTATAATCAAGCAAATGTTATCCTCCTCAAGCTTGTCAAAAATAAAGAGGTACTTGCCAGAAATGGTGGGGGAAAAGAGAGAAAAATGAGCCTTTTTGTCATACTTTGTAACCACTCTTGAACACGACACTTTCATTCACCTGGGTTGGGAAATCCTTTGCCTAACAGTTGATCAAACCACATTGAAAGTCTTCAGCCGGTTTCTGGGTATTAACTTTGGGTCAATCGTCACCAAGCCATCTGTCGTGTCGTTATGTGTTCAAGAGGTCACTGCCAATAAGCCATTCATCTGCAAAATATCTGTCATCCATCTTGACCATCCCTGAGTCAGTCCTTGCAACTAAATTTCTTCAACTTGATCTATGATTTCGTGTTGTGGGCTTGCCTACGACGGATCGCTTTCTATCGACATCAACTCATTATCTAGAAAGATGATCTAGGAATCGTCAGTACCTTGAAGTCTGCATGCCTCAATGGCAGGTTTCTTGCCTTTGACGACAATTTACATCATTGACTTTCGATCAAAGGATTCCGTGACATGTTCGACATCAACACATTTATTCGCATCTCATGGATTGTACTGGGTACTTTGAGAGCCATTGACATCATTGGTGGTTTCTCTCACACTTGTTAACAGTTTACATCATTGACTGGTAATCAAGTGGTTTCTACCATGTTCGACATCAACACATTCATTCGCATGGATAGAATCGTACTATTTCGGGAAAGTAGAAATGAAGACCCTGGATCTAGTTTCCACAATCCAGGCTGCGAGGAATTTTGTATTCATTATATAATGGACTATTCATAAACAGATGGCTGCGTCCATACTGTGTCCACATGAGTCTATACTTGTGATGTTTTACAAGATCATTCCTGTATCAGAGCAATAGTTAGTTTTTCTAGTCAGTTTTGATATGAGCATGGGAATGCCTACCTCAACGATGATATGATCTCATATATATATCTTGCATTGAATGTTTTTACAGGTTCCAACCGGGCTCTCCACAAGATGATCCTTGAAATGATAAAGTACTTCACTCTTCCTAAATGATAAGAAATCCTCATCTACTACAGACTTCGCACTTTAGGGGGCAATCTGTTACACAAAAATATCGTCACCATGATTATTTGCAGTCAGTATGGGTCTATCATCACTTGTACTGTCCTCCTAAGCAAGTCTCAGACCTCAGCTCTTCAAATCAAGCTTTGGAAATGAGAGAAAGACATTAAAAATCAATGTAACTCTGGTTCCGCACTTTCTCTCATGGTCACCTGCGGTCCCGCACCTTCTGTGTACAAAAACTGCGAACCTGCCCACTCTGTCCCTAACGGTGTAGGTGCGTACCCCTGTGAAAGTCAAAAGGCGCAAGTTTTATCTTAAAAAACTCACTTTGGTTAATTCTAGAGGTTTCTAGAAGGAATTTTGACGTGGATTGTTCGCTCTGAGGTGGTTCATGCATCCCAAAAGAGAAGGAGCTAATCCCTTGATGAGAGGAGCTATCCCTTTGAAGGAGGGCTTTATCTCTTTGAAGGAGGACCTAGTAACCTCCCTCCATTGCACTATAAATACGGGCATTGGGCTGGTTGCTGGAGAGGTTAGAAGCTGAACATTTTTGAGGGTAAATGCTGGTGAAATCAAGACTTCCTAGTTGAGCTTAAGAGGAGAGATCACACATCTTTTTGGCTTCATTGGGGAGTGAGTGAAACTTGTCATAGTAGAGGAGACTTCTTGCTAGACACTGGGAGGAGCTTGTACAGCATCAAGGCAAAGGTTGTAAAGTTCTTCTTCTTTTGAATTAATACAATCAAACTCATTTTTCTCAACAAGTATCTTATGTTATTTGTTTCATGGACTCCTTGACTTTCATGTTAAATATGTTTTATGCAATTGGCTTTTCAGGTGCTATTTAATTTGTTTGCCTTGTTTGTGTTTGCAGATTCGCAAAAAGGAGCTCAATTGGATCAAAGGAGCGAGGGCATCCACAAGCTTGCGTTGGACCTAAGGTAGGCCCTAAAAACACTTGTTTGCTATTTGTTTATCAAAGCATATTTAGAGAAAGATAGTGTCTGGTTGGTTTGCTTGTCATTAGGTCTTCTTTAGATTCTAGGAAGGTCTATCTTATCCGCAAGATCGACTTATTCCGTGTGACATGGGCGCCCCATGGGTTTTTGATGGTGTTGAATCAATTTCCACCATCAAAAATTGGATTCAAGCACTCTTGCTATCAGAGTTTTTGTAAAAAAATGGTCAAATTTTGACTATTTTTGGTTGTCCGGGTAAATTTGAGCTTCAATAGAAAATGCCAATAGGATTAGGTGTAATATCCATGGTGAAAATTCCATTTAATAAAAGTTAATAAAGGAAAAATAATAACCACGGTTGATGGGACACTTATTCCAAGCTTAATGTTGGGCAAGACATCCTAGGGGGTATTCATTTGATTGTGTATGGCTAAGGAAATTGGCAAAGGCAATGACTAAGGCTTTGGAAAGGAAAAATGGCATGTTTGGCACATTTATTTATGAATATAATTGAAATTAGGAGAAAATGGAGGTGAAAGGTCACAGGTTGCATGTGAGGAGGAAATTGAATGAAAATAATGGAAAATGAAGAAAATAAAGGCCTCATTCATAAACAGGTTTTTGAGGATCAGTTGGTAACCTTTTTTCAGTTTAACCTTTTGTCAGTTGATCTTTGGAGCTCTCTCATTATTCTCTCTCTCTCTCTCACTCTTGAACACATAGAGTTTTCTTGGAGCATTTTGGCATTGGAGCAAGAAAGGCAAAGAATGCATGAGGAAGCAAAGATCAAGCCGGGTAAGACAGGATCAAGTATCTACAACATGCTTCATTGCAGATATAGACTTGCATGTGTATTTTTATTGCTAGATTTGGCATGCATGGTATTGAATATGGTTCTTTTCTATCATGGCATGGGTTTTTCCATATGTAACAGTGTTTTCATCCTAGTCTTGCCATTTCTAGATAGCCATGGTGTGATGGGGTTCTCATGTTTTGGTTGAGTTGGATTGGATTTTCGGATGGACTAGAAGTTGAGTGAGGTGGATCTCCAAAATGATAGAACACATGGCCTAGTAACCCCTGATCTAGACTGTGGGTTGTGGTAAAGCTGGATTTTGTGTTGCCTCGTATGGCCTAGGAATCCTTGCCAGTTAATGACAAGATATATGGTAAAGCCAAGAGGTGGTTTTCTCTCCATTGGGCCTAGTAATCTCGGGTTTGGATTGCGATAAAGCTTGAGAGACTAGGAGACAAGAAAATTCCTCATGGTGTAGGTGGAGAAATTCAGTGGCATCCATGCTTGTTTGGCCTAGTGATCAGGTGGAGATCATGGTAAATCCTATTATGATGTGTTCATTGTGTTGGCCTAGTGATCCAGGATGGATTACGGTAAAGCCTAGTTTCTATTGATGAGGGTGAGGTGGTTTAGCCTTGGTATGCCCTGGTTGGTTCTTTTGGTTTGAGTCCCACATTCATGCTTGGAATATGGCACGGGGGTGAATGGATGAAGAGATATTTGGCTCATCCATTCTATGGTTGGGTGGAATGTGGTAGTCCCATCTCCAGTTGGTTCATTGCATTCATTAATGAGAAATTCATTCCCTTGATTTTCATGTGAAAATGTATTGATGTATATGTGGATTTTGATGGCTAATATGTTTATGGTATTTATGTTCCTATTATGCTGGTTATATGTATATTTTATGATAGTATCTATGTATGGATCTCAACATATTTTTACTTGTACATGAATGGATAATGTGTCTATGACCTTTTTGTACCTTAAGAAACTAATGTCCTGGTTGTAGAGAAACTGTGCTTAAGACATTAATAAATATTGTTTATTGTCACTTATTGTTTGTTGTGTTCTCAAATGAAGGACCTGGAAAACTTGGTCTTTAACCCTTAATACACGTATGACCAGAACATCTCAGAATGCCATTTGTTGCTGGATACAAATGATGAATGAAGAAAACTTGAAGGGGAAGTTAAAGGTAATATGCTGGTATTTCACATAAAATACTATCTGTAACTTAGAAGAATTATGAAAATGAGAACTGAATCATAGGCAAAATGCTGCTTAACACAGAAACTATTATTTGTGATTCTTGGAGAAGTTAAATATAATATGCTGGTCTTTGACAAAAACTATTATCTATAACTTAGAAGGAAGGTGGAAACTTCAAGTATAGGAGCGCTCTTTGAAGAAATTTTAACTTCATCTACATAAGCAAATAAAGACTTGCAGCTTCATTACTATTCTTGAAAGAAGAAAACATAACATGACACATGACAGAGAAGGTTACAAAATTATACCCAACAACTCATGGAAACTTCTGATTCTTTCATTAATCAATGATGATATCAGGAATACAGTGGCCTAGTCTCTGGCTTCTCCAAAATTAAAACCACCAACCCTTTCTCTGTAAATTTTCCTCTTCTTATACGTTATGAAACAGTTGTTGATCTTTGGAGTTGTCAAACTACTAAAATGCTTCTCTAACTATCTTAAGTAAAAAACTATTACATAATTTTACAGAGGGTAAAATACACCTCAAAGAACATGAAATAATAGGAACATAACTGAATTTAGAAGAGGATGATAACTGTTGGCTTACTCTATTAATCGGTCATTGAGTTCTTCTGTATATGCCTTAATAATGATTAATCCGTTTTAACCATAATTAACTGCATTAAAATTTGACTTATGTGAAGACTGGGGCTTGCATATATATCAGGTGCACTTATATTGGCCAAAACATAAAAGAAAAAAATGACCATTTGCCTTTTCTTCGGACTCGGCTTTAACATTGATTTTTCCCTTTACCAAGCGAAATTAATGCAAACATTTGGTAATTGAAGAACTTAAAATGAATTAAATCTGTTGCATAAACTATCAGATTCGCCCATTCACCTTTTAAATATGCCTTAATACCTTTACGAACTTGATTATACATAGATATGTATTTAATAATTCATCGGGTCTGAAACCCATCGCAATCGCAATCGGTGCTTTCAATTGGGGTATTAACCCAAAACCTTAAAAAAATGTGATTAACGAACCCGCCGGAAATATAAACATGGTATATTTAATATCGGGTCTGGATTGTTGTCGCAAATCGCAATTGGCATAAGTCATAAATGTTATGCGATGATCGCGGACCCAACGGGAGAATCAAACATAATATATGTTATATTGGGTCCGGATTGCATATCACAATCGGCAAAACCATATATATATATATATATATATATATATATATATATATATATATATATATATATATATATCTATATATATATATATATATATATATATATATATATATATATATCTATATATATATATATATATATATCTATATATATATATATATAGATATATATATATAGATATATATATATATATATATATATAGATATATATCTATATATATATATATATATATATATATATATATATATATATCTATATATATATATAATAATATAATATGTTATGTGATATGATGGACCCGCCGCACTTGTAAAACACGATATATATGTTATATCGGGTCTGACCATCATAATCACAATCGGCAGAGCCAACGTCTATAGCCGTGCGGTGTGGCGGACCTGACGGGACTTTATAACATAGTGTATATATGTTTCAGGTCCATCCCACGATCGCAATCGGTGGAGCCAACCTCTATAGCCCTGCAATGTGGCGGACCCAATGGGACTTTATAACACAGTGTATATATGTTTTGGGTCCGGCTCGCCATCGCAAATCGCAATCGGAGCTATCAGCGGAACTAATCATATATATCATTGTAGACCCGCCGAACTTTATAAAACACAACTTATAGTATTTCAGGTCTGGCTTTAACCCTCTAACACTTGTTTCTTTTGTGAATCCGATATATTACTTTATTTCTTTCTTGTTTCAATATGCACACATATACATATAATGGGACCGCTCCATGTAACCATTTATATAGTGACTTGTATTGTAGCCTTGGCTACTCTGGGGCCGATTCTTTTGCACTTGTTTCTTTTGTGTTTTGATTTTGAAATGCAATCTATTCCATCTTCCTCTTGCCTTATCTTTTTAAAGATATTTTCAAGTGATTTTTGAATGAAACATGAATATTAAAGGCAACAAAAAATACATGTTGCAACATCTCGCTCCACTTGGGGATAGTGCTTTTCCCACAAAAGCACTAAGAACCGTAGATTAGTGCCTTATCCATTGGGCATGGAGTCATATATTTCTTCGCCAAGCTTAACTGTGTGAAAATTTGTATAGCAAACCCACATCAATATCTGCAGTGATAAGATGTCAGTGCTTTGATAGAAAAATATTGAGAATTGTAGATCAATAGCCTTATTTGGGCATGGAGTCTAAAACTGTGAAAACCCTAAACCTGACAATCTTGAAATTTGACACCTCTACAAACCAGTTTCCAACTGGGTAAATCACCCTTATTCATCAACTAATGATTAAATTGAAGAACTGCAATTGGAAACCAAATGCTCAACACTTAAGCTTATTTATGTAAAAGTTTCTACATATGTACATGATTGATCTCCATCAGGTGAAGTCAATCTTCCAATGGTACCAGGTTAGCATTTGAGTGCTTAATCTAGAACCATTCTACCAATGAATCTTGAAAATGTAATTCATCCTGAACAAAAAATAAATTATGCATAAAATCAGCTCACAAAAAAAATTAGGAGTATAACAACAAAATGATATGTGTAGACTGCTGATAAATTCTTCCATATAATCTGCCACAAGATCTTCAAAGGTATAAGAAAAAATATGTTTTTGATCAGCTCCAAAAAAGTCTATGTATGCAGGTTCCTGCTCGATTAAACCTTTTGTTGGGATAATATGTTCAACAGAACTATCAAAAACATCTTTAAGAAAATGATCTATGTCACTTTCATGTCTCCACTTTTCATCTTTAATCTTTGTTTGAAAATAATTTGTATTTATAACCTCAGGGAGAAAAAGAATTTTTTTCTCATTACTATACGACATATGATTAGCTTCAAATAGATTATTTACCTTTGATCCATGGGAATCATTATGTTCTTCAATGCACTGACATACAATCTCTTTATTAACTTCCTTTTTACATGAGAATCCTCTTTTTCTATGATAAATGGCTCAATATATTGCTGTCCAGCATATCCCACTTGCTGGTTTCTTCCTATAGGTTCAACACCCAACTGATGAACTTGAAGGGCTTCATCCTGCTCCCCATTTAAACCATTTTCGTTATATATAGGAGGATCATCAAACTTAACAAAATAAGAACTCTGGGGATTTATTTGCAACCCAATCATTTCTTCCTCTTCTTGCTTGTTGAGCAAAGAATCTTGATGCATGTTTGAACTTTCATCCATCTGAATACTCTCTTGATTTGCTTGGAACAAAGTCAACCAATTCTCTGCTTGGGAGATCATTGGAGAGAAATGTTTTATAAACTTTTCCACATCATTTTGAGAAAATGATGCTCGATCTGCTTGGAACATAGTCAACCAATTCTCTGCTTGGGAGATTATTGAAGAGGCATGCTTTATAAACTTCTCTGCATCATTTTGAGAAAATGATAGTTCCTCGCTTTCAGAGACTTTCTCATAGTTAATTTGGCTATAATCTCTTTGAATTCTTGATATATTATCAACAAGATCATCAGTTTCCTCAACATGATTATCTTGAACTTTTAAAGTTTCTTTAGAATCATAATATTCACAACAACCTTCAAAAAGAAACCTGTGTGGATAATAAATTCTACAAGAAGAACTGAATGCTAAATGGAAATCTTTCAAATATGAAATGCTTGAACGAGGCAGAGACCTAAACCAATCCCTAGCTTCTTGGTCCAAATAAAACATGAACAACTTCATCTTAACATCTTCATGAATGATGCCCTGATACTCCATGCATTCATGAAACTCTTGGAGATGCTGAGCTGGATCTTCATGTTCCTTTCTACTGAATTTTGGAAGATACTCATCCCGGACATAAAGTAGATGCATATCATGAGGATAGCTAGTGATCCTAGTAAAATCAAATGGATCAAATTTATGGACTAAGAATGCAGGGAGAGCCATTTAAAACCCAGAAAAATAAACTTCAAAGTGCAGTGGAGTTGCCAATCAATGTATGTACAACCAACTGCTGAAACTTGTCATTCTTAAGAATCAACTTTAGACTTAATAAACCTATGGAAAAGTGTTCTTATTCAATTATTTTGTAGGTTGTGATATCCATTATTGTGGAGTTGCCTTTTATTTCTTTTATGTGAAACAACCAAGTATTTCATCCTCACTGAACAACTAGAGGAAAAGAGTGAAAACCCAGGGAAAAATGTTCTTGTCTTCTCTCCCTGGCAGTGGCACCAATTAATGTTGTACCTTAAGAAACCAATTTCCTGGTTGTAGAGAAATTGTTCTTGAGACATTAATAAATATTGTTTATTGTCACTTATTATTTGTTGTGTTCTCAAATGAAGGACCTGGAAAACTTGGTCTTTAACCCTTAATACATGTATGACCAGAACATCTCAGAATGCCATTTGTTGCTAGATACAAATGATGAATGAAGAAAACTTGAAGGGGAAGTTAAAGATAATATGCTGGTCTTTCACATAAACTACTATCTATAACTTAGAATAATTATGAATATGAGAACTGAATCATAGGCAATATGCTGCTTAACACATAAACTATTATCTGTGATTCTTGAGAAGTTAAAGATAATATGCTGGTCTTTCACAGAAACTATTATCTATAACTTAGAAGGAAGGTGGAAACTTCAAGTATAGGAGTGCTCTTTTAAGGAATTTTAACTTTATCTACATAAGAAAATAAAGACCTACAACTTCATTACTATGCTTGAAAGAAGAAAACATAACATGACACATGACAGAGAAGGTTACAAAATTATACCCAACAACTCATGGAAACTTCTGATTCTTTCATTAATCAACGATGATATCAGGAATACAGTGGCCTAGTCTCCGGGTTCTCCAAAATTCGAACCACTAACCCTTTCTCTGTAAATTTTCCTTTTCTTATACATTATGAAACAGTTGCTGATCTTTGGAATTGTCAAACTACTAAACTGCTTCTCTAACTATCTTAAGTAAAAAACTATTACATAATTTTACAGAGGGTAAAAGACACCTCAAAGAACATGAAATAATAGGAACATAACTGAATTAAGAATAGGATGATAACTGCTGGCTTGCTCTGTTAATCGATGTTAGGTCCCTATACTACTAGTGTAACCCCTTATCGTTATTAGTACAACCCACTTATTATATTGATGTACCCATGTAATGCCCATATTGTTACTATTGTGCCCCATAGAAGCCCACTATTGTTATTATTGTGCCCTTACATTATTATTGTTATGTTGGCTCTGATTATGTTATGACCCCTTAGACTCCTATATATAGAAAGGAGGTCTTTTCATTTGTATCATCCAAGAATTGCTCATTTATGTAATGTAAAGGAGGTTGCCCCCTCGAAGAGGCTGAATTCTAAGGCGTTGATCTATCTTTTCTTGAGCTGGTTTCATAACATTTGGTATCAGAGCTTTGGATTCTAGGGTTTCGCTACTCGAAATAGGTCATCGTGGCATTTTCACTATAATTTTATTTTATTTTATTTATTTATTATTATTATTATTATAATTTATTTATTTATTTTTATTTTTATTTATTTTATTCTTATTTTTATTTATTTATTTAATTTTATTTATTTATTATTTATTATTTTATTTTATTTTATTTATTTATTATTTTTTTTTTCTTTTCTGCGATGTATCAGAAGCTAAAAAAAAACCCATTTGAGAAGAAATCGCGGTGAATTGTGGGTCTAAATTTCAGAGTTGTTCGCACTATATTTGCGGAGATATGATCTGAGGAAGTTGGTCTTCTTGCAGACTCCTGAATTTCATTCCAAACAGGTGACCTGGGGAAAATCGTCATAACTTTCACTCTGAGCATCAGATTGAAATTTTGTAATAAGGTATAGAAAGAGGATGGACTTTAGTTTCCTTTATATCTTTTTCAGATCCAAAGGTCGAAACAGTGACTCGTGGCACATCGTACAAGTTCGCTCTACTGAACTAGTCTATAATCAGGTCACTGTGGGAGATTTTGCATAACTCTTCCTTGGTGAATCCAATTTGGATCAGACTGGTGGCATTGGAAAGAGGACATAGAGGGCTACTATAGATCGCAATTTCAGAACTAGAAGATCCAAAATCACAGAGTTATAGTCGTTTCAATATTGAGCTCCTAAAATCAAGAAAAAACGAGATGAGGAAGTTTGATGGCAAGGATCTAGTAAATTGGATACTACAGATGGAGAAATATTTTGATCTACATGGTGTACCACTGTTAAAAAAGGTATTTATTGAATCTTTATATTTAGAACCAGATCAATTTTTATGGTATGAAGGGCTTTGTTCTCGTAAACAACTTGTTACATGGTCAATTTTCATGGAGGAAATGGTAGCACATTATGAGGATACAAAGAGCAACACCTTCTTTAGAGCAACACCACAACAATTGGAAATGGTAAAAGGGCTTTGTGACATAGTGGAAAGCAAAATTATGGAAACTAGGAAACATATCCCTCACAACTATAAAGATGGAAGTGTTGTTTCTCCTAGCATTCCACAACCTACAAGGGTTACACCACAACAATTGGAAAAAAAAAGAGAAAAAGGGTTTTGTTACAATTGTGATAGCAAATGCACTAAAGGTCATAAGTGTGCTGAGAAGAAATTATTTTACATAGAATATGAATAGGAGGAATAAAAGGATCAAGGAACATCAAACGAATAGGATAAACGCCAGGACCCCACCCCAGAGAAAGAAAAAATGAATCAGAACATATCTTGTAAAGCATTGGCAAGAATTACCACTCCTCAAAATCTCAAGATAGAAGGACATATCAAGAAGAAAAAGGTGCAAGAAGTGAAATATCACATCGAGAAAGAAGAAATAAATCCAACCATATCTTGTAATTCATTGGTCGAAATTACCACTCCTCAAACTATCAAGATAGAAGGACATATCAAGAAGAAAAATGTTCAATAAGTGAAAGATCACATCGAGCATCAAGAAATGAATTCGACCATATCTTGTAAAGGATTAGAAGAAATTTACACTCCTCAAACTCTAGAGATAGAAGGACATATCAAGAAGAAAAAGGTTCAAGCAGTGAAAGATCACATCAAGCATCTACAACAAGTTCTCCAACTTTTAAAGGATAACGCCACTTTGGTGCAAAATCAAACGAAACAATAGGTAGATCAACATTGTAGTGAAAAATGTTTTGATGTAGGTGATTGGGTATTTTTATTGCTACATCTCAAGCAAATTATTTATGAGAAGGAAATGTTGGCAATACTACATGCACTTAAAAAATGGCGACCTTATTGAATGGGAAGACTCTTCAAGGATGAGGATGTGGAAGCATTGTTTTGTACTATTTCTATTATCCAACCAGATTGGATAAACGAAGCAAGGGATGAATGGAAGAAGGATGAAGAAGTATGGCCACTTATTCAAAAGTTGCAAAAGATCCCAATTCAAACAATATTGCCAGAAATTGAAGAGGAAGGAAAAATCATATTGGAACCTGGAGCAGTCACAGTAACAAGAACCCAACAGCTACGAAATCGATCAATTTCAGAGTATCTCATCAAGTGGAAGAACTTACCCGCTGAAGATTCCACATGGGAGAACAAGAATTTTATACAGAAGCATCAAGAACTACTCAAGCGTTGAGGACAATGCTTTTTGAAGGAGAGGGGCATGTTAGGCCCCTATATTACTAGTGTAACCACTTATTGTTATTAGTACAACCCACTTATTATATTGATGTACCCATGTAGTGCCCATATTGTTACTATTGTGCCCCATAGAAGCCCACTATTGTTATTATTATGCCCTTACATTATTATTGTTATGTTGGCTCTGATTATGTTATGACCCCTTAGAATCCTATATATAGAAAATAGGTCTTTTCATTTGTATCATCCAAGAATTGCTCATTTATGTAATGTAAAGGAGGTTGCCCCCTCGAAGAGGCTGAATTCTAAGGCGTGGATCTCTCTTTCTATCTTTTTGTGAGCTGGTTTCATAACAATTGACCACTGAGTTCTTCTGTATATGCCTTAATAACGATTAATCCATTTTAACCATAATTAACTGCATTAAAATTTGACTTATGCGAAGACTGGGGCTTGCATATATATTGGGTGCACTTATATTGGCTAAACCACAAAGAAAACATGCCCATCTGCCTTTTCTTCGGACTCGACTTTAACGTTGACTTTTCCTTTACCAAGTGAAATTAACACAAACCTTTGGTAACTGCGGAACTTAAAATGAATTAAATCTATTGCATAAACTATAGGATCCACCCATTCGCCTTTTAAATGTGCCTTAATACCTTTACGGACTTGATTATATGTAGATCTGTATTTAATAATTCATCGGGTCCGAAACCCATCGCAACTGCAATCAGTGCTTTCAATTGGGGTATTAACCCAAAACCTTAACAAACTGCGATTAACGGACCCACTGGAAATATAAAACATGGTATATATAATATCAGGTCCAAATTTCCGTCGCAAATCGCAATCGGCATAAGTCATAAACGTTATGTGATGATCATGGACCCGACGGGAGAATCAAACATAATATATGTTATATCGGGTCCGGATTGCATATCGCAATTGACGAAACCATATATATGTATAATATGTTATGTGATATGATGCACCCGCCACACTTATAGAACATGATATATATGTTATATCGGGTTTTGCCATCGCAATCGCAATTGGTAGAGCCTACCTCTATAGCCCTGTAGTGTGGCGGACCCAACGGGACTTTATAACACAGTGTATATATGTTTCGGGTTTGGCCAGCAATTGCAATCAGCGGAGCCAACCTCTATAGCCCTGCGGTGTTGTGGACCCGACGAGACTTTATAAAATAGTGTATATATGTTTTAGGTCTAGTCGCGATTGCAAATCACAATCAACGCTATCAGCGGAACCAATCATACATATCATTGTGAACCTGCCGAACTTTATAAAACACAACTTATAGTATTTCGGGTCTGGATTTAACCCTCTAACACTTGTTCTTTTGTGAATCCGATATATTACTTTATTTCTTTCTTATTTCAATATGCACACACACACACACACACACACACACACACACACACACACACACACACACACACACACACACACACACACACACACACACACATATAGTCTGGATTTAACCCTCTAACACTTGTTCTTTTGTGAATCCGATATATTACTTTATTTCTTTCTTATTTCAATATGCACACACACACACACACACACACACACACACACACACACACACACACACACACACACACACACACACACACACACACACACACACATATATATATATATAACAAGACTGCTCCATGTAACCATTTATATAGTGATTTGTATAGCAGCCTTGGTTACTCCAGGGCCGATTCTATTGCACTTGTTTCTTTTGTGTTTTGATTCCGATATGCAATTTATTCCATCTCCCTCTTGCCTTATATTTTTAAAGATATTTTCAACTGATTTTTGAATGAAACAGGAATATTAAAGGCAACAAAAAATACATGTTACAACAGACCTAATAGATGATAATGCAGAAAATGACATGAGGGAACAATGGTACATAATGATTCTCAGATAAGTATGAGATCCATACACTTAATTCTATTTTTTGCACCTACAGGTTACATGTTGATGATATGTTTGACGAAATCCCTGACATAGCTAGTAGGAGTTTAATAAAGGTCTTATTCGAATTATTGCTTTTGCATCATTATTTCCCTGTATTTTTACTGATTTCAAGCTATTACTCCATTATGGGTAGTGGCATGGGCTCTAAGCCCGAAAAAGTGGCTTAAATTCAGGGGTCACTAGCACAAAACTAACAATTTTGGTCTCTGGTCACTGGTAGGCAAGCTCGTGAGAGCGACTTTCGGTTGCTAGTCACTCCCTTTCCCATAACTTGAGAGTGACTATGGAAAAAGAGATCCAAAACAATAGTGGGATCCAGGGACAAGTTGTCTAGGTGGCTAAATTGTCTCTTGAGGGTTTTGTTGATGATGTTGGATGATTGTGTGTGATGTTCCGTCGATTCCACTTCCTTAAGGTCATGTAGGAGTTTGAATCTGATCATAGTAGCCTCTAGTCTCATGTTTACCCCAATTGGCATGGTTACTTGGGTGGATGTTGGAGGAGGGTGTTACAGAGTGGAATCAGAGCATGGTTCAACTCTCGGACTGATGGGAAATGTGTGTTGGTCATGCATGCATGTCTCTTATACATTCATTTCATGTTCTTGTTGTATTTTCTTGATGATTGATTATGGTTGTAGTAATGTTTCCTGGGAGAATTTGTTATTGAATTTGTGAAATGTATCTGTCATGAGTATGTGACTGGTTACATATGGATTATATGTCGCTTACATGTTGATTTATGTTGCCTACTTACATCCTTGTATGTTAGGTTACATTCTTGATATTTTTATTACATGTATCAGTAGTGTAGGTTGATAACAAGAATTGATCACTTATGCTCGACTACATGCATTTATGCATATGTGTAGTTGATTAGGCATTGCTTATGCATGTGGAAATATGTACAATGGAGTAATAGTTGTTGTCATGCATGAGGTCATAGCATGCATTGTTGATATGGCCTTGCATTGATGACTATACCCTAACTAGAATGATGTGTATGTATTGATGCACTTACTTGTTGTGTGTCTATATGATATTATGTCTATGTTATACATGTATCACACTGATTTGGTATCTTGTAGATGAGGTATCTTCCCCAAATTATACTAAGGTACGTTGATTTATTGTGATTTGGTTTGGTTGAAATATTATGCATTGCAAGAAAGAGATCAAATGGCTAGCAAGGTAGACTACATAGAATCTCCCAATGCATAAGATGAACAACATGGTGTGGGGCACTCTTCTGATTTGGAAGACACATTGAGAAGTTTGAAGGAAGAGATAAGGATCTGTAAGGCAGATATTGACTTGATCATACAGTCACAAGAGAAACAAGAAGAGGTTAATGCTATACTTCTTCAAAGTTTGTGAGACTTGCAGTGATAAGGGCCACTTCGGATCATCCATGGAAATGAGGATAAAAATAATGGGGCATATGGTAGTAGGTATCCTGGTAGGCACAGGTTGGATAGATCTGATATAGTGAGAGATGAAAAGTTGTTGGATACTCCGGATCAGAGAGGTGATGGATATAGGTACTATTCTAGTTCTGGTTCTGATAGACATCATGATTTTCATCGCTATCATCGTTACAGGAGGAATGATAGGGGATACTTACTAGGTGATTTTAAGAAAGAGAAGCCATCTACTTTTGATGGAGATATGGAGAAGCTGGAAGATACAAAGGCTCGGATGCTTGAGATGAAAAAATTCTTTGGCTTGCATAATTACATAGATAACATGAAGGCCAAAGTAGCGATCTTCAGCTTGAAAGGCTAAGCAGAAATTTGGTGGGAAGATGTTAAGTGGGTCAAAGACATCAGGACAACTGACTTGAGTTGGCAAGAGTTCAAGAGGATTTTGAGGAGGATCTACTTGTCAAAAAGGTACTACGACAATAATTCTAAGGACTTCTATGAGCTAAAGATGGGATCAATGACAGATGAAGATTACACGACCAAGTTTCTAGAGTTATTGAGGTATGTATCATATCTTACTGATAAGAAGGCTAAGGATCATATATTTTTCAGTGGTTTTCCATTAACATTTAGAGATTGGATTGAGTATGATGAGTCTCGGTCACTTGAGGAAGTCATTGGGAAACTGAAGCACTGTTATGAACAATCAAAGAGTAAGAATTAATCTTGGCATGGATGGAAAGAAAGGGACAAAGGTAAAGGTAAATGACAACCTAAGAGGACAAGGCCTTCACATGTAGATGAGAAAGAGAATGTGGCACCGCAAAAGAGATTTAATGCAACTAGACAGGGACATGGGCCACAACAGCAACAACAACATAGAGGTGAGGGAACTAGTCAGTTAGAGTGTTGGACATGAGGTAAGGAGAACCTTAAGAGATATTGTCCACATAATTAGGGTGGTAGGCCTCAAATATATAGTGCGCAGGAGGTGCAAATTGTTGGGGATGTTGGTCAGAGTATTCCATGTATCTATGCAGCAGTGGACAATAGGTAGGCAAAATACCAGGCATCTATCATTGAGATGGATGGTAAGATTTGTGATCAAGTTATTTGTATTTTGATTGACCCTGGATCTAATTATAGATATGTTAGTCCTAACTTGGTGGATAAGTGTGGTTTGAGTAAGGAATTACATGCAGAATTTTGGTTAGTGTAGTTGGCTACATGTACAAAGAATCAAGTTCATCATTGGGTAAGAACTTGCACATTTGACTTGAATGGTATGCATGCCACAACACATCTAAATGTATTACCATTGGGATCATACAATATGTTGTTGGGCATGGACTGGTTGTATCTTCATAGAACCAAGGTAGAGTGCTATGACAAAGCTATTGAGTGTGTTGATGAAAATGGAAAACCAAGAGTCTTATAGGGTAAGAAGAAAGCTACATCAATCAAAGCATAGCATTAGGAAGGGGTGTAAGGTATTTGTAGTACACATTTCTAGTAATAAGGGTAAGGAGGTTGAGGATGGAGATGTGTTGAGAAGGTACCAAGTTTTACAGCAGTTTCAGGATGTATTTCTTGAGGAAATTATATAGTTGCCACCTCACAGGGAGGTAGACGTTTCTATTGATTTAGTGCCAGAGGCAGCTCCAACATCAAAAGCACCTTACATGATGAGCACACCTGATTTGGTTGAGTTAAAGCTATAGTTGAAGGAAATGTTGGACAAGAGATGCATTAGGCCAAGTGTATCACCTTAGGGTGCACGGGTCTTGTTTGTGAATAAGAAAGATGGAACTCTCAGATTATGCATTGACTACAAGCATTTGAAAAAAGTGACTATCAAGAACATGTACCATTTTTCGAGGATTGATGACTTGTTCAATCAGATGAAGGGAGAATCAGTGTTCTTGAAGATTGACTTGAGATCTGGATACCATCAGGTATGCATAAAAGAGGAGAACATTTACAAGACTGTGTTCCAGACTAAGGTTGGGCATTATGAGTTTTTTATTGTTCCATTTGGCTTAACTAATGCTCCAACTACATTCATGTGCTTAATGAATAATGTGTTGCATCCATATTTGGATAATTTTGTTATTATGTTCATTGATGATATACTAGTATATTCTTAAAATGAGGAAGAACGTGACGAGCATTTAGCAACAATGTTGAGGTTGTTGAGAGAGCATCAATTGTATGCTAAGCTGACCTAGTGTTGTTATAAAGCTCCATGGGTAGTACGTTTGATTTTCAATGGTTTTTTTGAGGTCTTGGTGTGGTCTAACACTGAGGATGGTGTTCCCCAAGGGGGAGGGTTCTACAACAACACTAGTGAAAATTCCATGTAATAAAAGTTAATAGAGGCAAAATAATAACCACGGTTGATGGGACACTTATTCTAAGCTGAATGTTGGGAACAAATCCTAGGGGTGTTCATTTGATTATTTATGACTAAGGAAATTGGGAAACGAAATGGCTAATGCTTTGGAAAGGGAAAATGGCATTTTTGGCACATCTATTTATAAAAATAATGGAAATTAGGAGAATAGGGAGGTGAAAGGTCACAAGTTGCATGTGAGGAGGAAATTGAAGGAAAATAATGGAAAATGAAGAAAATAGAGGCCCCATTCATAAAAAGGTTTCTAAGGATTAGTTGGTAACCTTTTGTCAGTTGAGCTTTGGATCTCTCTCATTATTCTCTCTCTCTCACTCTTGGACACTTAGAGTTTTCTTGGAGCATTTTGGCATTGGAGCAAGAAAGGCAATGAAGGCAAGAGGAAGCAAATATCAAGCAAGGAAAGACAGGATCAAGTAACTACAACAGGCTTCATTGCAGGTATCAACTTGCATGTGTATTCTCCTTTCTATATTTGGCATGCATGGTATTACACGTGGTTATTTTCTATCATGGCATGGGTTTTTCCAGGTGTAACAGTGTTTTCAGCCTAGCCTTGCCATTTTCGAATAGCCATGGTGTGATAGGGTTATCATGCTTTCGTTGAGGTGGATTACTGGATGGATTTGAAGCTGAGTGAGGTGGATAATATGGGTTGCGGTAATGCCAGATTTTGTGTTGCCTTGAATGGCCTAGGAATCCTTGTTGGTGAATGGTAGGATATATGGTAAAGCCAAGAGGTGGTTTGCTCTTCGTTGGGCCTAATAATCCTGGGTTTGGGATATGCAGTAAATCCTGGAGAGTGGGTCTCAGTTTAAGGCCTAGTGATCCGAGTTTAGATTGTGTTAAAGCCTGAGAGACTAGGAGGCAAGAAAATTCCTCACGGTGTAGGTGGAGAGATTCGGTGACATCCATGCTTGTTTGGCCTAGTGATCAAGAGGAGATCACGGTAAAGCCTATTATGATGTGTTTATTCTGTTGGCCTAGTGATCTGGGATGTATTATGGTAAGGCCTAGTTTCTATTGATGAGGGTGAGGTGGTTTAGCCTCAGTATGACCTGGTTGGTTCTTTTGGTTTGAGTCGCACATTCATGCTTGGAATATGGCACAGGGGTGAATGGCTGAAGAGAGATTTTCATGTGAAAATGTATTGATGTATATGTGGATTTTTATGGCTGATATGTTTATGGTATTTATGTTACTATTATGTTGGTTATATGTATATTTTATGACAATAACTATGTATGGATCTAAGCATATTTTTACTTGTACATGAAAGGATAATGTGTCTATGACCTAATATATGATAATGCAACAAATGACATGAGGGAACAATGGTTCATATTGATTCTTAGATAAGTATGAGATCCATACATTTAATGATGTTGTTTACACCTATAGGTTACATGTTGATGATATGTTTGAAAAAATGCTTGACATGGATAGTAGGGGTCTGATAAAGGTCTTCTTTGAATTATTCATTTTGCATCTTTGTTTCCCAGTATTTTTACTGATTTCAAGCTATCACTCCATTTTGGGCAGTGGCCTGGGATCTGGGCCTAAAAAAGTGGCTTAAATCCTAGGGTCATTGGCACAGACTGGCAATTTAGGTCTCCGGCCACTGGAAGGCAAGCCCGTTAGAGTGACTTTGGGTTTTTGGTCACTCCCTTTCCCATAACATGAGAGCGACTATGGAAAAAGAGATCCGGAATAGTAGTGGGACCCAACGACAGGCGATCTGGGTGGTTGACTTGTCTCCTGAGCTTTTTGTTGATGATGTTGGATTACTGTGTGTGATGCTTTGTCGATTCCACTTCCTTAAGGTCACATAGGAGGTCGAATATGATCATAGTAGCCTCTTGTCTCATTTTTACCCCAATTGGCATGCTTCCTTGGGTGGATGTGGGAGGAGGGTGTTACATTAGGAATCAATATCTACACTAAAATCGATGAATCTATTTTAATGAAAAAATAAAATATTCATGGATTTGTAAATCCAACTTATTTTAACTTTCGTAAAAGACTTACTTCCTCTACTTCTATGGTTAATAATGTTCAATATAATATAATATTATATAATATATGTATTTGTCTTTGTGTGTGTCTTTCTTCTTCCCTCTCTCTTCCTCATCCATCTATGTGTCTACCCCCCTCCTTCTCTCCCCCATCTCTCTCTCTCTCTCTCTCTCCACCATTGATATCTATATCTCCCTCCAACTCTCCTTCTTTGTCTCTCTGTCTCACCCTCCCAACCACACATGCTCTCTCTCTCCATATCTATCTATCTCTCCTTCCCTCCCTCTCTTTGTCTCTCTCTTCTCCCCTCTCTCCCACCTCCATCTATATATCTATCTCCCTCCGTCTTTCCTTCTTTGTCTCTCTATCTCACCCCCAAATGTACACACTCTCTCCATCTCTCTCTCTCTCTCTCTCTCTCTCTTCCCCTTCTCTCCCTCTCTCTCTCCTTCTCTCTCTCTTCCCTCCCTCTCTCCTCTCTCCCTCAATCTCTGCATCTCTCTCTCCACTTTTCTCTATCTATGCATTTTGTCTTCCCACCCTCTCTCCTTCTCTCTCTCAAGTCCTCTCTCTTTCCCTTTTCTCCCTCTTCTCTCCCCTCTCTCTTCCCCCCTTCTCTCCTTTCTCCCTCAATGTCTTTCTTTCTCTCTCTCATTCTCTCCCCCCTTCATCTTTATGTCCCTCCTGTCTCTCTTCCCCTTCTATCCCTCTCCCTCTCTTTCCTCTCCTTCTCTCTCTCTTCCCTCTTCTCTACCTCACTCTCTCTCCATCTCTCCCTTGTCACTCCCTCCCTATCTCCACCTCTATGTCTCCATGTATTTGTTCTTCCTTCCCTCTCTTTCTCCCCCCATCTCTCTCTCCCTCATCCTCTCTTCTCCCTCCATCCATATGTCTACCCCCCTCTCTCTCCTCTCCTCATCTATCTTTTCCCTCCTCCTCTCCTCTCTATCTGTCCCTTGTCACTCCCTCTCTCTCCCCCTCCAACTCCATCTCTTTCTCTCTCTCTTCCTTCCTCTCTCTTCCTCTCTCTCGTTTCCTCCCTCTATTCCTTCCTCTCTCCCCCCTATCACACTATCTCTATCTCCCTACGCCCCCCGTTCTCTCTCTTTGCATTCCCCCCTCTCTTTGTCCCTCGATTTGTCTCTCTTTTTTCCTCTCTCCCCCGTCCATCCATAAAATTGAGAATTGCTACTCTGTATAACCAATAATATATGTAAGGTCTAATATAATTGTACTTATAATGGAGATGATTATTGTTATAATATATTGGAATAATACTAATCAATATTATTTATTATTATAACAATAATAATATATAAATAAATAATCTATTAAAGAAACAAGTATGTTAACTTTACATTATATATATACCAATTTCTCTTGATGAAAATGGTAGCTCTATGCTGTTAGGATATTCCGACACATAGGAAATAGTTAAGTACAACTTGGTCTCGTTTAGAGTTAGGTAAAGTGTGTTTCTTTACCGTTGTACATTTTGTAGCTTACAATCTGACGGTCACGATATGTAGTGATCCGACGGTTCATTCTCTCCTCGGTATTACCGACACTTGATCCGTGGCTTGACACCCGATTGGTCCATGAGTTCTATTTAAAGCGCATGGAGGGTCATTGTTCGGGTAATCCGTGCATGAGAGAAGCTTATGTAAATTTTCATTCTTTGATTAATAAATTGCCTGTAGTAGCCACGTTGGCACAGGCCGTGGACTGTTTCCCTCTTTGAGGGTTTTAACCACGTCAAAAATACTGGTGTATTGATCTGTGATCTGGTTGTGAGCGGTGTCCTTTTGGTGTTCTTTCTGAGGAACTTACCCTGTAAATTCCTACATGGTATCAGAGCTATTTGAGGGCCGCGTACGTTGGTGATCCAAATCTGAAGCCGGTAGAACTGCATCCGACTTTCGTTTCCTAGATCTGCTGTTTCTGACTGCTTTCGGGCCGAGAGGACTGCTCTGTTGCGTTCGGAGCATCTGTTCCAGTGAGGAACCCCTTTCGTTTCACGCGAAAAGGTTTCCGGTAGCCCTAGCTGCGTCATTTTTCAGATCGGGAGGTATATAGTGTTTATTTGCAGTTTACTGTTATTTTCTCTCTGCTTATTTCGGTTTCGGTTTATTTAGCTTTTTTTTAACCGGATCTATACCTTTCATTTCTGCGTATGCTCTTTGCCCTGCGACTCTGTGCGATCTGGGCAAATCAGAAACAGAAAGGAAGGATTTTTCTCATGCGTATGCTCTTTTCCCTGCACCTTAGTGTGATCTCGGAAAATCAGAAACATTGAGAAAAATATTTAGTTTTTCGGCTAAAGCTAACTTTGAGCCGCAAGGTTCATTTTTTTAATATATCTAGTTTTTTGGCTAAAGCTAACTTCGAGCCGCAAGGTTCGTTTTTTCTTTGCATATTCGTGTTGGGTTTTGTGTTTTGTGTTTTGTAGGGAAAAAGAGCTTTCTCAAGGCAAGCACGCAAACCAAGGCCCCCCCCCCCCCCTCTCTCTCTCTCTCTCTCTCTCTCTCAAATTTTTTGTATAGATCAATTGGTTCAAAGCTATTTTAAGAGAGTAGAGGTCTTGGGTTCAAGTCTCCATTTTGTGGGGGCGGATTTTTTCATTCCCGCACATTCGCGCACTTTGCCGGCAACTTCAATTTTTTTTTCAAAAAGCCATAACTTCTTCATCCGAAAGCCTTTTTCAGAGCCGTTTTTTTTAAAACAGCCTAATTTTTCGAGATCTATCCATTGGAACACTTACTTTCAGCATCTTCAGCTTCAGTTTTTAAAAAAAAATGGAAAGTCCATGCCAAGTCATTCTTGACAGCACTAACTACTTCCAATGGATAGCCTACATGGGAGATTTACTTAGAAGTAAAGGTCTCTACAGAATAGCCACAGACCAAGAGAAGAAACCAAAAGATGAAGACAAGGCTGCAAAATGGGAAAATAGACAAGATCAAGCACGTGGTTTGATAGGGATGTCTATTTCTCCTGATCTTAGATTCCATATTGCAGAACTTGAGACTCCTCATGAAGCATTGGAAAAACTCACTAAAGTTTTTGGGATTAAAAATGAAATTAGAGCCCATCAACTTGAAAATGAGTTGCTTACATTGGATCCTAATAATTTTTCTTGCATTGAAGATTTCTTGTCCAAATTCAAGACCCTTAGATATCTCTTGGAAGGTGTTAAGGTTAAGAAAGAAGATAGTAACCTTATTTATTCCATCCTTACTAAGTTGGGACCAGCCTACTCTGTATTTGTTTCCACCTTCCATTCTACAAGGGAAGCTTTCATTTGTCAAGGAAAAGACTACAAGGCCCCTTCCTTTGACTCTTTTTGTGATTCTTTAATAAGAGAACAAGAAAAACTCTTACACCTTGGTCTTCTTAATCTTGGAAACTCTTCCACGAAAGCGTTAGCCGCCCAGCAGCAACCAAATTCAAAGAATCCTAAGAAGTCATATCCTAACAAGAATGGTCCTAAACCAACTCAGCCTCAAAATGAAAGATCATTTCAGCAAAATGATAAGACCAATAAAAACAAATGGAAGAAGACTGATAGACATTGTAACTTTTGTAATCGAGATGGCCACTTAGAATCTAAATGCTTTAAGAAGATGGAAGCCTTGGAAGCCGCAATGAAGAAACATAACATCCATGTGGAGCATACTTCAACTTCAACTTCCGGAATGGCACTTTCTGCATGTCATTGTCAATCATCTCAGTCTGGTTATGCATTAAATGTATCTTCTTCTTCTCCTTCTCATGAGTGGCTCATTGATTCTGGAGCCTCTTATCACATGGCCAAAAACCAAGCCATGTTTTCTTCTTTAAATGATTGTAACACCAAAAATATATATGTTGGTGATGATAGATCTCTTAATGTTGTAGGGACTGGAACTGTTCATCTAGACAATGGTCAGTTTAATGATGTATTATGTGTTCCAACCTTATCCTGCAACCTTCTATCTGTATATCAGATAACTCATTCAGGTGAAGGTAAAATTGTTGAATTTTCACCTCATGATGTTGTAATCAAGGATCTAAGAGATCCTAAACAGATTCTAGCTACTGGTATTGCTGATGATTCCACAAGGTTGTATAAGTTTCACAACTTTGGGTCATCAAATCTTCCCTCAGTATTTGTTGCTCATAATGATGAAGTGAGCAAACTTTGGCATGAGCGATTTGGTCACTTAAACTATCGCTCCCTTCAGCATCTATGTAAAGAAAATATGGTGACAGGTCTTCCTATGGTATCTTGCAGAGATGGTGTTTGTTCCGGATGTGTACTCGGAAAACATCATCGGGACAGTTTTGACAAACGTGCCTCTTGGCACGCCTCAGCCCCTTTACAGCTTGTGCACAGTGATTTATGTGGTCCACTTCCTGTTGCTTCATTCTCTGGCTGCAAGTATTTCTTAACTTTCATTGATGATTTCTCCAGACGCACTTGGGTATACTTCTTAAAACTCAAGAGCGAAGTATTTAACACATTTTTGGCCTTCAAAGCCTTTGTTGAAAAACAATCTGGACATCAAATTCTTAAGCTAAGAACTGATAATGGTGGAGAATATGTTAAAAACACATTCATCAACTTTTGCACCGAAAATGGAATTCAAATGCAACATACTGTTCCATACACTCCACAACAAAATGGTGTAGCTGAAAGGAAAAATCGCACCTTAAAGGAAATGGCTAATTGTATGCTGCAATCTAAAGGACTCAGTCTTAGTTTTTGGGCCGAAGCAATTAATTGTGCAAATTATATAATCAATCGCACTCCTACTAAGGTTCTAAAGAATATCACTCCAGAAGAAGCTTGGAGTTCCATTAAACCAGATGTAAGTCACTTTCGTGTTTTTGGAAGTGAAGCATGGGCCCATATTCCAGATGAAAAGCATAAAGCTTTAGAACCTAAGAGTGAGAAATGTACTTTTGTTGGATATTCTGAAGATGTAAAAGGTTATAGACTTATTCCATTTAAGTCCAAAAATGTTATCATTAGAAGAGATGTAAAATTTGATGAAAATAAATCGGCCTGCGAGCCTAGTCCGGCGGATGTGCCACCTCTTCCTATCTCTTCTACTTTTGAAAACATTTCTTCTTCAGATGATGAAAGTGAGGATGATAATCCTCCCCCACCTTCTCAGGATCCTCAACTTCCAAGATGGGTCCGTGCTACTCGGGATGCAGCAGGTGATCTTGCCGGTGATCCTACAGATCAGCGACGTACACGTTCTCAGTTTGAAAGAGCCTCTTCTTTACTGGCTCAAGCTCCAGTAAATCATGATCCTGACACTTTTGCAGAAGCTTCAGGCCATCCACATTGGGAAGCAGCTATGAATGAAGAATATCATTCATTGTTGGCAAATGATACATGGGATCTTGTTCCTCTACCAAAGGGACGCAAACTTGTTAGATGTAAATGGGTTTACAGAACCAAGTATGGACCAGATGGGAAAGTTGATAAACATAAAGCTCGTCTTGTTGCTAAGGGCTTTTCACAGGTTGAAGGCATTGACTACACTGAAACCTTCTCCCCTGTTGCCAAAATGAACTCTATCCGCCTTGTTCTTTCCCTTGCTGCCTCTTTAAAATGGGAAGTCCATCAGATGGATGTTAAATCTGCCTTCTTGCATGGGGACTTGCAGGAAGAAATCTATATGGAACAACCCATTGGCTTCATACAAACAGACTCCAGCCTTGTTTGTCGACTTAAGAAATCCCTTTATGGTCTCAAGCAAGCTCCTCGGGCTTGGTATGCCAAAATGGATAGCTTTCTTTTAGAATCTGGCTTTTCTAGGTGTTATTCTGACAATACTGTCTACACCAAGAAAGTGGGCAACTCTCTTATCATCCTTGTTCTTTATGTTGATGATCTTATTCTTACTGGTAGTGATCCCAACCTTATAAACCATGTGAAGTCCAGCCTTAAAAAGAAATTTGAAATGACAGACTTAGGACACTTACACTATTTTCTCGGTCTTCAAGTCTTGCAATCCAAGGAGGGTATTTTCCTTTCCCAGTCCAAGTATGCTTGTGATATTCTTCGTCATTTTCACATGGAAGACTGTAAGCCAGCCCCTTCTCCCTTTCAGTCTGGAGTCAAACTTTCAGTCTCTTGTACTTCTCCTGAAGTTGATGCTACCTTATACCGTCAACTTGTAGGAAAACTCTTGTATTTAACCCATACTCGTCCTGACCTTTCCTTTGCTGTTGGCCTTGTTGCTCGTTTTATGCAAAACCCCCGTGAAAGTCATTGGAAAGCAGCTAAAAGAATACTTCGTTATGTTCGAGGTACAGTACAGTTTGGGATTCATTACAGTGCCAAAGCAGCTCCTCTATTAGTTGGTTTCACTGATTCTGATTGGGCTGGTGACCCTGATGATCGGAAGTCTACTGCCGGTTATGTCTTCACTCTTGGTTCAGGACCTATTACATGGGCTTGTAAGAAACAGGCTGCCATTTCTCTTTCGTCAGCAGAAGCAGAGTATCGTGGTGCCGTGGAAGCTAGTAAGGAAGCCTTGTGGCTTCGTCAGATCCTATCAGAGTTTGGCTTTGAGCAGCAGCATCCAACCACACTTTGGTGTGATAATCAAAGTGCCATTCAGCTATGCAAAGATCCAGTCCAGCATCAGCGCAGCAAACACATTGAACTACACATGCACTTCATCAGAAAGCTCATTCATGACCATGTTCTTGAAGTGCAATATTGTTCAACAGATGATCAGGTTGCAGACATCTTCACAAAGGCTCTCACAGAGGCGAAGTTCACTAAACTTCGATATATGCTTGGAGTTCAGGAAGTTGTCACTAAGGGGGGATAGGCTCTAGTGCCTCCTTCCTTCTCCTATTGTGTCATATTTGTAAATCCTTCAATCCTATCCCAAGTTGTTCTTAAGGGGGGATGTTAGGATATTCCGACACATAGGAAATAGTTAAGTACAACTTGGTCTAGTTTAGAGTTAGGTAAAGTGTGTTTCTTTACCGTTGTACATTTTGTAACTTACAATCCGACGGTCACGATATGTAGTGATCCGACGGTTCATTCTCTCCTCGGTATTACCGACACTTGATCCGTGGCTTGACACCCGATTGGTCCATGAGTTCTATTTAAAGCGCATGGAGGGTCATTGTTCGGGTAATCCGTGCATGAGAGAAGCTTATGTAAATTTTCATTCTTTGATTAATAAATTGCCTATAGTAGCCACGTTGGCGCAGGCCGTGGACTGTTTCCCTCTTTGAGGGTTTTAACCACGTCAAAAATACTGGTGTATTGATCTGTGATCTGGTTGTGAGCAGTGTCCTTTTGGTGTTCTTTCTGAGGAACTTACCCTGTAAATTCCTACATATGCTTTACATTTTACATTACATTTTATAATTTTCATTTTTCATTTTACATTTTAAATTACATTACATTTTGCTATATATATATATATATATATATATATATATATATACCCAATTTAAAATTCCACGTGTTTCGAATTTTTTCTCTGAACTCCCTTTCTAACCTAGAATAAAAAATGTCATATTGATTTTTGTGATTTATGAAATTGGTTTTTATATTTATACACAATTATATTTTGTAGGGATGACATTACATTAATAACCTTTTTTTTAATATTTATGTTAAATGCTTACAAAATTTTTCACCACTACAACATCGCCCCTATATTGGGCTATAGAGCGCCTCTCGACCAGGGTATAAATTTGACAGACACTGTTTCTTGTCAAGTAATTTTTTTATGATGGGTTTCTTTAAAAGTTTCCTTTCGTATGAAATTTGATATTTATTTTTTCCCATTGTTTCAATAGTATATATTAGATGCATTTTTGTTTATTTTTATCGTTGTTATTTGGAAGCATCACGAAACAAGTCCTCTCAAAACCCTTGAAAATAACATCAATACATCTTCAACGAAGCTGGAATATAATGGAAAATTTGTGGATTTCATGGTAGATCCGTTAATTGAAATTTAACCAGAATTTAATGGAAAAAATACAGATTTCATAGTAGATCCATTAATCTGAAGATGATAATCATCAAACCTTACTATACGCAATTCAATCAATCACCATCAATTAATGGAGATCCATTAGCCACAAAAACGAAAGAATTCCTTCACGAGATTGCACATAATTTTTTATCATTCACCATAACACCTCTCTGGCTATCCTTAAAATTTCACCATGATAGAGACTTGTTCCAATGCATTTTTGGTTTATAATTCATATTTTATAATTGAAAATTTATAACAAATACACTTGTGCATTTAGGAATTTTATAAATGGACCTTCACTTTCGAAAATTTAAGATATATATATATATATATATATATATATATATATATATATATATATATATATATATAGATAAAAGGAATGAGTAGGTATTTATATATTAACAAAAACTGTGATATGGGCTAGAACCCTTACACAAAGATTCAAATACAAAATTGCAGATGTCATTCGACCATTCAAAATGGTTGGAAACTCTAGAACTACATATCCTTCTTATGCTAAAAAAATGGAAACTATAAACTCTACAAAAGGACCCTAGAATGAAGCAACATCTAAATAATATCATAGATAACCAATGTTGTGAGGCTGTAGGTTTTAACCCCGTAAAAAAATTAACTGCATAAAAATTCTAAAAACAGACAATAAACAATAGTGAGAACATAACACATAAAACAAATATACACAGAGATTTTCCCATGGATCCCAAAACCGGGACTACCAGATTGATTTTTCATTATGTTCCTTTCAATGTTACAATACATATATATACATGTTGAAGCATCCAATACCATGGACCAAAACCATCACGCCCAAAACCATCACGCCCAAAACCATGTGCGAAAACCATGCGCAAAACCATAGGTAGGTCCAGCCACCTAATATAGGGTCCAAAAAAAATTTCGACGGACCCTGTAGAGGGGGACTAACTACCCCCCTCAAACCCCCAATTGTGCAGTCGGTGCAACGAAGGGGTGGCTACGCCCCCCTTCTAACCCCCCCCGGTTAACTAGGGCATCTAGTCGGGGAAAGAATATAACATAACCCAATAGAGGCAACAACAAAACTAATTTCAAAACAATCTTCAACAAGGATTGATATTAATGATGCCAACCCCCCTCGAACGACGATTTATCTTATTTTCCACAATGCCTGATGTTATATGGAATTTGCATCTATGGATAAACACATTTTCCCTAGGTGGGTGACTACACCTAGAACAACAGAAAGAAATTAGTTGAAGCTTTTCTTATAGAAGATAGATGACATGGAGGAACTTACTTGTAGCCTTTCGCTTCCTAAATCTCTTTTGAATTGCTCCTGTGGCTCCCACTTGAACTAACTCCTCTCAAAAGGTACCTTCATCAAGAGAAACATAAACAAGAAATGATCAAAGAATACATGATATATCTACTATAAAACAATGGAATCAAAGATATTGAAACACATAATTGTCACATATATGAACAATCATATGAGAAAAAGAATAAGCTCTTTATTAATGTAGAAGGAAGAGTATCACCCAATACAGTTCGATCCTGTGGCACTCCTCCAGATTTAGTCCAACCCTCGCCACATCACAACTATAGCAGCATAGCATTTCCTAACATAAACTCAATCCTCAAACTAATAGAATTTCCTTACAAAATTCAGATTCTAGCCCCGTGATCACTATGATGAGTGCTCAATTTATAGGAAATGGAGGTGGTCTTTTCATAAATGAGGGTATTGAATGGCTTTCCAATCTTGGAGTTAGTTTCCATGGAGCAAGGGATGAGAGGATAAGAGGTTGATGGATCCTTACCCTATCCAATTTCGAGCTCATAAGAGGAGTTAAGAGATGGGAACCTTCTAAAATCATCTAGAGTGAAGGAATATTCCCAGAACCCTATACAAATTTCGCTCAATCTTGCCCAGCATAGCCTAAAGAGGGCCTAAGTGCTCTGTAGTGAAAGTCAAAGTGGGCCTGCCTGCTTTGCAACACACTATCTCAAGGCTTGGGCTACGCTGGTGTCCCAAGGAGGCATTTCATGAAGGCTTCAGGCCATGAAACTTTCATAGAGGGAGGCATTCAATGAGTTGACTTCTCTAAGTCATGTAACAACTGAATTAGGGTTTGATGAGCCCTAAAAGTAATAATATGAATGTTGGGAGTGATGTGCCCAAATAGACCTGTAACAGTTTCCCCCTAAAGCATGAAGTCGAAAATGATAATGTCAAGTGATATGCTTTACGATGTGATGGAGAGGAACTAAATCAGATGATGACGTGCATTGATTACAATACATAACATCATGATATTTTGAAAATTTTCATGGATTTTTAAGGGAATGCATACCCATACTCAACATATAAAATTTCATTACATGTACATTGATAGTCGTCTACAGATATAGACCCATGATGGGATGACCATCAGTGTAAATCCATTGTACAAATGATTTAGTACTCCCTTGAAATCACAGCCCCGATGGATGAAACTAGATACGGGGTCTTCTATCTCGCCCAATTGTTCGCTCAATTATGATTCTAACCATGTGAATATGTGATCTAAAGTTGAACATGGGAAGACACCATCTGATTACCAGCTAATGATGTAAGTCGTTAACAAACGCGAGAGAGATCACCGATAATGATAATGATTCTCAAGGTACTACAGTACATTTCGCATGGTGTGAATAGATGTTTTGATGTCGAACACCATACAAAGTCTTTCGGTCGAAGGCTAGTGATGTCAACCTATCGCCGGAAATGAGAAACTTTCCATTGATGTA
This sequence comes from Pinus tabuliformis, assembly GCA_031772625.1. Taxonomy (NCBI): domain Eukaryota; kingdom Viridiplantae; phylum Streptophyta; class Pinopsida; order Pinales; family Pinaceae; genus Pinus; species Pinus tabuliformis. Next base: position 1,033,586,796 of record CM062815.1, read on the forward strand.
TGCAAGCCCCAAGGTACTGAAAGGGTGTTTTTAATTTAACTTTTTGGATAATGTGCTGATGTCGACAAGAAGCGACTCATCACAAGAGGGCCTTAATGTATCCCACATCAACGACATGAAACGAGTGCAATGATTTTGGAGACGGAAAGTGACTAATGGCACAAGGTTCAGGAATGGCGATCATGAAAATAAAGGTTTATGAGTATTGCAAAGGATGATTTTTACTAAGTGACTTCTCATGAACATGCTGATGACACTGAATGAATTGGTAGCATTGACCCAAAACCAAGGTGATGGATGGTGTGATAGACCATAGGTATGATAACCAAGTAGATAACCCAACCCAAATAGTCACGGAGATGAAGTGAAAGTGTCATGTTCAAGAGCGACTTGCTACCATAAAGTGATTTATCCCTTTTCCCATTTTCCCCAATCATTTCTGACCAGTACCTCTTTATTTTTTAACAAGCTTGAGGAGGATATCATATGCTTGTAGTGTAATTCCACCCTTTGGGTGAATCCATCGCTATGTGATGTTTTTACGAGCCTAGCAAAGGTGAAACTTAGTCTTGTCATGATGGACAAGTTTGTCACTATTTGATGTTTTAACGAGTTTAACGACAATGAAAACTCGGTCCTTTTCGTGTTTAGAGAGTTTGAAAAGGAACAAAAAGAAAACTCCACAAGTTCTTTTTTGTAAGTTTGTCTCTCAAGTCCAAAAAAGCATGAAATAATACAAGAGAGAACCTATTGACCATGTTCGATCAACGTATTCCTTTTTCGTAAGTAATCTATATCAGTCCGGAAAAGGGTTTAACTTATACTGAGTATATGTCGTTTCCAATCCATTTACAAGCTGAAAAGGACAAGTGCTCGGCAATATTTTCATATTTTGAGAGTCTGAAAAGAGCTTAAAGAGGATTCCACTTAGAGGAATGAGTGGTGTCTAGGATAGCAACTAGTTCCAATGATGTTGGAACTTCTCAAAACATGTTGATTTATGTGAAGAGGTTGGCTAATAAGACCACTCATTGCAACTGTTCCTCAGAAGGGGTAAAACAACCAAGTGAAAGCGTATGATTGGCCAAGCAGATAGTGATGATGGAAGGAGAAAAACCAAGGCTCATCTGATGGAAGGGGATAAGAGAATGGAAATCACGAGAGTTAAACTGGAGATGGGTTCATTTTAACACAAGCTTGAACCATAGGGAACTATGCTTAGATTCAGTTTCATGTTTACACAACTTGAAATGAAAAACTATTCTTGGATTCAGTTTCATTTTTACACAAGCATGAACCAAGAAAAAACTATGCTTGAGATTGGTTTATATGCCTCCAGCATGATTATTCGATTCTAGCCGCATGCCCCCCAAGCTTCATTGCATTCACCTAAGTAGACTACTCGTGGTTTGTAGAAATTTCTCACTGTAGATCACCTGATAATGTAATATACTAAAGCAAAATACTTGATCTACTTTTACTATCAACATTTGTGGAAGCTTAATCAATTTGAGCAAGATCAATCAGAACACATATAATAGAGAAGAAGAAATCACACACATGAAACATAGAAGAATACTCTGGGGAAAGCCTCAGTTAAAAAACCCGATCTCTGTATTATCATACAAGTGGAAATATCTTCAGATTACACAAAGCATCAGCTCACAAGCTGTCCTACTCTTAGTACAATCCCTCATTGCTGCTCATAGATAGAATAGACAACACCTGTGTCTTCCTTCAGTCCTCCAAGCCTTCTATTTCCTTGCGTAGTTTCTCCTGGGTCCTCCAGCTACAACCTGTGTGATTCTCACCTCACACACAACACTAACCTCTGAAATAACTGCACAATCCTTAAGGACATAATTCCTTCTGCATGGATGAGTTTCCTATATAGGAAAATTCCTCCAACTGATAGTACACTATCCCTTCCTCTGATCTCAACTGGGTATCTGACGGAACTGACATGCATGAGTTATTTATGAGAGAATATTCAGTTATCTGAAGTACACTCGCTACATGCATACATGCATTAACTAACTGAACTCACAATTAGTTCCACAAACTGTTGGAACTAATCTAATTGGACTTAACTCAGTTAACTGAGCTAACTAATTACAACTCAAAGTACAACTCATCATAATATCCTTTAATCAAGGGGTAACTTCCTCAATCAATGGGATAACTATTGCATGTCCTCACATAGACTTCATGTTTTATTTTCTCCAACTAATCAACTCAAGATGACTTAATTAATTATTAATCAAACAACTGCTAAGAACAAATTTGAATTTTACTTCTCTATTTTAGTTCAGGGACTAACTAAAATAGGAAGGTATCACGATATGTTATTTATAGAAATGCTATTTTTAGCATCTCTATTTTATCATTCCTTGTTGCTATTTCCAACACTGGTACTTGAAATGCTATTTATAGAATTTCTATTTTTAGCATTTCTTGTTGCTATTTTCAACACTCCCTCTCAACAAGAAAGGCATTCAACTCGAACCCAATCCTGAGCCTTTGATATGTTTTGCATGCAACACTTCTCCCTAGTGTTGTTGCTCCAGCAACTCTAGAAAAAAAAAATATCCAACCTGAATCAGAATGATGCCTCTGTCATCAAAGTCCGTGACTGCTATTGCCTCTGTTGACTGAAAACCTCTACACCTCTGCGCTCTTCAGTATCTGACTACTCTAGCCTCTATCACTTTGATCTCTGACTGCATCAATCGCACTGATTCCTCCTACTGCATCTGTGCTGCTGTTGGTCCTATCTCCCAACACTACATCTGCACTGCACCTCCTCTCATCATATTGCATCGTGCTACCCAATGCTGCACAAAAACTCAATTACTAAGAAGTAAGTAACTGATCTCCCAACTGACCTCCCTGTTGGGCTAGAAATATCCTCTAATGCTGAAGCTTCCTCTACCGCTCCATCCGCATCTATCTCTACCCACTCAGCCAATCATGCTACTCCTCATCAGGGCTCCTGTAGTAAGGTCTAATCAAAGAGGCTGGGTACCTCAAGGATCCTACCCCTATTTCAGCCTTCCTGGGACTATCACTCCACATCGCCCCACCTCCCACCTGGAGGTATGGATGCATGTGATCCCTCTGCTCACTTGGCTTGAAATTTCCCCCTATTGGAGGTCTCTGCATGAGTGGATGCCTCAACTCGGTCTCCTCTCGGCTTCTCCAGTTGTGGCTGCTCCACAACCTCCTGAAGCTACTTCACTAATTGTGGATCCTTCACAATTGTCTGAGACTTCTTCTGGCGCTTCATTTTGAGAGGTAATGTACTCTCCCTCTCAACCACCAAGTCTCCAACAGTTGCCTTGCTCCTAAAAGCTTTGCATGCATCTTGGACCTCAAGAGCATATAGGTTCTTGGCTAGCACACCAATTTGTTTCATCTTTCTCACTGTCACGACATTTTCTGGAAAAAGAGCTGATCTTAAATCAACGATATCTCCCTCATTCGAACTCCGATTCAGCCAATTTTTTATTTTTTTTTGAATTTGAGTCTTTTTCAGCATGGAATCCAGATCTGCTATTTGTTTCTAAAAATTTTGTACAAAAACTTTCAGATCTTCTCTGAAAAATCGCAGACCATTTTTTTTTTTACTTCAAATTTTCTTCTTCGTATACTATTCACTGCTTCGATCACCTTTTCTCTGATATCATGTAGAAATTTCTCACTGTAGATCACCTAATAATGCAATATACTAAAGCAAAATACTTGATCTACTTCTATTATCAAAATTTGCGGAAGCTTAATCAATTTTAGAAAGATCAATTAGAACACATATAACAGAGAAGAAGAAATCATACACATGAAACACAAAAGAATACTCTGGGGAAAGCCTTAGCTAAAAACCCCAATCTCTGTATTATCATACAAGTGGAAATATATTTAGATTACACAAAGCATCATCTCACAAGCTATCATTTTCTCAGTACAATCCCTCACTACTACTCATAGACATAATAGACAACACCTGTGCCTTCCTTCAGTCCTCCAAGCCTCCGATTTCCTTGCGCACTTTCTCCTGGGTCCTCCAGGTGCAACCTGTGTGATTCTCACCTCACACACAACACTGACCTCTGAAATAACTCCACAATACTGAAGGAGATAATTTATTTTGCATGGATGAGTTTCCTATATAGGAAAATTCCTCCAACTGATAGTACACTATCCCTTCCTCTGATCTCAACTAGGTTTCTGACTGAACTAACATACATGAGTTATTTATGAGAGAGTATTCAGTTATCTAAAGTACACTAGTTACATACATGCATGCGTTAACTACTGAAATCATAATCAGTTCCACAAACTGTTGGAACTAATCTAACTAGACGTAACTCAGTTAACTGAGCTAACTAATTACAACTCAAAGTACAACTCATCTTGATTTCCTTTAATCAAGGGATAAATTCCTCAATCAATGGGATAACTGTTGCATGTCCTCACATAGACTTCATGTTTTATTTTCTCCAACTAATTAACTCAATATGAATTAATTAATTATTAATCAAACAACTGCTAAGAACAAATTAGAATTTTACTTCTCTATTTTAGTTCAGGGACTAACTAAAATAAGAAGGTATCCCGAAATGCTATTTATAGCAATAATATTTTTAGCATTTCTATTTTATCATTCTTGTTGCTATTTCCAACACTGGTACTTGAAATGCTATTTATAGCATTTATATTTTTAGCATTTCTTATTGCTATTTTCAACATGGTTATCAGGTGGATGGAATGAAGGTTCATTTACGAGATCAAGTGAAAGACTCGACTTGGATTTTACGAGATATAATCAAAGACTTGAATTGGAACTTTTCTCCAGGGGACCTTGTGCTCATTGGAAATCTGTTCAGATTCCTTGTTTCATTTTTTAACAAGATTGACACAAGATAAGGAACTATGCTCATACCCTTTGTTTCATTTTTTAATGAGGTTGACACAAGACCAGGAACTATCCTCATATTCCTTGTTTCATCTTTTAACGAGCTTGACACAAGACCAAACTATGCTCATACCCTTTGTTTCATTTTTTAACGAGGTTGAAACAAGACCAGGAACTATCTTCATATTCCTTGTTTCATTTTTTAATGAGCTTGACACAAGACCAGGAACTATGCTCATGATTCATTGATCACGACCCATAAGAGGGCATCACTTCCAAGAGATTCTCATCAAGTGGGAGAACAATGCTCTGGAAGGGATACATAGCAAGGAATCCAAGAGAGATTTGGTTCCAATTCCCATAATACATAATGCACAACATCATAGGATTGATCATCAGTTGATGTAGGCATGGAATGCGTTGCCACATAATTGACCTGTGGCAAGGAAGATACCATTGGGACAAAAGGACCATTTAGGGAAGATGGTTGTTTGGAAGCCATATTTGGACCGAGAAATGAAAGCTGGTCATTGGTGACAATTCTGCCTTTATGCGGGAAACACATTACTTGAAAGAGTGTTGAAACAATATCTCCCATGTCATAAACATAGTCGTGCCCAAGAAGTAAATTGTAATCTAAAAGGGCCTGGGACTACCATCACATTGAGATAAACAATTTTTCCTCCCAAAGTAATAGGCAACTGAGGAAGGATCCCTAATGGTTGACTGGTTCCTTTGTTAAAAGCCAATAGATTCTAGGTAACGGGCACAAGAGGCAGCGAACCAAGTGCCTGCCAAGCAGTGGAGGAAAGAATACTCACTGATGCACCTTCATCTATAATAGTGCTAGGTAAAATCATAATACAAACCTGTACTATGATCTGGAAAGGAACATAAGAAGGAAGATGACATCCTGCCAGTCGATTCCAATCAAATGAAGTGACCAAACTACTTGGAGGGGGTACAGTAAGAACGAGAGAATTACCCCCTTGAGTTATGAGAACAGGAGGATTTTACTCCTATCTTGATGGAATAGGAGGGTTGCCTCCAAGCTCATTAGAATCTGAAGAAACGAAAAATAACCTGAGTGGTATCATGCCCACTCTCCATGGAAAAGGTACGATTAACATAAGGTCAAATCGGGTCAACCGTTTCCTCGACCTGTGATTGCTCAGGTATAGAATCATGAGATTCACATTCAGAGAGATTGGGTTTGAATGACGGTTGATTTGGGTTAGTCACTTCATCAACTAATGAGGGATTAAGGGAGAGTCTCATGTGACGAGATGGAAGTCCTTGCAGAGAATAAGGACGGTTATCCAACAATTTTCTGGCTTCATCCAGATAGGGAAAAGGTGAATGAGGTGATTCCCTTCACATAACATATAGGGAAACTTAACTTTACCCTTATTTCCATGAACTTTACTACCACTAGTTGATGGTGTGTCACCAGCATGATCTCCAGAAGTTGATGACACAGGATGATGTGAACAAGTAGACAATTCTTCTAAGATACGAGGAATACTAGAATAATTTTGAAGAATATGGTATCCCATACAAATTTTGCAAGGATATCGAAGTTTGTGAGGCTTATCATATGGTTTCTCATTAGAAGTTTCATTCGAAGCAATGGTTGCTTGGTTTCCCCCTACTGAATTTTCTTCTTCTTTTTCTTCTTCCCTTTCTTATTCTTCTTAGCCACCTGGTTACTAGTGTCAATACTTTCACCAGGTGAAGAGGAAGAAGGGGAGGAAGAAACAACCGATGAAGAAGGAAAAGGGTCAACTTTAGGATCAACTGGAGGTTGATTTTTTCCAGTTGTAGGAATACTCAGTTGCGGGGTCAAGGAGGTTGAGAAAAACCATACTGGAAAGCTGATGGTAAATCCCAGAAGGGACAATGTAGCCATATAAGTAGCACTAATATTTCCGAAAGGAGGAAAAGGACTAGGATTCCCATCAAAAGGATGTCCTTGATCGGTGGATTCTAGAGTTGTTGCCATATGTCTCAACCTAAGATCAACTAAGGAGTGACATGGAGGATGTTATCCGTGTTCAATTAATTTTATTTTAGTCAAAATAACATAACAAAACAAAAGAGGGATAATCTAGGCAAAAGGATTACCAAGTAACTGTGAACTGTAATATATTGCCTCAGTAAACCAAGGACTTAACATATGTGCAAGAAATCTCCCCGAATGCTGTGTTCGGTGTATCACAGTGTACACGGCGGGTGACTCAGTTACCTGTGGATGGATAACAACCTAATGTAGTTGATGAGCCCAAATTTGGTAACATTTTGGGCTCATTTGGCATAATTACCCTTGTTAAATCCTTCATTTTTCATAACTTATGCATTATTTTTTAGTATGTTTATGTCATTTGTACGAATAAGGGTAGTCACTATTCCTAGGTGGCTAACACGTGCTCATTTCAGGATTTTTTGACACATGTTGGAGCAAACCCGAGCAGACATGGGCTAGGAGACAGCCAAGTTTGGGTTGAGGATTCATAGGGGGTTTGTCTATGGCATTAAATAGCCTCCCTCGGGATCTTCACCCCCAACTCCGAGCTCCAAAGGCCACCAAAACCGGATCCAGAAGGCAGCCAAACAGATTTCTTGGAAGGAGCTGTTCACTCACAGTTTGGGCAGCCAAGTCCCATAGATTTAGGAGGCCATCTAGGGTCTCGTGGTGTATAAATGTTAAGGCCTCAGCCTTCGAAAAGGACTTTTTGAAAAGGTCTTGCATATTCTGTACTACAGTGCTGCTAGCTCTGTTTTGTTTTTTTGTAGCCATTGTTGGCATAACTCTTGACTTATGATTATTTTTTGATAATGGGAAGCAGTCAGATTTGATATCAGCTTTGAGTTTTCTATAGGAGCCATAGCTCTTGGGGTTGGGCCCAACCTAAGAGCCTAGGGCCTCCTTCTTTGTATTGTTATCTTTCCTTTAAGCACTGTGATTTTCCTTTTATGCATTTGAAACGTGGTTTTGTTGAGCAAGATTTAGTTGTGTTGGTTAAATAGGTCATTGTTGAGGAATAGAATTGCTTCAGATGTGTAGAATAGATTGATAGGATAGTAATTGATAAAGCTCCAAAAAAAGGGTTGCCTGCATTCTCAGTTTCACCTCTCCCTTATTGGATCAGGGGCTGGAATTGCAGAAACAGTGCTGCCCAACAAAAACACTAGTTTGCTTGACCATGCAATCCTTGGTGTAATGTCTTCATTTGTAGAAGTTAGTCATGCGTTCAGAAATTTGTGGATGTTTCTTTGATTAAGTGTTGTACATGGTTCTCTTTGGAAATAAAGCTGTTGTTCAATTGTTTCGTTGATAGTTAGGATAGATTAGCTAAGATTTTGATTCTGTGCAGGATTTGGTTGATTTGGTTAAGGACAGACCGTGCAGGCCATATCCATCTCTCTCTCATCCACCTAAGCTTCGTCCAGGCCAGCTGCTCCATCTCCTAGTTAGCTTCCTCGTCTCGCAACTGCTCTTCTGCCCACGTAACCCTACCTTCTTGCTCTTCCATTGCCTTAGCCTTCCTTAACTCAAGTTAGCTTTCCACATCCTCTCATCACTTCATCCATCAGTCACTGGGTCATTTCAGACCCCTACCCTACCTCTTTATCCATTCATGCATCCTCTTTCACTCACCCATCCTCCAAAATCCAATTTTAGAACATCCTGTAGAAATCCCTGAAACATCCTATAGAACCCTTGCAGACTTCCTGTAGAAGCTCACAAGTGAGGTTGCTGGATAGCCAAACTTTGTGAAACTCTCTGGAAGGGTGTTAGGGACTCCTTAGACCTTCTTTGAGCCTTCCCAACCTTTTCCAAGCAGTCCCCTTCCTTGATCCACCCCTGCACAGTAAAAATCCAGTTAAAACACATGCATGATAATTCTGATAACTTATTTGAAAACACAAAAAGATGTTTCCTTCAGATAGAGATAGCCTAGGCATGTGCATTTTACCTTCATAGAAGTAATGGCATCTCTTCTAATAGTTTGCATTCTCTCCTCTGCATTAGTAGGACTAGCTGGTAGAATTAGGGTTTGCTAGGGTTTATGTTACTTTTTGGCTTTCAGTTTCTTTCTACAAGTAGATCAACTTCCTCTGAGTTAGCTTCCATCCATCAGTTAAAAAGCTTCTTCTAAGAGCTCATAGAAGTTGGCTTGAGCCCTAGCGGACTTGTGCCAGCTGACCAAGTGACAGTTGCGGCAAGAGCTAGTACTTGTGCATACAGCACCATCGCTTCCAAGTTTGTTACAAACTACCGGGTTGATAAAATTAAAGAAGGGAGTTCCAGGAGTTGCAGCATTATTGCTGCAATACTGGGGCCCACCATCTTTTTGGCGCCGTTGCCGGGGAAGCGTCAGAGTATTGGTGATTGTTGCTTTTCTTCTATTTTCCTACACTCGCCTTCTGCTAGATAGTTTATTTCATTTCCATCCTGCAATTTCATTTCCGCAAAAGTAACATAGATATTTCTTGCTTTCATAGATTAGCATTTCAATTCTGCAAGCATAGATTAGAAATTTCAATTCTGCAAGCGTAGACTAGCATTTCATTCCTGCAATTTCATTTGAGCAAAATAGATTAGCCATTTCCTACTTTCATTTCAATTCCACATTTTCATTTCAGCAAGATAGCTAGTTGCAGTTCAATCTATTTCAGTTTTGCAGGTACGAGTAGAAAAAGCAAAAAGCAATCAAAAGCCTTTCCATTTCATGCCTCGTAGGAACAGAGATAAAACCGACAAATTCTTACCCAACACCCCCACCACTTCACTGAGTCACCCTTATCTCTTCTTTGGTGACAGTGATCCAGAAAAACCTATAGGTGAGCCTCCTGAGATATACGAAGATCCTATACCAGAAGAAGAGTTAGAAACCACTCCACCTGAAGCCATGGCTGAGAATGGAAGAGAATATGAGAGAATAGAAGGCGCCTTTCCCATCCGAGAGACCAATGGAGACATGAAAATGAAAAACATAAGCCCCTCCGCTTTACCTCACTTCCATGGATTGACTACTGAAGACCCTGATACCTTCCTATTTGAGTTTGCTGTTCTTTGTCGAACCTATGACTATACAGAAGATGAGCAAAAACTAAAACTCTTTCCCTCTACCCTCAAGGATGCAGCATTACACTGGTTCATGGGCTTACCTGGAAACAGTATCACCACTTAGGCTCAGATGTAGCAAGATTTTAATACCAAATACCGGGACTACTGTAGGTCCAAGGAAGCCAAGGGAGAGATCTTTCGGATGACCATGGGAAAGAGTCTTTAGAAGATTATGAGGAAAGGTTCCAACTTAGCTATAAATGGGCCAGGTGCACACTTGACCCTGAATCTCTCAAGTTGGTCCTGCTTCGAGGAGTCCCTGAAGACCTTTTAGATACCCTTCACATGTTAGCTGGAGGAGATATTTACCAACTACCTTATGAGGATATAAAGACAGTGTTTAGAAACCACCCTAGGGCAGCCCGGAAAAGAGGTAGGGAAAACCCCCTTTCAGTTAGTGCTACTTTCTCCAAGCATGAGTTTGTTAATCAGCTGGAGGACCTCAAAAGTGAGGTGAGATAGACCATCGCCATGCAACTTGATACATTCTGAATCCAGCAAAAGAAAGAGGAAGCTGAGAGGGCTTTGGCCATCTTCTGTCCTAGGTGTACAAGGAAGCACCCTAAGAATGAGTGTCCATTACACTCGGTAGAGGTATGTTTCGTTTGTGAGGAGGATCATCCCACAAACCAATGCCCAACCTTACCTGGGTTCAAGGCCATGTACCAAGGAACCGAGGCACCCTTTGAACCTCTCTACTTCCTCAACCAAAGGAGGCCACATGGACCTAGACCTTACCAGCAGGGGATGCAAGGGACATCCCAAGCTTATTATAGCCCCAACCAATATGCTCCTATGCCTTCTTGGGGTCCCCCTGCTCATCCTTCCTGGTCTGTGCCTCCTCCATGGTCTTACCCACCTCAATACCATACTCAGCCCACTACTCATTCGTTTCACTCCCATGTCCAGCCACAGCCTCAGTGGAATGCACCTCAACCGGGGTGGAGGCCCCAGTACAACACTCCTCCCGCCATTTTGCCTCCACCACCAGTTCAACCACAACCATTACCTCCTGCTCCTCCAAGACAACCCCAAATGCCTGCTCAACCAAACCCGAACCCTAACAACCGACAGACCCAGCAGGTATATACCGGGGAAACAACATGCCCTACCTATGCTGTGGAGATCCAGGAGATCAACCTGTGATCCGGGAAGACTCTTCCAGATCGCCAACCTCCTCCCCCAGAGGACGAGGAAGATAAACAGGAAAGTGAACCCAAGGCCACTCCACCCTTTCCTAAAAGACTAACAGTCACCACACAACCCGACCGAGAGGAGAATGAGCTTCTTGGAGAACTCAAACAGTTGTGTGTGAGAATACCACTTCTCCAAGCCAAATTGGTTAGGGAAAGTGTTTCAGGCACCCAGGCAGGCGAAAAAGAGATGCCTCAACCATCAATGTCATAGGAAAACTGTCTGATCTTATGTTGGGGCAAGTAATCTGTCCAAAGTATTTGGATCCTAGGAGTCCTGTAGTTGATGTCCACATCAATGGCACCATCATACCCCACACTTTGATTGATTTAGCGGCTTCCATTAATGTGATGACCAGGGATACCATGCTAAAACTCAACCTTCAAGGTTCCTTAAGGAAGACCTCGACGGTCCTGCAGTTGGCAGATCGCTCCACCGTGACTCCTGAAGGGATTGTGGAGGATGTCTTGGTCTCTGTTGACTCTTGGGAGTATCGTGTGGAATTCTTGGTTCTTCAACCAAAGGCAAAGCTTACTTGATACCCCCTTATTTTGGGAAGACCTTGGTTAGCCACTGCGGCTGCTTACGTAAGCTGCCAAGCAGGAAACATGACCATCAAAAATGGTCCTATGTCCAAGCAGCTAGTCCTATACCCTCCTGCCCAACCTCTATTAGAGCATGACTTACCACTTTTGTTGGAAGAAGGTGAAGAGGATGAGGTGTACTCTGCACCCTTGTGCACCTTAGAAACCACCAGGGGAGGTCCTCAAACCAAGGATGATTTGATTGAGACCTAGATTCAGAATCCGCCTCCCAGTGCATTGTCCTTAGAGAAATTGGTGGAAGATACTCAAGCCAGCACCTCAGTGGACCTTTGTGTGATCGATCCACTCTCTCCCAGAGTAAAAAATGTGGAGTTTGGCCCCGAGAGAACGTTAAAGATCAGATCCTCCCTATCTCCTTCCCAGGAAAAGGAGCTGTATAGTTTGTTTGCCAGTCATCTAGATGCTTTCACTTGGAACTATAAGGAGATGAAAGGAGTCCATCCTTCGGTCTCTACCCATTACAACTACATCAAAGAAGATTGTAAACCAGTCAGGCAACCTCAGAGGAGAATGAATCTAGCCCTTAAGGACATTGTCAAAGAAGAGTTGCAAAAACTGTTGGATGCAGGATTCATCTACCCCATCTCGGATAGCGAGTGGGTGTCCCCTCTGGTGTTGGTACCCAAGAAAAATGGAAAGTGGAGAATCTGTGTGGACTACCGAGAACTGAACAAAGCCACCAAGAAAGACCACTTTCCTCTGCCTTTCATAGATCAAGTGTTGGATGGACTGGCGGGGAAGAAGTTTTTCTCTTTCCTAGATGGGTTCAGTGGGTATAACCAGATCCAAATCAGCCCGGAAGACCAAGATAAGACCACCTTCACTTGTCCTTGGGGTACCTTTGCTTACCAAGTCCTTCCCTTTGGGCTATGCAACACTCCTGCCACTTTCCAAAGAGCAGTATTGAGCATCTTTTCTAAGCTGGTCCATGATTCGGTGGAAATCTATATGGATGACTTCACCCCTTATGGGTCCAACTTCCAGGAAGCATTGTCCAATCTGAGAAAAGTTCTAACCAAGTGCATTGAGATGAACCTGTCCCTTAGTCCTGAAAAATGTGAATTCTTAATGACTGAAGGGACCGTGCTAGGTCATACCATTTCTCGCCAAGGATTGCAGGTGGATCCTAATAAAATTGCTCTCATCAAAAAGGTTCCACCTCCTCAGAAGGTAAGAGATGTTCGAAGTTTCTTAGGCTTAGCAGGATATTATAGAAGATTTATTAAAGACTTCAGTAAGCTAGCCTCGCCACTGTTTGGCCTCTTAGAAAAGGATGTTGAGTTCAAATGGACGGACGACTATCAAAGGGCTCTGAATGAATTAAAGGATAAGTTGGTGTCCGCCCCGATATTGAGAGGTCCAAACTGGGCCCTACCTTTCCACATCCACACTGATGCCTCAAACAAATCCATAGGGGCAATCTTAGGACAAGTTGAACAAAAACTCCCATATGCCATATACTTTGTCAGCAAAAACTTATCCAAGGCAGAACTGAATTATACTGTAACTGAGAAAGAGTTCTTGGCCGTGGTCCATGCCCTGAACAAGTTCCGCCACTACATCACTGGCTATCAAACATTTGTACATATTGATCATGCTGCAATCAGATATTTAATGAATAAACCAGATGTGAATGCTCGTATTATTAGATGGTTACTTCTGTTGCAGCAGTTTGATTTGACTATTGTTGACAAACCAGGTAAAGAAAATGTTGTTGCTGACTTCTTGTCTAGACTGGATTTACCTGCAGGTGAATATGGAACAGTGGACGACTAGATGCCAGATGAACATCTGTTTGCTATCTCAGTACTCTCTCCATGGTTTACTGATATAGCAAACTACCTGGTCTCAGCACAGCTCCCTCCGCATCTATCTTCAAAAGAGAAAAGAAGAATTGTAAGGAAGAGTGCCTCATTCACTTGGATCGGGGGCAAACTGTTCAAACTTGGCCCCGATCAGATCTTAAGGCGTTGCGTTAGGGAGGAGGAAGTCTTTGACATCCTCCTAACCTATCATGATGGGCCTTGTGGAGGACATTTTGCAGCCAAGAGGACTGCCTTCAAAGTTCTACAGGCAGGCTACTATTGGCCCACGCTTCATCAAGATGTCAAGAGATATATCAGCCAATGTGACCGATGCCAAAGGATGGGGAAGCCGACCCCAAGGGACGAAATGCCTCTCCAACCTCAAGTGACTCTTGAACCATTTGAGAAGTGGGGTATGGATTTTGTGGGTCCTATCAATCCTCCTTCAAGGCAAAGGTCTTACATCATTGTGTGCACAGACTATCTGACAAAGTGGGCAGAAACCAAGGTAATTAAAGCAACGACAGAAGAGAAGGTGGCTGAGTTTTTAAGAGAAAACATCTTCTACAAATTTGGCTACCCAAGCGAGCTAGTCACCAATCAAGGAAGCCAGTTCACCTCCAACTTAATTGAAGACTTGCTTGCTCATCACAAGATCAAGCATAGGACTTCCACCCCCTATCATCCTCAAGCAAATGGGTAGGTGGAAGTCACAAATAGAGCATTAGAAGGGATTTTGACTAAGGTGGTGAGCAGCAGCAGAAAGTATTGGGCAGATCGCCTAGTTGAGGCCACTTGGGCTTACAACACCACTTGGAAGACCACAACCGGCTTCACACCTTATGAACTGGTCTATGGGAAGAGAGCTTTGCTATCAATTGAGTTCGAGTACAACACATTGAGGATGGCAGCTCAGCTGGACCTAGATCTCTGCCATGCCCAACAAGAAAGGTTATTGCAGCTGAATGGGCTAGATGAACACCGAATGCAGGCCCTTCTCCACTCAGAAGTTGTTCAACTCTAGAGGAAGATATGGCATGATCGACACCTCAATGACAAGCAATTCCAACCGGGAGATTGGGCGCTGCTGTATGATTCCAGACATAAGGATTTCAAGGGGAAGCTGAGGACAAGATGGCTAGGACCATATGTAGTGGAGAAGTGTAATGATAATGGGTCTGTTCTTATTCGGACCATTGATGAGGAAGCCATCCCCATGCTCGTCAATGGGCATTGACTAAAGATCTATAGGAAACCTCTTTCGAGGCAAGAGTTCATCAAAACTGTGGAAAGATCAGTGCTGGTCATAGAGAAGGCTTCTGCCTCTATTTTGGGCATACCCTGAGCATCATAAAAAAAAAATATCCTTGGGTGAAAACCTTTCTGAGGCTCCCAAGGCAGATGGTAGGGGTGAAAACCTCATTGAGTCGCCCCTGCTGTCTCTCTGAAAAAATTGGAATAAAAAAGACCCTTGGGTGAAAACCTCTCTGAGGAACCCAAGGCAAATAGTAGGGGTGAAAAACTCCTTGAGGCGCCCTTGCTGTCTCCTAAAAAAAAAAAAAAAAAAAAACAAAGGAAAAGGAAAAAAGGAAAAAAGGAGGCAGAAACAGAAAAACATGCTCAATCTTTGGAAATTAATGCAGGTTGCAGGTATTCCATGAAAAAAGGAGGCCTCTCAACTCAAGAACAAGGGTCCCTACCATGCTACTAGGCGACCTCACCAGCATTCCCTCCATAAACACTCATCTCTTCCAAGGTTTGGGCACAATCTGGTCATAGTTTAGCCTTCTACAGGAAGCTACATGACTTTCTACAGGAAGTTCTGTATTTCTACAGGAAACTTCCTGTAGAATATTTGGACGGGCCAGGACCGACTATGTAGAAGAATTTGAAGCTCGAAGCCTAATAAGGAGGCATGCAACCAATGTTTGTCTCCATCACCCACTGTGTCGCCTCCTTCCACCACCATTGCTGCCATACGATTGAAATACCTGCACAGTCATACCAAAACGTTGGACTCTCAGAAGAAATATTTTTCAAATGGAAAATAAAGCATGCAGAGGCCCAATGTGCTACCTGTCAAGGTGATCCAAGGACCCTGCACCTGTGAACATGACTCCACCATTTCGGCATGCACCCTAGGAGGAGAAACGGCTACAGGATGTCCTACAGGGATCCTGTAGCAGTTGATTCGGCTAGAGCACACACCATGAAGATACCTACAACTCATGAAGCCGGCACATGCACCATCCACATCCAGGAAACCGGTCTCGTAACCAGCAATAGTCAATGAAAAGGAGCTCCCGTGCCTGTGCACGAAGCGGCAGCAAGCGGATCCGTCACCCCTCGTCCTGAAGCATGAGAAAAATCACATCCACGGCCGCACAGGTAAGTGCCTCACCCTGTTTCGTCAAATTACATGAACGATGCTCTAAAATGTGTGTAAATATGAAAATGAATGGATTGAACAAGTCGGGTAGCCATTCAACTGGCCACCACAACCAGCCCGACGGCCTCGTCCGATCCGAAAAGCTTTGGTTGTGTCAATGAGACAGGAAATGGACACGTGGGAAGCGTCCAGTTGGAGAGAAGTGGCGATCTAATAGGAGTGGCGGCAGTAGATATACAGGGAATGATTCGGTGGTCAGGCAGACATGCAGCGGAATGATAGCAAGTGACGTCGGCCAACGGGCCGACGGGGACAGCTCACCCCCGTGCCACGAATTCCACAGAAATTCAAATTCACCGGCGAGATCACGTATGGCGCTATTGTGGTCACAAACAACCCCCCTCTTTGATTGGTATTAGCAATAATACCAACCAAATGGGGACCCTTAACAAAAAATCCAAAAAAAAAGCTTTTTATCAAAACTCTGTATTTTGACTCCCTAAAGCTATATCGCATTGCGAGAAGAGAACGAGACGTTTTCCTATGCGCATAATGAGCTGCGAAGAAGCGACACGAAATTCATCGCATCGCTTATATTGTGAAGCTCTCTTAAATAAAAATCTTAAGGAATCGTCGACGGCCGATATGCGACGTCGCATATCGCAACATCGCATAAGCAGCACACAATGATTATAATTAAGCGCGATCTGCGATATTTGCAATCTGCGATATTGCGATCTGCGATATTGCGATCTGCGATATTTGCGATCTGCGATATTGCGATCTGCGATGAATGCGATCATCAAATCCTGCGATAACACATCTTAAACGACGCAATCCTCGACACTGCGATGCGAGTCGCAGAAATCACTCATCGCAAAGGTTCCTCGGCACAACGTTCAAGGAAAGCTGTCTGTAGACCAAAATTGGGCGCGCACCTTAAAAAGAAATTAATGATTGTACGCCAAAGTATCCGAGAAGGATTGTGTTGTGTTTTTCGAAGAGTCAGTTCATTATGAGTGTCATGATTATGCATTCATTAGAGCTTTAAGCTTTCATGTCAATCTTTTCGTTTGCGTAAACTGTAAGACAACAACTAATATAAATCAATGTGCAGGAAACATCTAAGGAAAAGGGGAAAGCGTCAATACTCGGAGAACAGAGAAGAAATGCCTTCGCAAACGGATGCCGCATGCAGCAGGACCGCGGATTCCAGAGTATCACTCAACAGAGACTGATGGAAATAGACTATCCAAGACTCAGAGTCAAAGGCGCACAAAAGCAACATGTTTTCAAAAGATCCTGAAGCTTAGACTGGGTAAAGCAAAAAGAAAAACGCTAAAGGAGGAAAACTCACCAGAAAAGCCTGGAACAAAGAACGGAAACAGTTTTCAATACAGAAAATTGTTCAGAGAGCAAAGTCCCTAACTTGCTCAGTCATTCGCCAGGCCGGAAACCGAAATAGCAACAGCACAATCAGTTTGAGAGAAATTTGGGATATTACCAAGTATACACACAACGAATACACCAAGCCAGAGGAAAATATCTTCCAGTTTGTCAGAAAGCGGTGCCAGCTCTTGTTGTTTCTATTTTCGTAACTCAAACGAAAGGAGAAGACAACCAGCCGACTCTTCCCAGGCGAATGTTGCATTGCTTACAGCACTAAGGAGAAAATACAGAAACGGTTAGAAATTAGATTCAATTTTTAGAAATAATTTGCTTTAGTAGAAGGGCGGTCATTTGAAACTGTGTCCTAAATTTATGTAATTAAGATTAATTAGTTAGCAGTATTTAAACCCTTCTCAGGCATTTGGAGAAGGGTCCGGAAATTTGTCAAAAAACTTGTCCTCAGAACATGCACTTTTGCACCCTCGGAGGGGGTTTTTGGTGAATGGATGGATCGAGATTTATCAATGTTTGCATTTAATGTCTGCTACTGATGTTGCACTTTTGTACTCTTAGTAGATGTTAGAACAAGTAGAGATAAATCGTTATTGCTTGAAGCTTATGAGTGGAACCAGTCATAAATGGTACTTTTATCTCTTGACCTGTTTCTGTTCATATTCTTAAAGTGATATGCAATTTTCAGTTGTTTATATGTTAATGCATGAATGTGTGGGTTACCATTTGGCACTTCTGTACGGTGGAGTCATTTATTTGTGCTTGATATATGAATAACTTATTATGCGATATGCTGTTCACAACTGTTTTGCCTAACTTTTTATGCAGAATGGTTTATCTTAATTGATTTCTATTCTTATGATAGCTGAATGATCTTTATTACCAGTTATTGTTCGAAATCTTTTTAGATCGCATAATAGAAGAAATACACCCCGGGTTAGTGTAGATTAGATGTGTTGTTTTTCCTTTATTAGATTACAATAGCATAGAGTTAGCTTAGAAGTTTGAATTAAATTAGCTTAAAATACTCCTAGATCAGCATCATTCAACTCTACACACACACACACACACCCCTTAGATTGGGAAACTGGTCCCATTATCCCCAGTCGGACCCGCTATACCAAACGGATAAGGAGCTGCCAACCAAGGTCCGGACCGGGTGGGTATCCCCCTTGTTGTCGACCCGATTTTCGGGCCTTCAACATATTTGGCGCTAGAAGGAGGGCCCGAACTATGAATGGCATCTAAATCAAAATCTAAATACCATTCTGAGAGTAAATCGCCCTCACCAACTCCCCCGACTTCTCCAGTACGATTAAATCCAGAGTCAGAAGTCGCTTGGGTATCAACCGCTGCTACATACCCTAATATTTCAGACCAATCTATCATTGAACCCCCTGAAGTTCAAACTTTGATTCGCAAACTCCAGGGATTTTCTATTTTTACTCAGAGGTCTGAAAAATCTCAAAGCAGCGTGACTTCGCAGTACAATCCTGCTCATCCTCTGACCAGATTAAAGAGTGAAAAATTTAGCATCCAACCAACTGAATTCTCTCTTCCCACCAGGAAAAGAGCAAGGAAAACACCACCAGAGTCTGACAGTGAGACTCTTTCATCTACGTCGTCCATCTCAACTCCCTCACCGTGAAGTCAGCCACCAACGTCTTCATTTCAAACCATTCATCCATCTTCCACAACCCCCCCTCTTCAATCATCAAAGATCATAATACCTTCATCTTCCCAGCATCAGGGATCATCCTCTGCACTTGCATTCACTAGCAGCTCAACGATGGCCCAGTCTCCATGGAACAATCCTGGGGCAATTTTAATGCCTCCACCTCTGAGCCCAATACCGACCCATCCTGAGAAATGGCTACCCAAATTCAATCCAGAAGCAGGCATGCTAGCTGAAGAACATATCAATAATTACATGCTTTCTGTTAATCTCAACGGAGTTACCAACGAGGATGCTGTCGTCCGGATTTTTCCCTACACAATGCAAGGAACAGCCGGGTCATGGTAATTTTCATTACCTTCCGGGTCTATCACAAGTTGGGACATTTTTCAAAGTCAATTCCTTACCAAATTTGGCGATGACAGATCAACGGCGACGTTAATAAATGACCTATCCAATCTTAAAGCCGAGGCTAGAGAACCCATCAAAGACTTTAACTTACGGTTCAATAAAATCCTCAACAAAATTCCTGCTGCTTCCCAGCCCAGCGAAGAAGTGAGATGTGAATGGTATATTACGGCCTTACCATCGAACTTGGCAATCTTCGTGGATAGGGCAAATAAGAAAACCTTAGTTGAAAACTTGACAGAGGCGATAGCAGTAGAAAAACACGTAGTGGCCCTAGAAAAAAGATCTGCGATAGAGGAACGCAAATCTAAGAAAGTCTCCTACAAGGAAGACCCCAAGAAGAAACAATCGAAAGATCCTTTCGATTTGGAAGGATTACAAAAAGTGTTAAAAACCATGTCCAATGAGATGATTGACATAAAAAAACAAGTAGCAGAAACTTCTTCGAGAAAGCCCTACAGAGCTTTTAAAAGAAATCCTTCAATGGAGGTGAAACCGCCCAACGCTATCTCAAACGTCGAATCCGAAGAAGAAGAAGAAGAAGAAGAGAATACCACTGAAGGGCAGACTGATGACGAAGAAGTTGTGGAACTACAAGGAATGTGGGATTTCATCCTCCCACAAGAAGAAGATCAAGAAGCATTTCTGGTTAGTACACGAAGCAAAAATCAACTTGATCCTCCCCAAACTACCCCTAAGCAGAAGGGCGCAAGCCCTGCAGCAAAAGATAAAGTCGCAACAAAGAAAACAACCGCTAAGGCGACTCAATCTAGCCCAGTCCAACTAGATCAAACACCTCCATCAAGAACACTGATTGTGTCGGATGAAATGGAGTATAACATTATTGATGACATGAAAAAGACTAGGGCTAATATCACTCTTTATGAGTTGAGCAAATTGAAACATCAACAGAAGATAATGATGAAAGAATTACATGCCGTGCCTACTACATCTTTGCCTACAGCTGTAGCTTCCCACAACACGGGAAGACCTCCAACCAACATGATCAATAAGATTGACCCAAATGACATCGCATTGATTGGAGGGAGATCAAGGTCTCACACTCCCCTTTTCTTCTCACTTACGAAATTTTCAACAAAAACGTGCACAATTGTTTGGTAGATTCTGGTGCTTCAACGGATATTTTACCCAGATCAATATGTGCCAAGTTGAATGTTCAACCGCAAAAATCCGCAGTGCGCATAGTTTAGCTTGATCGATCCCAAGTCGAAGTGATTGGTGAACTTAATCAAGTGACCATAAGATTGTCATCTAACCCGAAGGTGTGTCAGGTTATTGACATTCTAGTAGCTGATATCCCTGAATTCTATGGCTTAATTCTTAGTAGGGATTGGTCCGAAAAACTCCATGGATACTTTTCAACCGACTGGTCGCACATGTGGTTACCCTACAATGGTAAACCGAATCAAATAAAGGTTGAACGAGAGTTACACCAGAAGTACATAGTGACAGAATTGGAGGGAGAAAATGAAGCAATAGCATACAACAACAGTATCATAGGAAACTACTCGATAGATTCTTTCCTCGGCAATTTTAATGCTCATATCTCACCTTACTTAGAAAATTCAGTTTTGTCCCAAGTCGAAATTTTTTCCCAAACTGATGATTCGAAGTGTGTTAATTTTTTAGATAACTCTGTAAATACATCTTTGTTTTGGAAATTATATTTTGATGGCTCCAAATCTAACGAGGGAGCAGGAGCAGGATGCGTTCTGATTAGCCCAGACAGAAATAAGACCATACTTACATGCAGACTTGAATTGGATTGCACAAACAATACAGCGGAATATGAGGCCTTGGTGCAAGGCCTATGCAAAGCAATCGGGTTGAACGTTAAGTACCTTCAAGTCTTCGGAGACTCTGAGATTGTCGTCAAACAGGTACGTAACACCATACATTGCCTATCAGGTCATTTGAAGCACTATCAATCTTTAGTTCAAAATCTGACTACACATTTCATAGCATTCAATATTTCGTCAATCCCAAGACTCCAAAATGCGAGCACAGACCTGTTAGCTAACGTAGCTTCTAGACTTATTCCCTCTGAAGATTTTAGTCCAGATAGATTCTCAATAGAATTAATTTTTAGACCATCCATCCCTGACAACATTACAAACTGGAGAGTATTCAATGACGATCCAGACATTGTAAATTTCCTCACTTCTGAAGGATCCTACTCAAATCAAATAATTGACGAAGACCATCACGATCATCAAATACAACAACATAGCAATGATAATGCTATACCTAGGTCAGTGGTTAAGTTAGAAGACTTATATGATTTGAAAAGTCGGTTTAAAAGGTCTACCAATGCTAAACTTTAAAGTTCGACTCTGAATTACGATTTAGTAAACCTAGGAACCGATGAGAAACCACAAAACGTTAATCTAGGCCACGGCCTAGCACCTGAAGAGAAATTAGCATACATCCGTCTTTTGAGACAATACAGACATGTTTTTGCCTGGAACTACGATGAGTTGAAAACATACGACACTTCTATCATTCAACACACTATCCCGATGATTGACAATGAAAAACCTGTCCAACAGAAGCTCAGAAAAATCCACCCCAATTTAGAAAATCAGATAAAAATTGAGCTAAATAAGCTGTTGAGAGCCAGAATAATCTTCCCCGTCAGACATTCCAAATGGGTCTCTAATATGGTACCCGTTAGAAAGAAAAACGGAGATATTCGAATTTGTATTGATTTCCGAAATCTCAACAAAGCCTGTCAAAAAGACAATTTTCCCCTCCCACCTATGGAGCAGATATTACAGGCAGTAGCAGGCTTAGAATTAATGTCTTTTTTGGATGGATTTTCAGGATACAACCAAGTGCTGGTGCATCCCGATGATCAGCTAAAAACCACATTCCGAACTAAATGGAGCACATACGCATATTGGAAGATGCCATTTGGTTTGATCAATGCCGGCGCTACATTTCAGAGAGCCATGGACATCGCATTCAAAGGTTTAGTCAATAAATCTGTAGTGATTTACTTGGATGATATAACAGTGTACTCCAAGAAGCGAAGCGACCATCTCAAAGACTTGAAACAAATCTTTCAACGATGTTTAAGGTATGGGATTTCACTTAACCCGAAGAAATCTTTTTTCGCATTAAGTGAAGGAAAACTTCTAGGATTCATAGTGTCAAAATATGGCATTCACATTGAACCTGACAGAATCAAAGAAATTTCTAAAATATCCATGCCTCATAACAAAAAAGCCATGCAATCTTTCCTTGGTCAAATTAATTTTGTGAAGAGATTTGTCCCAGATTTCTCACGTATTGTTTCTCCTTTGCAAAATATGATAAAAAAGAATTCAAATTTTAAATGGGGTCAAGATGAGCATGAAGCATTCAACTTGATAAAACAAGCCATCATTAACGCTCCATCTTTAGCAACCCCGAATTTTTCAGAATCTTTTATCTTATACACATTTGCCTCAGAGAAATCTTATGCCGCGATTCTAACTCAAACAAATCAAGAGAAAGCGGAAGCTCCAATCGCATTTTTTAGCTCGAATTTACAAGGTGCTGAACTCAACTATTCCGATGTAGAGAAACAGGCGTACGCTGTTTTCAAAGCAATCAAATATTTCAGGCCTTTCTTACTTAAAGCCCATACTAAAGTCATAGTACCATTTCCAGCGGTAAGAAACCTTCTGATACAGAAGGATGTGGGCGAAAAAAGAGCAAATTGGATCACCGCTTTACAAGAATACGATCTTGAGATCAAACCAACAAACATTGTAAGAGGCCAAGGCTTCTGCAAAATGTTGGCTGGAGCATCGCAAATTCCTGAGAATTCATCTGACGAGGTACATAAGTATGAGGTAAGCCTAAACGATGCAGAATCATTATATGCTGACACCATTTATTATCTTAAGAATGGGTATGCTCCATCACACCTGGATCACACCAAGAAAAGAGCTCTGAGGTTGAAAGCTAAGCAATACCAGCTCATAAATGATGTTTTGTTTAAAATAAATTACGATTCTGTGCTTCTTAGGTGTCTTGAGAAAACTGAAGCCGAAAAGGTTTTGCAGGAACTCCATGATGGGCCAGCAGGCGGACACTATGGTGGAGATGCTACTGCACATAAAATCTTACGTGCAGGATATTATTGGCCCACACTGTTCAAAGACTCACACAGTTACGTGAGGAAATGCCAAGTCTGCGAGACTGCTGTAGGGAAACAAAAGAAACCGTCCATGCCACTATAGCCGGTAAACATCGAGCAACCATTCAGCCAGTGGGGCTTGGACATAATATGTGAGATCGTTCCTCACTCTTCTAAGCAGCATAGGTACATCCTCACGGCAACAGACTATTTTACTAAATGGGTAGAAGCAGTTCCTCTCAAGACAGCTAATTCTGAAAACATTATTGAATTCATAGATCAATTTATAATCACTAGGTTTGGATTGCCAACGGCCTTAATATTTGATAATGCTTCATACTTTTCTGGAAATACGATGACTGAGTTTGCACTTAAAAGAGGGTTTAAACTGAAATATTTGGCCAACTACTATCCGCAAGGTAATGGATTGGCTGAATCAACAAACAAAAACCTGATTAGAATTATTAAAAGAAAAGTCGACCAAAACCAAAAGAATTGGCACAAAGCGTTGGTAAATGCTTTATGGGCAGATAGAATAACGAAGAAAGCTTCAATCGGCACTTCTCCCTTTAATTTAGTTTATGGAAAAGAAGTGGTTCTTCCGACCCACCTAATCATTCCCTCTTTGTCTTTAGTACAACACATCGATGAGGTATCCACCTCCTCCATACAACTAAGACAAATGGAAATAATTAAATTAGAAGAACGACGAGAAAAAGCTAAGAAAACCCATGCTCATCACCAATCGCTGATAAAATCCTCTTTTGACTCAAGCATAATGACCATAATTTTTTTTTCAGATGGGAGATTTAGTTTTGAAATGGGATAAGGCTCATGAAGAAAAGGGCAAACATACGAAATTTCAGAAACTGTGGCTTGGCCCTTTTCAGATTGTAGAAGTCATAGGCCCATCGACGTTTGTGTTGCAGGATTTAGCAGGTAGAAGAGATTCTTTGCCTGTTAATGGACAGATTCTTAAAAAATATTTTCCATAGAAGATCATTCTTCTATTTTTGTAGGATAGTTTTAGTTTTTATTTGTTTTCTCTTTCTTATGAATAAAACCAGTTGTAGATGGTCACTAAAAGGGTTCATGAAAAAGACACCAATTCTCTATCAGATTTTGAGCTTTTCGCTTATACAAGTAGCAAAAATTTTCGAAAGATCTGATTTTTATTATTGACAGGTAGAGTTAACTTTAGCCTAGACATGATGCTAGTTTCAACTTCAAAAATTTGATGAAAGCAACCTTTGGTAAAAATTTGTTTTATATCAGCACAATGAAAGGTATCAATAATAAAATAAATATTCTCTATAAGGCTGCTGTTTTCAAACTCTATTATTGTCGTCGAGAGCTTTATTAAGGAAAAACAATGACTTCCTCCTTGCTAAAGGAAATCGCAGCATTCAGAAGAACAATCCGAGAAAACACTATGTCTCAAAGAATAAGAGGTCTCATCACGAGCCGACTTATCATGATCACAGATATTATAACTTGCTGACTTTGCCAATACTGTCTACCAAAACAGGGAAATGACTCAAGATTGTTGCAATCAAAAGACAAGGGGTCTCATCACGAGCCAGCTTGTTCAGCAAAAGTGTAAATCAAGTGAATGACTGTGTCATAATTTGGCCACCAAACCAAGACATTGTTCTTTAGAGAATAAAAAAGGAAAAAGTGTCAAGAAGGAGTTTTCCTCTGAAATGTTGTAAATAACCTCAAGCAGGATAAAGGATCATTGCTGGGTAACAGGTAACCCTGTCGAGGCTATGGACACTTGCGGGTAGCAGAGGCTCTACCTATGACAAATGAGCATATTTTAAAAGGCCAGCGCACAGAGAAGACCTTATTTTATCTTTAAAAGACCAAGTAGTGTCTGGTGTGAATACAAGAACTAAGCCTGAGGAAACAAACGATTGGAATATGAAAAGGTTGAGACGAAGTATCAATGCTAGGATAAGGCATAATATACTCTATCTGTCCATAACAAAATTTAGATATATGAAAATCTTTCTGCTTCGGAAGTTGAAATTCAATAGAAAAACAGAGATAACTGGTTCTTCACAGTGAATCACCATTGTTGTGGTCACCAACAACCCCCCTCTTTGATTGGTATTAGCAATAACACCAACCAAATGGGGACCCTTAACAAAAAATCCAAAAAAAAGCTTTTTATCAAAACTCTGTATTTTGACTCCCTAAAGCTATATCGCATCGCGAGAAGAGAACGAGACGTTTTCCTATGCGCATAATGAGCTGCGAAGAAGCGACGCGAAATTCATCGCATCGCTTATATTGTGAAGCTCTCTTAAATAAAAAACTTAAGGAATCGCCGACGGCCGATATGCGACATCGCATATCGCAACATCGCATAAGCAGCACACAATGATTATAATTAAGCGCGATCTGCGATATTTGCGATCTGCGATATTGCGATCTGCGATATTGCGATCTGCGATATTTGCGATCTGCGATATTGCGATCTGCGATGAATGCGATCATCAAATCCTGCGATAACACATCTTAAACGACACAATCCTCGACACTGCGATGCGAGTCGCAGAAATCACTCATCGCAAAGGTTCCTCGGCACAGTGTTCAAGGAAAGCTGTCTGCAGACCAAAATTGGGCGCGCACCTTAAAAAGAAATTAATGATTGTACGCCAAAGTATCCGAGAAGGATTGTGTTGTGTTTTTCGAAGAGTCAGTTCATTATGAGTGTCATGATTATGCATTCATTAGAGCTTTAAGCTTTCATGTCAATCTTTTCGTTTGCGTAAACTGTAAGACAACAACTAATATAAATCAATGTGCAGGAAACATCTAAGGAAAAGGGGAAAGCGTCAATACTCGGAGAACAGAGAAGAAATGCCTTCGCAAACGGATGCCGCATGCAGCAGGACCGCGGATTCCAGAGTATCACTCAACAGAGACTGATGGAAATAGACTATCCAAGACTCAGAGTCAAAGGCGCACAAAAGCAACATGTTTTCAAAAGATCCTGAAGCTTAGACTGGGTAAAGCAAAAAGAAAAACGCTAAAGGAGGAAAACTCACCAGAAAAGCCTGGAACAAAGAACGGAAACAATTTTCAATACAGAAAATTGTTTAGAGAGCAAAGTCCCTAACTTGCTCAGTCATTCGCCAGGCCGGAAACCGAAATAGCAACAGCACAATCAGTTTGAGAGAAATTTGGGATATTACCAAGTATACACACAGCGAATACACCAAGCCAGAGGAAAATATCTTCCAGTTTGTCAGAAAGCGGTGCCAGCTCTTGTTGTTTCTATTTTCGTAACTCAAACGAAAGGAGAAGACAACCAGCCGACTCTTCCCAGGCGAATGTTGCATTGCTTACAGCACTAAGGAGCAAATACAGAAACGGTTAGAAATTAGATTCAATTTTTAGAAATAATTTGCTTTAGTAGAAGGGCGGTCATTTGAAACCGTGTCCTAAATTTATGTAATTAAGATTAACTAGTTAGCAGTATTTAAACCCTTCTCAGGCATTTGGAGAAGGGTCCGGAAATTTGTCAAAAAATTTGTCCTCAGAACATGCACTTTTGCACCCTCGGAGGGCGTTTTTGGTGAATGGATGGATCGAGATTTATCAATGTTTGCATTTAATGTTTGCTACTGATGTTGCACTTTTGTACTCTTAGTAGATGTTAGAACAAGTAGAGATAAATCGTTATTGCTTGAAGCTTATGAGTGGAACCAGTCATAAATGGTACTTTTATCTCTTGACCTGTATCTGTTCATATTCTTAAAGTGATATGCAGTTTTCAGTTGTTTATATGTTAATGCATGAATGTGTGGGTTACCATTTGGCACTTTTGTACGGTGGAGTCATTTATTTGTGCTTGATATATGAATAACTTATTATGCGATATGCTGTTCACAACTGTTTTGCCTAACTTTTTATGCAGAATGGTTTATCTTAATTGATTTCTATTCTTATGATAGCTGAATGATCTTTATTACCAGTTATTGTTCGAAATCTTTTTAGATCGCATAATAGAAGAAATACACCCCGGGTTAGTGTAGATTAGATGTGTTGTTTTTCCTTTATTAGATTACAATAGCATAGAGTTAGCTTAGAAGTTTGAATTAAATTAGCTTAAAATACTCCTAGATCAACATCATTCAACTCTACACACACACACACCCCTTAGATTGGGAAACTGGTCCCATTATCCCCAGTCGGACCCGCTATACCAAACAGATAAGGAGCTGCCAACCAAGGTCCGGACCGGGTGGGTATCCCCCTTGTTGTCGACCCGATTTTCAGGCCTTCAACAGGCGCACTGCACTCATTTATTCTCAACCGCTTTGCAGCCGAGTACGCATCCTAAATTTTTTGAAGGCTATTACTTCGAGTTCTCGGTCTGTTCCAACGTCCTGTTGCTACACAGAAGGCCTAGAACCACTGAAGCGCTACCCAGCACCCGTGCACGATTTCTACAGGAAGTTGCGCTACAGGAAGCTCAACGTTACGGAGGAAATTTAACTGTTCACATCGAAGGTGGCAATTCTGGAACGAGGTAAGCTTGAACATAGTCCTCCCATGCAATTGGTTCGAAAAGTGGTGAAGTCGACGTGTTAAAGGGGTAGGAAACCGTGAATTACAGTCTGTGCATGAATTTGCAAGCGTCTTCTTATTGCTGCATGAGAATTATTGTCGTAGTGTGTATGCGAGATTTTCTCCAGGGTTTCATTCATAATTGAGCCACTGTCAAGGCTCACTCGTAGATAGTCGTGAATTTTATAAACTGTGTGCATAACAGAGGCATAGCTCTGTGCTCTGTCTAAGGAAATCCCAAAGACTCACTTTTGTATACGAGCAGGCAGGCTCATGCCAACACAGCAAGTGTTTACCATGTCGAGAGGGTTCATTAGAAAAGAGCCTACAGATTCAAAGAAGTTACAGGAAACCCCTGAGGTGGTGGACCTGTTTTCTCGTGCACGATGGATGTCATTCTGTGACAAGCTTCAAGGTCACGATGACGAGGTTGCAGAAGAATTCCTGCGATCCTTGCAGCCAAAGTCAAAGACGTTGGCCGGTGTCAACTTCAGAGGATTGACCCTCATACTCACCCCACAGTTCATTAGCAGAGTCACTGATCTACCGATGGGGGTACCTTGGGATAAAGAGGAGAGAAAACTGGGTCAGAAAGTTAAGAAGGAGTTCTTTTTGCCAAAGGAACAATTCTTAGAAGACAAGAATGGAGTTCAAAGAACCAGCCTACAGCTGTTCTAGAGTGAGGTCAGCCTCCAAATTATGAAGTATATCACGTGCGAGGGGCGATTCAGCATCGTGTATGGATATCATTTCCGGCTGCTCACAGAACTTAGGCACCAAATGGACCTACCCTCAGAGAAAAAGTTGAGCATTCCTTACTTCCTCCTACAGTCCATGACTGAGTGTGCCACCAAATTAAGAGAGGGAACGCCAGACCAGATAGCTCATCATGGGCTCATTAAGCTCCTCGTGGAAGATGCACTCCACACGTACACCATCCCTCTATCCTAGGAAACCTTTCGAAATTTGACTAAGGGTGATGACATCCGAGTGTTGGCTGAGGAGCTCACCTCCTATAGCAGCGAGGAGAAGGAACCCATTCAAGCAGAGAAGAAAGGTAAAGGCCAAGAAACCATGGCCAAAACACCAAAGAAAGAACACAAAGGAAAACAAGAGAAAGACCAAGCTGCCAAAACAGAGGGTGACAAAACCACACTAACACCTAGGGAGAAACGACTACAGAGCAGGGTGGAAAGGGCTGAAAAAGTCCATGTCAGTGAGGGCACCTTTAAGGCAGCCTCAGCAAAATTGAATGAAAAAGCACCCTCAACCAAGCAGGCTAAAATGGTGCCATCTATTTCTATAGTAAAGTTAAAAACGACTTCTACAGGAAGCCAGAAATCAGCCACTACAGGGCTTTCTACAGGAAGTCCTGAGAAAGGAAAACAGAAGGAGAAAACAGCCAAAATTCTTGCCAGGAAGGCAGCAGTTGTGCTGGCCACCCTAAGTACCCCTCCCAAGCCAAAGGAGAAACGAAAGAGGGAGACTCCTCTGTATTTCAAAGCGAGGAGAAGTGTAAGAATTAAAACCGGTAGGCCCCAACCTCCATCCAAAGACAAAATTACCATTGAAGACACCCCTACCTCGCCAAAGGAGAAGTCCCCCTCCAAAGTATCAGTCACTTTTGAGCGGGGGAGCCCGAAGACAACTACCTGGAGGGAGAGAATGGAAAGGTCAGCTTCAAAAACCCCTCTAACGGATGCTGAAGCAGTTCTACAGGAAACATTAGCCAGGCTCTAGGAGACCGAAAGAATGGAGGGGGAGGCAGCCACATCCCCACAAAGGGAAGAAGAGGTAGAATACATTATGGAGCCTAGCCCCCAGCCCAGCTTGAGCTCTTATTATAACTTTTTGAAGGTTGGGAAAATTATTCCACAAAGATTCACAGTGCTGCTTTTCTTTGCGCTGGAGGAAGAAAGAGTGAGGACCCACACATGGATGAGGATAGCTAAATCTAAAGGAGTAGCAGATATAGGCCCCTTAGAGGAGCAACTCAAGGAGGAAAGAAGGGAATTAGCTATGGAAAAACACGTGGGAAACTGCCAGCGAGTATTTCTATAGGAAGAGAATGAGAAGCTCAAACTGCAGCTACAGGAACAGAGGAAAGAAAGGGGCACAACATCAGAGGACACTATAGTAGAACCTCAAGGCAAAGAAGGAATGCAAGCTGATCTTGAGGAACTAATTCAGCAACTACAGGAAAGGGAATTGGAAGAAAATATAGAGATATAAGCTCTCAAACAGCAGTTGCAAGAAAAAGAGGCACAACTGGCTTGCATGGCCAGTTGGGCTATGGATGCTCTACAATGTAGGCAGCCGACCAAATCTTATGGCCTATACCTACGGGACCAATCGCTGCAATTCCAAATTAATGCATTAGCACAGAGGGGTATCTCCTAGATCCAAAACCCCCAACAATTCACAGATTTATGCAACAGCAGCTCCATAGAGGACAAGGCCAAGCTATCAGAGTTCTACCTCCATAATTTGGCCCTTCCTAACATAACTTCATGGGACCCCAACACAGTCGTGGGAGATATGCAGCTGATGGCATTTACCTCATGGTTAAACCACAAAGAAAAGAGAGCGACAAAGGTCAAAGATGTTATGAACCGAGAGTTACATGAACCACTGTTAATTAGAGCAGAGCCAAGGGACCCCACTGCATTGATATCTGCCCACCAACACCTAGCAACCAACCCTAAGGCTTTATTAAAATACATGGATCAGCAGGCTCAGGCTATAGCACCTTTTGAGGATATGGAGTGATTATTAGGGGACAATTGTGTTCATGCTTGCACCCAAAGGTGGAACACATTGTCCCACAGCCTCAAAATCAGGGAGTATCACACTCCAACTAGAATGAGGGAGGGCCTAGTACGGGTACCTCTCTTCAAGAAGTCCATGCAGAACCTCCAGGCTAGCTGGATCAGCCTCAAGCTAAGCCCACCTTTGCTTTTGGGATTGGTAGAAGGAAGCACAGAAAAAGAAGAGCATAAGCAGTGGGAAGAGGTGGAAAAGAAGGCTGGGTTCCATGACAGTGAGGAGGATACTACTTCAGAAGCCTGGGATGTGAGAGTGGCAATTAAAGCAATGAAAGACGAGGAGCTGGACTAGTTGCTCAGGGTTGAGCAATCATTTTAGCAGGGGGTGATGATGAGCCCAAAATTTGGTAACATTTTGGGCTCATTTGGCCTAATTACCCTTGTTCAATTTTTCATAACTTATGCATTATTTTTTAGTATGTTTATGTCATTTGTACGAATAAGGGTAGTCACTATTCCTAGGTGGCTAACACGTGCTCATTTCAGGATTTTTTGACACATGTTGGAGCAAAACCGACCAGACATGGGCTAGGAGACAGCCAAGTTTGGGTTGAGGATTCGTAGGGGGGTTGTCTATGGCATTAAATAGCCTCCCTCGGGATCTTCACCCCAAACTCCGAGCTCCAAAGGCCACCAAAACCAGATCCAGAAGGCAGCCAAACAGATTTCTTGGAAGGAGCTGTTCACTCACAGTTTGGGCAGCCAAGTCCCATAGATTTAGGAGGCCAGCTAGGGTCTCATGGTGTGTAAATGTTAAGGCCTCAGCCTTCGAAAAGGACTTTTTGAAAAACTCTTGCATATTCTGTACTACAATGCTGCTAGCTCTGTTTTGTTCTTTTGTAGCCATTGTTGGCATAACTCTTGACTTATGATTATTTTTTGATAATGGTAAGGAGTTAGATTTGATATCAGCTTTGAGTTTTCTATAAGAGCCATAGCTCTTGGGGTTGGGACCAACCTGAAAGCCTAGGGCCTCCTTCTTTGTATTGTTATCTTTCCTTTAAGCACTGTGATTTTCCTTTTATGCATTTGAAATGTGGTTTTGTTGAGCAAGATTTAGTTGTGTTGGTTAAATAGGTCATTGTTGAGGAATAGAATTGCTTCAGATGTGTAGAATAGATTGATAGGATAATAATTGATAAAGCTCCAAAAAAAGGGTTGCCTGCACTCTCAGTTTCACCTCTCCCTTATTGGATTAGGGGTTGGAATTGCAGAAACAGTGCTGCCCAACAAAAACACTAGTTTGCTTGAACATGAAATCCTTGGTGTAATGTCTTCATTTGTAGAGGTTAGTCATGCGTTCAGACCTTTGTGGATGTTTCTTTGATTAAGTGCTGTACATGGTTCTCTTTGGAAATAAAGCTGCTGTTCATTTGTTTCGTTGATAGTTAGGATAGATTAGCTAAGATTTTTATTGTGTGCAGGATTTGGTTGATTCGGTTAAGTACACACCGTTCTTGGCATATCCATCTCTCTCTCATCCACCTAAGCTTCGTCCAGGCCAGCTGCTCCATCTCCTAGTTAGCTTTCTCGTCTCGCAACTACTCTTCTGCCCATGTAACCCTACCTTCTTGCTCTTCCATTGTCTTAGCCTTCCTTAAGTCAAGTTAGATTTCCACATCCTCTCATCACTTCATCCATCAGTCACTAGGTCATTTCAGACCCCTACCCTACCTCTCTATCCATTCATGCATCCTCTTTCACTCACCCATCCTCCAAAATCCAATTTTAGAACATCTTGTAGAAATTCCTGAACATCTTGTAGAAATCCCTGAAACATTCTGTAGAACCCCTGCATACTTCCTGTAGAAGCTCACAAGTGAGGTTGCTGGATAGCCAAACTTTGTGAAACTCTCTGGAAGGGTGTTAGGGACTCCTTAGACCTTCTATGAGCCTTCCAAACCTTAAAGCAGTCCCCTTCCTTGATCCACCCCTGCACAGTAAAAAGCCAGTTAAAACACATGCATGATAATTCCGATAACTTATTTAAAAACACAAAAAGATGTTTCCTTCATATAGAGATAGCCTAGGCATGTGCATTTTACCTTCATAGAAGTAATGGCATATATTCTAATAGTTTGCATTCTCTCCTCTACATTACTAGGACTAGCTGGTAGAATTAGGGTTTGCTAGGGTTTATGTTACTTTTTGGCTTTCAGTTTCTTTCTGCAAGTAGATCAACTTCCTCTGAGTTAGCTTCCATCCATTAGTTAAAAATATTCTTCTAAGAGCTCATAGAAATTGGCTTGAGCCCTAGTGGACTTGTGCCAGCTAACCAAGTGACAGCTACGGCAAGAGCTAGTACTTGTGCATACAACACCGTCGCTTCCAAGTTTGTTACGAACTACCGGGTTGATAAAATTAAAGAAGGGAGTTCCAGGAGTTGCAACATTATTGCTGCAATACTGGGGCCCACCAGTAGTCCACCCATATATACCTGAAAGTACGTGGAGGCCCAATCTGTGTTAGTGCTGTCTAATGCGAAACCGCACAGTGAGAACATTCCTTTAGTTCGTACTATAACATCGTCCTATATACTCGAAGGTACATGGATGAGCTATGATATACTTCCATAAGTGGAATGAGGTATCACACTCGAAATGTATTGTAAACAATTAGCGACAACTACTATTTTTAATGACATCGGAACACGTCTCTAGCCTAGACCTCTAAATGTTATGCGTTAAGTTACAATGCTCCATTAGGTTAATTGAGATAACTTTTAAGTTTATATTCTTAAGAATTTTACTTTCAAGGTTCACCTCATGATGTTTATCAAATTCCTAGAATGCAACTATGATTATAAACGTTCTTTTAATTTGATTTGAACAATGAAAACCGTAACTAAAAGGAATAGAGCAATTAGAATTTTTAAACAAAAAGCATAGAGCACATCTAATGCAACTTTCCCTATACTATTCCTACAAGCACACACAAACCTCTAAATGCATAGTGCAAGTTTTCTTTTCAATTCCCTTAATGTTTAGATGAACAAAAGGAAACTAAGTGCACATATAATCAATCAATATTTTCGCAAGAAACAAAGACTTTACGACAATTCCTTTTTAGAAAAGATTAATTGACTATAAGCCAACTTTGACAATGAATTGATAATGATAAAGAAATAATTTAAGAGACACTAAACAATCAAGGAAAAAGTAGGGATAGGAGGAGAAATAAAACTTGATTTCATAATCACAAGAATCATTGATCTTTTAGAAAACAACAAGAGAAGCAACTTTGGAAAAATCAGACCAAAGGTGACTTTTTAGCCTAAAAGGAATCAACATAGGCCAGAGTGGGAGACAGTGCATTGCAATACACTCTCACTAAGGCAAGGTATGCTCTGCCCCGCACTGTGTTAAGACAGACACTGCGTTGGTGCTAGAGAGTCAAATCAAGAGACATTCAAGGACAATTTTTGACTAAAAACACTTCAAAAATATTGAAATAAGATCAATAAAGTTGAGCAAATTCTACTAGGGTGTAAAATGATGAGGGTAAGCCACCAAGAACGACAATCGTTCCCCAGTATGGTCGCCAATTTTTTATATGGAATTTGCATCTACAGATAAACACATTTTCCCTAGGTAGGTGACTACACCTAGAACAACAGAAAGAAAGTAGTTTAACCTTTTCTTATAGAAGATAGATGAGATGGAGGAACTTACTTGTAGCCTTTGTCTTCCTAAATATCTTTTGAATCGCTCTCATCGCTCCCACTTGAACTAAATCTGATCAAAAGGTACCTGCATCAAGAGAAACGAAAACAAGAAATGATCAAAGCATACAAGATCTATCTACTACAAAATAATGGAATCAAAGACATTGAAACACATAATACTCACATATATGAACAATCATATGAGAAAAGGAATAATCTCTTTACTAATGTAGAAGGAAGAGTATCACTCAATATAGTCCGATCCTGTGCCACTCCTCCAACTTCAGTCCAACCCTCGCCACATCAAAAGCACACAACTCTAGCAACATAACATTGCCTAACATAAACTCAATCCTCAAACCAACAGAATTTCCTTACAAAATTCATATTCTAGCCCCCTGATCACTATGATGAGTGCTCAATTTATAGTAAATAGAGGTCGTTTTATCATAAATGAGGGTATTGAATGGCTTTCCAATCTTGGAGTTAGTTTCCATGGACCAAGGTATGAGAGGATAGGAGGTTAATGGATCCTTAGCCTATCCAATTTCGAACTCATAGGAGGAGATAAGAGATGGGAACCTTATAAAATCATCTAGAGTGAAGAAATATTCCCAGAACCCTATGAAAATTTCATTCAATCTTCCTAGCACATGCTAAATAGGGCCTAAGTGCACTGCAGTGTAGGCCATAGTGGGCCTGCCTGCTTTGCAGTGCACTTTCTCAAGGCTTGGGATGAGCTGGTGTCCCAAGGAGGAATTTCAAGAAGAATTCAGGCCATGAAACTTTCATATAAGGAGGCATTCAATGAGTTGAATTCTCTAGGGAATGTAACAACTAAATTAGGGTTTGATGAGCCCTAAAAGTATTGATCTGAATGTCGGGAGTGATGTGCCCAAATAGACCTGTAACACCTGAGCTTGCTCCGCCCTATTCTGATGCATGTTTCCACCCTTGGTGACCATCAATGTTATAACTTGAGTGCTTCATGAGTGGACCTCCTCCTGTAGACGTTCAATCAATTCCTCCATATCAGAGTGATGCCTAATCATTTTTTCTTCCACAAATAATTGAAAATAATGCCTCTTCCTTTCGACTATGTCCTCTAATTTTTTAATAGAGTCCAAGAGCGCTTATATCGATTTCATAAGCCTATCTAAAATGATATTAGCGTTGATATTATCTTGATATGTTGAATGTTTCTCCATCTGAAGACAGAGACCTAATGCCTAATAAACAATCTTTCTATTAGTAATTATCCACACTCCAGTGCTTGTGAAAATTTGGAAACCCCAAATTTCTATTGCAATAAATGGTTATGTTTCTCCTATTTGTTAATTAATTGAACAAATTATTTATTGTTTTCTATAGTAAAAAAGGAAACTAATACACTGCAGCCTTCACTATTTAAATAAAATGTGGAAACAAGAAATTGAACAAGAAAGAAGTACATAACCCATCCACACAATTATTTTTGGTCAAGTTTCCCTGGAAAAACCCAATGTGGGAAAACCGATGTAGCAGCTGAGAGTTTTATTATTATGCAGTAGTAATTCTAAGTACAATTCATTGGATGCTCAACTGGCTATCCTATACATAGAGAAATTGGACAAAACAAGTAGTGAGATGTTCTCACCTTATCCCTGGAAGAATCCGACTCTGATCTCATCGGAATAGAGGCTATGCATTCCTTCTGCATCAACTTCTGTGTAGAAATGTGTCAACCCTATGTAGTCTCTGCATCACCTATGCTAGGGACTGAAATTCTCCTCCTTCAAACCCTCTGCTGGCCAGAATATTCAATTTCCAGCCTCTCGATCTCACACCCTGGCTCCTGGTTTCTAAAACTGAATTTCGTTAGCAGGAATTTGATCTCCCTCTAGGCTTTGCACTGCCACTGTGTCAGAACTACGTGGGCTAGCCTCAACCTTTCTCCGGATGTTGTTATGTCCTCTCTGCCTTGTACTCTACAACCCAAGAAAAAATCCTCATCAACTACTATCCCTTCCCCTCACTACAAAAGATCACTTTGAAATTCTCTCCTGCAGCAGCTCTGCTTCAAAAAATCGATCTTTTGATATTTATTGGATGTGTTCTCCAAGTGCCCCTCAAGACTCTTTTTATATATTTCTGTTGGAAAACCAATGGACCATATTAACTTCTAATCAATGGATTATATCATTTTTTCTTGATCCTCGTTTTTTTCTAGAAGTTTCACTGACAATTAGATGAATACCCTTTAATTATTTTAATTTCTTAAGTTTAGACTTAGGGATCCATTAAAAATAATTAATTATTTTAATAAAACTGTCTCCAGGTAGAATTTCCCAAAATTATTTCTAGGTATTGGAGAATACACGTGTTTAAGCCTCCCTACAAATTTTTATACTTAGAGCACATCTTATGCTACCATAAATCAACACTTCCTCTTAGCGAGGAATGTGCTGTAGCAATGCACCTTGTTGAAGCATCACTCTATTTTGTAACATCTCCTTCTGTGCTATTGATGTGTCACATCTATCCACCAGCTACTATGAAACTATTGCTGACCCTGCCACTGTCAATACTACATCCATACTGCAACTCCCTCTCAATTTTGCATCCGTGTTGCTGCTGGCACTGCCACTACCAATAATGCATCTGTACTGCAACCTTCTCCAACTATTGCTGCTATTGCATCAATAATGAAAAATCATCCCAAATTACTGAACCGATGTTTAGTATGATGCATCTTGTTGCTAGAGTTATGACTACTGCTAGTCACTACAATGAACCTCTTAAGCCTCTCCACAGCTGCTAATTCTGCTCTGTGACATTTGCATTGTTTTGAACTCTAGCTCTACGCTGCTCAATCTCTAGACCTGCTAGTCACTGACACTGTTACTCTGGCACTACTCTACACCAACTGACATTGGTCCATCCTACTACTTCTAATTTGGGCTCCCTTAGCAAGGAATTGATCTGAGAGGTGGACTCCTCAAGTATCCTTCCCAACTGCAGTCCTTTTGAACTACAGCTCCAAATCTCCCTACCCCCTTCTATAGATTCCTGGGATGTCATGTAAAAATCCTCTTCGATCTTCGCGAATGAAACCTTTGGATCATGGTTCTCATCTTTTTCATTCTTCCTGAGAGGACACTATGTTGCATAATGACTGAATTCACCACACTTGAAGCATTTGATCATCAAAACATCTTTCTTCTTCTTCCGCTACTCCTGTTGCCCCTTGGATGGCAGGGATGCATTCTCTTCCTCCTCCTTGGGCTTCGACCCACTTCTGATACTTCCGCTAAGTTTATAATTGAACAAGTCTCTCCTCGGCTCCTCTTGCTTAAGAGCTGCCCACATTCCATCCCAGTCTGGTAAAAACACCTTACCTAGGATGCTTTGGACAAAAACTTGCCACTCCTCAGAAGCTGAATTCAGGGTTAGTCTTCCCATCTCAAAACCTTGAGGTGTTGACCCCACAACTGCTAGCTTGTCTCGGGTCTCCTGAAGCTTACTAAGGAACAGATCAATGTGTTCCCCCTTCTGCATTTGCACAGATCTCATCTTCTGCTCGAAGTAAATCTTCTGTTGCTCGGAAGATCCCTGATATAGCGTCGACAAAGCATCCCACATCTCCTTGGAAGTGTCTTTGCTAGTGATATGATAGAATAAAATATCCTTCACTCATCAAGGATCATTTTATTGGTCGTTTCCATTTCTCCCTTGTACTTATTGAGCACATATGGATCCACGGGCTCAACTACAATTTTGTTGACGTAGATCTTGAGAAAATTCTCATCTAGAAGGCACAACATTCTTGCCTTCCAGATCACATAGTTGGATGCACCATCCAACCTATTGGGTGTGGAGCCTGATTATGTTCCTTATTCAAAGGTATCACCTCTAGGGGGTCCAGGGGGGGGATGATGATTCTTTAGAGCCCACCCTGGTGGGGGATCGGGGGCAGTGCCCTCGAAGCTAAAAATAGATGTAAAATTGCTTTGTAAAATGTTGTAATTTCGTAGTCAATTTGGGCCATTCATTAGGAGGAAATTTGATGGTAGACGTTATGTTTAATTTAAGGTTTTTCCCTAGAAGGCAACCCCTTGCTATATATGAGGGAATTGTATTGCAGCTATGTATATGTGTATTCTGAGCAAGAAAGAGAGAGGAGATTATGTGAGAGCAAAGAGGGAATTACAATGGATCTACTGTAGGTTGTATCTCTTCATTTTGCTGGATAATATCAAAGGAAGGACAAGCTATTTCTCTGTGGATGTAGCCCAAATTGGGTGAAACACATATATCTGTGTCTCTCTTGTTTTATGATTTTTCTGTGTTTATATTTCTGTAATTATTTTATGTGTTCCATTTCTCTGTAATATATAATTTTCTAACAACTAGTATCAGAGCCAAAGGTTTATTTGGATAATAAACTCGCAGGAAAGTAGGGTTCCTGGTTCGAGTGGGAGAAATGGAGGAATATGGTAGGTTTAGGGTTCAAAAATTTAATAGCCAAATCTAACAACTGTGGAAGATGCAGATGGAAGATTACTTGTATCAAAAATATCTGTACCTACCATTGAGTGGAAAGACAAAGAAGACGACGAGTATGACAAACACAGAATGGGATATTCTCGACAGAAAGGAAATTGGAACAATACAGATGTGCCTAGCAACATTGTTAGCCTTTAATATTTCAACGGAAAGGACAACAGAGGGTTTAATGTCAGAATTGGCTAAACTACAAGAAAAACCATCCACCTCAAATAAGGTATTTCCTATGAAGCATTTATTTAATATGAAGATGTCAGAAGGTGGATCTGTTGCTGATCATTTAAATGAATTTAATACAGTTACCTGTGAGTTAAGTTCTCTAGGGGTAACTTTTGATGATGAAGTTAGGGCTCTGTTATTTCTGTGCTCAATTCTATAAAGTTGGAATGGTTTATTTATGGCCATTAGTAACTCTGTCTCTAGCTCTAGTACTTTAAAGTTTGATGATGTTTTCGGCGTAAACCTTAGCGAGAAAATGCGACGAAAAAGCTCTGGTGAGACATCAGGTAATGCTTTGACTGCAGAGACTAGGGGAAGAAAAATGGAAAGAGGAAATAGACCAGGATATCGTAGTAAGTCAAGGAAACATAGATCCAAGTCTAGATCAGGGATAGTGTGCTGGAAATGTGGGAAGAAAGGACACCTAAAGAAATACTGCAAGTCTCAGAAGGGAAAAGAAAGAGACACACAACAAGAAAAAAATTATGAAGTGAATATGACAGGTGATGTGTTGTAAGATGCTTTGATTCTTTCATTAGAAAATATTATTGATGCCTCGGTGGTAGATTTAGGGGCCTTATTCCATGCCACACCTGATAGGAAACATTTTCATGATTATGTTTAATAGGACTTTGGACAGGTTCGATTGGGTGATGATAAACCCTGTAAAATCATTGAAAAGGGTACAATTTTCATAAAACAATAGAATGGAAATCAATGGTTGTTGAAGGAGGTAAGGAATGTTCCAAAATCTAAAGAAAAATATAATTTCAACACAACAGTTGGGAGGTGAAGGCTGTGTAACTACTTTTACAGATAAAACCTGGAAGGTCACCAAAGGAGCCCTGGTAATAGCAAAAGGAGAAAATGTTGGTACATTATATTTATGTAATGGTATTTATAATTTTGTTAATGATTTAACCTCTACAAGAGTAGATACGTCATTGTGGCATCATAGGCTTGGGCACATGAGTGAGAAGGGGATGTAGATTCTTCACTCAAGAAATTTGTTATCAGGTTTGAAGCATGTTGATTTGGAATTTTGTGAGAATTGTGTTTATGGAAAAAAGACGAGAGTCATATTCCTCAGAGTTGGGAACGAAAAGAAGAGTGGAAAATTAGAGCTTGTGCATACAGATGTATGGGGACCTGCTCAGGTATCATCTCTTATCGGATCTCATTATTATGTTACTTTTATTGATGATGCAACCAGAAAAACTTGGATTTATTGTATTCAGAACAAATATGATGTATTTGATACTTTCAAGAAATGGAAAGCTTTGGTAAATATTATAGCAAAGAGTTTGATAGGTATTGTTCAGAGAATGGAGTTCATAGAGAGAAGACAATTCCAAGAACACCATAATAAAATGGTGTGTCAGAAAGGATGAACATAACAATCATGGAGTGTGCAAGGTGCATGAGATTGGATGCAAGATTGTGTTTACAATTTTCGGCAGATGCTGTAGATATTGCTATTTATCTAATAAACAGAGGGCCTTCAAATTCCTTGGATGGTGGTATTCCAGAGGAAGCATGGACAAATAAAAAGGTAAACTACTCATTTTTAAATACTTTTTGTTATGAATCCTTTGTCCACATTAATAAAGAAAATAGAACAAAGCTTGAGGAAAAATCAAAGAAATGTACCTTTATTGGATATGGTGTTAATGATTTTGGTTATCGCTTTTATGATTATGAAAAACACAAAATCATAAGGAGTATAGATGTCATATTCAATGAAAAGGTTTTGTATAAGGATAAAATGTAGGAAAAGAAACTGGAAAAAGAAAACAGAGAATACATAATGCTTGATGAGATCACAGAAAAAGTGAAGGCGCCTGAAAATCATAATGATCAATAGCCAGAACAAAAACCTGAAAGTGGTGTTAGAAGATCTACCAGGATAAGTAGATGCCCTGAACGATACTCTCCTTCATTAAATTATGTGTTGTTGATTGATTCTGGTGAAACCGAATGTTATGAAGAAGTAGTGCAGGTAGAAATGAGGAAGAAGTGGGAGCAAGCCATGAAAGAAGAGATGGAATCCTTAGTACATAACCAGACTTGGGACTTAGTTAGGTTGCCTACAGGTAAAACAACATTGCATAATAAATGGGTTTACAGGTTGAAGGAAGAAGACACAGGTAGAAAAAGGTATAAAGCTAGACTTGTGGTGAATGGGTTTGCACAAAAAAAGGGAATATAATTTGATGAGATATTTTCTCATATTGTTAAAATGACTTCAATTAGAACTATTTTAAGTCTAGTAGCAGCTGAATATTTTTATCTTGAGAAGTTAGATGTAAAGACAACTTTTCTCCATGGGGATTTGGAGGAAGAAATATATATGCAGCAACCACAAGGATATGAAGTAAAAGGGAAGGAGAAACTAGTGCGCAAGTTGAATAAGAGCTTGTATGGCTTAAAACAGGCGCCAAGGTAGTGGTATCTAAAATTTGACAGGTTTATGTATGAATAAGGTTATAATAATGTCACTCTCATCATTGTGTTTATCTCAAAAGGAAAAATGATGGCAGCTATATTATATTGTTATTGTATGTAGATGACATGCTTGTTGCAGATTATAACATGCAAGAAATAAATGTGCTTGAAAGAAAATTAGCAAACTCATTTGCAATGAAGGATTTGGGTGCTAAAAAAAAGATACTTGGTATGAGAATAACTAGAGATAGGAAGAATTTAAAATTAACATTGTCTCAGAGTGAGTGCATAAAAAAGATGTTGAAAAGATTTAATATGTAGAATGCAAAACCAATTAGTATACCTTTGGCTAGCCATTTTGTTGGGTTGTGTTATTTGTTGCTGCTGCTTTTGATTTTGAGGTAGAACAGATGGATGTGAAGACAACATTTCGTCATGGGGATCTGGAAGAGGAGATCTACATGAAGCAACTTGAAGGCTTTGCGGTGAAGGTTAAGAAAGAACTAATGCAAGTTAAAGAAGTCTCTGTATGGGTTAAAACAGTCACCAAGGATGTGGTATCAAAAATTTGATACATTTATACGGGGACTTGGCTTCACCAGAAGCAAAGCAGATCACTGTGTGTATTTTAAATTAATTGAAGACCGTGTTATTTATCTAGTCTTGTATGTGGACGATATGTTGCTGGTTGGAAAGGACAAAGAAATTATCCAGGATCTGAAGACCCAATTGTCCTCCAAATTTGACATGAAAGATCTTGGTGCTGTAAACTATATTTTGGGAATGGAAATTAAAATAGATCAGGAAAAGAGGAAGCTCTGGTTAAACCAGAGGAAGTATGTCGAGACAATACTCTAGAGGTTTAATATGCATGATAGTATACCGGTGAAGGTTCCTATTCCTGTAGGTGTGAAGTTATCTATTGAAAAGTGTCCCAAGACACAAGAAGAGGAAGAGGACATGTCCCGTGTTCCATATACAAGTGCAGTCGATAACCTGATGTATGCAATGGTCTATACTAGACTAGACATTGCACATGCGATGGGAGTATTGAGCAGGTTTATGTCAAAACCAGGGAAGGAGCACTGGACAACAGTGAAGCAGGTTTTCAGGTATTTG
Source organism: Pinus tabuliformis (assembly GCA_031772625.1). Taxonomy (NCBI): domain Eukaryota; kingdom Viridiplantae; phylum Streptophyta; class Pinopsida; order Pinales; family Pinaceae; genus Pinus; species Pinus tabuliformis. The sequence continues at coordinate 1,033,629,861 of CM062815.1, forward strand.
TGTGGCACTACTGATTATGGTTTGTGCTACCAAGGAAGACTAGGATTGGACAGAGTGTTGGATATCCATGGCTTTGTTGATGTAGACTAGGCTAGAGATCTGGATCAGAGAAGATCTACAAGTGGGTATGTGTTTAACCTATTTGGAGGTGCATTCATTAGATGAGTAAGAAACAATCCGTAGTGGCACTATCAACTACAGAGGCAGAATCCATGGCAGCCACTCATGCAAGCAAGGAATCATTTTGGCTGCAGAGATTGTGTTCAAGTATGGGGGTTAGTACAGGGAGCTATAAGAATAGACTGTGACAACCAAAGTACAATTTTCTTGGCAAAGAACCCTACTTACCATTCAAATACAAAGCACATTGATGTTCAATATCACTTTGTGAGGGATATGATAGAAGAAAAAAAGGTGTTGCTGGTAAAGGTGGACACTTTGAAGAATACTACAGAGGCATTGACAAAATCTGTGAGCTATGAGAAGTTCTCTTGGAGTAGAGAAACAATGGGAATTTCAGGGCTGGATAAATGAGTAAGCTCTCCTGTGGAATGAAAACAAGAAGTGGGAGAATTTTGGGTTGTGTTATATTCTTTCCACGACTAGCCCACATAGTTAATCGGGGGGCAGATCCCCCCCTTCGTTGTGCCGATTGCATAGCGGGGGGGTGACAACGCCCCTTGTCCAGGGGGTTTGAGGGGGGTGGGTAGCCCCCCTCTACGGGGTCCAGGGCAGCGCCTTGGGGAATTTTTTTTTGGACCCTATATTAGGTTGGGTGGACCTACCTATGGTTTTGTGCATGGTTTTCACACATCGTTTTGCACGCGATGGTTTTCGGTCCATGGTTTTGGACGTGATGCTTTTCGCTCCATGGTTTTGGACGCGATGGTTTTCAGTCCATGGTGTTGGGTGCTTCGGCATCTATAAATATGTATTGTAACATTGAAAGGAACATAATGAAAAATCAAGTTGGTAGTCCCCGTTTTGGGATCCAGGGTTTTATCTGTGTATATGTGTTTCATGCGTTATGCTCTCGCATTGTTTATTTTTTGTTCTTAGAATTCGTATGCAAGTAATTTCTGTACGGGGTTAAAGCCTACACATTTCAAACTAATTAAGGAGGTGTGTCCCAAGAATGAAGAAGAAATGGCTTATATGTCTAAAGGATTTGCATAGTCTAAGAAGGTGTAAATTTTTCCAGGAAAGCCATGAAAATTCTAGCAAGATTTTGATAAAATCCAACATAGATTTTTGGAAATATGGGTTACAACTGTTAAGCTTGAAAATTTTGGTTGCCCCATGGGTTTTTGATGGTGTTGAATCTATTTCCACCATAAAAAATAGGACTCAAACACTCCTACTATCAGAGTTTTTGTAAAACAAATGGTCGGATTTCGACTATTTTTGGTTGTCCGGGTAAATTTGAGCTTCAATAGAAAATGCCAATAGGATTAGGTGTTATATCCATGGTGAAAATTCCATTTAATAAAATTTAATAAAGGAAAAATAATAACCACAATTTGGACACTTATTCCAAGCTTAATGTTGGGAAAGACATCCAAGGGGGTGTTCATTTGATTGTTTATGGCTAAGTAAATTGACAAAGGCAATGACTAAGGCTTTGGAAAGGAAAAATGGCATTTTTGTCACATTTATTTATCAAAATAATGGAAATTAGGAGAAAATGGAGGTGAAAGGTCACAGGTTGCATGTGAGGATGAAATTGAATGAAAGTAATGGAAAATGAAGAAAATAGAGGCCTCATTCATAAAAAGGCTTGTGAGGATCAGTTGGTAACCTTTTTTCAGTTTAACCTTTTTTCAGTTGAGCTTTGGAGATCTCTCATTATTCTCTCTCTCTCACTCTTGGACACTATTGTGGCCAGCAACAACCCCCATTTTTATTTAGTTTTTAGCAATAAAGCTAAATAAATGGGGACCCTTCTAAAAAATAAAAAAACTAGCACTTATGTTTTCCTTTGAATAAAACATGCTATCATAAACTTAGGAAACAACCCACAAAACCTAAAAACTAAGTTTTATGATAAGTTCTGAATAAAATTGTTCTCTTAACAATAAAACATCGCATCGCAAAGGGTAATGGGGAACATCATATAAACAAGCTTTCGAAATTGCGAAAATGCGATGCGAGATCGTGTGCCTTAAAGAATCATCGCACATCACAACTTTCATATGCCGCAAGTATCACCTAAGGTAAAATACCCTGATCCGGAGATATGCGATAAGGCATCTCGCAAATCCCATATCGCAAAACACACAAAGTGATAAATTATTGTTGACAAAATGGATTAGCGATATTGCGAAGAAAATCTCAAAATCGCTTTATCGCAGATCTGTAGGGCTCATCATTCAATAAAGATTTTCTCGTAATTCGATACCAAGTTATGGGCATTAATGTCAATTTAATGGTTAGTTGATGGTCATTTATGAGATAATATTTAAATCTGATTGAAAGGTTATTTCACATAGGGCGATATATTGAATATGATTTCAGAATTAAAGAGCTTTCTCATCACTTTATTTCTTATCATTATTCTTTCCTTACTTGTAAATTCGCAGGGGTGGCAAGCAGAGTAATATACGCAGCAGTGTGTAGAACATAATGGGAAAGAAGGGAAAGGCTCCAGTTGCAGAGGACAAAGAGATGAAGCCCTTATACACAAACACCATCTGTAACAAAGATGCTGGCATAACTACTTGGGAAGGAATGTACAGTCTGCTCGAAGAATAAAAGCCTAGAGTTATGGAAGTTAAAGCAAAAATAGACTCGCGTGGGTCGTCTCAAGCATCAATCACTGAACTTGCATGTTCATTCTTGCACCGAATAGCGGCAAGGCCAAAGATTCTTCCATACACAGACATGGTCAAGTGGGTACTCAACAGTGCCTATATAACAGATAGACAATTCAATACTCGAGGCCAAGACCTCATTGGGTCATTCACTGCACGAGATTTGAGGCTTATGTATCATCTACCAGAGCCGCAAGCAACCTACAACAAGTAGTTCGTGGAAAAGTTTACCAAAGAAAACAAAGATTTGGCGGAGTGTACCAAGAACTGGTCGGTAAGGAAAGAACCATTAAAAAAAAGGGCAAAGCGTGCTAACTAAGGCCCATCAAGACCACGAAAGAGGAAAAAATAGCACCTGGGAAGCCCAGATCAGAAAAAGGAAGTAGTTTTTGATGAAAGAAATAAAGGCTAAAGGCAGGATCCACGCCCCAAAACCAACAATATCTATTAGGTGCACCATTAGGCGGTAAGTGGATTTGGCTGAAATCTAGCGATTCCATTCAGTGCCTGACGCATGGTAGCAGAAGAAGCAGCTACAACGGCAAACAACATCATTGACTGTATCAATGAAAACCTGCATAGAGTAAACCTCATTTCAGAGACCACACCGGGATTTCTCCCAAAGGCACAGCAATTGCAGACAAGCTGGAGGCAAAAGGCTGAGGAAAGGGAAGATTCCATCAAGAATTTAACTAAGTTAAATTGGGAAACTTACTGGCAGTACTTGGTTCAACCACCCAGTCAATGCATGACCCTCAAATTCCTTACGAACTCTGCTGAGAAGATAGTGCCAACACTTGCCGATTATATTTTTGCAGGGCAACTAAAATCAGAATTCGTCCAACCGACACTCCTTAAGCCGATGCTGAATGCTTACAACCACAAAGAACAAATACATAGATAGTTAATTTCTAGATTCAATTTTAGTTTTAGTTTTGATTTATTTTCCCCTTATATGAGGACAGTCATTTAAACCTCCTCCTATATTTTTGTAATAAACTATTTTTAGTATTTAGGAAGTAGTATTTTAACCCCTCTCATGCATTTAGAGATGGGTCCTAAAATTTGTCAAAAAAATTTCCTCAGAACATGCACTTTTGCACCCTCTGAGGAGGTTTGATGAATGAATGGATCGAGATTTTATTGATGTTTGTGTTTAATGTCTACTAATGAAATGCACTTTTGTACTCTTAGTAGATGTTGAATTAGGAAGAGATAAATCTATATTGTTGAAGCTCATGAGTAGGACTTGTTATCAATGGTACTTTTATCTCTTAATGATTTCTACTTATGTGTCCAAGTAATATTTTATGCTCAATTATTTATATATGAAAGCTTGAATGTTTGAGTTATCATTTGGCACTTTTGTATGGTGATGACTATTTTGTTTATGCTTAATGTATGAATGACTTATTATGCGATATACTTCTCACAATTGTTTCGGCTAACTTTTTATACGAAAAAATTCATTTTTATCAGATTATTTTCTTGTAGCAATTGAATGATCTTTATTACCAATTGTTGTTCGAAATTATTTTAGTTCACATAAGTGAAAAGTTCAATCTCGGGTTAGTTTTAGATTTTAATATTTGTGTTCATTATAATACAATTGCATTTTAAAATTAGACTTAGATTAAAAGCATTTTACTTAGAAACCTTTAGAAAATAGAAATATCAATCCTTATCAACACACACAAATTGGGAAATTGGTCCTATTATCCCTAGTCGGACCCACCATCCCAAACAAAAAAGGAGTTGCTTTCAAGGTCTGGACCGGGTGGGTATCCCCCTTGTTGTAGACCTGATTTTCGGGGCTTCATCCTATATGGTGCTAGAAGGAGGGCCCGATCTATGAATGGCTAGTAAATCCACATCTAAATACCATTCTGAGAGTAAATCACCCTCAACATCTCCCCCGACTTCTGCATCTCATTCCAAATCTCTAAGTCCTAAGCGAGAAGTTAAGAAAATAACAACCACTGCCACAAACCCAAACATTTCAGAGGAATCTACTATTGAACCTCCTGAAGTTGAATCTTTGATTCATAAACTTCAAGGATTTTCCATATCACCACAAAAGTCTGAAATATCTCAAGGTAGTGTGACTTCGCAATACAATCCTTCTCATCCTCTAACCAGATTGTAGAGTGAAAAGTTTGGTATTGAACCAACTGAATTACCTCTACCTAAAAGGAAAAGAGCAAGGAAATCACCTCAAGGGTCTGATAGTGAGACTGTTTCATCATCAACATCCATTCCAAAGTCAACCATCCACCCATCCACTTTAGATTGTTGTCCATCAGAGTACTGGAACTTTAACATCCTCATCCTTTCCACAAGCGACTTCGTCTATGATTTCCATTGTTAGTAGTTCAATGATGGCTCAAACCCCATGGAATAACCCAGGGGCAGTCTTAATGCCTAATCCCTTAAGTCAATTATCGGGCCATCCTGAAAAATGGCTGCCTAAGTTTAATCTTGAAGCAGGCATGTTAGCAGAAGAACACATAAACAACTTTATGTTATCGATAAATTTAAATGGTGTTACTAATGAAGATGTTGTTGTCCGACTCTTTCCTTATACATTACAAGGAGAAGCCGGATCTTGGTATTTTTCGTTACCATCAAGATCCATCACTAGTTGGGACATTTTCCAAGAGCAATTCTTGACTAAGTTCGGTGATGATAGATCTACAACAACACTGATCAATGATCTATTGAATCTCAAGACTGAATCGAGAGAACCTATCAAAGATTTTAATTCACATTTCAACAAACTTTTGAATGAAATTCCAATCGCTTCCAAGCCTAGCGAAGAAGTTCGAAGTGAATGGTACATATCTGATTTACCATCAAACATAGCGATCTTCATTGATAGGGCTGCCAACACAACATTAGTTGAAAACATGAAGGAAGCGATAGTGGTAGAGAAAAGTATCTTAGCTTTAGAAAAGAAAAATGCTGTCGATGAAAACAAATCTAAGAAGGTTACTTTTAAATATGATCCTAAGAAAAAGCAAGCAAAAGACCCATTTGATTTAGAAGGATTGCAGAAAGTCTTAAAAACCATGTCTAACGAAATGGTTGACATCAAGAAACAAGTAGCAGAGACTTCTTCGAAAAAGCCCTATAAGCCTTATAGAAAAAATCCTTCAATTGATTCAAAGCCTCCCAATGCTATATCAAATGCAGAATCTGAAGAAGAAGAAGAGGAAGTTTCTAATGAAGAACCTATTGATGAAGATGAAGTTGTAGAAGTAAAGGGAATGTAGGACTTCATTCTTCTAGATGAAGAGGATCAAAAGGTATTACCAGTAAGTACAAGAAGTAGAAATCAAGTGGATCCTCAACAACCTAGTCCTAAACAGAATAGCGCAAGCTCAACATCTAAAGATAAAGTCGCAGGTAAGAAATCATTACCAAAAGCGACTCAAACAAGCCCAGTCCAATCCGATCCATCAACTCCATCAAAAACATTGATTGTCTCTTATGAGATGGAGTATAATATTATTGAAGATATGAAGAAGACTAGGGCTAACATTACATTTTATGAGTTGAGCAAATTGAAACATCAACAAAATATACTTATGAAAGAGTTACATGCAGTACCCGTTGCACCTCTTCCTGCCGCTGTAATATCGCAAGCTTCTCATGAGATGGGAAAACCTCCAACTAATATGGCAGAAAAAGTTGATCCGAATGATATTTCTCTAATTGGAGGTAGGTCAAAATCCCATACTCCCCCATTCCTTCTTAATTATGAAATTTTCAATAAAAACTTGCATAATTGTTTGGTAGATTCAGGAGCTTCATCTAATATCTTACCTAAAACAATATGTGCAAAGTTAAATATCCAACCTCAAAAATCTACAGTACGCATAGTTCAGCTCGACTGATCGCAAGTTGAAGTAATTGGTGAACTAAATCAAGTTACCATAAGGCTGTCATCTAATCCAAAGGTATGTCAAGTTATTGATATTCTAGTTGCAGACATTCTCGAATTTTATGGTTTAATTCTTAGTAGGGATTGGTCTGAAAAGCTTCATGGATAGTTTGCAACTGATTGGTCGCACATGTGGCTCCCTTACAATGATAAACCAAATCAGATAAAGGTTGAGCGAGAAAGACACCAAAGATATATAGTGACAGAATTGGAAGGAGAAAATGAACCTGTAGCATACATCAACAATATAATTGGCAAGTATTCTATTGATTCTTTCCTAGGAAATTTTAATGCTCATACTTCGCCTTACCTAGAACATTCTGTTCTATCTCAAGTGAAATTTTTTTCTCAAATAGATAGTTCTAAATGTGTTAATTTTATAGATAGTCGTGTAAATAAATATTTATTTTGGAAATTATTTTTTGATGGTTCTAAGTCTAATGATGGAGCAGGAGCAGGATGTGTATTAGTTAGTCCAGAGGGAAACAAAACTATGTTAACATGTAGACTCAAGTTCGATTGTACAAACAACACTGCAAAATACGAAGCTCTAGTCCAAGGGCTCTACAAGGCGATCAGATTATATATCAGGTATCTACAAGTCTTCGGAGACTCTAAGATCGTGATTAAACAAGTACGAAATATTATACATTGTGTATTAGGTCATTTGAAACATTATCAATCTTTAGTGCAAGATCAGACTGAACATTTTATAGAATTTAATATCTCACCTATTCCCAGACTCCAAAATGCTAGTGCTGACCTCCTGGCTAATGTAGCCTGGAAGCTCATTCCATCGGAAGATTATAGCCCAGACATATTCTCAATCGAATTGATCTTTAGGCCCTCCATCCCTGATAATGTTACAAACTGGACAATTTTCAACGATGATCCTGATATTGTAAGTTTCCTGACATCAGAAGGATCTTACACTAATCAGATAATTGATGAGGACCAAAATGACCAACAGTTACAACAAGAAATCACTAATAATGCTATACCAAAATCTGTAGTCAAGTTGGAAGACCTATATGATTTAAAAGACCGCTTTAAGAGATCTACAAATTCAAAACTTCAGAGTTCGACTCTAAACTATGAATTAGTAAATCTAGGAATGGATACCAAGCCACAGAACATCAACCTAGGTCTTGGCCTAACCCCATAAGAAAAATTAGCCTACGTTCGGGTCCTGAAACAATACAAAAACGTCTTTGCCTAGAACTACGATGACCTTAAAACTTACGACACTTCAATCATTCAACATACTATCTCGATGATAGCTGATGAAAGACCTGTCCAACAAAAGCTGAGGAAGATCCATCCTAATATGGAAATTCAGATTAAATCCAAGCTTAATAAATTATTGAAAGCCAAAATTATTTTTCCCGTTCGACATTCTAGGTGGTTTTCCAATATGGTCCCAATTAGAAAGAAAAACAGAGATATTAGGATTTGTATTAACTTTTGAAATCTTAACAAAGCCTATCAAAAGGATAATTTCCCCTACCTCCTATGGAACAAATATTGCAAGCAGTTAGAGGATCAGAATTAATGTCCTTTTTAGATGGTTTCTCCAGCTACAACGAGGTCCTGGTCCATCCTGAAGATCAGCTAAAAACCACATTGAGAACCAAATGGGGTACTTATGCATATCAAAAGATGCCTTTTGGTCTGATCAACACCAACGCCACAATTCGAAGGGCCATGGATATTGAATTTAAAGGATTAGTAAACAAATCAGTGGTGATTTACTTGGATGACATAACAATATATTCTAAAAAACGTGGTAATCACCTTAGTGACTTAAAGCAAATCTTCTAACATTGCCAAAGGTATGGGATTTCACTTAACTCAAAAAAATCCTTTTTTGCATTAAGTGAAGGAAAACTTCTTGGATTTATAGTGTCAAAATCTGGAATCCATATTGATCCCAATAGAATTAAGGAAATTTCTGAAATATCTTTGCCACATAATAAGAAAACCATGCAATCCTTCCTTGGCCAGATTAATTTTTTCAAAAGATTTGTCCCAGACTTCTCAAGAATTGTGTCACCATTACAAGCAATGATAAAAAAGAATTCACTTTTCAATTTGGGCCAAGAAGAATATGAAGCGTTCAATCTGATTAAGCAAGCGATTATTAATGCCCCATCCTTAGCGATTCCAGATTTTTCCAATCCTTTTATTTTGTACACGTTTTCCTTTGATAAATCATATGCTGCGATACTTACTCAAGCCAATCAAGATAATGTAGAAGCCCCAATTGCCTTCTTTAGTTCAAATCTGCAAGGGGTTGAATTAAATTATTCTGACGTTGAGAAACAAGCTTATGCTGTTTTCAAAGTGATCAAATATTTTAGACCCTTTCTCCTTGAAACTCATACAAAGATCATAGTAACATTTCCAGTGGTAAGAAATATTTTAGTACAGAAAGATGTGGGTGAAAAGAGAGCAAATTGGGTCACTGCCTTACAAGAATACGACGCTAAGATCAGGCCAGAAAATATTGTAAAAGGTTAAGGCTTTTGCAAGATGTTGGCTGGAGTTTCGCTTGTTTCTGAAATATCATCTTCAAATCAAGAGGCAAAAATGTATGAGGTAAGCCTAAACGATATTGAATCGAGATATTTTGATATCATATTTTATCTAAATAATGGATATTCTCCTTCAAATCTGGATTATGCAAAGAAAAGAGCTTTAAGATTGAAGGCTAAGCAATATCAACTCGTAAATGATGTACTTTTTAGGATGAATTATGATTTGTTCTCCTTCTATGTCTTGATAAATCTGAAGCTAAAAAAGTGTTGCAAGAACTCCATGATGGACTAGCAGGTGGACATTATGCGGGAGAAGCTACAACACATAAAATCTTGCGCGCATGATACTATTGGCCTACGCTATTTAAAGATGCGCATATCTATGTAAGGAAATGTCGAGTTTGTCAAACCACTGTCGAAAGACAAAAGAAACCATCATTTCCTTTGAAACTAGTCAATATCGATCAACCTTTTGATCAATGGGGATTGGATATAATAGGTGAGATCGTTCCTCACTCTTCTAAACAACATACGTATATCCTTACAACTACAGATTATTTTACTAAATGGGTAGAAGCAGTTCCGCTCAAGACAACCAATGTTGAACATACCATTGATTTCATAGATCAATTCATAATCACTAGGTTTGGTTTACCCTATGCTTTAATTTTTGATAATGCATCATATTTTTCTAGCAATGCTATGACTGAATTTGCACTTAAAAGAGGTTTTAAGCTTAAATATTCTGCCAAGTATTACCCACAAGGGAACGGGTTGGCCGAATCAACAAATAAAAACTTAATCAGAATCATTAAGCAGACCATTGATTAGAATCATAAAAATTGGCACAAATGATTTCCAAAAAACTCTATAATCATCGTCCAGAGCTATTAATAAGGAACCATTGATTTCCTCCCCACCTAGGAAATTACGAGTTTCAAAGAGTAATTCAATGATACGCTATAAGCTTAAAGAATAAGAGGTCTCATCATGAGCCGACTTATCATGATCATAGATATTATGACTTGCTGACATTGCCAAAACTGCATACCAAAATAGGGCAATGGCTCAAGATTGTTGCAATCAAAAGACAAAGGGGTCTCATCACGAGCCAGCTTGTTCAACGAAGTTATAAATCAAGTGAATGGCACTGTCATAATTTGGCTAACAAACCAAGACATTGTTCTTTAAGAATTAAAAGAAAAAAAAAAAAAAAAAAAAAAAAACAATAACAAGTGTGGATATGGATTTATCTTTGAAAATTGAATATTTCTCTAGGTAGGATACAGGATCATTGCTGGGTAGTATGTAACCTTGTCGAGGCTATGAACGCCTGCTGGCAGCAGAGGCTCTACCTACGACAAATGAGCATACTTAAAACTGATCTACAAAGAAGTCTTTGTTTTTAACTTCATAAACTATGTAGTGGCTGATGTAAATACAATGACTAGCTTTGGGAAGTAAATAATCAGGGTTCACACAGGAGAAAAAAATTACCATTGACAGTTGAAAGCATGAACTACTTTATATTTCTATAATAAAGTTTGATTTTCCAGAAAACTTTTCTGTTTTGGAAGTTTAGAAAATTCAAAAGATAACCAGAGATAACTAGTTCTTCTAAGTGAATCTCCAATTGTTGTGGCCAGCAACAACCCCCCTTTTTCATTTGGTTTTAGCAATAAAGCTAAATAAATGGGGACCCTTCTAAAAAATAAAAAACTAGCACTTATGTTTTCCTTTGAATAAAACATGCTATCATAAACTTTGGAAACAAACCGCAAAACCTAAAAAACTAAGTTTTATGATAAGTTTCGAATAAAATTGTTCTCTTAACAATAAAACATCGCATCACAAAGGGTAATGGGGAACATCATATAAACAAGCTTTTGAAATTGTGAAAATGCGATGCGAGATCGCATGTCTTAAAGACTCATCGCACATCGCAACTTTCATATGCTGCAAGTATCACCTAAGGGAAAATACCCCGATCCAGCGATATGTGATAGGGCGTCTTGCAAAACGCACAAAGTGATAAATGATTGTTGACAAAATGGATTAGCGATATTATGATCTGCAATATTGTGAAGCAAATCGAAAAATTGCTTTATCGCAGATCTGTAGGGCTCATCGTTCAATAAAGTTTTTCTCGTAATTTGATACCAAGTTATGGGAATTAATGTCAATTTAATGGTTAGTTGATGGTCATTTATGAGATAAGATTTCAATCTGATCGAAAGGTTATTTCATGTAGGGTGGTATATTGAATATGATTTCATAATTAAAGAGTTTTCCCATCAGTTTATTTCTTATCATTATTCTTTCCTTACCTGCAAATTCACAGGGGCGGCAAGCAGAGTAATATATGCAACAGTGTGCAGAACATAATGGGAAAGAAGGGAAAGGCTCCGGTTGTAGAGGACAAAGAGATGACGCCCTTATACACAGACACCACCTGTAACAAAGATGTCGACATAACTACTTGGGAAGGCATGTACAGTCTGCTCGAAGAATAAAAGCCTAGAGTTATGGAAGTTAAAGCAATAGAAGACTCGTGCGAGTCTTCTGAAGCATCAATCACTGAACTTGCATGTTCATTCTTGCACCGAATAGCAGCAAGGCCAAAGATTCTTCCATACACAGACATGGTTAAGTGGGTACTAGATAGTGCCGATATAACAGATAGACAATTCAAGACTCAAGGCCAAGAACTCATTGGGTCATTCACTGCACAAGATTTGAGGCATATGTATCATCTACCAGAGCCGCAGGCAACCTACAATACGTAGTTCATGGAAAAGTTTACAAAAGAAAACAAAGATTTGGTAGGGTGTACCAATAACTGGTTGGTAAGGAAAGAACCATTAAAAGAAGGTTAAAGAGTGGTAACTAAGGCCCATCAAGATCGTGTAAGAGGCAAAAATAGTACCTGGGAAGCCCAGATCAGAAAAAGGAAGCCGTTTTTGATGAAAGTGCGAAAGGCTAAAGGCAGGACCCACGCCCCAAAACTAATGGTATCTATCAGGTGCACCCTTAGGCGGTAAGCCGATTTGGCTAAAATCTAGCGATTCCATTCAGCGCCCGACGCATGGCAGCAGAAGAAGTAGCTACAGCAGCAAACAACATCATTGACCGTGTCAATGAAAACCTGCACAAAGCAAACCTCATTTCAGAGACCGCACCGGGATTTCTCCCAAAGGCACAACAACTGCAGACAAGATGGAGACAAAAGGCTGAGGAAAGGGCAGATTCCATCAAGAAGTTAACCAAGTTAAATTGGGAAACTTATTGGCAGTACTTGGTTAAACCACACAGTCAATGCATGACTCTCAAATGCCTTACGAACTCTACCAAGAAGATAGCGCCAACACTTGCCGATTCTGTTTTCGCAGGGCAACTAAAATTGGAAGTCGGAAAACTGATGCTCCTTAAGTCGATGCTGAATGCTTGCGACCACAGAGAACAGATACATAGATAGTTAATTTCTAGATTCAGTTTTAGTTTTAGTTTTGATTTATTTTTGCCTTAGATGAGGACGGTCATTTAAACCTCCTCCTATATTTTTGTAATAAACTATTTTTAGTATTTAGGAAGTAGTATTTTAACCCCTCTCATGCATTTAGAGAGGGGTCCTAAAATTTTTCAAAAACATTTCCTCAGAACATGCACTTTTGCACCCTTAGAGGAGGTTTTGATGAATGAATGGAACAAGATTTATTGATATCTGTGTTTAATGTCTACTACTGAAATGCACTTTTGTACTCTTAGTAGATGTTGAATTAGGAAGAGATAAATCTATATTGCTAAAGCTCATGAGTAGGACTTGTTATCAATGGTACTTTTATCTCTTAATGATTTCTGCTTATGTGTCCAAGTAATATTTTATGCTCAATTATTTATATATGAAAGCTTGAATGTTTGAGTTATCATTTGGCACTTTTGTATGGTGATGACTATTCTGTTTATGCTTAATGTATGAATGACTTATTATGCGATATACTTCTCACAATTGTTTCGGCTAAATTTTTATACGAAACAATTCATTTTTATCAAATTCTTTTCTTGTAGCAATGGAATGATCTTTATTACCAATTTCTGTTCGAAATTATTTTAGATCGCATAAGTGAAAAGTTGAATCCCGGGTTAGTTTTAGATATTTGTGTTCATTAGAATACAATTGGATTTTAAAATTAGACTTAGATTAAAAGAATTTTACTTAGAAACCTTTAGAAAACAGAAATATCAATCCTTATCAACACACACAAATTGGGAAACTAGTCCCATTATCCCCAATCAGACCCACCATCCCAAACGGAAAAGGAGCTGCTTTCAAGGTCCGGATTGGGTGGGTATCCCCCTTGTTGTAGACTCGATTTTCGGGGCTTCAACAGACACTTAGAGTTTTCTTGGACCATTTTGGCATTAAATAAAGAAAGGCAAAGAAGGCAAGAGGAAGCAAAGATTAATTAGGGAAAGGAAGGATCAAGCAGCTACAATATGATTTATTGCAAGTATTAATTTGCATTGTATTTTTCTTGCTAGATTTGGCATGCATGGTATTGCATGTGGTTCTTTTCTATCATGGCATGGGTTTTTCCATGTGTAAAAATGTTTTCATCCTAGCCTTGCCTTTTCCAGATAGTCATGGTGTGATGGGGTTCTCATGTTTTGGTTGAGCTGGATTTGATATGGATTAGAAGTTAAGTGAGGTGGATCTCTTAAATGATAGAACACATAGATTAGTAGCCCTTGAGCCAGACTGTGGGTTGCAGTAAAGATGGATTTTGTGTTGCCTTGGATGGCCTAGGAATCCTTGTCGGTGAATGACATGTTATACGGTAAAGCCAAGAGGTGGCTTTCTCTTTGTTGGGCATTGTAATCCCAGGTTTGGGATATGTTGTAAATCCTAGAGAGTGGGTCTTGATTTAGGGCCAAGTGATCTAGGTTTGGATTGCGATAAATCCTAAGATACTACTTTAGACAAGAAATTCATTATGGTGCAAGTGGAGAGATCCGATGGAATCCATGCTTGTTTGGCCTAGTGATCGGGTGGAGATCATAGTAAAGTCTGTTATGATGTGTTCATTGTGTTGGCCTAGTGATCTAGGATGGATTACGTTAAAGCCTAGTTTCTATTGATGAGGGTGAGGTGGTTTAGCCTCAGTATGCCCTGGTTGGTTCTTTTGGTTTTAGTCCCATATTCATGCTTGGAATATGGCACGGGGGTGAATGGTTGAAGAGAGATTTGGCTTATCCATTCTATGGTCGTGTGGAATGTGGTAGTCCCATCTCTAGTTGGTTCATTACATTCATTCCCTTGATTTTCATGTGCAAATGTATTGATGTATATGTGGATTTTGATGGCTAATATGTTTATGGTATTTTTGTTCCTATTATGTTGGTTATATGTATATTTTATGACAGTAGCTATGTATGGATCTAAACATATTTTTACTTGTACATGAATGGATAATGTGTCTATGACCTAATAGATGATAATGCAGAAAATGACATGAGGGAACAATGGTTCATAGCAATTCTTAGATAAGTATGAGATCCATACACTCAATTTTGTTGTTTACACTTGTAGGTTACATGTTGATGATATGTTTGACGAAATTCCTGGCATAGCTAGTAGGGATATGATAAAGCTCTTCTTTGACTTATTTTTTTGCATAATTGTTTCCCTATATTTTTACTAATTTCAAGCTGTTACTCCATTATGGGCAGTGGCACGGGCTTTGGGCTTGAAAAAGTGGCTTAAATCACGGGGTCCCTGGCACAGAACTAAGAATTTTAGTCTCTGGTCACTGGTAGACAAGCCTGTGAGAGCGACTTTGGGTTGCTAGTCACTCCCTTTCCCATAGCTTGAGAGTGACTGTAGAAAAAGAGATCCAAAATTGTAGTGGGACCCAGAGACAAGTTGTCTAGGTGGTTGACTTGTCTTCTGAGGGTTCTATTGATGATGTTGGATGAATTGTGTATGATTTTCCATAGATTCCACTTCCTTAAGGTCACGTAGGAGGTTGAATCTGATCATAGTAGCCTCTCCTCTCATGTTTACCCGAATTGGCATGGTTACTTGGGTGGATGTGGGAGGAGGGTGTTACAAAGTGGTATCAAAGCACGATTCAACTCTTGGACTGATGGGCAATGTGTGTTGGTCATGCATGCATGTATCTTACACTTTCATTTCATGTTCTTGTTGCATTTTCTTGATGATTGATTATGGTTGTAGTAATGTTTCCATGGAGAATTTGATATTGATTTCATGAAATGTATTTGTCATGAGTATGTGACTGGTTACATATGGATTATATGTCACTTACAGGTTGTGTTGGGCGCGGGATCCCCCAAGGGCAGTTTTGGGGCTAAGAGCCCATATTTTGGTCCAATTTTGTAATACAAATGTAAAGACTCCGCATTTTGTGGGTGCGGAGCACGTAGATGTTAAAGAGTCATAGGGTTGTTTGCCCTTATTTTGATAATGTAATGTCGGTTGTAAGAAATGTACCCATGGTCCGCGGACCATGGATTGTATAAATAGAGCTAAGATCTAAGTAGTTAGAGGAATAGAATAATGGACTAATCAATAATGATGCATGATAGATAGCTCTGAAGTAGAAGTCTATGTTTTGGGTTGTAGCGTAGGTAGAGGCTCTGCAACTAAGTGCGCAGAGGCCTAGATGTTTGAAGCTGAGTGCGCAGGGTGATTCGAGTCTATAATTATCTGGAATTATCAATAACAAAGAGTATTCTATCATTTCTACATCTTTATTTCCTGTTTATGCATTTGTTATATTATGTATGAATTTCACTTCTAATGCTTATATGATGCGTGGATGTGTATAACTATATTGGTTAAGTGAATGTAAGTAAGAAAATTTATTTACGTGAAGCTAACTAAGATCTGTTAATAAGTTAAGTAAGGTACTTAGCCTAGTTTGGGAGATAGCGGAGTTCGCTGCCCTAGCAATGCGAAAGGACTTCAGTCCCTGGTTAGGGTTGCGCAAAAACCTATCGTAACATTTCGCGAAGGTACTGAAGGGTAGAGAAAAGGGATAAGAAACTTGCACTAAGGCAGGTATAGTTGGAATAAACCGACATCAAATCCATCTCAAGGGTGCAGAAACTTGGTTCCAGCATCACCCAATACTTCTTCGGGTGAGACTTCAGTCTGTGCTTTGCGGGCTAATGCCGAAAGGCCCAATAGTGTAGGGATTTATTTGGCTAACTAACACTGAACGTGGGTTAGGCCCCCTCAAGCCAGCGAATGGTTTTGTTGCCGGGACCAGAATCTGTATAACAGATGTGTGATATCGTATCATTGGAATCCAACTAAGAAATAAATCAAAGGCTGATTGGACAGAAGGATTCACGAGTTCGCAACACAAGAAGGCCGAAACCCATGACTGTCCAAAGAACAGTGGCTAGACAGCTACTTGTATGCGAAGATCCATGAAATATTTTTCGACTCTTTCCATACTGATCTATACGAGTGGATCGCGAAGCTAGAAGATAGCCAAGGAAGGTGGAAACTTGATGGTCCTATTATGTGGACCCCAGAGCCAGAACAAAGGTTGGAAGCATCAGAGGATATGATTGCACGTGCTATTAATCGTTAGCTTGATCGCATTATAAGAGGATTTGTTACTGAGTTCACGGTTGGCACCTTAGTAAGCTATAGCGAGGTAGAGTGACACTTTTTCAAAGGACTGTGAGGTAAGTACGTAAAACCTGTGAATACTTGGATTAAAATGTTGTTGTGTGAAAAGTGGGTTATGCAGTTACCTTGATGTTCAGGTCTACGTGAAGCAAAAGAATTTACAGAAATGAAGGAAATAAGGGTCCAGAGCATAGCCGCTTGATTTCACCTTCGCGAACGTCCACCCACACCACCATCGAATTCACCTACATCACCTCCAATTTCACCCATACCACCTCCACCACCACCGTGGTTCAGTATGGTGAACAAAGTGATGTTTCCTTTGTTCAAAGGCTTGGGAAATGAGGACCCGAACCAATTTTAGTTTGTTGTGAGGGATGTATGGGAAGCTCAAGGTGTTACAGATGACCATATAAATAAAGTGAAACTGGTTAATGCTCTGCAAGATCATGCGCTAACCTAGTACATTAAGTACTCCATCGATAACCCGAATGCTAGAGTAGCGGACATCCAAGCAGCACTGAATAGGGAATTTAGCAGGCATAAATTTGAAGCGTAGTCACTTGTTGGATTCAAAGAGGTCACGATGCTTCCAAGCGAGACGCCTTGGGAACTAGATCAGAGGTTGAAATGTATGATCCGCAAAGCCAACATGAATTTGATAGATGGACAGAATCACAGGTGGTTTGTGGCTTTGCTACTACCACACCTAAGAAGTGCGCCGTTATAGTAGAACATAACAACTCAGGTAGAGACCTTGGAGATTTCTATGAGACTATATGAGACCCTGATGAAAGATCCTAATATAGGAGTTCAGTAGATCCATGCATAGCTGAAGAACCTGTGCCTTGAGATGCAAAGATTGAAGCAGGATATGACAGTTCGACAAGAGTTACGTGAAGAAGTATGGTGTGTGAAATGCAAGAGTCAGGGTCATGACAAAGACCACTACCCGGTCTTTACAAATTACCTTGTAAGAGGAGGACTGATGCCTTTAAGGCCAGAAGATAAAGTAGGACCTAGCGCAGCACCTGGTTTGTGGTGCACTATCTATCAAATAGCCAGAAGGCATGCCATGAATAACTACCACTTGTTACAGAAGTATAAGTAAACACCGTAACAGTTGTTTTGTAACTTTTGTACGTCTGTGGGACATGATGAGCATACTTGCAGGATCTATGAATTGATGATGGATAGAATGCCCGCCTACAGGGTTCAGGCCAAAACGTGACACCTTGACCAGAATGCAGGGATAACGTGGATAGGATTTCAGGGGCGTGGATGAGGCCGAGGCAGAGGAGGACCTGGTAGAGGTCGAGGACAATTGATTTTCTATAATTGCAGAGGACCAGGAAACTATGCCCGTGATTGCACTAATCCAACGTGTCCTTCATGCAAGTGTTGCACACTGTTTGATCATGAAATAGAGGATTGTCCTATGCTGATAGCTAGGATATGAGACAAAGGAGCGCTACCACCTCCCCCAACTCAGAACCTGCGGATAATGAGGTCTGAGCCGTGTGAGGAATATATGAACGTAAATATAGTGCTCCGAAGTGGAATCGTGATGGGAGAAGACAAGGGGAAACAACTATAAGACAATACTTGGGTTCGCAAAGCCTCGACGAAAGAGGCTGAGTTTGATTTGGAGTGTGCTCAGGAAACCTTCAGGGAAGCTAAGAAGAGATTTGCTGAGGCCTCCAGTTCAGAAAGAAAAGATAAGCCTGAGCCGGAGATGGACCCCTCTATGCTCACTACTTTCTTAGAAACCTGTATGAAGTTATTGAGCTATAGTAAGGCTGTGAAAGGGTTACAGGAACTTATCAATATATGTGCTGGGATTGCGCCAGGTGAACCACGCGTAGTCTAGAAGATTGGAAAACATAAAATGAGGATGGGGCATGAAATGAGACTAACCACGTAGATCGAATAATATGAGATGGATCAAGTCATTCTGGATTTGGGATCATGCGAATGTTTTACTAAAACAAGCATGGGAGCGAATGGGGAGACTTGTGCTACAATGGTCTCTGATTCAACTGAGGATGGTGAATCAATAGAAAATCATACCCGTGGGGTGATTGCAGGGAGTAACTGTGGATATTCAGGGAGCGAGTGCACTGGCATATTTTGAAGTTAGAGATTGTTGATGACAACAATCCCTACCTTGAGCTCCTGGAAATTGACTGGGCTATTGATATGAATGGGGTAATCAATATGAAGAAGCGAAAAATGATCTTTGAGAAGAAATCACTGCATGTAATAATACCCCTGGATCCTGCTGAAGGATCGTGCTATACAAAACCGACCCGTGACTATGAGTGTGATGATGATCTGGACTGGATCTACAAGGTAACAGTGTTAGACCAAGACTGGGTAAATCCTACCATGGATGGGAAAATTACATGGGAGCACGATAGTTCTTGCACTTCGGATTCCGACGAAGAAGTAGAACGCTGGCAGAATTGGTTACACGAAGTAACTACATTGAATTGCAATATAATGATCCAGTCGCTGCGCTGTGTGTCATCAAAAGAAAGAAATCCACCTACTTATGATGGTCTAAATAAGATAGATACCTTCTTGGATGCATTTGAAAGGGAGGTGCCAGAAAAGCAACGCTTTCAGGCCTTCGACTAGGTACTACGCACTATGCCTACAATATGGTGGGGTACACAGAAAGGAAGCTTTGATGATTGGCGTGAATGTAGGAGACTGACAGATAAGTATGATGGGCAGATGATCCACACGTGCATTTTGGCCAAGTGAACGCAGGCTTATGGAGAAAAGCCACAACCTTAGTGGGTGCACTTGTTTTGTCATACCTTGGATGTTATCCCAATGAAATGGTATATAGAAACAGAGCTCCACCATGGGACAGGTGAATGGGATATCCTGTGTGAAGGGTTCATGATGACCTTCAGTTTTGAGTATGGGTTTGACAATATTAGTGAAGCACTACAAGAGGTGAAAGAAGCCATCTTTAGGATACCACTAGAGCCTTTAGACCTGATTCAACTTGAATGGGCTACTCAGCTAAGTCGCACAGTGGAATGTTATAATGTAACCGTTGAAAAGGAGAATGAGGATCCACAGAATATTAACATTCCAGAAACAGAAGGCCACCATGAGGTTCAAGGACCACAGATTGAGAACCCTGATATAACCGCGCTGGTGAAAACTAAACAGGTGAACATTGGTACGGAGGCAGAACCCAAATTCACGAATATTGGAGACTATTGGGACGA
Source organism: Pinus tabuliformis (assembly GCA_031772625.1). NCBI lineage: Eukaryota > Viridiplantae > Streptophyta > Pinopsida > Pinales > Pinaceae > Pinus > Pinus tabuliformis. Next base: position 1,033,650,062 of record CM062815.1, read on the forward strand.
CGTGACAGTGGATAAAGTTGCTGAATTACTCCGCAAATATTAAGACTTATTCCCGACCAAGTTTACGGATTTGAAAGGAATAATCAGAGATTTAGGATTAATGAAGATCACGTTAAAGCCCAACGCCAAGCCAGTTAAGCAGAGGCCTTACCGCTTAAATCTGAAATAAAAGAAAAAGGTCGGCGTAGAACTAGAAAAAATGCTCGCAACAGGCATCATTGAGCCCATGGAAAAATCCGACTGGGTGAGTCCAATAGTGGTGCAAGAGAAGAAGTAGAAGGACGAGATAAGGATATGCGTGGATCTCATAAAATTGAATGATGCTTGTATGCATGATCCTTTCCCAACTCCATTCACGGATGAAGTGTTGGACAACGTAGGTGGTCAGGAAGCATATTCTTTCACTGATGGGTTCTCTGGGTACCACCAGATCAAAATCGCGTTGGAGGATTAGAGAAAGACAAAATTTGCAACTAAATGGGGTTGCTTTCAATATACTGTAATGTTGTTTGGATTAAAGAATGTGCCTACTATGTTTTCACGTGTGGTTGATGCGGCATTCAAGGAATATATTCATAAGTTCATGGAGGTCTATTTTGATGACTGGATTGTATTTGGGTTTGTTAAGTGCTATGTAGTGAGCTTGCGCTTGATGGTAGATACCTATTGAAGATACCAAATCATGCCTAACCTCAAAAACTGTCTATTTCTTATTCCTTTTGGGAACCTATTAGGGCATGTGGTTTGTAGACAAGGGCTGATGGTAGACCCCATGAAGATCACGGTAATTATGAACTTGGAAGTGCCGACGAGTGTGAAACAGCTCTGCACTACTCTAGGAATACGGGATATTACAGAAAGTTTATCAAAGAATATGCCCAGATCACCGCACCGATGGAAAGATTGTTGAAGAAGGATGTCATGTTCTACTGGAATGTTGACTGTAAGAAAAGTCTGGATATATTGAAAGAAAAAATGGTTATTGCACCGATTCTTGTCTTCTCGAACTGGAAGAAAGAGTTTCATGTACATGTCGACGCATCGTGTATATTGCTGGGGGCAGTATTAACACAGGATGGCAGAGAAGGCTTGGATCACCCTATCGCATTCACAAGTCATAGATTATCCAAATCAGAGAAGAACTATTCCACCACTGAGCGCGAGGGACTAGCTATGGTATATGTGCTCCAGAAGTATCAAAACTACATGCTAAGGGGCCACATTAAGATGTATACAGATCACTCCACGCTAAAGTACCTGGTCAATAAGCCTTGATTGGGGGGGACGAATTTGCAGATGGCTCTTATTTTTCTAGGAGTATGATTTTGAAGTTGTGGTAAAGCCTAGACAATTGAACACGGGACCAGATCACTTGTCATGCTTCGAGACAGGGGAGGAACCTACTAGTTTGGAGGAAGGATTACCTAACATGCAGCTGTTTGCTCTGCGCATCGTGGATGGACATTTTGAAGATATAATACATTTTCTAACAACTGGAAATATGCCGGAAGGATACGCTGTCCAGCAGAAGAAGGAATTAGTGGTGCACGTGGTAGATTTCTTTGTCATTACTGGGCATCCATATAAGATGGGGAATGATGAAATACTATGAAGGTATGTACCTGAGTTTGGATGAAGCAACATCCTCGCCGAGGCTCATGGGGGTGCTGCAGGAGGATATTATGCAGGAAGAGAAACTGCGTAGAAGATTCTATGCGTAGGGTTGTGGTGGCCAACCCTTCATCAGGATTCAAAAGCATATTGCAAGGCATGTGATGTATGTTAAAGAAAAGGAAGGCCATCGCGAAGGGATGAAATGCCTTCGAATCCACAAATGACATTGCAAATTTTAGAAAAGTAGGCAATAAATTTTGTAGGACCTATTAAACCTCAAGGAAAGATAGGTGAGAGGTATATTATCACTACGACGAAATATTTGACTTGTTGGGTAGAAGTGCATCCAGTGAAGGATTGCATGGGTGCGACTGCCGTGAAGTCTTTATTTGAACATGTATTGATGCGATTTGGATGTTCAAAGATTTTGATGAGCGATCGTGGTACACACTTCCTAAATCAGATGATCAATGCACTAACAGAAGCATTTCAGGTATATCACCAAAAGAGCACACCTAATCACCCACAAGCCAATGGGACCGTGGAGGCATTAAACAAAGTGCTTGAAAACACACTGAACAAGGTATGCAATGTTCAGAAAAGTGATTGAGACCTACGCATACCTGCAGTGTTGTGGGCTTATCGGATGACATGCAAGAAGCTGACGGGACAGACACCTTTTAGGCTTGTCTATGGAGTGGAAGCCGTAATGCATGTGGAATACATCATGCCTAGTCTGCGCATAGTAGTGCTCAGAGTTATGATGGATGGCAGAGCCCTTGAAGAGAGGCTTGCAGAGTTGGATGAGCTGGAAGAAGAGAGGTTTTTGGTTGGATTTCACTAGCAGGTCCAAAAGTAGCGTGAAAAAGCATGGCATGACCGACACATCAAGCTGCGCACATTCAAGGTAAATGATATGGTTTTGTTGTATGATAGAAAGTTTGATAAATTCCCCAGGAAGTTCAGGATGCACTCGTTAGGGCTGTATGTTATTTATGAGATTACCGATGGTGGCATGGTCTAGTTGGTTAAGTTGAATGGATATCCCTTCCCAGGGAAAGTGAATGACAGTCATTTGAAACCATACACAGGTGGCCTGGCCATTTGACTATATAACATAAGCACAATCTTAGCACTCCAGGTAGCTGAAAGGAGGCACGAGACTATAAACTATAGTGGCTGGGAGCTGTGTGATTTTAGGACTGTACGAAGCAGCGAAATGTCATAGGGTCCACGACAGCGCGAAGATAGCTACACTGGCATGCAGGTCTGCCGGAAAGTGACCCTTAAAGTCACTATTCATGATTTGATGGTTGGTTTCAGGCTAAATGGAGTGGGTGATAGGAATTTAAGGCAAAATTTATGGGTTATATTCTTGAAAATATGCCACCAATCTAGCATTAATGGACCGAATGTAAGGGGAACGGTCGAATTCAAATTCAAAAGGCCCTATAAATTAAAAGTGGTTGTCCAGTGAAAAACACTTGGCATTTTGACAACTGAGTTGTTGAGCTATCACGTGTATATGGACCTTTCAAACTTTGAGGCTTTGATAGAAAGTTCAATGTTTGAAACATTTCCAAAGGAGATGTAGGACCTTCTCACTAGATTGATGTTGACACCCATGGATGCCACGCAGGAAATTGTGGAAGTAGAAGCCCTAGAGAGCGTCAGAGTGATAGTTGAGGTCCATTTAGAGATGGCCAAGGTTCAGCTAGAGCTGAACCTAGAGATCGCAGAGTTATAGATGAGGGCTCGACCTTCAACTGTGTCGGAGGTCAGAGAACATCGTACCATCGCGACCACAACAACAATAATGGCGATTGATAGTGCAATGGCAGAATACATGCAGCTATTCAAATAGTCATTCGAGGTCCTAACCACCCTGTAGGAGGACTTGAATGTAGAGCGCCTGGAAACAGAGGCACGCAAGCTCCAACAGAAGTATGATGAGGTAAAAGGGACTACGCATACTATTTCCCTTACACAAAGGCTTCCACGAATGCAGTAGGAAAAGGTGCTCAAGGAACATGTGGATACTACTTGGCACAAAGAAGTAGTCTTAAAAGTGCGCCTACAATAATGGATTGATGAGGCTTATAAAATTACAACCTCCATTGAAGCAAATCTTGCACAGCTACAAGAAACTCCGCAAAGGATTTAGGGCAACAATTCAACAACAGCGGTCATCGAACAACGCATGGAAGAAGTCAGGCAAGCGACCGCTCAGTGCATTGCCGAAGTTGCAATGATTCAAATAGAGCTAGGAGGTCTTTGGACTAAGATCTCTGCACCTACAGAGTGACTCAAGGGCGAGTCACGATGTTTGTGTTGGGGGCCTGTTGGGCGTGAGATCCCCTAAGGGCAATTTTGGGGCTAAGAACCCATATTTTGGTCCAATTTTGTAAATGTAAAGACTCCACATTTTGTGGGTGCAGAGCGCGTAGATGTTAAAGAGTCATAGGGTTGTCTGCCCTTATTTTGATAATGTAATGTCGGTTGTAAGAAATGTACCCATGGTCCGCGAACCATGGATTGTATAAATAGAGCTAAGCTCTAAGTAGTTAGAGGCATGGAATCATGGACTAATCAATAATGATGTATGAGAGATAGCTCTAAAGTAGAAGTCTAAGTTTTGGGTCGTAGTGTAGGTAGAGGCTCTGTAGCTGAGTGCGTAGACCCCTGCAGTTGAGTTCGCAGGGCGAGTCAAGTTTGTAATTATATGGAATTATTAATAAAGAAGAGTATTCTATCAGTTCCGCGTCTTTATTTCCTGTTTATGCATCTGTTATAATGGGTATGAATTTCAATTCTAATGCTTATATGATGTGTAGATATGTATAACTGTATTGGTTAAGTGAACACAAGTAAGAACATCTATTTACGCGAAGCTAACTAAGGTCTATTAATAAGATAAGTAAGGTACTTAGCCTAGTTTGGGAGATAGCACAGTTTGCTACCCTAGCAACACAAAAGGACTTCACCCCCTGGTTAGGGCTGCGCAGAAACCGATCGTAACATTTTGAGAAGGTAATGAAGGGTAGAGAAGAGGGATAAGAAACCTTTGCAAAGGTAGGTATAGTTGGAATAAACTGACATCACATCCATCTCAAGGGTGCGGAAACTTGGTTCCAGCATCCCCCCATACTGCTTCGGGTGAGACTTTAGTCTCCGCTTTGTGGGCTAATGCCGAAAGGGCCAGTAGTGTAGGGATTTGTTTGGCTAACTAACGCTGAACCTGGGTCAGGCTCCCTCAAGCCAATAGGTTGATTTTATGTCACTTAATTAAATCCTTGTATGTTAGGTTACATCCTTGAATATTTTTTATTACATGTATCAGTCTTGTAGGTTGATAACAAGAATTGATCGTTTATGCTTGAATAGATGCGTTTATGCGTATGTGTAGTTGATTAGGCATTTCTTATGCATGTGGAAATGTGTACAATGGAGTAATAGTTGTTTTCATGCATGACATCATAGCATGCATTGTTGATATGGCCTTGCATTGATGACTAGACTCTAACTAGAATGATGTGAATGAATTGATGCACTTACTTGTTGTATGTCTATATGCTATTATGTCTATGTTATAGATGTATCACACTAATTTAGTGATCTTGCAGATGAGGTATTCTCCCCAAATTATACTAAGGTACATTGATTTATTGTGATTTGGTTTGTTTGACATATTATGCATTGTAGGAAAGAGATCAAATGGCTAACAAGGTAGACTACATAGAATCTCCCAATGCATCAGATGAACAATGTGGTGTGGGGCACTCAACTGATTTGGAAAACACATTGAGAAGGCAACCCCTTGCTATATATGAGGGAATTGTATTGTAGCTATGTAGATGTGTATTCTAAGCGAGAAAGCGAGAGGAGATTGTGTGAGAGCAAAGAGGGAATTGCAACAGATCTGTTATAGGTTGTATCTCTTCATTTTGCTAGATAATATAAAATGAAGGACTGCCTATTTCAATGTGGATGTAGCCCAAATTGGGTGAACAACGTATATCTGTGTCTCTCTTGTCTTATGCATTTTCTATGTTTATATTTATGTAATATTTTTATGTTTTCCACTGCTCTGTAATATATAATTTTCTAACAACTAGTATTAGAGCCAAAGGACTATTTGGCTGATAAACTCGTAGGAGAGAAGGGTTCCTAGTTTGAGTGAGAAGAATGGTGAAATATGGTAGGTTTAGGGTTGAAAAATTTAATGGCCAAAACTACCAGCTGTGGAAGATGCAGATGGAAGATTACTTGGTATCAGAAAGATCTGTACCTACCATTGAGTGGAAAGAAAAAGAAGCCGATGAGTATGACAGATAGAAAAAGGGATATTTTCGATAGAAAGGCACTTGGAACAATACAATTTTGCCTAGCGGCATTGGTAGCCTTTAATATTTCAAAGGAAACGACAACATAGGGTTTAATGTCGGCATTGGCTAAACTATATGAAAAACCCTTAGCCTCAAATAAGGTATTTCTTATGAAGTGTTTATTTAGTATGAAGATGTCAAAAGGTGGATATGTTGCTAATCATTTAAATGAATTTAATATAGTTACTAGTCATTTAAGTTCTATAGGGGTAACTTTTGTTGATGAAGTTAGGGATCTATTATTTCTGTGCTCATTGCTAGAAATTTGGAATGGTTTAGTTATGTCTGTTAGTAACTCTATCTCTGGATCTAGTACTTTAAAGTTTGATAATGATGTCAGTGCAATCCTTAGAGAGGAAATGCGAAGGAAAAGCTCCAGTGAGATAAAAGGTAATGCTTTGACTGCAGAGGCTAGGGGAAGAAAAATGGAAAGAGGAAAGAGCCCATGATATCGTAGTAATTCAAGGAAAGGAAGATAGAAGTCCAAATCGGGGATAGTGTGCTAGAAATGCAGGAAGAAAGGACACCTAAAGAAAGACTAAAGTCTCGAAAGGGAAAAGATGGAGACACACAGTAAGAAAACAACCATGAAGTGAATATGACAGGTGATGTGTTGCAAGATGCTTTAATTCCTTCATTAGAAAATATTATTGATGCCTGGGTGGTAGATTCAGGGGCCTCATTCAATGCCACACCTAATAGGAAATATTTTCATGACTATGTTCAAGGGGATTTTGGACAGGTTCGATTGGGTGATGATAAACCCTGTAAAATCATTGGAATGGGTACAATTTTCATAAAAAAGAAAAATGTAAATCAATGGTTGTTGAAGGAGGTAATGCATGATTTGAAGAAAAATCTAATTTCAACAGAGCAGTTTGGAGGTGAAGGCTGTGTAACTACTGTTACAGATAAAACCTAGAGGGTCACTAAGGAAGCCCTTGAAATAGAAAAAGGAGAAAATGTTGGTACAATATATTTATGCAATGATATTTCTAATTCTGTTAATGCTTTAACCTCTACAGGAGTAGATACAACATTGTGGCATCATAAGCTCGAGCACATGAGTGAAAAGGGGATGCAGATTCTTGACTCAAGAAATTTGTTGGCAGGTTTGAAGCATGTTGATTTGGAAATCTGTGAGAATTGTGTTTATGGAAAATAGAAGAGAATCAAATTCCTCAGAGTCGGGAAAGAAAAGAAGAGTGAAACAATAGAGCTTGTGCATACAAATGTATGGGGACCTGCTCAGGTATCATCTTTCGGTGGATCTCATTATATGTTACTTTTATTGATGATGCAACCAGAAAAACCTGGATTTATTGTATTCGAAATAAATTTGATGTATTTGATACTTTCAAGAAATGGAAATCTTTTGTTGAAAATGAGATAGGAAAAAGGTTGAAGTGTCTCATATTAGACAATGGAGGTGAATATTGCATCAAATAGTTTGATAGGTATTGTTCAGAGAATGGAATTCAAAGAGAGAAGACAGTTCCAGGAACACCACAAGAAAATGGTGTGTCAGAAAGGATGAACAAAAAAATCATCGAGCGTGCAAGGTGCATGAGATTGCATGCAGGATTGCCTTTAGAATTTTGGGCAGATATTGCTATTTATATAATAAACACAGCGCCTTCAAGTTCCTTGGATGGTGGTATTCTAGAGGAGGCATGTATAAATAAAAACGTAAACTACTCATTTCTAAAGACTTTTGGTTGTGAAGCCTTTGTCCACATTAATAAAGAAAATAGAACAAATCTTGAGGAAAAAGAAAAGAAATGTACCTTTATTGGATATGGTGTTAATGATTTTGGTTATCGCTTTTATGATTATGAAAAACAAAAAATTGTTAGGAGTAGAGATGTCATATTCAATGAAAAGTTTTTGCATAAGGATCAGATGCAGGAAAAGAAACATGAAAAAGAAAACAGAGAATACACAGTGCTTGATGAGATCACATAAAAAGTGAAGGTGCCTGAAAATCAGAATGATCAACAACCAGAACAAAAACAACAACAACCATAGCAGCAACAAGCACCTCAAACACTTGAAAGTGGTGTTAGAAGATCTACCAAGATAATTAGACCTCCTGAATGATACTCTCCTTCATTATATTATGTATTGTTGACTAATTCTGGTGAACTAGAATGTTATGAAGAAGCAGTGCAAGTAGAAACAAGGAAGAAGTGGGAGAAAACCATGAAAGAAGAGATGGGCTCCTTAGTACATACCAGACTTGGGACTTAGTCAGTTTGTTTGTAGGTACAACAACATTGCATAATAAATGGGTTTACATGTTGAAGGAAGAAGATGGAGGTAGAAAAATGTATAAAGTTAGATTTAGGGTGAAAAATGTATAAAGTTAGATTTAGGGTGAAGGAGTTTTCACAGAAAAAGGGAATAGACTTTGATGATATATTTTCTCTTGTTGTTAAAATGACTTTAATCCGAACTATTTTAAGTCTAGTAGTGGCTGAAGATTTTCATCTTGATAAGTTAGATGTAAAGATAATTTTTCTCCATGGGGATTTGGAGGAAGAAATATATATGCAGCAGCCACAAGGATATGAGATAAAAGGAAAGGAGAAACTAGTGTGTAGGTTGAAGAAGATCTTGTATGGATTAAAACAGGCTCCAAGGCAGTGGTATCTAAAATTTGACAGGTTTATGTATGAACAAGGTTATAGTGTTTATCTCAAAAGGCAAAATGATGGAAACTATATTATATTGTTATTGTATGTAGAGGACATGGTTGTTGCAGGTTCTAACATGCAGTAAATAAATGTGCTCAAAAGAAAATTGTAAAACGCATTTGCAATGAAGGATTTGGGTGTTGCATAACAAATCCGTGGTATGAGAATAACTAGAGACGGGAAGAATAAAAAATTATTATTGTCTCAGAGTGAGTACATATAGGTGTTGAAAATATTTAATATGCAGAATGCAAAACTAGTTAGTATACCTTTGGCTAGCCATTTCAAACTAAGTAAGGAGGTGTGTCCCAAGAATGAAGAAGAAATGGCTTATATGTCTAAAGGATTCAGGTAGTCTAAGAAGGTGTAAATTTTACCAAGAAAGCCATGAAAATTCTAGCATGATTTTGATAAAATCCAACATAAAGTTTTGGAAATTCGGGTTACAATTGTTAAGCTTCAAAATTTTGCGTGCCCCATGGGTTTTTGATGGTGTTGAATCCATAGGATTCAACCACTCTTTCTATCAAAGTTTTTGTAAAAAAATGGCTGGATTTTGACTATTTTTTGTTGTTCGGGTAAATTTGAGCTTCAATAGAAAATGCCAATAGGATTAGGTGTAATATCCATGGTGAAAATTCCATTTAATAAAAGTTAATAAAGGAAAAATAATAACCACGGTTGATGGGAAACTTATTCCAAGATTAATGTTGGGCAAGACATCCTAGAGGGTGTTCATTTGATTGTTTATGGCTAAGGAAATTGGCAAAGGCAACGACTAAGGATTTTGGAAGGAAAAATGGAATTTTTGGCACATTTATTTATGAAAATAATGGAAATTAGGAGAAAAGGGAGGTGAAAGGTCACAGGTTATATGTGAGGAGGAAATTGAATGAAAATAATGGAAAATGAAGAAAATAGAGGCCTCATTCATAAAAAGGCTTCTAAGGATCAGTTGGTAACCTTTTGTCAATTTAACCTTTTTTCAGTTGAGCTTTCGAGCTCTCTCATTATTATCTCTCTCTCTTACTCTTGGAAACTTAGAGTTTTCTTGGAGAATTTTGGCATTGGAGCAAGAAAGGCAAAGAAGGAAAGAGGAAGAAAATATCAAGTAGGGAAAGACAAGATCAAGCAACTACAACAGGCTTCATTGTAGGTGTCAACTTGCATGTGTATTTTTCTTGCTAGATTTGGTATGCATGGTATTGCATGTGGTTTTTTTCTATCAGGCATTGGTTTTTCCATGTGTAACAGTGTTTTCATCCTAGCCTTCCCATTTCCAGAAAGCAATGGTGTGATGGGGTTTGCATGTTTTGGTTGAGATGGATTTCCTGATGGATTAGAATTTGAGTGAGGTGGATCTCTGAAATGATAGAAAACATGGCCTAGTAACCCCTGAGCTGGACTGTAGGTTGTGGTAAAGTTGGATTTTGTGTTATCTTAGATGGCCTAGGAATCCTTGCCGGTGAATGACAGGATATACGGTAAATCCAGGAGGTGGTTTTCTGTTTGTTGGGCCTAGTAATCCCGGGTTCAGGATGTGCTATAAATCCTCTAGAGTGGGTCTCAGTTTGGGGCCTAGTGATCCAGGTTTGGATTGCGATAAATACTGAGACACTATGAGACAAGAAAATTCCTCATGGTGTAGGTGGAGAGATCCAGTGGTATCCATGCTTGTTTGGCCTAGTGATTGGGTGGAGATCATGGTAAAGCGTATTATGATGTGTTCATTATGTTGGACTAGTGATCCAGGATGGATTACGCTAAAGCCTGGTTTCTATTGATGGGGTTGAGGTGGTTTAGCCTCAGTATGTCCTTGTTGGTTCTTTTGGTTTGAGTCCCACATTTATGCTTGGAATATGGCACGGGGCTGAATGGTTGAAGAGAGATTTGGCTCATCCATTCTATGGTTTGGTGGAATGTCGTAGTCCCATTTCCAGTTGGTTCATTACATTGATTAAGATTTGGCTCATCCATTCTATGGTTTGGTGGAATGTCGTAGTCCCATTTCCAGTTGGTTCATTACATTGATTAATGAGAAATTCATTCCCTTGATTTTCATGTGAAAATGTATTGATGTGTATGTGGATTTTGATGGCTAATATGCTTATGGTATTTTTGTTCCTATTATGTTGGTTATATGTATATTTTATGACAATATCTATGTATGGATCTCAACATATTTTTAGTTGTACATGAATGGATAATGTGTCTATGACCTAATAGATGATAATGCAGAAAATGACATGAGGGAACAATGGTTCAGAGCGATTCTTAGATAAGTATGAGATCCATACACTTAATTCTTTTGTTTACACTTGTAGATTACATGTTGATGATATGTTTGACAAAATGCATGACATAGCTTGTAGGGTTTTGATAAAGGTCTTCTTCGACTTATTTCTTTTGCACATTGTTTCCATTTATTTTTAATAATTTGAAGCTATTACTCCATTATGGAAGTGGCATGGGCTCTGGGCTTGAAAAAGTTTCTTAAATCCTGGGGTCACTAGCACAAAACTAACAATTTTGGTGGCTGGCCACTGGTAGGCAAGCTAGTGAGAGTAATTTTGGGTTACTGGTCACTCCCTTTCCCATAGTGTGAGAGTTACTATGGAAAAGGAGATCCAAAACCATAGTGGGACCCAGGAACAAGTTGTTTAGGTGGCTGACTTGTCTCCTGAGGGTTCTCTTGATGATGTTGGATGATTGTGTGTGATGTTCCGTCGATTCTAGTTCCTTAAGGTCACGTAGGAGGTCAAATATGATCATAGTAGCCTCTCGTCTCATGTTTACCCCAGTTGGCATGGTTACTTGGGTGGATGTGGGAGGACGGTGTTACAAGTGGTATTAGAGCACGGTTCAAATCTTGGAATGATGGGAAATTTGTGTTGGTCATTCATTCATGTCTCTTACACATTCATTTCATGTACTTGTTGCATTTTCTTGATGGTTGACTATGGTTGTAGTAATGTTGCCATGGAGAATTGATATCGATTTCGTGAAATGCATTTGTCATAAGTATGTGACTGGTTACATATGGATTATATGTCACTTACATGTTGATTTTATGTTGCCTACTTACATCCTTATATGTTACGCTACATTATTGAATATTTTGATTACATGTATTAGTCTTTTACGTTGATAACAAGAATTGATCGCTGATGCTCGACTACATGCGTTTATGTGTATGTGTAGTTGATTAGGTATTTATTATGCATGTGGAAATGTTTATAATGGAGTAATAGTTGCTGTCATGCATGAGGTCATAGCATGCATTGTTGACATGGCTTTGCATTGATGATTGGATCCTGACTAGAATGATGTGTTTGAATTGATGCACTTACTTGTTGTATGTCTATATGCTATTATGTTTATGTTATACATGTATCACGCTGATTTGATGATCTTGCAGATGAGGTATTCTCCCCAAATTATACTAAGGTACGTTGATATATTGTGATTTGGTTTGTTTGACATATTATGCATTGCAGGAAAGAGATCAAATGGCTATCAAGGTAGACTACATAGAACCTCCTAATGCATCAAATTAACATCATGGTGTGGGGCACTCTTATGATTTGGAAGGCACATTGAGAAGGCAACCCCTCGTTATATATGAGGGAATTGTATTGTAGCTATGTAGATGTGTATTCTAAGTGAGAAAGAGGGAGGAGATTGTGTGAGAGAAAAGAAGGAATTACAATGGATTAATATAGGTTGTATCTCTTCATTTTGCTGCATAATATAAAATGAAGGACTAGTTGTTTCAACGTGGACGTTGCCCAAATTGGGTGAACCACATGTATGTGTGTCTCTCTTGTTTTATGCGTTTTCTATGTTTATATTTCTATAATATTTTATGTGTTCCATTTCTCTGTAATATATAATTTTCTAACAACTGGTATTAGAGCCGAAGGTCTATTTGGATGATAAACTTGCAGGAGAGAAGGGTTCCTAGTTCGAGTGGGAGAAATGGTGGAAGATGGTAGGTTTAGGGTCAAAAAATTTAACGGCCAAAAATACCAGCTGTGGAAGATGAAAATGGAAGATTACTTGTATTAGAAAGATCTGTACCTACCGTTGAGTGGAAAGACAAAGAAGTCGGTGAGTATGACAGACACAGAATGGGATATTCTCGAAAGAAAGGCACTTGGAACAATACGGTTGTGCCTAGCGGCTTTCGTAGCCTTTAATATTTCAAAGGAAACAATAAAAAAGGGTTTAATGTCGACATTGGCCAAACTATATGAAAAACCCCCTGCCTCAAATAAATTATTTCTTATGAAGCGTTTATTTAATATGAAGACATCAGAAGTTGGATTTGTTGCTGATCATTTAAATGAATTTAATATAGTTACCAGTCAGTTAAGTTATGTAGGGGTAACTTTTGGTGATGAAGTTAGGGCTCTGTTATTTCTGTGCTCATTGCCAGAAAGTTGAAATGGTTTAGTTATGGACATTAGTAACTATGTCTTTGGATCTAGTACCTTAATGTTTGATGATGTTGTTGGTGCAATCCTTAGCGAGGAAATGCGATAGAAAAGCTCCGGTGAGACATCAAGTAATGCTTTGACTGTAGAGAATAGGGGAAGAAAAATGGAAAGAGGAAAGAGCCCAGGATATCACAGCAAGTCAAGGAAAGGCAGATCTAAGTCTAGATTGGGGAAAATGCATTAGAAATGTGGGAAGAAAGGACACCTGAAGAAAGACTACAAGTCTCGGAAGGGAAAAGAAGGAGACGCGCAGCAAGAAAACAATCATGAAGTGAATATGACAAGTGATGTGTTGCAAGATGCTTTGATTATTTAATTAGAAAATATTATTGATTCCCAGGTGGTAGATTTAGGGGCCTCATTCCATGCTACACCTGATAGGAAACATTTTCATAATTATGTTGAAGGGGATTTTGGACAAGTTCAATTGGGTGGTGATAAACCCTATGAAATCATTGGAATGGGTACAGTTTTAATGAAACAATAGAATTGAAATATATGGTTGTTTAAGGAGGTAAAGCATGTTCCAGATCTAAAGAAAAATATAATTTCAATAGAGCAGTTGGGAGGTGAAGGCTGTGTAACTACGTTTTAAAACCCAGAAGGTCACTAAAGGAGCCCTGGTAATAGACAAAGGAGAAAATATTGGTACATTATATTTATGCAATGGTATTTCTAATTCTGTTAATACTTTAACCTCTACAGGAGCATATATGACATTGTGGCATCATAGGCTTGGGAACATGAGTGAGAAGGGGATGCATATTCTTGACTCAAGAAATTTGCTGGCAGTTTGAAGCATGTTGATATGGAATTCTGTGAGAATTGTGTTTATGGAAAACATAAGAGAGTCAGATTCCTCAGAGTTAAAAGAGAAAATAAGAGCGAAAAATTAGAGCTTGTGCATATAGATGTATGGGGAGATACTCAGGTATCATCTCTTGACAGATCTTGTTATTATGTTACTTTTATTGATGATGCAACCAAAAAAACCTGGATTTATTATATTCAGAATAAATATGATGTATTTGATACTTTCAAGAAATGGAAAGCTTTTTTTGAAAATGAGACAAGAAAAAGGTTGAAGTGTCTCAGATTAGACAATGGAGGTGAATATTGTAGCAAAGAGTTTGATAGGTACTATTAAGAGAATATAATTCACAGGGAGAAGACAGTTCTAGGAACACCACAAGAAAATGGCGTGTCGGAAAGGATGAACAGAACAACCATGGAGTGTGCAAGGTGCATGAGATTGCATGTAGGATTTCCTTTACAATTTTGGGTAGATGCCGTAGATACTGCTATTTATCTAATAACAGAGGGCCTATAAGTTCCTTGGATGGTGGTATTCCAGAGGAGGCATGGACAGGTAAAAAGGTAAACTACTCATTTTTAATGACTTTTAGTTGTGAAGCCTTTGTCCACATTAATAAAGAAAATAGAACAAAGATTGAGGAAAGTAAAAGAAGTGTACCTTTATTGGATATGGTGTTAATGATTTTGGTTATCACTTTTATTATGAAAAACACAAAATCATTAAGAGCAAAGATGTCATATTCAATGAAAAGGTTGTGTGTAAGGATCTAATGTGAGGAAAGAAATAGGAAAAAGAAAACATAGGATACACAATGTTTGATGAGATCACAGAAAAAGTGAAGGTTCCTGAAAATCATAATGATCAACAGGAAGAACAACAAAAACAACCAAAACAACAACAAGCACCTCAAACACTTGAAAGTGGTGTTAGAATATCTACCAGAATACGTAGACCCCTTGAACGATACTCTCCTTCATTATATTATGTATTGTTGACTGATTCCGGTGAACCAGAATGTTATGAAGAAGAAGTGTAGATAGAAACTAGGAAGAAGTGGGAGCAAGCCAGGAAAGAAGAGATGGACTCCTTAGTACATAACCAGAATTGGGACTTAGCCATGTTGTCTGCAGGTAAAAAATAATTGCATAATAAATGTGTTTACAAATTGAAGGAAGAAGACAAAGGTAGAAAAAGGTATAAATTAGACTTGTGGTGAAGGTGTTTGCAAAGAAAAAGGGAATAAATTTTGATGAGATATTTTCCCCTGTTGTTAAAATGACTTCAATTAGAAGTATTTTAAGTCTAGTAGCAGATGAATATTTGCATCTTGAGAAGTTAGATGTAAAGACAAATTTTCTCCATGGTAATTTGGAGGAAGAAATATATATGCATCAGCAACAAGGATATGAGGTAAAAGGGAAGGAGAAACTAGTGTGAAAGTTGAAGAAGATCTTGTATGGCTTAAAACAGGCTCCAAGTGTAGGAATTTACAGGGTAAGTTCCTCAGATAGAACATCAAAGGACACTGCTCAAAAATAGACCACAGATCAATACACCAATTTCTTGACATGGTTAAAACCCTGAAAGAGGGAAACAATCCATGGATTGAGCCAACGCGGCCATGTCAGGCAATTTATTAATAAAATAAAGAAAATTTACATAGTATTCTCTCATGAATGGTCACCCTACAAATGATCCAATTTGACTCAACTCAGGGATTGAACCAAGATTGTTTGCATTCGTGATGTGATTAGAATTGCAATTAAAATAGGATAAAGGAACATAAATGCATGTTGTAAAGAAGAAGGAACCTGACAATCATTAGCAACAAAAAAATAACAAGATGTCGATAACGGAGTTCGTCCAGGTGGGACTAAGTCTCCGGGCCCCAGTGTCAAGATGGTGTAGGCCACTGCATTAAGTGCTGTCAATTATGATGATGTACATAAGAGATGACGTCGCTATCATACAAGGAAAATGCCGTCACGCAGGAGTGGCTCCAAGATATGTTCCACTATAGGAAATCTCAATAAAAAAGTACTCCTATTAGTATGACATAAACTCATGCATAATGATAATGAATATCCCGCCAGCATGGCATAAAAGGGATCTCAATGCAAACATACATGGTGACACATTAGTATCCCATCAACATAACAACAAAGGGATCTCAAATAAAACATGGAGAATCATGACAACAAGTACGTCCCACAGATGATTCAACATCACATCAAGCAGCAACCATGAAACAAGTAATAAAACAAGATCGCACATCAAACATCAAACAGGGATATGTGTAGCACAATGCATATAAAAAAGAAGTACATGAACACACTGCATATACCTCGCATCCTGGGGCCATCTGAAGAAAAGGATGTTAAACTGTTGAAGCTGGCTGTACCATTAATCTCACAGAATCGGACCTCATGGAAATGAATTCTCACACATTGAATGCCAACACCTACACTCCACTTAGAAAAGTGGCTGAAAATTGAAATGAGAAAATGGAAAATCTGAATGCACCATCAGATCTGTGGCATCAAATAGTGCAAAATCGACTGTCAAATTTATGAATTCTGAGAAAGTGAAAATTTGGGGCTTAAGGAACCTTTTAGATTCCCCCTAGATTCCTCAGAGATTCCCTCCTCCGGGTCATCTGAATATCTGCTGCTCCAATCAGGAAACTGACTGTGCCATCAGGTTCATGTCACTGAGAGGTGTCCTGAGAATTTCACCCAATCATGGTTCTGCTTGCCTCTTCTATGGGCTCATGGTTCCACCTGTTATCACTTAGAACTAAAAGAATAAAAATAAAAATTTATGCATATAGTTGTTTGTTCTAGTCCAATTACAAAGGTCTGTGTCAAGTTGATTTCGTTTTATATGTCTTACTTAGGATTTGGAGTTTTAAAGTTTTTGATTTAAACTATACTCGAATCCTATTGGTTCTCCTCCACCATCATTGTTCCATAGTCATGTCTTGTCTCATCCGAGTCACCGAGTCTTTTAGGGATTTCGCAGCGTAATCCTATTGGCCAGTTTCGCAGCGCAATCATGGTTTAGCAATTTCGCAGCGCGTTATGATTAGGCCGTTTCGCAGCGCATCATTAGAATTTAAAACTAACAGTGCTGCGAAATCGTGGATTCGTGCATTTCGCAGCGAACCCTTCCCGAAATGTCAAGTCCGTAGGTGAGTCATCAGTTGTGTCCACTCATGTCAGTTTATGTACCTCTCGTATCACGTTTGAGCGCTCATTTGCCACTACCCCACCAATAGATCTGTTGATATGCACAGAAATATCATTCCCAATAGATTCTACCGTGCATAGACCTTTATGATAGTCGTAAGTGCTGCATGAGTGACCTGTCTGTTTGATTATGTATGGAAGTGTTTCAATGAAAAATTTGAATTTCAAGCGAGGCTGATTTCAAGCGAGCCTGATTACAAGCGAGGCTGAATTAAAAAGAATTGAACCACCATTGCAACTGAAGCTGTTAGACTCTGTGTGTGTGAAGATTTTGAAAGGAAAATGGAGAGAAAAGAGCACAGATCCGGTAAATGCCAGAGGACTGAACCTGAGGGCTTGGATATAGCGTTGAGGGATGAAGGCGTGAAGAAAGCGTTCAAAGATGCCGGCTGCTGGAACTTTTGCAAGAAGCTACAAGGAGGACATGCGCAGGTAACCAAAGAATTTGCGCTAAACTTCATTGGTTTAAATTCAAAGATAGCTATGCTAGAAGTCCAAGTTTCTCCAGAAGCCATAGCTGCTGTGACAGAGATCCCAAGAGGACGGGAAGAATGGTTTAAAAATTTTAAGTTTGATATGAACCCTTGTAAAGAGTTTTTAAAGGAGGCATATGTAAATGAAGACTTAACAAAAGCAGTGCCCAGAAATTATGTCAAGGAACATTATGCTCTTCTTCTCACCTGCATTCAGAAATACTTGACCTGTGAAGGAAGGTACAATAAGGTCTATTCTTACCATTTCAAACTGCTTTTACATTTCACTGGGAAGGTTTCCATAGACATTCCTTTTTACCTATTTCGCAGTTTGAGTAAGATGTGTGATAAGGTGCAGCTGAGGAAAGAGGACTGTGAAACCTCTTTATTTCATCATGGTTTGATTAAGTTGCTAGTTTTAGATGGCCTCCAAAAGATAGGCAGAGACTGGAATTCGTTTATTTTCATGGCTGGATTCCAAAGCAAGACTGGCCTTACTCCACAACCAGTCAGAGAACTCACAATAGCTGAACTTCAAAAAGAAGCAAGAGCTAAAAAGCAAAACAAGTCACAGCCAAGAAAACCAGTGAAGCCACTAATCATTCAAGAACAACCTCAGCAATCAACAAAGGAAAAATCTCAGGATAAAAAGACTGTACCTGAAACAAGCAGATCTGAAACAGTCTCAAGGGTAAGGACAAGAAGCCAAATAAATAAAGAAAAATGTAAGGCCATAGCTGTTGAAGAGAGCCCAGTGTCTAAGGCAAGCTTGAAAGATCTATTACAGGCCATTGAATTCGAGCAATCTGAACCAATCCATATTGATTTAACACAGTCATCACGAGAAGGTGCCAAGAAGTCTAAAGCCTCAAAAAGGCTTAAATTCGATGAGCCAGGTGAAGAATTTATTTTTAAACCCAGAAGACCTATTACAAGGAAGCAAGTAAAGGAAGCGCTGCCCAGGACAGAGGAGACCGAGAAGGTTAGGCAAAAGGGTACAAGCAGAACAGTCATCACATCTCAAGGAGATAATATAGCAGTCATAAAGAGCCAATTAGAAGCAGCTAAATATGAGATTGCCAAATTGAAGCAAGCAGTTAGAAAACATGCAGATGTGTATACAAATTATCGTAAAGCTCTGTGGAAAGGGACTGAAACCTTTCAAAATCAGTTGAATTTAGTAGTTGATGGCCATGCACAATTTCACACATGGACAGTACCAGCCATCAAAGAGGCCCAGTTCATTAGAAAAATAAATATGCAATTAAGAGCTGAGAATAAAGCTCTGAAGAAGAAGATTGAAGACCTGAAGGTGCAGCTGGACCAGTTATCTACTAAATGAATTTTCTCTTCAAGAGAGGTTTTGTTCCAAATTTTTGTCAAATCTGCTTAGTCTTATTGTTTTTGAAGACATGTAAATCCCTGCTATATATATGAAAAGTCGAAGAAAGTTTTTGGCAATCAAATGTTTCAGTGATAAAGGTCTCGGGTCAAAGGCAAACTGTTTCAAATGATACAGCAGTTTCGTAGCGCGCTACGAAACTGCTGTAGGTGATGATTTTAACGCAAACAGGCAGTTTGGTATTATGAGCGGGAATTTTGAAAGGAAGACACCCAAAGGATATGCAAGATATCAGATGGAGCTACAATAGCCGTTCAGATCAAGACAGGTGTACCTTAAAAAGGGTGGAATATTTTAACCCAAGTTAAATTTCTGTTATAAAGCCACTTTATAACCGTTCAAAGGGTATTAAATGAGTTGCATACAAAGAACTTTTGGCTGCACACATATCCATCGATGCAGCCTCCAACACATCAGGAACGTGGCAGTGTTCCATATTTTGGGTTATTAAAAGTTAGAAGACCTGCTGCTGTACATTTGAGAAATTTGAGGAAAACTGGAACCGAGAAGCAAGGGACATCTCCCAACACTACTGAGCAGTTAAAGGATTTAGCGTTCAAGGTCGATATGGAGTATTAAACATCCAGCTCAGCCACATCAAAAAGGGGACCAGGTGTCAAAGAACAAGGAGAAGTCATTATGCATGGAAGATAGAGTTAGAGTCATAGTTAATTTAGAACTCTTTAAAACTCCAGTCAGCACTTTATTGTATTTAATAGTTAGTTAAATAGCTGATAGGTGTCATTAGAGGCAGTTATCGAATTCCCCTCATGCTAGAGGAGGAAGTTCAAATTAGTTAGAATAAGGATTCTATATATAACTGAGACAACGATGTAATGAGGGTTGGATATTTTATAAAACAGAGTACTGTTTTGGCTTATGTAAAGACAGAGTTCAATAATATAAGTTAGCTGCTTTTCTTCTCAGGATTCATAAAGGATTTCCATGTTCAGAATGGTGATTTTATCTTTTCCTTAATGTCTTTTACAGTTGCATAGGTGTACAATCACTCAGAATTCACTGATTGTGCTCTGATTTCCTGTGTGCATTTATGAGCTGTGGTTCCATATGTGTTGTGTTTCTGAATATTCAAATGCTAAGTGCCCTGACTTCTATGTAAAGGCAGTACTATTGTTTACTGAAGTGTGATTGACTCCATAGGCCCAATGGAAACTAGTTTAATGTTTGTCCAGCCTTCATATTTGTCAATGTTATTCCACAAGAGTTAGCCATCTTATTAATAGTTAAAATCAATAACCCTTTTTGAGAGAGCCCTCTCAGGCTAAGGAGGCTAAGCCTTAGTCAAAAGATTGGTTTGAAACAGTTACTTGAAGTCTTCCTGGTTTGCAGCCTTCCAGGGCTTGATTTTGAGATAACATTTTGGTGCGTCTGCCGGGAGTCTGAAGATTACTCATTCCCGAAATTATGAAGCTGAACTTCTAAAGGTAGTAGGAGCTCAGAAAGGTTTTCGAGGCTGCATTCTACCTTGGTGACTCCATTCAATCTTAAAGTTTAAAAGGTGGCTTCGAGAGGAAGATATACAAGGAGTAATCCTGACCCAAACCCACCTAGTCCTGTGGATAATCCCAACATTATCTCAAGGAGCAAGCAAAGATTTTCTGATATACCAGGTACTTCAACCATTTCAAAATCTTTGTTTCATGAATTTTCTAGAAGTCCTGAAGATAAAATTGTTGATGAAAAAATTCAAGAGGTATTGTTGAGGTCTGAAAACGAAGAAGAGCTTATTGGAATTATTTTAGATTTACAAAAAAGAGGCATTGATACTTCATCTTTAGTGTCACAAAAAGATAAGGAAGAGTTTTGTGAGGTTGTTACTTCAGAATTGCTATTAGAGGAAGAGGACTTAAATCAGCTCAAGGAACTTGATCCTTTTGAAGTTTTTCTCAAATCTAAAACTGGTTTACCTCTCCCAAATTGGAGTTCTTTTGTCAGTGGTTTGCAAAGTCCAAACAGCCCTTTTCGTACCAATACTTTATCTTCTACCTCTGTTAGTCCAAATAGTCCTCAGACACTATCTCACACAAGACCTGCTCCCACCGGTCATACAATACCATTCAAATTCCTTCTCCTCCCAAAGAAATTGACAAGACTACTTCTGTTTTTAATATTGAGAATGAGATTGCAAAAATTAAAATATCAGTCCCTTTTAATGAAATTCTCAAGGTAGACAAATACAGAAGTAAAATTGTTGAAATGCTTAATTCACAACCAGGGGTGGCTGATATCCTAAATGTACAAGAAGATAATCCTATTATCTGTTTGGGTCCAAGACTTGAGGATGAACAAAATGAAGAATTTCCTCCTTTCTACATAAGCATTACCATTCATGACATGACTCTACATAATGCTATGTTAGATTCGGGGGCATCACATAATCTCATGCTTAAAGTAATCATGGAAAGACTGGGGTTAGAGGTTACTAGGCCATCTAAGGATTTATTTTCCTTTGATTCAAAGAGAGTCCATTGCATTGGTTTGATAAAAGATGTTGTTGTGGGGCTTACACAAATTCCAGCAAAAACAACTGTTATGGACATTGTTGTTGCAGACATTCCACCGAAGTTTGGAATGCTTCTTTCAAGGTCATGGGCAGCAAAAATCAAGGGCACAATGCAGATGGATCTTACATATGCTACCATTCCAGTGTTTGGTGAACAAAGGAGGTTGTACCGCGAAACAAGGATGGCCTACATGGTGAGCAGCAAAGAAAAGCCTCAGAATTTTCCTATTTACTCATGTGATACTGGTCTTGGTTCAGCTATCCTTTTCAATGAATCAGTTGGGAGAGAATTAGAAGATAAACCTGCAGAAAATCAGAGTCAAGAAGGACAGCAAGGAGATGAAAAGGACATCATGGGCTGTTGGTCATTGTACTTTGATGGATCAGCAGGAAAAGAAGGGGCAAGAGCTGGCATTTGGATCACTAGTCCAACTGAAGAAAGTAAGTTTCTCTCATACAAATTAAACTTTGATTGTACCAACAATATGGCTGAGTACGAGTCTTTAGTTTTAGGTTTGGAAGCCTTGATAAAGTTGAAAGCCAAAAATATTGCTATTTGTGGAGATTCTGAATTGGTAATTAAACAAATAGAAGGTACATATCAAACCAAGGATGCAAGAATGAGAGCATACAGAAATTTAGTGCTGGAGATGTTAGAAAAATTTCAAACCTACTCTTTTAGCATCAAGACTAGAGACCAAAACTCTGTTGCAGACTCTCTTGCTGTTTCAGCCAGCCTATTCATCATTCCTAAGCATTCTTCTAATGGTTATGAAGTGGAGGGTCGCCATAGACCAGTCATACCGGACAATATCATAAATTGGCAAGTTTTTGAGGATGATCAACATGTAAGGAATTTCATTGAATTAAAAGAAGAGTTTGAGCACAATCAGATAGATCAGCAGAACATGTTAATAGAGTCAAATGAAAGTTCAGAAGTCTTACAGTTACAAAACAATTTAATCCCTAAAGGCCTCATTCCTTTGGAAAAATTATTTGATCAAAATGATGTGTACAAATCACCAAGATTGCAAGCTAATGAGGAGGAAGTAGAAAACTGTAATTTAGGTGACTTAGTTGTGCCTAAAATAGTCAAGATTTCAAAGTTCCTTTCAGCTGATATGAAAACCAAATATGTTGAAATGATGAAAAAATTCATCGATGTTTTTGCATGGAGCTATGCTGATTTGAAACAATATGATTCTTCAATCATACAACATACCATCCCTATTAAGCAGAATGAGAAGCCTTTTAAGAAGAAGCTAAGAAGGATTAATCCTCTTCTAATGCCACTGATTGAAAAAGAAGTGAAAAAGCTTTTTGATGCCAAAATTATTGTTCCAATCAGATTCTCAAATTGGCTTGCTAACTTGGTACCAGTCAGGAAAAAGAATGGGGAGATCAGAATTTGTATAGACTTTAGGAACTTAAACAAAGCTTCATTGAAAGATAATTACCCTCTCCCAAAAATGGATTTCATTCTGCAAAACATTGTTGGTTCACAAAGGATGTCTATGCTTGATGGCTTCTCAGGGTACAATCAGATCCTTGTTCACCCAGATGATCAGGAGAAGACAACTTTCACTACACCATGGGGAACATTCATGTATGCAAAAATGCCCTTTGGCCTCATGAATGCAAGAGCAACTTTCCAGAGAGCAATGGATATTGCTTTTGCTTAAGAAAAGGACAAATCAGTGGTGGTTTATCTTGATGATATCACAGTTTTTTCAAAGAAGGAAGAAGACCACTTAAAACACCTTGAAAGGGTCCTACTGAAGTGTAGGAGGTTTGGTATTTCTCTAAACCCAACCAAAAGTATTTTTGCTTTAACTTCTGGCAAACTGCTTGGACATATTATTTCTGAAGAGGGAATTAGGATTGATCCTAATAGAGTCAGTGCAATTCAAAAGCTAGATTTACCAAGGAGTAGGAAGGAGATTCAATCCTTTCTGGGGAAAGTTAACTTTCTTAGAAGATTCATTCCTAACTTTGCTGAAGTGGTTAAGAACATAACAAAGATGTTAAAGAAAGGAGCAGATTTTAAATGGACAGCTGAAGCAAAGAAATCATTTGAAGAGATCAAGAAGGCACTTACTCAAGCACCAGTCCTCATCAGCCCGGATTTTACCAAGGAGTTTCTGATCTTCACATTTGCTTCTGAAGACACAATTGCTGGAGTTTTATTGCAAAAAGGAAGTCAAGGTACTGAACAACCCATTTCTTTCTTTAGCAAGACATTGGCTAATGCTGAATTGAAATATAATATCTTAGAGAAACAAGCCTATGCATTGGTGAAAGCAATTAAGGATTTCAGGATTTATGTTTTGCACTCTCACATTGTTGCATACGTGCCAAATGCTGTTATAAAAGACATCCTTACACAAGCTGATCCAGATGGAAAAAGGGGAAAGTGGATAGCGAAACTGTTGGAGTATGACATTGAGATCAAACCCACCAAGTTGGTAAAGGGTCAAGGCCTAGCCAAATTGTTGACTCAGTCAAATCTGGACTGTATTGATATTAATTTAAGCACAGAAATTTCAGAAATTTCTGAAAATGAAGAAGGGGTCCAAATAAATGAGAAGTTCTTGATCTCAGAATGGTATAAGGATATAGCGTTTGTTTTGCAGCATAATAGAGCTCCTGATAACCTTTCAAAATCCAAAGCTCGGTTTACCAAGTTGAAATCTCTCAGATATTTTGTGTATAACCAAAATCTGTTTTGGAAAGATGCAGGAGGAATATTATTAAACTGTCTCATTGAAGAAGAAGCTGATAAAGTAATTGATGAGTTTCATAAAGGGGATTGCGGAGGACATCACTATTGGAAAGCCACTGCAAACAAGGTTTTGAGAGCTGGCTATTTTTGGCCAACTATGTTTAGAGATATTTATAAAAAGATAGCCACATGCCATGAATGTCAACTGTTTGAGGGAAAGAGAAAGCTCATGCCAATGCCCTTGGTTCCCATTTATGTTGAACCACCTTTCCAGCAGTGGGGATTAGATTTTATAGGGGAAATCCATCCTCCTTCATCAGGACAACATCGCTAGATTCTCACAGCCACCGATTACTTTACAAAATGGATAGAGGCAATACCCACAAGGCAAGCAAATGATTCCGTGATTATTTCTTTCTTAGAAAATAATATATTATCAAGATTTGGTTGCCCAATCAAGATCATTACAGATAATGCTCAAGCTTTCAAGTCTAAAAGAATGATTAATTTTTGTCATCAGTATCACATTTCCCTGGGACATTCCACTGCTTATTATCCACAGGGAAATGGTTTAGCTGAAAGCTCAAACAAGAGTCTTGTGAGAATCATTAAGAAGCTGCTGCAAGAAAATAAAAAGGCTTGGCATTTGAAACTGAAATATGCCTTGTGGGCTGACCAGATTTGCACAAAGAGGTCCATTGGAACATCACCATATGAGCTTGTATATGGGGCATAGGCTATATTTCCAACATCTCTCGGAGTACCAGTAATGAAGCTGATTCAAGGATTAGAAGAGGAACCAAATGCTGTACAACGCAGGATTAATCAGCTAATAGCTTTGCAGGAGAAAAGAAATGAGGTGTTTGACAGTCATCAACAAAGCCAGAATAGGATCAAGAGAGCATTTGACAAAAAGATCAAAGAGGTTACATTCCAGATTCATGATAAAGTCCTGAAATGGGAAGCTAGAATTGAAGAGAAAGGTAAACATGGTAAATTCGAAAATTTGTGGAAAGGGCCATATCAAATTTCTGCTTTCCATGGGAATAACACCTACATTCTGCAAGAGATTGATGGAACACCATATGCTGGAGGACCTGTTAATGGCAGGTTCCTAAAGCATTACAATTGATTGAATCTCGGCCAAGTGTCTCACAAACATTGTATATAACCGTTTTATTAGTCTTTCTTGTTAAAAATAAATGACAAGCTGAACAGGAAGCTTAAGCCCGAGGTGAAGGCCCACAAAGCTAGAAAGGAATGCTTGTCAACTCTGTTTATGTTTTCAGAAATTGAACAAAGCACTGGACCTACGAGTTCTTAGTGTACTACAGGAGCACACTATCCCAAGTGGAGCCACTGTTATCACTTAGAACTAAAAAAAAAAATAAAAAAATTTATGCATATAGTTGTTTGTTCTAGTCCAATTACAAAGGTCTGTGTCAAGTTGATTTCGTTTTATATGTCTTACTTAGGATTTGGAGTTTTAAAGTTTTTGATTTAAACTATACTCGAATCCTATTGGTTCTCCTCCACCATCATTGTTCCATAGTCATGTCTTGTCTCATCCGAGTCGCCGAGTCTTTTAGGGATTTCGCAGCGTAATCCTATTGGCCAGTTTCGCAGCGCAATCATGGTTTAGCAATTTCGCAGCGCGTTATGATTAGGCCGTTTCGCAGTGCATCATTAGAATTTAAAACTAACAGCGCTGCGAAATCGTGGATTCGTGCATTTCGCAGTGAACCCTTCCCGAAGTGTCAAGTCCGTAGGTGAGTCATCAGTTGTGTCCACTCATGTCAGTTTATGTACCTCTCGTATCACGTTTGAGCGATCATTTGCCACTACCCCACCAATAGATCTGTTGATATGCACAGAAATATCATTCCCAATAGATTCTACCATGCATAGACCTTTATGATAGTCGTAAGTGCTGCATGAGTGACCTGTCTGTTTGATTATGTATGGAAGTGTTTCAATGAAAAATTTGAATTTCAAGCGAGGCTGATTTCAAGCGAGCCTGATTACAAGCTAGGCTGAATTAAAAAGAATTGAACCACCATTGCAACTGAAGCTGTTAGACTCTGTGTGTGTGAAGATTTTGAAAGGAAAATGGAGAGAAAAGAGCACAGATCCGGTAAATGCCAGAGGACTGAACCTGAGGGCTTGTATATAGCGTTGAGGGATGAAGGCGTGAAGAAAGCGTTCAAAGATGCCGGCTGCTGGAACTTTTGCAAGAATCTACAAGGAGGACATGCGCAGGTAACCAAAGAATTTGCGCTAAACTTCACTGGTTTAAATTCAAAGATAGCTATGCTAGAAGTCCAAGTTTCTCCAGAAGCCATAGCTGCTGTGACAGAGATCCCAAGAGGATGGGAAGAATGGTTTAAAAATTTTAAGTTTGATATGAACCCTTGTAAAGAGTTTTTAAAGGAGGCATATGTAAATGAAAACTTAACAAAAGCAGTGCCCAGAAATTATGTCAAGGAACATTATGCTCTTCTTCTCACCTGCATTCAGAAATACTTGACCTATGAAGGAAGGTACAATAAGGTCTATTCTTACCATTTCAAACTGCTTTTACATTTCACTGGGAAGGTTTCCATAGACATTCCTTTTTACCTATTTCGCAGTTTGAGTAAGATGTGTGATAAGGTGCAGCTGAGGAAAGAGGATTGTGAAACCTCTTTATTTCATCATGGTTTGATTAAGTTGCTAGTTTTAGATGGCCTCCAAAAGATAGGCAGAGACTGGAATTCGTTTATTTTCATGGCTGGATTCCAAAGCAAGACTGGCCTTACTCCACAACCAGTCAGAGAACTCGCAATAGATGAACTTCAAAAGGAAGCAAGAGCTAAAAAGCAAAACAAGTCACAGCCAAGAAAACCAGTGAAGCCACTAATCATTCAAGAACAACCTCAGCAATCAACAAAGGAAAAATCTCAGGATAAAAAGACTGTACCTGAAACAAGCAGATCTGAAACAGTCTCAAGGGTAAGGACAAGAAGCCAAATAAATAAAGAAAAAGGTAAGGCCATAGCTGTTGAAGAGAGCCCAGTGTCTAAGGCAAGCTTGAAAGATCTATTACAGGCCATTGAATTCGAGCAATCTGAACCAGTCCATATTGATTTAACACAGTCATCACCAGAAGGTGCCAAGAAGTCTAAAGCCTCAAAAAGGCTTAAATTCGATGAGCCAGGTGAAGAATTTATTTTTAAACCCAGAAGACCTATTACAAGGAAGCAAGTAAAGGAAGCGCTGCCCAGGACAGAGGAGACCGAGAAGGTTAGGCAAAAGGGTACAAGAAGAACAGTCATCACATCTCAAGGAGATAATATAGCAGTCATAAAGAGCCAATTAGAAGTAGCTAAATATGAGATTGCCAAATTGAAGCAAGCAGTTAGAAAACATGCAGATGTGTATACAAATTATCGTAAAGCTCTGTGGAAAGGGACTGAAACCTTTCAAAATCAGTTGAATTCAGTAGTTGATGGCCATGCACAATTTCACACATGGACAGTACCAGCCATCAAAGAGGCCCAGTTCATTAGAAAAATAAATATGCAATTAAGAGCTGAGAATAAAGCTCTGAAGAAGAAGATTGAAGACCTGAAGGTGCAGCTGGACCAGTTATCTACTAAATGAATTTTCTCTTCAAGAGAGGTTTTGTTCCAAATTTTTGTCAAATCTGCTTAGTCTTATTGTTTTTGAAGACATGTAAATCCCTGCTATATATATGAAAAGTCGAAGAAAGTTTTTGGCAATCAAATGTTTCAGTGATAAAGGTCTCGGGTCAAAGGCAAACTGTTTCAAATGATACAGCAGTTTCGTAGCGCGCTACGAAACTGCTGTAGGTGATGATTTTAACGCAAACAGGCAGTTTGGTATTATGAGCGGGAATTTTGAAAGGGAGACACCCAAAGGATATGCAAGATATCAGATGGAGCTATAATAGCCGTTCAGATCAAGACAGGTGTACCTTAAAAAGGGTGGAATATTTTAACCCAAGTTAAATTTCTGTTATAAAGCCACTTTATCACCGTTCAAAGGGTATTAAATGAGTTGCATACAAAGAACTTTTGGCTGCACACATATCCATCGATGCAGCCTCCAACACATCAGGAACGTGGCAGTGTTCCATATTTTGGGTTATTAAAAGTTAGAAGACCTGCTGCTGTACATTTGAGAAATTTGAGGAAAACTGGAACCGAGAAGCAAGGGACATCTCCCAACACTACTGAGCAGTTAAAGGATTTAGCGTTCAAGGTCGATATGGATTATTAAACATCCAGCTCAGCCACATCAAAAAGGGGACCAGGTGTCAAAGAACAAGGAGAAGTCATTATGCATGGAAGATAGAGTTAGAGTCATAGTTAATTTAGAGCTCTTTAAAACTCCAGTCAGCACTTTATTGTATTTAATAGTTAGTTAAATAGCTGATAGGTGTCATTAGAGGTAGTTATCGAATTCCCCTCATGCTGGAGGAGGAAGTTCGAATTAGTTAGAATAAGGATTCTATATATAGCTGAGACAGCGATGTAATGAGGGTTGGATATTTTATAAAACAGAGTACTGTTTTGGCTTATGTAAAGACAGAGTTCAGTAATATAAGTTAGCTGCTTCTCTTCTCAGGATTCATAAAGGATTTCCATGTTCAGAATGGTGATTTTATCTTTTCCTTAATGTCTTTTACAGTTGCATAGGTGTACAATCACTCATAATTCACTGATTGTGCTTTGATTTCCTGTGTGCATTTATGAGCTGTGGTTCCATATGTGTTGTGTTTCTGAATATTCAAATGCTAAGTGCCCTGACTTCTATGTAAAGGCAGTACTATTGTTTACTGAAGTGTGATTGACTCCATAGGCCCAATGGAAACTAGTTTAATGTTTGTCCAGCCTTCATATTTGTCAATGTTATTCCACAAGAGTTAGCCATCTTATTAATAGTCAAAATCAATAACCCTTTTTGAGAGAGCCCTCTCAGGCTAAGGAGGCTAAGCCTTAGTCAAAAGATTGGTTTGAAACAGTTACTTGAAGTCTTCCTGGTTTGCAGCCTTCCAGGGCTTGATTTTGAGATAACACCACCTACAATAAATTAATTAAAAAAAATTAATACCTTGATTTTTGTGCACACTCTTGGCTCTTCCATGCTTGGGCGCACTAACGAAATGAGGGTTTATATAAATTTTTGGACGGACTTTTCAAAAATATGGTTGGCGCATTGGTGAAAATAAGTAATTGTTGAGGAGGGGTTAGGGGATCAAATCCCACCCCTCCTTTTTTTATTACATAATGGTTTATTTCACCAAAATGGCGGCGGGTCCACCGGTCCAGTGGCCCTCTCCCCATAAATCCCTTCGTAATACATTATCCACTGGGTGTAGTTTGTTGGCATATTAAAAGGGTGGTTGGTTATGTTTTAGGCTGTGCATTAAATGGTGGAGTTGTGTTGGTACATGGGGCCACTTGGTGAGGGCCGACCCATGTTGGCTAGGTGGGTTCAATCCTCACTAGCCCTGCTTTAACATGGCATACGGTTGTGGTGATGGGGGTGTGGGCCGGGTCCATCGGAGGTGGCCCGCCCACCCCTTTAATGTTTGATTAATGTACAATTGGGGTGCGTGAGGGTTCGGCAAGGTAATGGCTGCCGACCCAATTTAAATTTTGATTGGTGGTTGGATGGAGAGGTCGGTGGGGGTCATGGCCCATTAGCCATTTTTAAATATGATTTTGTTATTTAGTTTGGGGGTGGCGGGGGTAGTGGCATGCCACCTCATTTATATATATATTTTTTATTTTTCTAAAACAAAATACATTTTTCGAATTTGTCTAATATAGGTGATATTAGAAAAATTAACAATCTAACAAATTCATCTGCTTTTGGGAGCTAGGTTTCATGCCCCCGGGTTGGTAAAATTCTAGGACACTTAAACTTGGCCCATAGTCCAACTTTGACTGGCTTGTTCTCCCTCATACGAGCTCGGATTGACGAACCGTTCAGACCGTTGTGATCAGGACGAGAAGATCTACACTCTAGTCTTGGTTTGAAAGCATTTTGATTACTTTGATTTTAGAGTTTTCATAAGCCCTCTTTGTCCTGTGTGTGTCCCTAGAGCCACCTGGATCAATCCTCCCCACTGAGGAGCTTTTAATCCTCCAAAAGCATGAAAAATAATCTACAACTTTTATGTACCTTGTTTGCATCACAATCATCTTGAAGATGCCTCACTTCCATCTCCTTCACATTTCTTCTTCAGAGCCTTAAGCGATGAGTCGACACCTGCAACCTGTAGTACTTTTTTTTTACAAATTACATGCTTGACTTTCGTGACAAGTAATGAACCAAGCATACCATAATTGCCATGAGTTTATAACACATACTCGATGGTCAAGTTTACATCAAAATGCAAACAATACCCCAGCTATGAAACAAGGCCAACATATCATTGTTGCTTCAACAAGTGATGGAAAACACATCATCACTGCAACACATGATTTACAACAATAAGGCCAAACTCTATTTTTTCTTTGACAAGTGATGGAAACATGACATCACTTTCAGAGTGTAGAATGCAACACAAAATAAGACCAAGCATCATTTTTTCTTAACAAGTGATGGAAAACACATCATCACTTTTACATTTTAAAATGCAACAAATGATTTACAAAAGCACGACCATGACAAGCTAACATATCTAGAAATTATTTTTCACTTATCAATGTGAATGGGTCACCCTCCTGTGGTGGTTTTTCTTGTCGAACAATTGTTTCCCCTGGTTCATGCACCGACACTTTGTGGATGTTGCCTCCAACAAGTGGCTTTTTGATGACCACCTCTGTTGCGATAACTGCAATACATATTCTTCCTCCAGATCTGCTTAACATGTTTCTTTGCCTGCTGTTGAGAGGGTCTTTCACACCTTGTCTATGTTTGTGCTGCTATTCTTTTCCAACACTTAGAAAATGTATGGTTATGTAATCCACAAAAGGTACATGTTTTTCAATGCCATGATTTACATTCAACATTAACAACATGATTATAATTGAAATGAACATTCGAATATCATAACTGGTTATACCTTTCCTTGCCATCTCTGGTGTCATTATGGCGATGAGAGCTTTCCTCGGCTCTTTCCCTGCAATGAGTACTACCATGGGATGATGGGAATGTGTCCCTATCATTCTCTTTCCTCGATGATTTTGACGATGTCTCGGAAGCATATGACACCTTTGAGCATTCTGCTTTGGTGTATCCCAATCCTCCAAATTGAGGTCTGTGCCCAACCTCCAATGGTTGAGTTATGCCTTGGTTATTAACACCAAGTTCTTTTTCCTCCTTGCACCTCATCCTAGTAAGGAGCCTCATGTTTTTCCTTGTAATTGGTATCTCCACATCTTCAATAGAAATCATATTATGTGAAGATGAAACTGAAAGGAAATCAACATCTTTTACCTCCTCTGTCGATTTGGAAAGAACTGATGAGGGTTGCTCATCATCTGTTTTTGGTGGTTTTCTAGCTATCTCAGTGCATCTCCTAACTTCCTTTCCGACATACCCAAGTCCTGCCTAATGGGGTAATTCTTCTACTTTGATGGGGTTGACAATGCGTTGGCCATTAATGCCCAAGACTTTTCCTTCATACCCCGTTCTCTTCAACAGTTTGGAGCCAATTCTTGTGGTATGATTTTCGAAAATAGCAAAATCATCATCAGGAAATATACATGAATTCAGAGAACTAATTTTTACCTCACAAGGGTCACGCTACAGCTTTTCCAAGGCCTCGTCCTTTGCTTGCAACTGTCGTAGCAAACTATGTTTCTCCTCTTTCTCTTCATGTAGAAGCATATTCAATTCAACGTTATCTATTTGAAGATTCTGGTTGTTGTGCTTCAGTTCTTCCAAGGCCTCTTCCATGGCTTGCAACTGAAGCTGCAATAGCTCCTTTTCCTTTGTCTCTTTTTGTAGAACTTCATACATTATTTCCACCCTTTTAGAAATTCTGAGCATGGTATCGTACATCGATTTTTCATCCTATGCCACTGCATGTTCGATTGTTCACTCTTGCAATTCACATCCACACAAAGACCACTCTGATACTAGACTTGATCTAAGTTGACTCAACTCCCAGATTTAACCAAGATATTTTGCTTTCGTGACATGATTATAATTGAAATTAAAATATCATAAAGGAACGTAAATGCATGCTGTAAAGAAGAAGGAACTTGACAATCATCTGTAACAGTAACACTAACAAGATGTTGATAACGGAGTTTGTCCAGGAGGGACTACGTCTCTAGTCCCCAATGTCAAGATGGTGTAGGCCACTGCATTAAGTGTTGTCAATAGTGATGATGTAGATAAGAGATGACGTCGCTAACATACAAGGAAAATTCCATCATGCAGGAGTGGCTCCAAGAGATTTTCCAAGACAGGAACTCTCAGTCAAAAAGGACTCCTATCAGTATGACATAAAATCATGCATGATGCTATTGAGCATGTCGCCAACATGGCATAAAAGGGATCTCAATGCAAACATACATGGAGACACATGAGTATCCCATCAACATAACCACAAAGGGATCTCAAATAAAACATGGAGAATCATGATCACAAGTACATACCATAGATGATTACGCATCACATCAAGTAGGAATCATGAACCAAGTAAGAAAACAAGATCCCACATCAAACATCAAATAGGGATCTGTGTAGCACAATGCATAGAAAAAAGAAGTACATGAACACACTGAATATACCTTGCATCCTGGGGCCATATGAAGAAAAGGATGTTAAACTGCTAAAGATGGTTGTACCATGAATCTCACGGCATCAGATCTCATGGAAATGAATGCTGACACCTGCAATCCACTTAGAAAAGTGGCTGAAAACTGAAATGAGCAAAAGGAAAATCTGAATGCACCATCAAATCTGTGGCATCGAATAGTGCAAAATTGACTGTCAGATTTCTAAATTCCGAGAAAGTGAAAATCTGGGGCTTAAGGAATCTTTTAGATTCCCCCTAGATTCCTCAAAGATTCCCTCCTCCGGGTCATCTGAAGATCTACTTCTCAGATCAGAAAACTGACTGCGCCATCAAGTTTGTGTCATTGAGAGGTGTAAGATCAACATAAAATTTGTCCAATTTTGACACTGCAAAAATTTCACCCTCCAGAGAATTTTGCCCAATCATGGTTCTTCCTACCTCTTCTCTGGGCTCATGGTTCCACCTGCAATAAATCAATTAAAAAAATTAACGCATCGATTTCTGTTTGCGCTCTTGGCTCCTCCACTCTTGGGCACACTGAAGAAATGAGGGTTTATATAAATTTTTGGGCAGACTTTTCAAAAATGTGGTTGGCACGTTGGTGAAAATAAGTAATCGTTGAGGAGGGGTCGGGCGATCAAATCCCGCCCCTCCTTTTCTTATTACATAATGTTTTATTTCACCAAAATGGGGGTGGGTCTACCAGTCAATTGGCCCTCTTCCCCTAACTCCCTCCGTAATACATTACCCATCGGGCACAGTTTGTTGGCATATTAAAAGGGTGGTTGGTTATGTTTTGGGGTGCGCATTAAATGGTGGAGTTGTGTTGGTACATGGGGTCACCGGTGGGGGCCGGCCCACATGAGCCAGGCGGGTTCAATCCCTGCTGGCCTTGCTTTAACATGGAATACATTTGTGGTGATGGGGGTGTGGGTTGGGTCCACCGGAGGTGGCCTAGCCACCCCTTTAATGTTTGATTAATGTGCAGTTGGGGTGTGTGAGGGTTTAGCAAGGTAATGGCCACCGACCCAATTAAAATTTTGATTGGTGGTTGGATGGAGAGGTTGGCAGGGGTCATGGCTTGATCGCCATTTTTAAATATGATTTTTTTATTTAGTTTGGAGATGGTGGGGGTGGTAGCCCGCCACCTCATTTATATATATTTTTTATTTTTCTAAAACAACATACATTTTTTGAATTTGTCTAATATAGGGTATATTAGAAAAATTAATGATCCAAAAAATTTGCCTGCTTTCGGGAGCTAGGTTTCATTCCCCGGGGTTGGTCAAATTGTAGGACACTTAAACCTAGCCCACAGTCCAACTTTGACCAAAACTTTGATTGGCTCGTTCTCCCTCATACGAGCTCAGATTGACGAATCGTTCACACTGCTGCGATCAGGACGACAAGATCTACGCTCTGGTCTTAGTTCGAAATAATTCTGATTACTTTTATTTTTGAGCTTTCGTAAGGCCTGTTTGTCCTATGTGTGTCCTTGGAGCCACCTGGATCAACAAATTACCCTCCATGCTCTTTAAATAGAGATCATGGACCAATCAGGTGTTAAGCCACAGATCAAGTGTCAGTAATACCGAGGAGAGAATGAACTGTCAAATCACTTCATGTCTAGAACATATTGTGACCATCAGATTGTAAGTTACAAAAGTACATAGTAAAGAAACACACTTTACCTTACTCCACACTAGACCAAGTTATACTTAACTATTTCCTATTTTAGAATATCCTAACATACCCCCTTAAGAACAACTTGGGATAAGATTGAAGGATGAACAGATATGACACAATAGGAGAAGGAAGGAGGCATTAGAGCCTATCCCCCCTTAGTGACAACTTCCTGAACTCCAACCATAGATTGAAGTTTAGTAAACTTCGCCTCTGTGAGAGCCTTTGTAAAGATGTCTGCAACTTGACCATCTATTGAACAATATTTCACTTAAAGAACATGGTCATGAATGAGCTTTTTGATGAAGTGCATGTGTAGTTGATTGTGTTTGTTGCACTGATGTTGGACTAGATATTTGCATACTTGAATGGCACTTTGATTATCACACCAAAGTGTAGTCAGATGCTGATGCTGAAAGACAAACTTTGATAGGATATGACGAAGCCACAGGGCTTCCTTACTAGCTTCTATGGTGCCACGATACTCTGCTTCTGCTAAAGAAAGAGAAATGACACTTTTTTCTTACAAGCCCATGTAATAGGTCCATAACTAAGAGTGAACACATAACCTGCAGTAGACTTCCAATCATCAGGGTCACCAGCGAAATTGGAATCAGTGAAACCAACCAATAGAGGGGATGCTTCTGCACTATAATGAATCCAAAACTAAAAATTACCTCAAACATAACAGAGTATTCTTTTAGCTGATTTCCAATGACTTTCATGTGGGTTTTCTATAAACTGAGCAATAAGGCCAACAACAAAGGAAAGGTTAGGATGGGTATGGGTAAGATACACAAGTTTTCCTACAAGTTGATGGTATAAGGTAGCATCAACTTCACGGGAAGTACAAGTGACTGAATGTTTGACTCCA
Source organism: Pinus tabuliformis (assembly GCA_031772625.1). Lineage (NCBI taxonomy): Eukaryota > Viridiplantae > Streptophyta > Pinopsida > Pinales > Pinaceae > Pinus > Pinus tabuliformis. The sequence continues at coordinate 1,033,685,763 of CM062815.1, forward strand.
AAATCAAAGGGAGAAGGGGTTGGCTTATAGTCTTCCATGTCAAAGTGGCGTAGAAGATCACAGGATTACTTGCACTGGGAAAGGGAAATACCTTCCTTGGATTGAAAGACTTGAAGACTAAGAAAATAATTCAAGTTTCCTAAGTTTGTCATTTCAAACTACTTTTTAAGGTTGGACTTCACATGGTTTATAAGGTTGGGATCACTACCAGTAAGGATAATATCATCAAAATAAAGAACAAGAATGATAAGAGACTTACCCACTTTCTTGTTGTAGACAGTATTGTCAGAATGACACCTAGGAAAGTCTGTATCTAAAAGAAAGCTATCCATTTTGGCATACCAAGCCTGAGGGGCTTGCTTGAGACCATAAAGGGATTTCTTAAGACAACATCTAAGGCTGGAGTCTGTTTGTATAAAGCTGAGAGGTTGTTACATATAGATTTCTTCATGTAAGTCCCCATGCAAGAAGGTAGATTTAACATCCATCTGATTGACTTCCCATTTGAAAGAGGCAGCAAGTGAAAGAACAAGGCGGATAGAGTTCATTTTGGCAACAAGGGAGAAGGTTACAGTATAATCAATGGATTCAAATTGTGAAAACCCTTAGCAACAAGATGAGCTTTATGTTTATCAACTTTTCCATCTAGTCCAAATTTGGTTCTGTAAACCCATTTGCATCTAACAAGTTTTCATCCCTTTGGAAAAGGAAAAATATCCCATTTGTCATTGCCAATAATGAACGATATTCTTCATTCATAGGTGCATCCAAATCTGGATGGCCTGAAGCTTCTGTAAAGGTGTCAGGATCATAATCCGCTGAATCTTGAGCCAGTAAAGAAGAGGCTCTATCAAATTAAGAACGTGTACATTTATGATTTGTAGGACCACCTGCAAGAGCACTTGCTGCATCCCCAGTAGCACAGACCCATTTTGGAAGCTGAGGGGCTGAAGGATGATCTTGAGAAGGTGGGGGAGGATTTTCATCCTCGCTGTCATCATCTAAAGAAGAAATATTTCAGAAGTAGAAGGGATAGAGAGAGGTGGCACATCTGTTGAACGAGGTTCATAGGCCGATATATTTTTAGCAAACTTTACATCTCTTCTAATGATAACATTTTTGGACTTTAGTGGAATAAGTCTATATCCTTTGACATATTTAGAATATCCAACAATATTACATTTATCACTCTTAGGTTCTAAGGCTTTATGTTTCTCATCGGGAATATGGGCCCATGCTTCACTTCCAAAAACACGAAAGTGACTTATATCTGGTTTAATTGAGCTCCATGCTTCTTCTGGAGTGATATTATTTAAAACCTTAGTAGGAGTGTGATTTACTATGAATTTTCACAATTAATTGCTTCTGCCCAAATATTAAGACTAAGTCCTTTAGATTGAAGCATACAATTAGCCATTTCTTTTAAGGTGTGATTCTTCCTTTCAGCTACATCATTTTGTTATACAGTATATTGAACAATATGTTGCATTTGAATTCCATACTTAGTGAAAAAGTTGATGAATTTGTTGTTAACATATTCTCCGCCATTATCAGATCTTATCTTAAGAATTTGATGTCTAGATTATTTCTCAACAAAGGCCTTAAAGGCCAAGAACATGTTAAATACTTCTCTTGAGTTTTAATAAGTATACCCAAGTGCATCTGGACAAATCATCAATGAAAGTTAAGAAATACTTGTAATCAGAGAATGAAACAACTGGAAGTGGACCACATAATCACTATGCACAAGTTGTAAAGGGGCTGAGGTGTGCCAAGAGGCATATTTTTCAAAACTATCCCAATGATGTTTTCTGAGTACACATCCAAAACAACCACCATCTCTGCAAGATACCATAAGAAGATATGTCACCATATTTTCTTTACATACATTTTGAAGGGAGCGATAGTTTAAGTGACCAAATCACTCATGCCAAAGTTTGCTCACTTCATCATTATGAGCAACAAATACCGAGGGAAGAGATGATGACGAAATTTTTTAAACTTATACAACCTTGTAGAATCATCAACAATGCTAGTAGCTAAAATTTGTCTAGGATCTCTTAGGTCCTTAATTACAATATTGTGAGATGAAAATTCAATGGTTTTACCTTCACCTGAATGTGTTATATGATATATAGATAGAAGGTTGCAGGATAAGGTTTGAACACATAATACATGATTAAATTGAACATTGTCTAGATGAACAGTTCCAATCCCTACAACACTAAGAGATCTATCATCACCAACATATATATTTTTGGTGTTACAATCATTTAAAGAAGAAAACATGGCTTTTTTTTTTTGCCATGTGATAAGAAGGTCTAGAATCAATCAGCCACTCATGATAATGAGAAGGTGAAAATATTTTTAGTGCATAACCAAAACGAGATTCTTGACAACCACATGAAGAAAGTGTTATTCCTGAAGATGAAGTTGAAGTTGAAGAGTGCTCCAAATGGATGTTATGCTTCTTCATTGCTGCTTCCAAGGCTTCCATCTTCTTATAGCATTTGGATTCTAAGTGGCCATCTTGATTACAAAAGTTGCAATGTTTATCAGTCCTCTTCCCTTTGTTTTTATTTTCCTTATCATTTTGTTGAATTGATTTTTCATTTTGAGATTAAAATTACTTAGGACCCTTATTTGGTTTAGGACCATTCTTTTTAGGATACTGCTTCTTAGGATTCTTTGAATTTGGTTGTTGCTAGGCAACTAAGGCTTTCATAGAAGAGTTTCCAAGATTAAGAAGACTAAGATGTAAGAGTTCTTCTTTTTCTCTTATTAAAGAATCACAAAAGGCATCAAAAGAGGGGGACTTGTAGTCTTTTCCTTGAGAAATAAAGGTGTCTCTCGTAGAATGGAATGTGGAAACAAACACAGAGTAGGCTAGTCCCAATTTAGTAAGAATGGAATAGATAAGGCTATGTTGTTGGGAAAAGTATCCAATTCGGAATGCCCCTATCCCACTCTAAGAGGTGATAGTGCCTTAGCAACAAACAAGGAAAGCTATCTAAGTATTCTTCTTTATGAGATGCAAATAGAGAAAGAAGGATGTAACTAACCAGTGTCTTCCACTAGTTTGTCGATCCAATCGCTCTCTCTCTTTCGTTTGCTTCCCACTGCCTGCTCTTTCACTGGTTCAGCTTCACACGGTTCCTGCAAGATCACAAGAGCAGAAGACTACACGAAAGATATAGATTCACATTCATAACTAGTTTAGGATCAAATATAAACTAAATATGCAAATATAACAAAACATCATTGAAATACAAGCATATAGGAGAAACTCAAGTAGCTTTATTGATATGATAAACAAGTTTCAAGAGGAGATACAACCAAATGAGTCCTGATCTAGCATCTACCTCCCAACAAAAGAATCCCTTCCTCTCCTCCAACAAAGCATAAATCACCCAATGTACTAATCTCAATCTCAAACCAACAACAATTCTCTGCAAAGTACAAAATTCCAGCCTCCTGAACCTCTGGGTGAGAGATCCATATATAGATGTGAGCAGAGAGGATGAGTCAGCTCATGTTTTGACTTGTGGCTTCTCTCTGTCAGTTCTTGCTTTCACTTGGAGGTTGAGAACCTCTTACTCATCACTAGTCAAATTCATTGAGGCAAGTGTCATTGAGGAAGATTCTGGAAGCTTCCAGGGTCTTTACACCTCGTTGAATGAACTTGCCATTTGTCAATTCCCACTCAGCGCACCCTGGTAGTGCTTCTACTTGCATTGCAGTGCACCTAGCCAGTGCAGACTTTGCATTTCAGCGCAGACAGCTAGTGGAGCTATTGAATTGATCCTGATTTGACCATTTCTGAGTGGTTTTTGGTGGAGAACTTCTAGGAGAAGCTGTCATTGGTTGACCTTGTTCCTTTAGGGGTAGGAACAACTCATTTAGGGAATTTGGATCCCTTGGATTATGGACATTTCATGCTCAATGCTGTAAGGCACAAAAATGTCTATAACAGTTGCCCCCTAAAGTATGAGGCCGTTTATCGGGTGAAATGCTTTATTAGGAGGATCCGAAGTTCTTCTAATGCTGGGAGGAGACCTGTAATAAGATACAATACAATACATTATTTTTCATACTGCTTTCATGATCTAGCTGAGGCGGGCATTCCCATGCTCAGCTTTATAAATTCATTTTTCTGTACATAGAACAGACAATCGTCTGATGGTAGACTGATGATTTTGATGAAATCATCATCCTTTTGGTAGGATGATTATCTGCTGCAATGCTGTACATGTCAATGTCTTTATTTTTCCTGAATATATATCGCAACCCGGATGGATGAAACTAGATCCGGGGTCTTCAATCTCGTTCGATCTTCACTCTAAGTACAAGTCGATCCATGTGAGAAATGTTCTGAAGTCGAACATGGAAAGACATCGCTTGATTACCAGTCAATGATGTAAACTGTTAACAAGCGCGAGAGGAATCACCGATAATGATAATGACCCTCAAGGTACTGCAGTACAATTCACGTGGTGTGAATAAAGGACTTGGCGTCGAACACCACGCAAAATCTTTCGGTCGAAGGTCATTGATGTATACCCGTCGCCGGAAGTGAGAAACTTGCCATTGAGGCATGCAAGCTTCAAAGTACTGAAGGGTGTGTTCCTAGGTCAACTTCTTGGATAATGAGCTGATGTCGACAAGAAGCGATACGTCAAAGGAGGTCCTTAATGTATCCCACATCAGTGACACGGAACGGAGCAAATGATTTTGATGGAGGTGAAAACGATTTGATGATATATGGTTCATGGTGGCGGTCATGAAAGGATGAAGGATAATGTATGGTAGTGGATGGGACACGGTTGACTTCTCTTGAACATATCAGCGACACTTGTGTGATGGATTGGTAGCATTTACCCCAAAGATGGATGGTATGGCAAAACCATGGTGATGTGACCGGTGAATGAAACAACCCACCCGACTCAGGCACGGAGTGGAAGTGTCATGTTCAAGAGTGACTTGCTACCAATAAAAGTTCCTTGAGTTTCTTACCAATTTTTTCCCCAGTCATTTCTGACCAGTACCTCTTTATTTTTGTCAAGCTTGAGGAGGATAACATATGCTTGTTCTATAATTTGCCCTTCGGGCAAACCCATCGCTATGTTTTAACAAGCCTAGTGATAGTGAAACTCGTTCTTGTCTAAAGACAAGTTTGTCGCTATTAATGCCTTTTAACGAGTCTAACGACAAAGATAACTCGGTCATTTTCAATTTTAGAGAGTCTGAAAAGGTACGTAAAGATAACTCCAAAGTTCCTTTTTCGTCATCTAATCCCTTAAGTCCGAAAAAGTATAAAACAATACAGAAGGGATGAGTTTTCGATAGTTTTAACGAGCCGAACAAAACAAGCGCTCGATCTTTTTGTGCAATAATCCCTCAGGTCCAAAAAGATTAAAATCTAGAGGAGGGATAGCACTTCTGGTCGCTTTAACGAGCTGGAAGGCCAAAACTCGGCAATCTTTTCATTTTTTACGAGTCAGATGAAAAGAGCTTAAAGAAGACTCGTCTTTTGAGGAACGAGTGATGAACAGGTTAGCAGCTGATTCCAGGTAAGGTTTGGAATTTTCCAATCACGGCAGTGTCACAAGGATGGCTAGTGAAATCACTCTTCACAGCTGTTCCTCAAAATGGGTAAACAATCAAATGGAGGTGAATGATCGGCCAATGGAAAAGTGGAGGTGATGGTGCAAACACGACCAAGGCTTTAATGGCTGATAATTTACATTCGCAGTGGTTATTTACCGGGTAGTTCATTTTTTAACGAGCTTAAACGCGGATTGAAACACTTGCTCGATCTTATGTTTATTTTTTAACGAGCATGAACTATGTGCTAAAACTGCTCGATTTTATGTTTATTTTTTAACGAGCATGAACTATACGATAAAACTGCTCGATTCCAGTCATAAGATAAGAAAGTCTCATTTAAGATGCCATTTTTTATGGGGCTTGCACCTCATAAAGCTTTGCCCCGGAATCCTTTCTTTATGCAAGTTCGGAAACGACTAATCCTACGAGTTTAAAGGGTTAGACCTACAGGTTTAAAGGGAGGACCTAAAAATTTAAAAAATAAATAGCCGCCCCTTGCTTGCACTCCAAAAGGTTTGCATGCCCCCAGGTATAAAGTACGATTTCAAGGTTACCCCTCAATTTGTAGATAAAACATTTGTTCTACCAGGAAAGGCCTACCTCTTTCAGGTTACCCAAAGATTGTTTCATCAATGCAGCGAACAAAACACTTCTTTGGCGATGTCTATCGAGATAGACAAAGGTGAGTGACAATGAGCGCCAAACACATAACTTTGACAAAAGAATCTTATTCTAGAACAACCCCTCTTCCATGACGGACGGGGTACGGACTAGTCATATTCTCCCGCGGAAAGCTACCCTGTACCCAAAGTTTTCCTGCCGAAGCAGACCAGGACGCATGCCCCCTGGGTTCCAGTCATATCCTTCCGAATCACTCGGGCTCATCGGGAGGACGGACCGTGGGTTGAGACATTTCTTGCGTGAAGAGACCATTTAGGGATGGTATATGACTATTTGCGATGCGTGATCCGGGAAATGAAAGCTGGTCCACGAGCTTGACCACTCTTCCTTCGTGTGGAAAACACATTACTCTAAAGAGTGAGGAGACGATGGCTCCCATGAAATATATATAGTCTCGTCCAAGGAGTAGGTTATAATCCAAGGGTCCTTGAACGACCATCACGTTCATTTGAACGGTCTTCCCTTTCAACGTGATAGGCACATTGGGGAGGATCCCTAAAGGTCGACTGGTTCCTTTATCGAAGCCTGATAGATTTCTTATTTCAGGCAAAAGCGCTGGTGAACCAAGCGCTTTCCAAGCAATAGAGGAAAGGATACTCACAGATGCCCCTTCGTCAATGATGGTGCCAGCCATTACCATTATGTATATTTGAACGATAATTCTGAATGGTATGTTGGCTGGCAACCGGGGTCTGCCTAGTTGGTTCCAGTCGAAGGACACAACCAGGTTGCTTGGTGGTGGGACCGAATAGACGGCCGGATATCGCTCTGACGAACTTCCTTCCTGCGATAAAGGAATGGGTGCATTGCCCCCGTGTTCGTCAGAGTCTGTGTTGATGAAAAGAATCTGGATGGTGTCATCCTTATCCTCTTCAGTGACTGTATCATTCGAAGATAAATCCTCTGAAGGAAAAACCGGGTCAACTGCCGCCTCAACCTTTTGACTTTCGTCGGGTATGGATTCAGTCGGTTTATCCTCAATGATAGACGCTTCAGCTGACCACTTGAGCGGGCCAGCTGGATTCTCAACTAATGAAGGACTTGGCAAGAGTCTTTGATATCCAGGAGGAAGTCGTAACAGTGAAACCAGACGATCTTCTAAGACTCTTTTGGCCTCGTCTAAGAAGGGACAACGGTGGAGGGCATAGGTGCCTTCGTACAGTCTACAGGGAGGTATAGCCCTCCCTTTTTGTCCTGGAACTTCATTTTCGCTAGTTGACGGTGTACTTTCAACATGGCTATCAGAGGTTGACGACACCGGATTGTGAAAATGGGGAGACCAGTCCCTTAGTATCCGAGGGATGCAGGGACAATATCAGTGAAAGTGGTCTCCCTTGCAGATGACACATGGCGATCTAGGCCTGGTCAGTGCTGTGTGTGGATTTTCATCAGAAGACACTTGTTTTCCCTTATTTGCCTTTGGCTCCTTCTTCTTTTTATCTTTCTTCTTCTTTTCCTTCTTCTCCTTAGGAACTTGGTTTTTAGTTTTACCAGTTCTGTCACGCGAAGAGGAAGGAAAATAGGAAGAATTATAAGAAGTAGAAGGTTGGTGGGAAATTCTAGACTCGTCTAATTGTTGATTTGACTGTTCAGGAATAGTGGTGTTCTGAACGACATTGGTTGAGAAGAGCCAGACCGGCAGACCAATTGTCAGTCCTGGAAGCGACAATGTGGCCATATGGGGCGCACCAACATCTCCCCAAGAGGAGAAGGGACTAGGATTTCCACTAAGGGGAATTCCTTGGTTGGTGGGCTCCATTTTCTCAACCTAAAGATCAACGTAGGAAAAAGGGGTGATTGTTCCGTTTAAAATAAATTTTTAACGACGCTTAGACACAACTTGCTTTTTCACTTTTAAAGAGTCGCGAAAAAGCTAAAGATGACTCTAGTCTCCTTCGATGTTTTAACGAGCCCGAAGTGACAAATGCTCGGATGGAATTTTTCCGTTATATAGTCAGAAAAAGGCCAAAAGGAACTGCTTTGGAGTTCTAGGTAGAGGGTGTGCCAAACTTTTCACAAAACCGCAGAATACTTTTTAGGGTACGGGCGGTCAATCTTCCTGAATGTTGTGTTCAGTGCATTGCGATCAGTAGGGCGGCCGACACGGCTTCCTATGGATAAAGGTTATATTCCTATAGGGGTCTCCCAATATATACGCGACGGTACGTGGGAGCACAATCCGTACTGGTACTAATCGTCTCTCAGGAGGAATCACCCAACCATCAGTGAGGCGACCAGTAACCAGGTTTTACGACGCCGGAACACGTCTCTAGCCTAGACCTCTATGTTGTGCGTTATGTTACAAAGCGTTGTTAAGTTCATTCAATTTATTTTAGGTTGATCTTTTTTAGAAGTTTGCCTTTTTGGATCACCAGGAGATGTATGATACAATTCCTAAATGCAGTCTAAAGATGATAAGCAAGCTTTTATATCTTTTCAACAATGAAAATCCTAGCTACAAGGGGAAAAGAAAGACACCATCTTTTCTCAAAGAGCATAGAGCACACAGTAATGCACTTTTCCCTAAATCAACATAAAAACTGTCAAAATGCAAATGCACATATGCATGTATTTGTTTTCGCTTTCTTAATATTGATGCCTAAAAAGAAAGCTGTTATATAAATTTGAATTCGATTTCAAGTGAAAACACAAACAAGTTCCTTTTTCGAAATCAAAAAGACGATTACGACACTTTATGATTTACTTGTTTCGACACTTGAAATTCATAAATCCAAACCAAAAGACAAAAGTAAAAGCTAAATCAACTGTGAACAACAAACAAATTCACTCCTAAGATCAAAGCGACACTTACGATAGGTCTAGATCTAGGGGCGACAGTATGACTAGTTTACTTTTGTAATGGGAAACTGCAAATGATGTAACAAATACACAAAGAACAAATACAGTTTCTTTATATAACCGAGGCGGAATTGAGGCAAAGAAAAGGGGTTTCAGATAGGTACACTGACTGATAACAGGCTGCAAAAAACAAAGATAAAACTGAGCAAAAGGAAGCAGGGAACCACAGCTGCACAAGGCAAAGACTGATCAGCGCACTCCCAACACAGAGGTTTTGAAATTCAGCGCAGGTAGCCTTCACGGGACCTGCATTGAAATGCATAACCTCTTCACAGAGTCTGCGCTGAAGCAGAAACGAGAGTTGTTTCTGGGTTCTGGGTTACGGTTTGCAGTTTGATCTACAGTTTTTGGCCGGATAAAAGCTATCAATTAGGTACAATTAGGAGGATGATTTATAGGAGGACTAAAGATCTATCACAAAGGGCTGTTAGAGCACTTGTGGATTAGCTTCTCAGATCATAAACAGGCCCAGTGAGAGGGCTAGAGTAGCTGACTCTACTTTGCGTTTGTAAATAGCAAATGCAGTTCGATTCGACACTCTTGAGTTTATGAAATGAATAGCAATAGAAACACAAATAAACTAACAAGATACTTTCCCCAGTGTAGTCGCCATTTTGTTGTTGGGAAAAGTATCCAATTCGGAATGCCCCTATCCCACTCTAAGAGGTGATAGTGCCTTAGCAACAAACAAGGAAAGCTATCTAAGTATTCTTCTTTATGAGATGCAAATAGAGAAAGAAGGATGTAACTAACCGGTGTCTTCCGCTAGTTTGTCGATCCAATCGCTCTCTCTCTTTCGTTCGCTTCCCGCTGCCTGCTCTTTCACTGGTCCAACTTCACACGGTTCCTGCAAGATGACAAGAGCAGAAGACTACACGAAAGATATAGATTCACATTCATAACTAGTTTAGGATCAAATATAAACTAAATATGCAAATATAACAAAACATCATTGAAATACAAGCATATAGGAGAAACTCAAGTAGCTTTATTGATATGATAAACAAGGTTCAAGAGGAGATACAACCAAATGAGTCCCGATCCAGCATCTACCTCCCAGCAAAAGAATCCCTTCCTCTCCTCCAACAAAGCATAAATCACCCAATGTACTAATCTCAATCTCAAACCAACAGCAATTCTCTGCAAAGTACAAAATTCCAGCCTCCTGAACCTCTGGGTGAGAGATCCATATATAGATGTGAGCAGAGAGGATGAGTCAGCTCATGTTTTGACTTGTGGCTTCTCTCTGTCAGTTCTTGCTTCCACTTGGAGGTTGAGAACCTCTTACTCATCACTAGTCGAATTCATTGAGGCAAGTGTCATTGAGGAAGATTCTGGAAGCTTCCAGGGTCTTTACACCTCGTTGAATGAACTTGCCATTTGTCAATTCCCGCTCAGCGCACCCTGGTAGTGCTTCTACCTGCGTTGCAGTGCACCTAGCCAATGCAGACTTTGCATTTCAGCGCAGACAGCTAGTGGAGCTATTGAATTGATCCTGATTTGACCATTTCTGAGTGGTTTTTGGTGTAGAACTTCTGGGAGAAGCTGTCATTGGTTGACCTTGTTCCTTTAGGGGTAGGAACAACTCATTTAGGGACTTTGGATCCCTTGGATTATGGACATTTCATGCTCAATGCTGTAAGGCACAAAAATGTCTATAATAGGCTACCATCTTCTTTCTTAACCTTAACACCTTCCAAGAGAAATCTAAGTGTCTTGAACTTGGACAAAAAATCTTCAATGGAAGAAAAATTATTGGGGTCCAACGTAAGCAACTCATTTTCGAGTTGATGCTCTCTAATTTCATTTTTAATTTCAAAAACTTTAGTGAGTTGTTTCATTGCTTCATTAGGGGTATCAAGTTCTGCGAGATGAAATTTAAGGTCTGGAGAAATAGACATCCTTATCGACCCACGTGCTTGATATTGCCTATTTTCCCATTTGTCTCCCTTATCTTCATCTTTAGGTTTAGTTTCTTAGCCTGAGGCTATTTTGTAAAGACCTTTACTTTTAAGTAAATCCACATTGTAGGACCATCATTGGAAGTAGTTTGTGCTGTCAAGAATAACTTGGCATGGAATTTCCATTTTAATAGAAATTGAAGCTGTAGATGCTAAAACTAAGTGTTCCAATGAAAATATTTCAAAAAATTAGGTTGTTTAAAAAAAATCGACTCTGAAAAAGGACTTTCGGATGAATAAATTATGGCTTTTTGAAGAAAAGTTGTTGAAGATGTCGATGAAGTGCGTGAAAGTGCGGAAGTGAATAATAATGTTATATTTTAAACCCCACCCCCCCACCTTTCCAAACTTAATCTAATTAACTCATTTAAAAAAAATCATGTGACCCACTTTTATAAATATTGAAAGTGACTTTTACAGTGGTACTTTATGAACTATCCACTAAATTGTAACTTAAATAAAAGATAAAGAGACTTTAGAATTATGAGTGACTCTCTGTTTATAATGGGTGAGAACACTTTTACATAAAGTAACTTTAAAACATGAGATACATGTGTTTTTTTAAAAGTAATTCAACAAAAATAAAGACTTGAACTGAAGGCCTCTATTCTCATAAAGTAACTTTGGACCAAGTGAGCTAGTTTAAAAGGTTGGTAATTTTTGGAAAAGAGGAAGTTTTTTTTGAGTCACTGAAGCTTTGGGGTGTGTGCTTACTTGAAAAAGCTCTTTTTGCCTACAAAAAAAAAACCATACAACCCAACATGGACATACAAGAAAACCAAACCTTATGGTTTGAACTTAGCTTTCCCTAGAAACTAAATATTTTCCTCAATGTTTCTGACTTTCCGAGATCACACTAAGGAGTGATGGAAAAGAGCATATGCATGAGAAAAATCCTTCCTTTCTATTTTTGATTTTTCCAGATCGCACAAAGTTGCGGGGCAAAGAGCATACATAGAAATTAAAGGTATATATCCAGTAATAAAAAATAAACAAATAAATAAACCAAAATAAATAGAGAGATAAATAACTAAAACTACAAATAAAGACTGTATACCTCCAGATCTTAAAAATGACATAGCTACGGCTGCCAAAAACCTTTTTCGTGAAATGAAAGGGGTTCCTCACTAGAATAGATACTCCTTACACAATAAAGCAGTCCTCTTGGCCCAAAAGCGTTGATAAATGGTTGATCTAGGAAATGATAGTTGGATGCAGTTGTACCGGCTTTTGATTTGGATCACCAATGGATGCGGCCCTCACATAACTTTAATACCATGTAGGAATTTACGGGGTAAGTTCCTTAGATAGAACACCAAAGGACACCACTCAGAAATAGATCACAGATCAATACACCAGTATTCTTGACGTGGTTAAAACCGTCAAAGAGGGAAACAGTCCAAGATCTGAGCCAACGCGGCCACTTTAGGAAATTTATTTATAAAAGAAAGAAAATTTACATAAGCTTCTCTCATGAACGGTCACCTTACAAATGACCCTCCAAGCTCTTTAAATAGAGATCATGGGCCAATCAGGTGTTAAGCCACAGATCAAGTGTCGTTAATACCGAGGAGAGAATGAACCGTCAGATCACTTCATGTCTAGAACATATCATGACCATTAGATCACTTCATTTTTAGAACATATCATGACCATCAGATTGTAAGTTACAAAGGTAAATAGTAAAGAAACACACTTTACCTAACTCTACACTAGACCAAGTTATACTTAACTATTTCCTATGTGTCGAAATACTCTAACAACAAGGAAGTGGTCTCTAAAATTTGACAGGTTTATGTCTAAACAAGGTTATACTAGATGTCACTTTGATCATTGTGTTTATCTCAAAAAGGAAAAATGATGGCATATATATTATATTGTTATTGTATGTAGATGACATGCTTGTTTCTGGTTCTAACATGCAGGAAATAAATGTGCTCAAAAGAAAATTGGAAAACTCATTTACAATTAAGGATTTGGGTGCTGCCAAACAAACCCTTGGTATGAGAATAACTAGAGACAGGAAGAATTGAAAATTAACATTGTCCCAGAGTGAGTACATACAAAAGGTGTTGAAAATATTTAATATGCAGAATACAAAACTGATTAGTATACCTTTGGTTAGCCATTTCAAACTGTTATGAAACCAACTCACAAAAAGATAGAAAAGAAATATCAATGCCTTAGAAATCAACCTCTTCGAGTGGACAACCTCCTTTACATTTCACAAATGAACAATTCTTGGTTGATACAAATGAAAAAAACCTCCTTTCTGTATATAGGATTCTAAGGCGTCAAAATAAAATCAAAGCCGACATAACAATAATAATATAATGGCACAACAATAAGAATAGTGGGCTTCTATGGAGACAATAGGGGCACAACGATAACAATAAGGGATACAATGACAATAGTAATGGGGGAACCACTAGTATTATAGGGACCTAACATGCCCCTGTCCTTAAAAAAAGTGTTGTCCTCAAGGCTTGAGTAGTTCTGGATGCTTCTGTATAAAATTATCTGTAGAAATTTTGAATAATATGACACATATTCATAGAGATTATCCTAATTATACACTTATAAGCAGAACATGCATAATACATAACCTCCTCTAAGTTGATCATCAATTTACAGAAGCAGAAACATTCACAGGCGCACATAGAAGCATCAATCACACATATCAACACAGTATTTTCCCGAGGAAAGCATCTTGCTAAAAACCCCAACAATGTGTATATTATATTGATTGAATCATGTAACAATACATAGTACAATACTCCTCACAAGTACTCAATACTATCTCCACATGCTACACACAATACAACTCAGATCTGATCTCCAAATCTCCTCCGCTGCTTGCCTGCCTCCACAGCTCAATACCTGCTCAAGAATTGATGAGAATGGTTTACCAAACTCGTATTTGACCTGCAAATAATCACTCACACTGTGTTGGACGTGAGAACAGGCTAAAATTCTTGGTATTGGCCAATTCATTGACATACTCAATCCCTCTGATTGTGCAAATCATCATGCACAACTATAGTCACAACTGATAGCAATCTGATCCTTTAACACCTGTCCCTGCTGAACTGAACATGCACTGACATGCAACTGAGTTAATTGATGTATTCTATAGTTTCATTATGAGTTAATAACTTGTGAATTAATTAATAAATAATTCACCCAACTCATCTCTAGTCTATTTGCTAGTTAGACTAAATACAACCAGTTTAACAAAGTTAAACTGAACACAACTCCATCAACTGCACCTCCAGTCCACTAAACTCAACCCACTTGAATTCTAACTGAAGTCCTGGATGCAAATATTAGTCATCCCATAGGTAACCACGTATTTCCTTATGGGATCTGCATGTACCACATCCTTAGCTCATCCTGAAGTGCTCCAAGAGAATAAGATCAAGTTTATAGTCCAAATATTATTATGAGACAATAATATTTTCCTTTTCTATTTTTGACAGCCAGTCTAAAAATAGACTTTGATCACTCATACTGTGATCACTCATACTGTGGTGACCCATACTGTGGTGACCCATACTGTGATCACTCATACTGTGATCACCCATACTGTGATCATCCCTGCTGGGATCAAAAATAGAACTTGCGCCATAATTTGCCTGCGGGCCCACTTAGTGAAGGCGACTCTTTTCACTAAGCTCCATCATCTTTTTGCATTCTCAACAAGAATTTCTTGTTGCACACTTTTCAACACTCCCTCTCAACAAGAAAGGCTTCCTCTCAAACCCGATCCTGTAACTCTGGAATGTTCTCCATGCAACACATCTGGCCGGTCCACTTGCTCTGTCATCAAAGTCTCTGACTGCTATTGCCTCTGTCGACTGAAAACTCTGCTTCTCTGTGCTCTTCAATATCTGACTGCTCTAGCCTCTGTCACTTTGATCTCTGACTGCATCCGTGCTGCTGCTAGTTCTATCTCCTAGCATTGCATTCGCACTACACCTCCCAACTGACCTTCTTGTTGGGCTAGAAACATCCTCTGATGCTGAAGCTCTACCTGCTGTTGACAAGTGCTCCCTCTCTGACATCTGCGCTACTGCAACATCTCCATGCATCTCATACCATTGAACACCTCTCTGTGCCACCTATCACTGTGCAAAACACTTGTGCCTCTCACATTGCTGCAGCCTGCTAGCTATGCGCTGTCCTAGGATTCCCTACACTATCGCTCTCTCTGCCGCTCCATCCGCATCTGTCTCTACCCAATCAATCAGTTCCTGCTACTACACATTTGGGGCTCCCGTAGCAAGGACTCATCCAAGAGGTTGGGTACCTCAAGGATCCTGCCCCTCCTCCTTGGGACAATCAATCCACATCACCCCTGTCATGCGGAAAGAGTCGTTAGTGTGGACACAACCGACCTCCCTAGAAGCCTAAGACTTTCTAGTGACAAACAAGACAAATAAGAGCAATCCTTCACTAAATATGCCTTTACAATATGAGAAATCAAGTGTTTAGATCCTACCTGTAACCCAACGTTGTTGTAGTAGTCCAGATTCGTTGATCCGGATGAGCTCCTCCTTCCCTTCGAAACCTGCATTCACTAACAATCAAATGATTAAATAGCACCTGAATATCACATAAAATAAAACATATTTAACATATAGACCAAGGAGTATATGAAACAACTCATAAATAACAAATTGTTGAGAAGAATGGACTAATTTGTATTAAAAGGTAACAAAAGGAACCATTACAACCTGAGCCTTGGTGTTGTGCAGGTCCTTCCCAGGGTCCACAAGAGTTCTCCTTTACTCTGATCAGCTCACCCACTTCCAAAGGAAACAAGCAAAGATGGTAATCTCTCCTCACAAGCTTCTACAAGGAAGTCCTAATTCCAGCAGCATCTACCCTTAGGAATGTTCAGCTTTCAACCTCCCCTCCCTTTGGCCCAATGCCTGTATTTATAGTGCTCTAGAGGAAGTTATTCAGGTCCACCATCAGTGGGATAAGCCCCTCTTTGGATGGGATAGCTCCCCTCTTGATGGGATAAGTTCCTCTTTGGTAGGGATACATGAACCATCTGGAGGCGCTTCATACACGTTAAACAAGCTTCTAGAATGCTCTAGAAATGACCACAAGTAACTTTTTGGAGTGAAACTTGCGCCTTTTGACCTTTACAGGAGTACGCACCCATTGCTTTACATACATAGCGTACAAGTACGCAGGTATTGTGAACTTGGAGTGCGTACACGCAGGTAAGGCTAAGAGAAACTGTGTACCCAGAGATATATAGATTTTTAATGACTTTCTCTCTTTCTTGAAGTTTGACATGGAGAGCAGAGGTATGAGGCTTGCCAAGGAGGATATTATGACAGTTGATGGAGCCATACTAACTGCAAATAGTCATGGTGACAAATTTTAGTGTAACAGATTGCCCCCTAAAGTGCGAAGCCTATAGTAGATAAGGGTTTCATATCATCTAGGAAGGGTGAAGTACTTTATCATGTCAAGGAGTATCTTGCGGAGAGCCCGGTCAGAACCTGCAAATATTCAACACAAAATACATATATAAGATGACATCATCGCTGAGGTAGGCATTCCCATACTCAGATTGAAAACTTTAACTAACAATCTAACTACTGCTCTGATACAAGAATGATTTTGCAGTACATCACAATCATAGACTTTTGTAGACAGAGTATGGACGCAGCCATCTGTTTATGGTTAGTCTACTATATAATGAATACAAAACTCCCCGCAGCCTGGATGGTGGAAACTAGATCCAGGGTCTTCATCTCTACTCCCCGAATTGGTACGATTCTATCCATGCGAATAAATGAGTTGATGTCGAACATGGTAGAAACCACTTGATTACCAGTCAATGATGTAAACTGTTAACAAGCGTGAGAGAGACCACCAGTGATGTCAATGGTTCTCAAAGTACCCAGTACAATCCATGAAATGCGAATGAATGGGTTGAAGTCGAACATTTCACGGAATCCTTCGATCGAAAGTCAATGATGTAAACTGTCGTCAAGGGCGAGAAACCTACCATTGATGCATGCAGACTCCAAGGTACTGACGATTCCTAGGTCATCTTTCTAGATAATGTGCTGATGTCGATAGAAAGCGACACGTTGTAGGCAAGTCCACAACACGAAATCATAGATCAAGTTGAAGAAATGTAGCTGTAAGGACTGACTCAGGGATGGTCAAAATGAATGACGAGTATTTTGCATATGAATGTTTATTGCAGAGACCTCTTGAATACATAACGACACGACAGATGGCTTGGTGACATTTGACCCAAAGTTAATACGCCGCTAAAGACTTTCAATGTGTTTGATCAACTGTGAGGCAAAGGATTTCCCAACCCAGATGAATGAAAGTGTCGTGTTCAAGAGTGGTAATAAGGCTTCTTTTGAGATAAAGGATAACAAATGGGCTCATTTTTCTCTCTTTCCCCCCACCATTTCTGGCAAGTACCTCTTTATTTTTTACAAGCTTGAGGAGGATAACATATGCTTGATTATAAGCTCATCCTTCGGATGAGTCCAACTTAGTTTAGATTCAGACCCTAAGAAGGAGTGGTCCGTTCCTGTTTGTAGTCGAACAGGTCCTTTACTGTGAAATTTTAACGAGTCCAGTATAGGAGAAACTCGGCGTTTTTCAATTTTAGAGAGTCTGAAAAAACTAAAGAAGACTCCAAGGTGAACTTTTTCGTAAATTTGTGTCTCCCAAGCCCGAAAAAGTATAAAATAATACCTGAGAGAACCGCTTGATCTTGCGACCAAGGAGTACTTTCATGATTAATGCCTTTGACATGAAAAGTAAAAAGCGATCAGAGGCATGTCGTTTTATTTCCAGTATCGAATTTGAAACAACAAAAATCCGGCAATCTTTTCGTGTTTTTACGGTCAGAAAAGGGCTGTAAGAGGACCGTCTTTTAATTCCATTTTAACGAGTGTAAAAGAAACGCTCGGCAATCTTTTCATGTTTTAGGAGTCAGAAAAGGGCTTAAAAGATGACTCTGATGTCTTGGTTCGTGAAGAATGATGATTTTACCCTAAAGTCCTTTTGTCCTGCACAAAAACAACACATTACTCATACCTGTTTAAGATGGGCAAAAATACATTGAAAAATATCTTTTCATGGTGAAAAATAAACAAACTTAGCATTCATTTATCCAAAAAACCTATAAAAAGACTTTTTACCATGTCATTTTTACCATTTTACTGTTGAGGGTGAGAAAAGGGCTTTTGACAAGAAACTTCCCGTGGACTTTGCGGAGAATCCGACCGTTGGAATCAAGCGCCCTCTCTTTCAGGTATTTCACAACATCCTCCTCTTCAATTTCATCCGTTTAGAATTCCATTTTAAGTTTTAGTTTGATTTTTTGGAGGGTTTGGGGTTTTAGGGTCCGCTTTTCGGGGTACGCAGGTGCCCCATGGGTGACCTGCGTACCCCGACATTTTCGTATATGGGAAAATGGTCGGAGTACGCAGCCCACCTTCAGAACAGCTGCGTACCCATGCTCTGTTTTCTGAACGCGGGGTGCGTACTCCACGCAAAGCGGATTTTCAAAACCCAAACTCAAAACCTAACCATCAAAATTTGATTTAATGAATTCTAATCAATGTTTTTTGGTGTGTAGATTGCCCACCATGCTAGATTGGCATGAAAGAGAACACGAAGATGTTGATTTGGCCGCAATAGGTCATCAACCTTCCATTGATGCTTTAAAGGCATGCGGCTCTACAAGTACTGGGCCATACCTGACATGAGGGCCCAGGTGCCATTCTTAGAGTGGCTGGTTGAAAGGTGGAACATTCAGGATCAATGTTTCTACATCGGAGAACACCAGCTCGAGATAGAGTCCTCCGACATATACTTTCTCACTGGCTTGCCTAACAGGGGCGAGCAACTGTCTCTATTCGGGACTAGGCCGGGTGGCCAATCCCTTGCTAGTCTCCGGCTAGAGTGGTGCAACAATCAAAACTAGGAGAAGGGGATAGAAATCAAATACATATCCCGTCCTGAACTTATGGTAATTGCCTTTACAGTTACCAGACTTTGCGGTGCTGCCGCTTTGCACATAGCCGCTGGTTCCCAAATGCGGATGGCTATAGATTGCTTCCGAGGCACCATTTTCAACTGGTGCGATGCTGTGTTGGCCAATATGAAGGGCCAACTGACTAGGGCAAAGAACGGACAATTGAAGACCTTTGGATATGGGCCTTTAGTTGTGAGCTTTGCCCTAGAGAGAGTTCCAATGCTGATCCCCCAGCATCTTACTGTTCCAGTTGGGCCTCCTTGGGAGCCTAAGTTGACGCGATGGGTTTCGGTAATGGCCCGGCATCCTGATGAGGGAGCGGGAGTTGTCCGATTTCCTGCGGGTTACTTTCACTGGTTGGAGAGCCAGGTCTTTGCGATACAGGATTTTCCTTATGCTGGAATGGATTTTCGCAATGATCCGGACATGGTTCTTCCACAGGGAGAACAATGGGACGAAAGAGGTACTTCGTTTTTCACAAGTTTTTAAATTATCTATTTTTTTGTTTTTTATATATTGTCTCAAAACTGACAGCAAAAATTTTCAAAATGCAGATGTAGGCCCACGGCGTCCGGCCAATCTCCGGGCTTTTGAGAGAAGAGTACCAGTTGCACCAGCACCAGCCGCACAGGATGCGGCCGCAGAGACTTTAGCCGAGCTGGAACAGGACCTAGAGCGTCTCACGGCGGACATACCAGAGACGACTATAGACGATATTCCTATCCGACTTCAGCACTATGTGGTTGTAGTCCCAGGACCTTTCAGGAGGTTCCTGTGTAGGGTAGTGCGGGCAGTGGTCTCATATAGAGAGCACCACCAGTGATTGGCTAGTCACTTTTTATAGACACATGTGACATTTTTGGTTTTTTGTACTTATCATTTTTGTCGATCATAAGGTGTTTTTCAACCTATGATCGAAGATGATGTATATTTTTGACACACTCCTATCTATATATATCATTATTACCGGCTTATTTTGTTAAACATGTGTGATGAAATGTTTATAAATTTACATTTATGATTGTTACAAATGTCTATTTAACATTCGAGACGCCATTGCATCTGCTAATGTATTTAAAGACCTTGGAATATGCTGATATTCAATGTAATCAAATTCACGTTCCAAGAGACGCACCCTCAAAAACAATCTTAATAACACTGGATTTCTAATGGCATAGACTCTATTAAGCTGTAATACAACGAGTTCAGAATCTAACCTCACTATCAAACTCCGAATCCCAAATGAAATAGATTCAGATAATAATTCAATCACTGCACAGTATTCTGCAATGTTGTTTGTTGTTTGACCGAGGCTCACCCCATGCATAGAAACTAACTCGTCAGAGGTCGAATAGATAACCCAAGCTGCGGAAGAGATATTCCGTGTACTACGACAAGCACCATCAGCAAATCCAATGTACGTTTGGAGAGGCGTCGACATCTGCAATATCAAGAGTAAAACCAAGATAAGCCAGAATAACGACGAAAAACACACTCTCTAAGCTAAGCACACTGTCTAAACTAACAAAACACACCAGCTAGAAAGAAAAATTAACCTAGCTAAATCTCCATACCCAACATTTAAGCATAATACCTCTTTAGGTAAAGTCCATTTCTGGGCTTACCCAAAGAGTCCCCATCAAAATCTACCAGCTCATAGGCCCCTTTTGCTAGCTTTCGCTTGACAATGTAGGGCCCATGCCACATAGGAACGAATTTTCCAGCACCTAATTTATCGTTAGCTTGATCATATAATAGCACTAGGTCTCCTTCCGAAAAATTACGAGGGGTCACGTTGCGATCATACTGAGCTTTCATCCTTTTCGCGTGAGTCTCGATTGCCAAAGCAGCGTCACGTCGAGTCTCATCTAATTTAGCTAAGTATAACAGATGCTTCTCCTCTTCAGAAGTAGCTGGGAGTAATTTGATAGCCATTTGAAGTGATGGGATTTCGCATTCAATGGGCAACACTGCTTCCAAACCATAAACTAGTTGGAAAGGAGTGAACCCTGTTGATGTTTTCACTGAGGTTCAGTACGCCCAAAGCGCTGAAAATAACATGTTATGCCAATTTGACTGATGAATACCAATGATTCGTCGGATCATGATAACTAGAACTTTGTTGATGGATTCAACCAAACCGTTTGCTTGAGGATAATAAGGAGTAGAACTATCATGGCGTAAACCAAGCTGGCTTGTAAGTTCTGTCATCATAATGTTTCGAAAATGGCGTCCATGGTCAGTGATTATCGCTTGTGGGACACCAAACCTAGCAATAATATGATTGAATACGAAAATCGCAGCTGTCTTGCCATCTGCCTCGAATGTAGGCATCGCCTCGGCCCACTTAGTAAAATAATCAACCGCAAGGATGATATACGCATGCCCCCCGGCCGAGTGAGGGTTACATGTAATAAAATCGATACCCCATTTAGCAAAAGGACCAACGGAAATTATAGGGTGGAGAGGAGCAGGTGGTGCGCGCATCTTGCGATCAAACACTTGACAGTTGTGGCATTTTCGGACCGCAATGATACAATCTTTAAACATAGACGGCCAGAAATAGCCAGCACGCAACACCTTCTGAGCTGTGGCATACCCAGACATATGACCACCACATGCTCCAGAATGGCAGTCATTCATAACCCTTTCTGCCTCTTCATGAGTTAAACAACGACGAAAAACTAAATCTACCCCACGACGATAAAGAGTATCTCCAATAATTTTGTACTGTTGGGACTGGAATCGAATTTTCCGACGTTCCGACTTTGAAGCTTCAGGCTGAAAGGATTGGGTTTGGAGATAGATGATTATATCCCCATACCACAGATCTAAAGTGCTGATGAGAAACAGAGATTCGTCCGCAATGGGTTCCTCTGCCACAGTTTCCGTGTCAGCACGCGGGAAGTCACACATCAATTCCGCAAAAACTAAGGATTTCTTAGACTTAGATTTTTCAAACTCCAAGTCGAACTCTTGCAAGATAACAATCCATTTAGAGTACTTGCCCCCTAGCAATTGTTTAGTCAAAATATAAATCATAGGGTTGCAATCCGAAATGACTGTAGTTTTACGGAGAAGAATGTAATGACGAAAACGTTGGACAGCTTGAACAGCTGCCAGGGCCAATTTCTCCACATGCGAATATTTTAGCTCAGTGGGATTTAACGTCCGACTAAGATAATATATCACATGTTCCATTCCGAATTCGTCTTCCTGAACTAAGACCATTCCAATGGTGGAGTGGGAGGCGGCGAGATACAAAAAGTAGTCTTGGTTGTAGTTGGGAGGATGCAGCAACGGTGCATGGGTCAACGCGTGCTTTAGTGCATCAAAAGACTTCTGAGCTATCTCATCCCAAGAGAATTGTGCATTTTGTTTCAACAACCGGGTGAAACCCTTTGTAATCTCGGCGTAGTTAGGAATGAATCGACGTAAAAAGTTTGCTTTCCCTTGCAAACTTTGGAGTTGGCGCAAACTCGAAGGAGGAGGCAATTTGATGATAGCTTCGACCTTCGAGGGATCGACGTGGATGCCGGCTTTTGAAACGACAAATCCTAGCAATCGTCCCACTTCTATGCAGAAGACACATTTGTGTGGGTTCAACCGAATTCGATAATGCCGACACCTCATAAAAATAGCGCGTAAATGGACAAGGTGATCAGCTCGATGTAAAGAATGAGCAGGCAAATCATCGAGATACGGTTGCACAATGTGTTTGATGTCATGAAACGCATAAGACATTGCTCGTTGGAAAGTGGCTCCGACATTCTTAAGTCCAAAAGGTAATTTGCAGTAAGCAAATGTCCCCCAAGGACAAATGAAAGCTGTTTTTGGTTGATCGGCAGGTAGAATATTGATTTGGTTGTAACCGGAAAAACCATCCATAAAGGAAAATATTTCACTGCCGGCACAATCATCAATTATTTGATCGATATAGGGCGTGGGATAGTTGTCTTTTGGACAAGCACGATTTATATCCCTATAGTCGATGCATATTCTTATTGTTCCTTGTTTCTTGTTAACCGGAACAATATTCGATACCTAATCCGTTAACGGGATCGGATAAATGAAACCTGCTTTCAACAGCTTTTCGAATTCTGCTTTAATCGCAGCCACTTTCCTAGGGTGTATCTGACGCAGACGTTGCCGAACGGGTTTAGCATCCGGGTAAGTCTTGATCTCATGAACAACAATGGAGGGATCAATTCCTGGCATTTCCTCATAGGACCAGGCAAACACGTCGCGGAATTCTTGAAATAGGACCTTGTATGTTTGAATTTCGTCATCTGTACACGAGGCACCTATATGAATGTTCTCAATAATTCCGGTTTTGACTGAAATATCAATGACAATAGTTTGGGAAATGTTTCCCAAATTCAACTTTGAATCAGGATGTTTCATGGGATTCTGAGCGTCCTTGACATATTCAGCTGTAAAAATTGATGAAAAATCATTTTCAAAGTCATCACCCTCAGGTAAAAACGAAGATCGATGATGAAGATCTTCCCATGGTAGATCGTCTACACTTAGGATTTCGCGAAGTTGTTCGTCAGATGACACATCTTCAGGAAACGTTATCCGTTCTGAGGTCGATGTGAAAAGTGATTCCTCACGGACCACATTCATTTGGTCGATTTGGGTTGAACTTGAGTCAGAAAAAGACTGCACGGCCTCATAAGCAATTTCATATGGACTCAAAGGCATTGCATTACCGAATGAGTCTATCTCAGATTCAGATGGGACAATCCAAGGATCATCATAGATAATAGTGTCTGAAGTAATCATATGAATGGTTGCGAATGAAGGGTCTGCGTTGATTGGAGGGAAAGGAAAAGTTCCCAGTAAACTGGAATCTTTAACTAATCCTACACCAACATCCTTGTAAGGGATAGTCGTTTTACCGACATGCTGGATACTCTCTGAAGAGGCTGGGTCGGATGAAAAGTAAGCCAGCTGGTCTATCGTCACGATTTTACCATTGTGTGGAAACTTTATGACTCTGAAAACCGATGAAACGACCGCTGTCATAGCGTAAGACCAACTTCGACCCAAAAGAAGGTTGTAGTCCAGAGGGGCATCAACCACCTCCACATCTAGACTAACGTTTTTTCCTTCAACCCCTATAGGCAAATCCTGTAGAATGCCAAACGGATGGAACCCACGGCCATCAAAGGCCTTAAGAATCGTCGGGGATTGGTTCAGTGAAGGAGAGCCAAGCGATCTCCAACATTGAATCGACATAATACACGTAGAAGCTCCTTCATCAATTACAGTCCGATGAATAGGCCTGTTTTTTACTATCACTGGAATCTGGAAAGCCATCTGATGAGGGAGACGCGGTGTACTATTTTCTAGATCAAAGATTATCAGGTTCGGGTCCTGAACATCAACAGCTCCTATAGCCGACAAAAGTAATTTTCTCTGTGCTGGGCATGATTGCAGCACTTCTAAAGCCGACATTGCTGAGGGTGAAACAGCTAAATCCTCAACAATGTTGTAATTCTGGGCCGCTCTCGCATGTGGATTGAAAGCAGACCTTCGAAGTACACCCTTGGCGGGCGGTTTTATTACTAAGTCAGGGTTAGGTTTCTCGATCTGTAGTGGATCGGAACCGGGAGCTGAGGTTGATGGATTTGAACGAGAAGATTCTGCTTCTTTCGATCCATCAACAGGACTTTTACTACCATAATCTTGTGATCGAGTCGCAATCCGTACATGAGACATCATCAATATGGGTTCTTCACTGGCACCCGAGGAAGAACCTATCATTTTACTCTCCTGCTTTGGAAATGGATCTTTCAAAACAGCAGGAGTTGGGGAACCTTTAACGATTTTCACAACCTCCGCCCGATGAGGGCAATCTCTTGTGAAATGATCTTCTTCACAAATTAAACAAGGATAGCGAGGTTTGCGCTTTTCGTCGTTAGATTCCGACTTCTCTTTTTTCTCCTTTGGAGCCTTGTCTGCTTTATCCTTCTTCTTGCCTTTCTTCTTACCACCATTTTTTGATTTAGCCGTAGATGACTCTACAGCGTGAATGTCGGCGGTAATTTCAGGAGAAGACTCTCCTGTCGGGGAGTCTGGTAAGGTTATTATTGGAGAAGAATTCTTTGAGGATTTCTTCTTACTTTTAGTATTCACCGTACCAATCATGCCATCAGCAGCATGAGATCCCGAAGGAGCAGCAGCGATTTGATTTGACTTTGGAAGATCTGGGATCTTTTCATGTAACGTACCTGACTGAGTGTAAACTAAGTCAAGGTACTGCGCTTGAGCAATGACTTGCTCCTCAGTAACTACTCCGGCCTTAGCTACATCTTCAGTAATCTTCGGTAATAATGATTTAACAAACCATTCAGCTAAGATTTGGTCCGGAATAAAAACTTTCACTAATCACCGTCGACGTCTCCATTCATGGATATGATCGGAAATATAAGTGGAGGTCGACTTTTTTAATGAAGTTAATAGCTCCGTGCCGTTATCGTATCTGACCGGCAACTGAAAATGAGTTAGGAACGAGGTAGCTAACTGACTAAAATTGTAAAAAGAGGCCTGTGGTAACTCAATGTACCACTTGGCTGCGAGACCAATGAGCGTACGCTGGAAAAGACGTAAGCGGATCGAATCATCCGAGATGGAATTTGAAGCACACCAGAGGTGGTAAGTCATCACGTGATTGGACGGATCCTCTCCAGACTTACCTTCGAACTTGGGTATATCACTGGGCAACTTATTTGGCATTGGCGGCCAGAACGGAAGATATTGTATTGGATCGTTCGTTAGGCGCGTCAAGTCTGGTAAATCCAAAGTTGCGATAAAAGGTAATTGCCGGTTAGGATCTCTAAAACTCTGGGTCACAATACCAGTTCCAGGAGGAGGATATCCAGGATAACTAGGAATAGGAATTGCGTTCGGGATATTATATCCTCCTGGGAAACCAGGATTAACCGGACCGTACTGGGGTTGTTGAGGTTGTTGATAAGTGTACCCAGGATACGGTTGATACTGGTAAATTGGTTGTTGGACAACAGGACCGAATTGGTACTGTCCCTGGTACTGTTGATAGGTAAATTGAGGTTGACTTGTTACAACAGTACTTAAACCAGGCTGCCCTACAGGCATCTGGACCGTGGTTTGAATCGTAGATCCAGACAACGGTAAAGATGTCTGAGGAGTGGTTGCAGAGACAGTAGAAACCGGAGCTGTCGATACTCCAGAAGTAAGTGCGGTAGATGTTGCGGTAGTTGCAGCAGTCGTTTGAGATGGAGTACTAGGTGCAATTGGCGGCTGAGTAACTACCGAAGTTACAGAAGTTTGAATATTTGACTGGACAGGTTGCGGTTGCTGGGGTGAACCAGAAACTACGAGTTGTCCAGTTTGAGGTAACAACTGTATACTTGGCTGCAACACCTGTTGACCTTGTGATGGATCCCACACTATCATTCCGGGGTATTGACCCGTAACAGGTTGAGGATACTGAGATCCATAACCGGATTGAGGATAGGATTGATAACTGAAAGGCACAGTTCCCATACCTTGAACATATGACTGACCTTGAGGTGGTTGATAACCTTGACTCGAGTATTGACCTTGAGGTTGATAACCTTGGGGTAAATACTGATACTGGGGTTGACCTTGACCTTGAGGTTGATACCCTTGAGGTAAATATTGATACTGAGGTTGACCCTGGGGTACATATTGAGACTGGGGTTGACCTTGAGGCATGTATTGTATTATGGGTACATACTGTCCTTGAGGCTGCCCCCCAGACGCAATTTTTGTACCTTGAGGTTGCCCCCCAGGCGTTAATTTAGGCTGCCCCCCAGGCAGTAATTGGCCACCTTGAGGTTGAGAAATGGGAACTGAACCTGACATCATGTAAATGTCCCCTACACCCAACGGTTTATTACCATTGTTTCCAGCTAATAACCCATGATCAATGGGTTGAGGAGATGCCCCCACAAAGGTACCAGAAAGTGACTGATACCCAGCGGGAACAGAAGGACCGCCATACAATAAAGATTTAGGAGATTGAGTGAACACGGACGACTGACCAGACATATTTACAGGAGTATAAATACCTCCAGGTGGAAAAGGAGTACGAGGTGGAGAAAAACTTATCCCTGAGTTGTCTAAATAATTGGTTAACGAAAGGTACCAAGTAGTACTTCTAGGAGGACTGTAAAAGATAGATTCACGCTCCCTTAGATCAATAGTAGGTTGATCTTCAAGGATAGATACGCCTAATTCTTCCTCTGGAGGAAGTTATTCAATAGCTACCAAACCAGCAGGAAGATTTTCGGTGATGACTCTTTCTACCCTAGGTGAATTTGGTGCGCTAGAAGTTGGAGTAACAGGTTCAGATACTTCAGGTTCTTCGCCTATATCACTAGTAGATGAAAAAATACCAGCAAGCTCGGAAACTGCAACTGCTTCAGGATTATAACCTGTTTCTAGACCTTGGTAATCTGGATGGACTACCAACGACGATTCTCCTTCTTCAGGTGAACCTACTTTACTGCCACTAGGAGTTACAAGGACCTTTAAACCTTCGTAATGACTTGGGACGTCTTGAGGAGGTTCGCCCCGAAGTCTACGGGATTTCCTCAACAATTCGGCCACAGAAACAACCTCAGGAGACTTGCCCCGAAGTCGACGGGACTGTCTCGGTAATTCCACCACAGTTAAAAACTTTTAACTACTGCACACGCAAACAAAGTAAAATCTCAAAGCAAACCACCTAAAGTCTCTAAAGAACCAAACAAATTTGAATCATACGCCTAAAGAATCTAGGGCGTCAAACCATGCACAAATAGTAGCCTTCCGGACCAAAAACACTAGTTGGAGATGAAACCCAACATCGTCGAATTTAGTACAAAAGTGGAGGGTGGAACAGTTACCCCGACAACCTGCTTAATGAATAGACCGGCACAAGTTCCTCTACTTTAACCGTCTCGAGTGAAGTGAACCCCCTGGAAAATCCAAGTGAGTCTAGCCGACGTCTGCTCCAGGTACAGTGGGATCTTCCCTCCACCGTCACCTCGGTAGAATCCTAAAGATAATGGTCACTAAGGTTACCAATAGCAACAAATGCACCTGGGGGAACAGTCTACACTCCGACAACACGCAAGGGCAGAGTATCAAGCTCAATCCCCTTGCCGGCTCCTTGACAATAATCGAAGGTTTACCGACAAGTGACCCCTGGCTCCTCGACAATGGTTAATCTGAGGTTTACCGTTTGTAATACGTGCGTGTCTGGCGTCGTTCCCAACGAGGGAGGATTGATCCCCTCACTGGTTCGGACACGAGCTCGTGCTTCTCCTTTAAGAGGAGCTTTCCCAGAGTACAAATGAAACAATTGGATTTATTCTATCACAAGATAAGCTACTTGTTTGGTTTTGTTGTTTTGGAGAGTTAATTACTCTCCTACTCCAAGACACTAGCCTGATCTAAATTGGTGTTTCAGAGCCCTAGTAAATAAAAGTTACTAAGTTGATTTTACTTTAAGCATTAATTTTATGGTTTTTCTTAAAGACAAAAAGGTAGTGGAGATGAAATTGGTGGTGTGTAGACTCGACTCGCAACCACTACAAAAATGCACCTAAGATGATTTACAATACTTTTGTTTTTCAATGAATCTCCTAGCTAAGAGAGTTGGAAAATGCAAATTTTATAGAAAACAACTTTCTTGGCAAAGACAATCAAAGAAACAATTTCTTTATCTTTTCAAAACATATAACTCATGACCACTAATTACTTCACGAAATTTTCTTTTCTCTCCCAAAAGACTACAAATGCTACCAAAGCAAACTTTTTCCCAAAAGAATTTTTGTGTTTTTTCTATATTAATAAAGCATGTAAATCTATTTATCAAATCAAATTTAACAAATCTAAGACAATCAAATCAAATTCACTCAAAAGCAAATTAAAAGGAAATTTACCTAAAAGCAAAAAATAATGAGGACAAAAGCTTACAAGGGTAATTCCCGGATGTTTTACTCAGTCAAAATGCAACTACGGATCAGTTCATGCAGAATCATAAACTAATCAAAAAACAAAATCACAATCTTTTTGTTCTTTTTTCTCAAGAATGAAATTCAAGGCTTTAACCAACAAACTTTTCGAGATTCGCAAAGAGAAGACACAAAGGTAGGTCTCTCACAAGGGTGACTTCTATGACAGGCCCCACTCCTAAGAGGACTGATCAAAACCAGGGAGATCCAAAGTTTGACAACCTCTAACGCCAAAATCACTACAGGACCAGTTAAAAATCAAACCCTAAGGCAAAATCTCTATGAATTCCACTAAAACCCTCGACACTAACGGGACAAGTTTAGGTGAAGATCTCTGACAATAAACCAATGGATCTGGGCAGTAAAAACAATTTAAAAACAAAATCTAAAGAGCAAAAAGAGGAAAAATGAAAGTTTCTCAAATTTGACAGGGGTACGCAGGTGATCTGTTGACACAGGCGCGGGTACGCCCTGTGCACAAAGACGCAGTGCGTACAAGTACGCATTGTGCCTAACTCAGAGACTGCGTACAGCTGGCAAAGCTAAGAAAAATAAAAATCTAATTTGACTCTAAGCTAACCCACCCAAATACATAGTCAGACAGCCAAAAACCAGAAAATATGCGATTTTTCTCAGACCAAAATATCAAATCAAAAAGAACTCAAACACATTCATGGATTCCCCAGTTGAGTCGCCATTTTGTCATGTGGAAAGAGTCGTTAGTGCGGACACAACCGACCTCCCTAGAAGCCTAAGACTTTCTAGTGACAAACAAGACAAACAAGAGCAATCCTTCACTAAATATGCCTTTACAATATGAGAAATCAAGTGTTTAGATCCTACCTGTAACCCAACGCTGTTGTAGTAGTCCAGCTTCGTTGATCCGGATGAGCTCCTCCTTCCCTTCGAAACCTGCATTCACTAACAATCAAACGATTAAATAGCACCTGAATATCACATAAAATAAAACATATTTAACATATAGACCAAGGAGTATATGAAACAACTCATAAATAACAAATTGTTGAGAAGAATGGACTAATTTGTATTAAAAGGTAACAAAAGGAACCATTACAACCTGAGCCTTGGTGTTGTGCAGGTCCTTCCCAGGGTCCACAAGAGTTCTCTTTTACTCTGATCAGCTCACCCACTTCCAAAGGAAACAAGCAAAGATGGTAATCTCTCCTCACAAGCTTCTACAAGGAAGTCCTAATTCCAGCAGCATCTACCCTTAGGAATGTTCAGCTTTCAACCTCCCCTCCCTTTGGCCCAATGCCTGTATTTATAGTGCTCTAGAGGAAGTTATTTAGGTCCACCATCAATGGGATAAGCCCCTCTTTGGATGGGATAGCTCCCCTCTTGATGGGATAAGTTCCTCTTTGGTAGGGATACATGAACCATCTGGAGGCGCTTCATACACGTCAAACAAGCTTCTAGAATGCTCTAGAAATGACCACAAGTAACTTTTTGGAGTGAAACTTGCGCCTTTTGACCTTTACAGGAGTACGCACCCATTGCTTTACATACAAAGCATACAAGTATGCAGGTATTGTGAACTTGGAGTGCGTACACGCAGGTAAGGCTAAGAGAAACTGCGTACCCAGAGATATATAGATTTTTAATGACTTTCTCTCTTTCTTGAAGTTTGACATGGAGAGCAGAGGTATGAGGCTTGCCAAGGAGGATAGTATGACAGTTGATGGAGCCATACTAACTGCAAATAGTCATGGTGACAAATTTTAGTGTAACAACCCCACCTCCTACCTAGAGGTATGGCTACATGTGATCCCTCAGCCCACCTGGCTCGAAGTTTCCCCCTACTAGAGGTCTCTGCATGGGTAGATGTCTCTACTCGATCTCCACTCAGCTTCCCCTGTTGTGGCTCCTCCACAACCTCTTGAAGCTGCTGCACCAATCGTGGCTCCTCCACAATCGTCTGAGACTTCTTCTGGCTCTGCATGTTGAGAGGTAATATACGCTCCCTCTCAGCCACCAAGTCTCCATCAGTTTCCTTGCTGCTCAAGGCTTTGCATGCATCTTGAACCTCAAGAGCATACAGGTTCTTGACCCGTGAACCAATCTGCTTCACCTGTCTAGTGATGATGTGTCTAAGGAAAACCTTTCCCTCACTGAAGACTACATCATAGCCTCTGTCTTCTAGCATCACGATCGACACCGAGTTTCTCTTTAGTCCTGGTACATACTTAACATCGGTCAAGGTAAGGCAAGCTCCATGCTACCTCTGAAAAATAACCGTGCCTACACCTAAGACACTATACTTCTCATCATTACGCATCCCTATGAGTATTTGGAGATCTTTCTCCTCCAAAGTACTGAACAAAATTTTGTCACCGGTCACGTGGAAAGAAGCTCCACTGTCAAGAAACCAACCACTTCCCACCATGGATGAAACCATGCATGCGAAGAGTGTGAAATCCAACTCAAACTGTGAAGCAAGTGAGGCTGCCTCACCTTCAGATCCTTCCCCAGATCCCTTCTTGGACTTCTTCTTTGGGCAATTAGTAGCATAATGGCCCAACTCATGACAACGAAAGCCTCTCACCTTTGCCTTGTCTACCTTCTTCCCATCATTGGAAGAACTGGATTCAGAAAGAGAAACCTTCCACTTCCCCTTCGCCTTACTCGCTAAGGCACAATTCTCTTCATCATGGATAGATGAAGAACTGTCTCTGGTGCGTCGTCTAATCTCCTCTTGCACAAGATCCGACCAAAGTCTCTCCCATCCTGGCAATTTCTCCCTTCCATTCACTGAGTCCTGGTAGCTATGCCAACTCTTAGGAAGGCTAAGGAGTGCTAGACTCACCATATCCTCATCCTCAACAGTTACCCCCACACTTCCCAGCTCATCCCAGCATTGGGTGAACTTCATGAGATACTAGGGCATACTGTCTCCATTCTCACACTTAATGTTTCTGAGTTTTATCTCTTGCTTTGGAATTAAATTCGAATTCCACCAGCTCAAATCTCAACCGCTTCCGATCTAGAATTTGTGAGAACAAAGTATTTCTCATAAAGAGATTGCTTGTATGGGATTTTACTGGATATCTCACCTTCTAAAGGAAGGATGAATCCAAAGGCTACCTGGCCCAATCACAGAATCTGCCTGAAGAAATAAAATGTAAACACTTTCTGAATAATAGATCTGATGATCAATACAACACTGATATCATGTAGAACTTCTACAAATCATCTGGCTCTGATACCATGTAGAAATTTGGAATAATATGAAAAATATTCACAGAGATTATCCTGATTATACACTTATAAGCATAACATGCATAATACATAACCTCCTCTATGTTGATAATCAATTTACAGAAGCAGAAACATTCACAGGCGCACATATAAGCATCAATCAGTATTTTCCCGGGGAAAGCATCTCGCTAAAACCCCCAACTATCTGTATATTATATTGATTGAATCATGTGACAATACATAGTACAATACTCCTCACAAGTACTTAGTACTATCTCCACATGCTACACACAATACAGCTCAGATCTGATCTCCAAATCTCCTCCGCTGCTTGCCTGCCTCCATAGCTCAATACCTTCTCAAGAATTGATGAGAATGGTTTACCAAACTCGTATTTGACCTACAAATAATCACTCACACTGTGTTGGACGTGAGCACAGGCTAAAATTCTTGGTATTGGCCAATTCATTGGCATACTCAATCCCTCTGATTGTGCAAATCATCATGCACAACTATAGTCACAACTGATAGCAATCTGATCCTCTAACACCTGTCCCTACTGAACTGAACATGCACTGACATGAAACTGAGTTAACTGATGTATTCTATAGTTGAATTATGAGTTAATAACTTGTGAATTAATTAATAACTAATTCACCCAACCCATCTCTAGTCTATTTTCCAGTTAGACTAAATACAACCAATCTAACCAAGTTAAACTGAACACAACTCCATCAACTGCACCTCCAGTCCACTAAACTCAACTCACTTGAGTTCTAACTGAAGTCCTGCATGAAAATATTAGTTATCCCATAGGTAACCACGTATTTCCTTCTGGGATCTGCATGTACCACATCTGTAGCTCTTCCTGAAGTGCTCCAAGAGAATAAGATCAAGTTTATAGTCCAAATATTATTATGAGACAATAATATTTGACTTTTCTATTTTTGATAGCTAGTCTAAAAATAGATTTTGATCACTCATACTATGATCACTCATACTGTGGTGACCCATACTGTGGTCATCCATACTGTGATCACTCATACTGTGATCACCTAATACTGTGATCATCCCTGCTGGGATCAAAAATAGAACTTGCGCCATAATTTGCCTGCGGGCCCAATTAGTGAAGGTGACTCTTTTCACTAAGATCCATCATCTTGTTTCATTCTCAACAAGCATTTCTTGTTGCACACTTTTCAACATTATCATCCTCCCACGTGGAACCTTCAGTGGGTAAGTTCTTCCACTCAACAAGATACTCCGAAATTGATCGATTTCGCAGTTGTCGAGTTCTTGTTTCTGTGACTGCTTCAGGTTCCAATATGATTTTTCCTTCCTCTTCAAGTTATGGCAATATTTTTTGAACAAATATCTTGTCACCAATAACCTTCTTTAAGCATGAAACATGGAAAACTGGGTGCACTCGGGAAGCTGTAAGAAGCTCCAATTTGTATGCCATAGTACCAATATTTTGCAACACCTTGTATGGTCCATAATAATTTGGTGATAATTTATTATCCTTCTTATCTTGCTTGAGGAACATTGTTTTATATGGTTGTATTCATAGAAATACCAAGTCACCTATATCAAAACTTATTTCGCTACGATATTGTTCTTCTTGTTGTTTCATTCTATTTTTTGCCAAAGTTAGGTTATCCTTTAAGAGTTGGAGAACTTGTTGTTGATGCTCAATGTGATCTTCCACTGCTTGGACCTTAGAATTTTCTCTTAAATATGATGTGATGGACGGTGGGTGATATACATAAAGTGCCACAAATGGGGTCATTTTTTCTACAGTATGGAAGGAAGCGTTATACCACCATTTAGCCAATGGCCATTTGACCCATTGTGTCTATTTATCATATACAAATCAATGAAGAAATCCTTCCAAACATTTGTTTACTATCTCAGTTTTCCCATCAGATTGAGGATGATAAAATGAGTTATGAGCTAACTGAGTAACAAGACAAGAAAATAATTCTGTCCAAAAATTTCTAGTGAAAATGGGATCTCTGTCACTTACAATAATCTTTGGGTTTCCATGTAGCTTTTGAATTGTTTCCATAAATGCAGTAGAAACTGTACTGGATTTAAATGGATGAGATAAAGCACAAAAGTGTGCATAGTTAGTAAGTCTGTCAACTCCCAGCATGATGACACTCTTTCCTTCAGACTTGGGTAAACCTATGATAAAATCCATTGAACCTCCTCCCAACATTGATTTGGAATGGATAAAGGTTGTAATAAACCTGAGGTCTTAATTGTTTCAAATTTATTTTGTTGGCAAACCAAACATTCCACCACAAACTTTTGAATATCAGATTTAAGGCCATCCCAAAAAAATTCCTTCTTAACCTTGTGGTAAGTTTTTAAAAATCTTGAGTGCCCTCCTAGGGGAAAGATGTGCAATTCCATTAGAATATTTTGTTTGAGTTGGGAATTCTGACATAGGTATAAGTGATCTTTGTACCATAACGAATCATTTTTCCATCTAAATGTATCAGATGTACTGGGATATTGTTGTATCTTTTGAATGAGTGACCACACTTCTTCATCATTCTTCCATTCATCCCTTGCTTCATTTATCCAATCTGGTTGGATAATATAAATGGCACAAAGCAATGCTTCCACATCCTCATCCTTTCTTGAGAGTGCATCTGCTATAAAAATTTTCTTCCCTTTTTTGTACATGATTTCAAAGTCATAACTCAACATATTTGTGACCCATTTTTGTTTATCTTCTGAAGATAATCTTTGTTCTAAAAAAGTATTTAAGACTATCATGATCCATTTTTACCTTGAAGTGTCTTCGCATTAGGTAGGGTTGCCATTTCTTAAGTGCATGTAGTATTGCCAACATTTCCTTTTCATAAATAACTTTGTGTAAATATTTTCCTTTGATTGGACGACTTTCGAAAGAAATGGGTATTTCTTCTTGCATTAAAACTGCACCAATTCCATTTCCCGAGGCATCACATTCCACAATAAAGTTTTTGTGAAGTCTGGCATAGCTAAGACTTGTGCTTGGCACATTGCCTCTTTATGATATTCAAAGGCCTTTGTTGCTTCTGGAGTCCATAAAAATGAATCTTTCTTCAATAATGTTGTTAGAGGTGTTATTATTCTCCCATAATTCTTAACAAAAGTGAGATAATACCCTGTCAACCTAAGAAATCCTCGTAGATTCTTTATGGATATGGGGATTTTCCATTCCTTAATGGCTTTAATTTTTCTAGGGTCTACCTTAACACCTTCATGAGATACAATATGACCCAGATATTCCACCTCTTATACTCGAAAGAAACATTTGGAGCTTTTTGCATATAATTGTTTCTCCTCTAATAGTTTGAGCACCCTGTCAACATGTTGAACATGATCCTTCCAAGACTTGCTATAGATTAGTATATCATCAAAAAATACTAACACAAATTTTCTAAGGAAGAGTTTGAAAATGAATTCATCAAACCTTGAAATGTATAAGGTGCATTAGTAAGGCCAAAAGACATGACCAAAAATTCATAATGACCCTCATGAGTTCTAAATGTTGTTTTCAGAATGTCTTCAGTCTTCATTTTGATTTGATGATATCTTGAATGAAGATCCAACTTGGTGAAGTAGATTGATCCATGCAATTCATCCAATAGTTCATCAATTATAGGAATGGGAAATTTATCTTTAATAGTGAGCTTGTTGAGCTCCCTATAGTCTGGACACATGCACCATGATCCATCTTTCTTGTGCACCAATACTACTAAAGCCGAGAAAGAAATTTGACTAGGTTGAATTATACCAGCCTCTAGTATTTCTGCAACCATACGTTCAATTTCACTCTTTTGGGCATAGGGATATCTGTAAGGCCTGATGTTTAAAGGAACACTTCCTGGAATCAAATGAATAACATGAGTATGATCACAAATATTTGGGAGACATTTGGGAGTCTCAAATACCTTGGAATGATTGTCCAAGACCTTTTGGATATCTGGAGAAATAGATGATTTCAATGTAGGAATCTCTAGTGAACATAATTATGTAATTATGCCTCATTGTTATTTCTTTAGAAGATTTGTCATTCCATTAGAGCTGATTATATTTCCTAGGTTCCCTGTCATACCTCTTAATTCAAATTCCTTTCCTTTCGAAGAAAATTTCATGAAAAGTTCTTGAAAATTAAAAGCTATTGTACCCAAGGATTGTAGCCATTGGACTCCTAGTACAACATCAGTACCACCCATGTATAACTTTATATTATGGTACTTTCTAGAGAAATTTATGGTTCCTCCACTTGCAACCATCACTTGACACTCTGGTGCTAGATATAGGAAGAAATTCAATTCCTTGGCTATCTTACAATGAATAAAATTATGGGTACTGTCCGAATCAATCAACACTATTACCTTTTTCTTATTGGTATGTCCTTATATATTGATAGTTTAAGGAGTGGTAATTCCGGCCAATGCATTACAAGATACGGTCAGGTTCATTTCTTCTTTGTCTAGGGTTTTTTCCTAGTGTATATCCTCTTTTTTTGATGTTTCTTGTTCCTTTTCTTCCTCCTTTTCACAATCTATGTAAAATAATTTCTTCTCAGCACACTTCTGACCTTTAGTGTATTTTCTATCACAATTGTAACAAAGCCCTTTTGCTATTTTTTCTTCCAATTGTTGGGGTGTCAACCTTGTAGGTTGTGGAAGGCTAGGGGAAACAACACTTCCATCCTTATAGTTGTGAGTGGTAGGCTTCCTTGTTGCCATAATTTTGCTTTCCATTTTTCTTGCGAACTTGATTTCCTTCTCTAATGAGTCAGGTTCCCAAAGGTGAACCTCATGTTGGATGTTATCCTTTAAAGTCCCTATGAACACATCAATCCTATGTTTCTCTGAAATACCTTTTACCCTTTTATTCAATTTTTAGAAGTCCTCAATGTGCTCCATCATTGAACCCTTTTGTTTGAGGTTTATCAATTGGCTAAAAAAAGTGTTGCTTTTTGTATCCTCAATGTGCTATCATTTCTTTCGTAAAAATTTCCCAAGTGACAATTTATTTACGAGAGAAAGCCATCCATATGATACAAACTGATTTGGTTCCAAATATAAAGTTGGAATGCATACCGTTTGTGTGTTTTTCACATTATGGAGATCGAAATATTGTTCCATCTGTAGTATCAATGTTACGAGATCCTTGCCATCAAAATTCCTCATATTGATCTTTAGAACATGGTGGGTCTTCAATCGAACATTAGAGTCTATGAAATCATGATTAATGTTTCTTTTGTTGTCATCATGAGTTTCCTTTACTACCCTTTCACCATTAGTAATAATTTCTTGTAGCAACTTAGTCAATTCTATCTTCAAATCTTCCATGTTGCCTTTCAATTTTTCTTCTATACCATCCATCTTAGCGTCCATGCCATTCATACTATCTTCCATGCCATCCATCTTAGCTTCCACGCCATCCATCTTAACTTCCACACATTTCATATTAGCTTCCACGCCATTCATCTTAGCTTCCACATCTTTCTTTAAACCATCAATCTTAGCTTCCATTACCTTTTGTGAGAGTGAAATTTGTTGCACTTGGTCTCGTAATTTTGATATATCATGTTGCATTTCTTCCTCTTCTGCATGAGTCATGCTAGGCTTTCAGGTTTCTTACTAGGTGTTTCCATTTTATTTCTTCGGGGCATCAATTAATGATAATTATGCTTCACTATCCCCTTTGAACTTCAAACTAAACCCCAAACTTATGCAAAATTTTAAAAAGACTACACACCTTTTTTCACTCTGTAGAAGCTCGATATTGAACCTATTGTATCTATGTAATTGAAGATCTCCAAGGTCTGAAAGTTCTTTCTGTCGTATGCATATGATTCATCTTTCCAATGCCATCAGTCTAATCAAAATTGGATTCTCTAAGAAAGATTTATGCCCAATCTCCCAAGATGACCTGATTATATAATTTTTCAGTAGATTGAACTTGTACGAAGTGCCACGTGTCACTATTTCGACCTTCAAATTTGAAAAAGATACACAGAAAACTAAAGTCCATCTTCTTTCTATAACTTCTTACGAAATTTCAATCTAATACTCAGAGAGAAACTTATGATGATTTTCCCAAGGTCACATGTTTGGAATGTAATTCAGGAGTTTGCAAAAAACCTAAATTCCTCAGATCATATCTCCGATAATATAGCGAGACAAGATTTGAAATTGGGACATGAGGTTTAGAATGATTTCAGCTCAAGTAGATTTTTTCTTTAGCTTATGAAATGTCACAAAAAAATTGTTATAGCTAAAATTCTACGATGCCTTCTTTAGAGGAGAGAAAACCTAGAATCCAAAGCTCTAATACCAAATGTTATGAAACCATCTTAGAAAAATATAGAAAAGAAATATCAACACCTCAGAAATCAACCTCTTCTCGGGGGAAAAGTCCTTTACATTACACAAATGAACAATTCTTGGATGATACAAATGAAAAAACCTCCTTTCTATATATAAGAGTCTAAGGGGTCACAATATAATCAAAGATGACATAACAATAATAATATAAGGGAACAAAAATAACAACAGTGGGCTTCTATGGGGCACAATAATAACAATATGGGGACAATAGGGGCACAACGGTAACAATAAGAGCTACAATGACAATAGCAATGGGGGAATAACTAGTATTATAGGGACCTAACACAAACTAAGTAAGGAGGTGTATCCCAAGGCTCAATAAGAAGTGTCTTATATGTTTAAAGTTCCATATGCATCAACAGTTGGAAGCCTAATGTATGCAATGGTATGAAAAAGGCATGATATTGCACATGCAGTGGGATTTATAAGTAGGTACATGAACAATTTAGGAAAAGAACATTGGATGACAGTGAAGTGGATTCTTAGGTATTTTAGAGGTACCACAAATCAAGCATTATGCTTTGGTGGTTCAAGCATTGCTATACACAGATATTTTGATGCAGATATAGTAGGTGATAGAGATAACAAGAGGAGCACCACAGGGTATGTGTTTACTATGTTGATGCAGATATGGCGGATGATAGAGATAATAGGAGGAGGACCACATGGTATGTGTTTACTATAGGTGGAACAACTATTAGTTGGGTTTCAAAACTACAAAGTGTTGTTGCACTCTCAGCGACGGAAGTAGAGTATGTTGCTGCTACAGAGTCTAGTAAAGAAATG
Organism: Pinus tabuliformis; assembly: GCA_031772625.1. Taxonomy (NCBI): domain Eukaryota; kingdom Viridiplantae; phylum Streptophyta; class Pinopsida; order Pinales; family Pinaceae; genus Pinus; species Pinus tabuliformis. The sequence continues at coordinate 1,033,725,325 of CM062815.1, forward strand.
ATTTGGTTACAAAGGTTTCTGGATGAATTGGGTAAGAAGCAAGAGTTGGGTAAGTTATACAGTAGTAACGAGAGTGCCATACATCTTGCAAAGAACTCTGCATTTCATTCCAAGACTAAACATATACAACTCAAGTACCATTTCATACGATCAATGTTGGAAGATGGACAGTTGAAGCTGGAAAAGATACACACTAGCCAAAATCCTGCAAATATGTTAAGAAAAGTTGTAACTAGGAAGAAAATGAAATTCTGCTTGGTTTCAATTGGTTTTCAAGTATGATGATTAAGATGAGAAATAACTAGGTCCAAAGTGGAGTCATTGTCCAGCAAATGAAGTAGCGGTGGAGTTGCTATAATCAGTCTACAAGTGGGAGATTATTGGGTGTGGAGCTTGGTTATCTTCCTTATTCAGAGGTATCACCACATTGGACCCATTTCGTAATGTGGCAACAATGCCACCCATTTATGCATGCCTCCAGGGGGTGCAACGACGATTCTTTAGAGCCCCCCCCTAGCGGGGGATTGGGTGCAACACCCCCAAAGCTAAAAATAGATGTAAAATTGCCTTGTAAAATGTTGTAATTTCGTAGTCAATCTAGGTCATTCATTAGGCAGAAATCTGACGGTAGAAGTTATGTTTAATTTAGGGTTTTTTTCCCTAGAAGGAAACTCCTCATTATATATGAGGGAATTGTATTGCGACTATGTAGATGTGTATTTTGAGCAAGAAAGGGAGAGGAGATTGTGTGAGAGCAGAGAGGGAATTACATCAGATCTGCTATAGGTTGTATCTCTTCATTTTGCTAGATAATATAAAAGGAAGGATTGGTTGTTTCTCCGTGGACATAGCCCAAATTGGGTGAACCACATATATCTGTGTCTCTATTGTTTTATGCGTTTTCTATGTTTATGTTTCTGCAATATTTTTATGTGTTCCATTGCTCTGTAATATATAATTTTCTAACACAATTGATCCTGATCTCTCAATCCACTTGCTTTCATCTTTGCCAATTGAAAAATTAAAATGTCCTCCTCTCTCCTGCTGTTGCTCAACAAATGAGAATTCAAATTCCTTGTCTAGGAATTCTTTGAGGAAGAAATTCCTCAAGTGTCTCTTCTTCCCTTTGATGTATTTATGCCTGGGAATTGCCTATAGAAAACTATGTCACACCAGAAACCCCTCTTCGCTGAAGCTACTGCTACACTGATCCTTCTGCCATTGAAAAATTTGGATATGGAAATCCTACCTCTCTATCGACTCACTAAGAGAAAGATTTGCCATGAAAATCTTTCCCTCTTGACCTGAACTACGTAATCCCTTTGGGGATTCGATTTGCTGCCTATGCAACACTTCAACTTCCCTTCTTCCTTTGGCACTGGGCTCTTCTAGTACAGTTCTCTTGTTTCCCCTGCAACTCTAATACCATGCGAAAATTTGGAAGCTGTAAATTTCTACTACAACAACTAATCACGTTTCTCCTATTTGTTAATTACTTGAATAAATTATTTACTATTTCCTATAGTAAAAACCAAAGATAATAAAATACAACCTTCACCATTTAAATAAACACATCTACACAATTATTTTTGGACAAATGTCCCTGGAAAAACCCAATGTGGGAAAACTGGTGCAACAGCTGAGGGTTTTATTATTATGTAGTAGTAATTCTAAGTACAATTCATTAGATGCTCAGCTGGTTATGTTATACAGAGAGAAAGTAGAAAAAAAATAGTGAGATGCTCTCACCTTGTCACTAGAAGAATCTGACTCTGATCTCACTAGAATAGAGGCTCTGCATCCCTTTTGCATTAGCTTCTACACAGAACTACATGAACCCTACATAGTATTTATGTCACCTCTACTAGGGACTGTGCTGCTCCTCCCTCAAACCCTCTGTTCTAGAAACATTGATTTCCAGCCTCCTGGTCTCACACCCTGGCTCTTGGTTTCTGAAACTCTATCTCCTTAGCAGGAATTTGATCTCCCTCTAGGCTCTGCACTACCACTACGTCAGCATTGCGTGGGCTAGTGTCAGCCTTTCTGTGGACATTGTCGTATCCTCTCTGCCTTATACTCTCTGGCCTAGGAAAATCTCCTCACTGGCTACCATCCCTGCCCCTCACTGCAAAAGATCACTTTGAAATCCACTTCGGCAGCTGCTCTGCTTGAGAAAATTGATCTTCTGATCTTTATTCGATGTGTTCTCCAAGTGCCCCTCAAGCCTCTTCTTATATCTTTTTGATGGATAAACAATGGCCCATATTAACTTCTAATAAATGGCCTAGATCATTTTGGCTTGATCCTTTTCTTCTTCCAGAAGTTTCACCCATAGTTAGATCAATACCCTTTAATAATTTAATTTCCTGAGTTTAGACTTAGGGACCCATTAAAAAGTAATTAATTATTTTCATAAAACTGTCTCTAGATGGAATTTCCCATGCAATTTCTAGGTATTGGAGAATGCATGTGGCTAAGCCTCCTTGCAAATTTGGAGACTTAGAGCACATACGATGCTACTAGAAATCAACAAAACTCACATGATATAATGACACATAATTGATTTGAGGGGCTGAGTAACTCGATAAATAGACAAAATTAGAGCCATGGAACAAGCCGTACTACAACAATATTTTAAAAGCCATAAAAAAAATCCTGAATTAGAGAGAGAGTTGATGACATAATTACCATAGGACATTAAAATTAAATCCTTTCCACTACTCCATAAAATGAACTTCAGAATTGAGAAAAACCACAACAACTCCCACCATGGAAAAGTCAAATAGACAAGACACTTAGCACTGCGGATTAATGAAGAATTCCACTTGTAGAAATTGATACGACACCATGATAGAGTTGAAGAAATCCATGGTTGGAAGTGGAATAGTTTTTGGATCCTGAGACCCATGCCTATCTAAAAACAATTCATGTGATAGAAGTAGAGAACAAAACATGGTCGCAAAACAAAACAAGGGTCACCCCACTGGTGATTTCATTAATAAATTAATTATTTCTTCTTAGGACTCCAAGAAAGATAAGGATATGAGAAGGGTAAGCATCATCTACAAACAACCTTGATTACACTATAATAGAACAAGCATAACTAAGGTATGGGAACATTAACAAGACTATGTACCAATTCTAGCTAACCTTGACCAAGAGTTGATCTTTTTTTAGCAATGGCATTTTCCACCATATTCAGTTTCTTGTACACTTGTGAGAGATCCAATTTCTCAAACTGAGAGGAGAAAATAATAATCTTATAGGGAAAGGGAGAAGAATCAAAATATGCCTCCTTAAAATCCTTGGTCACTTGTCGAATGACAATCATTGAGTCTTTAAAAACTATTAATCCAATGATTTTCTCTACCATGGCTAGTTCTAAGCCTTTCCACAAAGATAGGTACTTGGCTTGGTTGTTTGTTGCTATACCTAGGCCCCATGCATATTGTGAAACCATTTTTTCTTTAGGGCTAAATAGGGCCCCTCTCGCTCTTGCCTCCTCCAAGATAGATATAGTTAATTAAAGTGATAATAATTGTTATTATTAATTGTAATTTGAAATTATATAATATATACTATTTTAGTCTAATTCAATTTTTGATATATTAAAGGTTACATTGGTAAAAATAAAAGTATGGAAAATAGTAAGCTAACAATCAAGAGGTGTGTGAGTAAAAAGGAAGACTCAACATTACCAATCTACATTCCTAATTATCACATAACATCCACGTAGACATATAGACACACACACACACACATAGGTTATGGCACAAGAAATTAAAATTGATTAAAAAAAGAGTTTTGTGAGGAAAAGTAAGTTTTTATGGCTAGGTATCCTTTATTCATGTATTAGAAAATGTAGCAAGAAAGACTTAATTTGACTTTAGCCTTAGTCAAATTGAGTAAATCAAATTTCCACATCAACAAGACTACTTGTAGGAAGTTAACTAGTGTGACATGGGTCTTGTCACTCAATCAGCTCAGTAAATTTGAGTACGTGTTCTTGGAGTGATCTAGATCTTTTCACTTCAAAGATGCATACATAATTGCATATAAATGAGCATGTAAACATGAAAGCATATCACATAAAAGGAGCGCAAATAAAATGCAACCATGAGAAAACAAAGGCACAAAACAACCTAATAACTAAGTTCACCTAGTGTGGGTTACATTTCTAGGCCCTGCTCAAAGTGGGGATAACTCATTCATTAATCTTTAGCAAAATAAAATTATGTGCATGTACAAAAGGCACCTTATACCTCCACTTCTAGGATGGTGTGGAAATTCACACTTCTATTGAAAAAATTGTCTGCACAGGTTAATTCCTAGCAAAATATCATGAAAAATGACTATAAAATCGACCCCTTTCTGACACCGCCAAAATCTGGACCCTCGAGAATCTCAAATATTACCCAAATATTCCTTCTCACTGGTTCACTGAAATTTTGTTGCTTAGATGACAAATCTAACTTCACCACTGTGCTCCTTGTGCAAAACTGAGAAAATGAGTATAAAGTCTGCGTGGTTATGAAACTATCAAAATTTGGCCCTTAGGGAATCTTTTAGATTCCTTATGATTCCAAAAATATTTTTATTTGCAATTTGACTGAATCTCTGTTTCTCAAATGACAAATATAACTTCACCATTATGCTACATACAAAAAACTGAGTAAAATGAGTATAAAGTTGACTTATATTTGAAACTGTCAAAATTTGGCCCTTAGGGAATCTTTTAGATTCCTCATAATTCCAAAAAGATTCCTCTCTACAAGTTAACTGAAGATCTGTCACTCAGATGAAAAATTTGACTTCACCATTGTGCTCCATGTGAAAAACTGAGTAAAATGAGTATAAAGTAGATATGGTTATGGAAATGTCAAAATTTGGCTCTTAGGGAATCTTTTAGATTTCTCATGATTCCACAAAGATTCCTATCTGCAACTTGATTGAAGATCTACTTTTCAGATGAAAAATATGACTTCACCATTGTGCTCCTTGCGAAAAATTGAGTAAAATGAGCATAAAGTCAACTTGGTTTTGAAACTGTCAAAATTTGTCCCTTAAGGAATCTTTTAAATTCCTTGCATATTCCCCTATGTTAGGGTTCTTCTCATCGGTTTCTGTGCCTCTCAGGGTTCCACCTGTGCATTGGGTTCTGTGCCCATGTTCCCTTGTGGCAAATATGATTTTAAATTAAAAAACTTGGCGTTAATTTTTAAGTTTGCCTTCCTGGTAGAATGGTTGGCAGTGTTAATTTGTTGGGCCATTGGCCAATTTTTTTTTTTTTTTTGTTATTTTTTTTTTTTTTTTAAAAACATGGACAAAATTCATTGGTCAAAATTTTGGTGTCATCGGAAAAATTAAGTAGGTGACAATTTCACCATTTCCAATAGCAGGAAACAGTTGACGCAAAGTGCCAAATTGTTGCCTCGTTAATTTCTGCCAAATTTAGCTGGGCTTCCAAATTTAGTTGGTGCTCCATTAACTTTAGCCAAGGGGCCTAGTTGACCAAAACTTTGACTAGCCATAAATTTTGCATATGATGTCGGATTGAGGTGTCGTTGTGTTGTTGGAAATATTGTGATGAGCTCTTCGATCTAACCATGATTTCATGGTAATGCAAGAACTTTATTTTTGAGCCTTTCCTGTGCCCTCTTTGATCACTGAGTGTTTCACGAGCCACCTGCATCATGGATTTCAATCATGCATTTGTCATTGCTAAATTTTAGCAATCTAGTTGATTTATTTTCAGTTGTATTCAGTTAACTGGCCTCTAACTATTGATAGAGTTAGTTGACGGTCGATTGAGTAGTGGGACAATAGTGTAACTCAGATATCTATCAATTAACTGATCAATCAACTCAAAATATCTCAAGCATGCATGAAATTTGAATTGCTCAGCTGGAGTGGAGGAAAAAAAGCTAGTGTAACATGACTTGTATACTAGTTGAGTGTACAATTGTTGTATGCAATCAGGAGATTAATTCCTCAGGAATTGTGCATGGAAATAGGGACTTCCCTATTGTTTAGGAGCTTGAATTTTCTTAGGGTTACACAAGGAAATAAGAAGCTGGAGGAGGCAGAAGTGTTTGCTAGAGTTTCTCATTCAGCATAGTGATGGGCCTCTAAATTAGACATAAATTAAGACCCGTGCCTCTACTTTAAAACATAAATTAAGGCCTATGAGCATCCTTCAGCACATTAAACCTCTTTTTTTTGCATTAGATAATTTATTTTTAACTTTCATATATTCATTAGAAAGGTTTGTGAATAATTGAATATTTGTGCCTAATATTATTTATTTTTTGTGGAATATTATGAGAATATTGTGCAGATTATGAAGAGTTGGAGGAGATAATTAAGGGACTTGTTCCCTACTACTGGAGGATCAATAACAAATAATAAGTCAACAAGATATTATGGAATTATGGCATAAATTGTGGAATTCCAATGATCGAGAAAATCTAGTAATGTGTTCGACTAATCAAGGGAGCAGATCCATTAATCAAGGGATTTATGTGGGGAAAGCTTCCTCCATTCATGGGGAATGATTCTTAATTATTTTGTATAAGTACCAAGTCAAATTTGCCTCTAGGGAATGATTGAGAAAATCTAGGAATATGTTCCCTGCCATTTAATGCAAATTCCTAGTATTGGAGATTAGATCCACTAATCAAGGGACTTTGGTGGGGAAAGCTTCCTCAATTCATGAGGAATTATTCCTAATCATTTTGTATAAGTACCAAGTCAAATTTTTCTCTAGGTGAGAGGGTTTTTCATTAGCATTATTGTGGAGAGAGATTGTATTTTTTCAGCTCCATTGTGTTTTCTTGCAAGGATGTAATTCTATTGATGAAAATAATGAAGATTGATGTCATGTTCAGCTTCTAAATTTTTTTCTCCTCCATAGATCTCTGAGTTTCCTTTGGATTGGCCATCTCAGGAACCTCAGAGCCCTTTTGTATCATTTTCTTTCCTTCTTTTCATTGCTTATTCACATGGATCTCTAGTTTGTATTTCTTTCTGTTTTTGCATTTAGTATTAATGATTTCTTGTTGTAGGATTGAGTTAAATGGTTAGTTTCAAGTTATTTTGCAGGCTCACAAGCATTATTTCATCCTTGGAAAAGCTTTGGAAGTTCATAATAATCATTGAGTTTCTTGGATTAGTCCTCTTATTCCCAAATCTATATTGTTGGACCTCCTTTTTAGCAAAGAACAATAAATTTCTGATATTTTTTAGAGAATGTTAACGAGATTCAATCGACTTGATTCCACTTTCATTAGATCAAAAAATAATTCTATTTCATAAAAAAAATTACACCATTTCTTTTTCACTTGATTTGGTTTGACATTTATGAGATTTTTTTTTGTAGGCTAAGGTGTTGCTCTCGTTTTTCTATTACTTCAAGTCAAAATACACATCAAAATAAGGTTGCCTTCAACTCGCCCTCTTGGGGAAACCAAGTCTTTAAGCCACCTAAAGTTCTTAACAGTCGACGAAAAATAAAAGATCCATATTCTGGTTATCCAAGCTAAATACACTAAATAGTCTTTCAGGTTTCTAATCCTACTTGCTTGCATATGACAATTTTCTACATCTAATACTTGAAACACACTGAAATTATCTATACTATGCAGTTTCATCAAAATTAATACATATCTATAATTACTCAGCTTCTGCCTCTGGACGCTGGGTAGTCTCCTTGTTTGCATTCTGATTTCCTTCCTTTATCAATTGCTGGATCTCATCCAGCTTCTTTTCCTGCACCTCCAAGGTAATCTGGATAATTCGGAGCTCCCTCCTCAGGTTGGGAACTCCCTGCGCAAGTTCAACCATCTCTGTTGCAGCTTGCTCCAGAGCTTTAGCCAGCAATATTTTCATCACCCAGTATATATGTAAGGACTGTTTAAATAAGGACATTCTACCCCTAGTGTTACCAGGGTCGTGGAGAAGGAACTCCCAGTCCTCCATCTCGGAGTCAGACTGAGCTTGAATGGCGTCTTCCTCCATATTATGTATAATTCTTCTAATTCTGGGGTTCGTGTTCTGGTTATATGCCTTCTCTGCTTGCTGAATTTTCCTATCCAGCGACCGGCTTGTCTTTTTGCCCGGTCTCCCCCTCTGCCCTCGTCGTCCTCCCCTTTCTCCTCGGTATCTGCTCGTTCCTCTGCCTCTCGTGCTACTCGGTTCCATCCCGCTTCCCGCACGTCTGCTTCCCCTCTGTCTACCACTCTGCCTTACCCTTCCTCCCCGTTGTCCCAGCTGCTCGTCGCTGGTTTGCTGGTTCTCCCAGCCTTCTACAGTTCGGCTTCGCTCCTTATCCCGCCTGCACTTATCTTGCCAGTCCTCTTCCTCCTCAGAATCATCGTAAATTTCATATATCTCCTCAACTGTCTCTTCCTTCGCAACCGCCTTGCCTTTTCTGTCCCTTTCTCTGTGTACCTCGGCTTCCATTTCTTCTGCAATCCTTGCTCTCTTCCTGGTTTCCATGGCAACCTCAGTAGGTTTTCGGCGCAACCTCGCTCTGTAACAGCTCTCCACCACCTTTCCTCTCCTCGCTCTCTGAGTTCCTAAGCAATTTTCTCGTTGTCGAATCCTTTGTTGCCGCCCATTTATAATCCTTCTTACTCTAATCCGCTTACCTGTCAACTTGGCCTTCCGTTGCCACCTGTTGCTTCGCCCTCTGCCTTTGCTATCAATTATCCGTCTTCCCTCATTTCCATTTATGGATTCTGACATACCTCTTTTTCCTCCTCTCCGATCACTTGCGTTTATTGTTTTGCTGCAAGGTGGTTTCTTCATTCCTGTCGTCACACATTCCTACTGTACTACAGCATGACTGTCCATGATATCCTTTCTTCGCCTTATCTGACCTTCATTAAATGTCTGGGCTTGCCGATCCATCTCACCTGCCCGTCGCACAAATGCTATGATTCTCGTTTTTTGCTTGTTCATTGATTTCATTCGTTGCTTGTTCATGGTCATAATTAATAATACTGGCCAATTCCTCCCACTCTCTGTTGGGCCGCAACGTTCTCCACTGATTGTCAATCTTGCCATTTCGATCCTTGCAACCCCAATTCGCAAGGAAATCTGCCGCTCGGTTTCCACTCCTTTTCACATGATTGAAGATTTTATATTCAATTTTTTTAAGAAGATCCGCTATTTCTTGAACGATCCCTGCCGTGCGCCAACTATTGGTGACCTGCTCCCAGTTCTTCCCGTTATTCAGTTTCTTTAGGATTTCAATTGCCATCTGAGAATCTCCTTCTATTTCCAGGTTTCTATAGCCGTTTCGAATCGCAATTCTCAAACCTTGGTGAATCGCCCATAATTCGGCCTCATTATTTGTCATCTCGCCACCCCACTCTGCATAGATCCATCTGGTGTTTCTCTGGCTATCTCGGAAGATTCCTCCGAATCCGGCATTACCTGGGTTCCCCTTTGAAGCCCCGTCAAAGTTTAACTTCGTAAAGTTGTCTTTGGGGTATGCAAACTTGTCATAGCTTTGAGGTCTCGTACTAAATCTATCAATTTTTTTGTTATGCACCATTTCATAATTCAAATTTAGGTTCTTTAGAATTTGCTCCTCTCCCTGATCTGCTTTCCAGTCTTCCGCATCCCACTTCTCTACCAGAATTGATTCTCTAGTTAAGTTCACTACTCTGTTCCATATTGTTACCGTGTTTTTAGATTTGTCTTGGAAAACTCTGCGGTTCCTTTCTTTCCATACCATCCAAATCAAAAAACCGACAATGAGATCCTAGGCCTTTCGGATTACTTTACATTGAAATTTTTCTTTCTGCCATTGGAATATCACTTCATTTGTTTCTCTCGGAGACCTCTCAGGTTTCTGGAATAATTTCCCGATTTCCATCCATAGGTCCCTGGCATAAACACACTTGATTAACAGGTGCTCTTGACTTTCTGCTTCCTTATTACACAAATAGCATTTTGAAGGCCCACTGAAACCTTTCTTTTGTAGTTTATCCCACGTCAGGATCTTATCCTTAGCTACTAACCATGCGAAAAGGGTAATTTTCGGCCACCAGTTTTTGCCCCAGATGACCTTCCAGTCTTGGTTTTCTTCAGTGGTTCCCTGATGGTCTGCCAGATAGTATGCCTCCTTGACCGTAAAGGATCCTTTCATTGACTTCCCCCATCTGAGGATATCCCTACCCATTCGCGCTTTTACTTTCCTGGACTCTACCTCTTCCATGAACACTTCCTATTGTTCTTGATTTATCTCAATGCCCCATTCCTCTGGTGTTGTCCATTTCCGCCATATTCCATCCAGTTCGTTTTCTTTCCAATAATCTTTGACGTATATATGGTTGTCTCCTATCTTATCCTGTATGTTCTGGATTTTTTGTATTCTGCACATTTTCCCCCTTTGTTGCCAATTCTCGTCCCAGAATTTGGCCTCCCCTCCTCCTCTAATTTCCCAGAAAACGTTCTTATCTACTATATCTCGATTTTGACGGGCTAGATCCCAGATTGCCGAGCCCTTCGGGGTTTCCTGCATTCGGTAAATACTCTCCGTAGTATCTGGCATATTGTACTTGTGCCTCCATAGTTGCTTCCATAGGTCGTTGCCCCCTCTCAGCCATCGCCACCAAAGTTTTGCACCGAGCACCTTGTTGATGTTGGAAATAATACTGAGAGGGGGGAGGGGTGAATCAGTATTATCTAATTCTTTTAATGAACCTTCCTTATTTGATCTTTGAATTATATTTGCATGTCAGTACCATAAAATAATGTGCATGAACAAAGAAAACAGATAGTCACACCAAAGAACACAAGGTGTAAGGTGGAAACCCAATGTGGGTGAAAACCACCTGCTGCAATATGTCTCTATCTTCTTTCAAATTAGAAACTTCTTTTACAATGGTTTTGTACTGGTGCAGTCCTTTACCAGTACGCAGGCTGCAACCTGCAGAGAGCTACAACTCTCTCTCGTTTTCCAGTCTCTCCTGGAAGGGAGCTACAACCCCCTACTTCTTTTCTTACAAGGACCACTTTTCATAAATTTTCAAACTGGATCCATAAGCATCAATTGATCATCAAGTATGAGAGAATCACCCAATCAACTGTAGTAACTAGATCAACAGTAATAGGACCAAACCCAGAACACAACAATGATAAACAAAGATTTTAAGAGAAGGAAGCACCCTGCTCCACTTCTAGCCTGCTTCCGGACTCACCCTGCTCAACTGCTAGCCTGCTTCCCAGACTCACCCTACTCAACTGCTAGCCTGCTTCCCGGACTCACCCTGCTCAACTGCTAGCCTGTGTCCCGGACGCACCTTGCTCAACTGATAGCCTGCGTCCCTCGCTCTGAGTCTATTGAACTGCCTGCGTCCCGACGCACCTGAACCCTTCTGCCACTGCGTCCCGACGCACCTGAACCCTTCTGCACCTGCGTCCCGACGCACCTGAACCCTTCTGCGCCTGCGTCCCGGCGCAGCTGAACCCTTACTGCACCTGCGTCCCTCCGGGCATAGATGATTCAAGACTTCAGAAGTAACCCAGACAGTCAGATCTATAGATCTGAACATGCGCCGAAGAGATCTCGGTCCATCAGTAGATTCGCCTTGTTTAGATCTAGACTAGATCTAGCCCTCATAAGATATTCAACCAAAACCATGCTTAAACCAAATGATCTCCTTTGCTTTATATAGGCAAGCTCCTCCTCAAATCATGGAACAATACCACGAGCCGACACCATAATAACACAATACCGTCGGCTAGATACCAAGAGTAAAACACAAGAAACCCCCACGTGAGCTTTTCTCTGCCTTGAAATGTGTGCACTGGGTGGACGCACCTCCTGAATGGCTGGCCTGCGTCTTTGGACGTGGTCCCTGCAAGGTGTACCTGCGGGTACGCACCTTCTGAACTGATATCCTGCGTCCTTCTTATTTTTCAATAAAATGAGAGCCTTGTCATGGGAGTTGCCATCAAGTACAACATCTGTAACATATAGCCATACCAGAGAACATAATGCCAACAGTTGAGTTTGTCCGGATCGCACAGACCCAATCCTCCATCCTCCTTTCGTTTCGTCAAATGTTTCCATGATACTAAGGCCCACTTCTTCTATTGGGACGAACCTCCCCATATGAACTTCCTCAGGATTTCTCTGATCTTAGTGCAAACCCCTTGAGGCACTGCCATAATCGATAGTGGATATATGGGGATTGCCTGCAACACTGATTTCACTAGAACAATCCTTCCAGCAATGTTTAAGGTTCTGAAGGCCCAGTTAGCCACTCTGTTTTTTAATTTCTCTAGGACTCCTTGCCAGTTTTTCTGTCTTTTAGAGTTGAAGTCCAATACGTTTCCCAAGTATTTGGTTGGGAGTTTCCCTTGCTTAAAACCTAGCATCCTGGTCAAGTGGCTTTTAACTGACTCTATGGTATTGAATATAAAGGTGCAAGATTTTTCCTTATTGATTTCCATCCCAGATGCTTCCGCAAATAAGTCCAAGACCTTCTTCATATTTCTCACTTCTTTTACGGTTGGTTCCCCAAATAACATGATATCATCAACAAATTGCTGATGGGATATTGGCAATTCATTACCCCATAGTCTTAGCCCTTTGATTTTATTTGCTGCTCTTTCTTTTTTAAGGTATCTGGCCAGACCTTCTGCTGCAAGAATAAAGAGGAAAGGAGATAGGGGATCGCCTTGTCTTATTCCTCTAGAAGCCTTAAAGGTTTTCGTGGGGGTTCCATTCACTAATATTGAGAAGTTTGGAGTTGATATCAGACTGTGAACCCACTTTATCCACCTATTCCCAAAACCGAAACTTCCCAAAATTTCTTCCAAGTATTGCCAATTGATTCTATCATAAGCTTTCGACAAGTCTAATTTAATCATCATTCCTTTTTGCTTCTTTGCCTTCAGAGAATGGATTACTTCTTGAGTGACCACTAGACCATCTAGAATTTGTCTACCTTCTACGAAACCGGTTTGTTCAGGAGATATCAGACTGTCTAACAGGGGTTTCAGTCTTTTGGCCATCAGAGATGCAATTATTTTGTAGATAACATTACATAGGGCAATGGGTCTAAATCCCTTAGCATCCTCTGAATTATCGTTTTTAGGAATCAAAGTGAAAAAAGTGGAGTTAAGAGCTGGCCATACCTTTTGGTTTATACGAGATTCTTCTATCAAATCCAGAATTTCCTTTCCCATAAAGTGCCAGCCCGCTTGATAGAAATCGACCGTAAAGCCATCCAGTCCTGGCGCTGTTCCCTTCTTCATGCTCATCACTACTTCCTCCACCTCTTCCAAACTAGCTGCTCTCATTAGGGCTCTATTTTGGTCTTCAGTTACAACCCTTGGAATTGCCATGCAAACTTCCTTTATAGCTTCAGACCTGTCTATTTGAGGTTCAGTCAATATTCCTTTGTGATATTCCATCAACACTTTTTCAATCCCTTCCTGATCAACAATCCTCTCTCCACTCTCGTTTTTGATAGAAAATATTCTGTTCCTTTGCCTGTGTTGTACCATTGCTTGATGAAAAAATCTAGTGTTCCTTTCCCCCTCCCTGAGCCATTTTATTCTAGATTTCTATCTCCATAAGACTTCTTCCTGCTTTCTCCTCTCCTCCAGTTTTCCTAAAATTATCCCTTCTTTTCTGCTGCTTTCCTCTGTTCTCCCTTCATTTATTATCCTTTGTTGCAAAGCTTCCATTTCTTCTTCCAGCTTCTGTTTTTCCTCCATGATATTTCCAAATTCTTCCTTGTTCCATTTCTTTATCCTTCCTTTTAGTTCCTTAAGTTTAAGTTGGAAGGTATGCATTTTTCCTTTTCCCTGTACTGTGCTTTGCGACCACCATTCTTCCATTTTTTCTAAGAATTCCGGGTGTCTAAGCCAAAAAGCTTCAAATCTGAAGGGCTTCTTGCCAAGATTAGCCTTAATATCCACTTCCAGTCTGATCGGCCAGTGATCAGAGCCAAGAGATGGCATGATCTTTGCTTCTATGAATACATCTCTGTTCATAATTGTTTCTGATACTAAGAACCGATCTAATCTGGATGCTATCTGATTCTTTCCCCCTCTCCTATTGTTCCATGTGTAGACTCCATTGATAGTTGGTAAATCAACCAACCTCAGACCATCTATCATATCATTGAACATTTCCATATATTGGTCTGTTTTCCTTATACCTCCCTTTTTCTCTTTTAGGGACCGGATTACATTGAAATCCCCTCCTACAATCCATGCTGTCTCCGGGTGTAGTCTTCGAGTTGCTTGCAAATTTTTAATGAAGTTTTCTCTGTCTCCCGGAGTATGAGGTCCATACACCCCTGAGATGATGACCCTTTCCTTCGTCCCCGCTATTCTTCCCATGCCTGTAAGGATTCTGGTCATACTGGTCCAACTCTCAAAAATTATCTCGTTTGGGTTCCACAATATTGCAATGCCTCCCGCTGAACCGATTGCATCCTGTCCCATGACTTCGTATTGGAGTTTACTATTTTTGATTATTCCTTCCATCTGCTGCATGGTGATCTTTGTCTCTTGTAGGATCATGATGCTTGGCCTGTCTTTTTTTAGTTTCTCTTTCATATATCTCTGCTTACCCTTACTATTCAGACCCCTAATATTCCAGCTGATAATAATCATTTTAAACTCTTGGAGGAGTGGAAAAATACCTCGGACAGAGGTATCACTTTACCTGAGTTTATCAATATTTCGCCAACTGTTTGAATCGTTTCATTCATTGTTTTCCTCCCTCTTTTCCTGCTGCTTTTGCCAGCCCCGCCTATTCCAATCTGACCTTTTTCCTGTTCTCCTGATGTGGTATCCTGTTTTTCCATATTCTCCCCATTCCTTTCTTTATATTTTTGAAAAGTCTCCTTATATAGTTGTTTTTGGCTGTCTGGTATGAATCTTTCGTCCAAGTTTTTCCATTCCTGAATTAGTTGTCTCATAATTCTTTCTTCCTCTACCTCATTTTCTTTCTGACTTTCTGTCTCCATTTGGGATTGGTCCGTTAGTATTTCTATCTTTTCAGTTGTTTGCCTTTCATTCATTTCTCTTGTTCCTGTATCTTTTTCTCTGGTTTCCTTGATTATTTCCATGGGTTCATTTTCTGGATCTTCTTCCTCTACCACTTTGTCCTCGCCCTCTTCACTGTTTTCCTGGAGGATTTTGAACTTGTTTTTACTTTCAATGCTCAGTGATTCCGTTTGTGTCTGCGCTCTTATTCCTTCTTTACCTACTTTCTTCTTTCTGGTAACCTGTTGGAAACCCTTGTCTGTCTCCTCGGTTCTCTCTGCTTCCCTTTGCTGTTCTTCTCTTTTCCTTGTGTATTCTTCCTCCTTGTTTAAAGGGCATTGTCTATATAGGTGACCATACTCATGACATCTTCTGCATCTGAAGGGGATATGCTCATAATCTAATGGTTGTTGCCAAACTTCATCGTGGTATTCCAGTTCTATGAATTCCGGCAGAGGTTCAGCTATATTCATGTATACACACAATCTTGCGTAAGATGTATACTTACCTTTCTTCGTTGCTTCCGCTACCTTGACAAAGGCACCGATCGTATTACCTATCCCTTCCATAATCTCAGGGTCCCAAAATTCCACTGGTAATCCAAACAATCTGACCCAGATCGGGGCTTCCAGCATCTTTTCATTGTCAGGATTGTATCTTTCTTCCCAGTATTTCATGAACAGTCCTGCGTTGTTCATGAAATATGGCCCTTCCTCAAAAACCCTTTCTTTATCCCCCAGATTCGCAAATATTGCTGTAAAAAACCCTTTTTCTCCCAGTTTTAACTCTACATGCCCTTTTGGTCTCCACCGTTGGTAAATCCACCTGTATAGTTCTTTTTCAGTAGGCCAATACCCTACGAACTTGCAGATCAGTGCATGATCTTTCATATAACTGTTGTACTCCTCCAGCTTGTTGTTGGGTATGACGTATCTGGGTTTCTTCTGTGCCCTAGGTAAGCACTTTCCTCCGGTCTTCATTTGCCACAACTTGCCCATCACTAGTGCTTCTTTATTATTCTCCCTGGCCTCATTCTGGATGCCACTGCCGCTTGCCTCTCCTGCAACTATGTTTTTATAGGAGGGGATCTCTCCCCTCCCTTGCCGGTTTTCCATTTTTGCGCTCAGCACCAACTGCTTGAGAAATTTCCGTTCCTGCGCGTGGTTTCTTGTTATTCCCACCGCTCCGCCCCGACTTCCCCTGCTCTTTTCCCCTGCGCTCGCTTCCTCCAGCGCTCCCTACTATTCCACCTGCAAACCCTAGCCCGCCGATCGCCTAGTTTCCATTCGCCTCTTCTCCAACAGAACTCTCCATATTGAGATGTAAGATTATCAGCATTTATGAGATTTAATAGCTCATTGGTTCTCAAATTTCTAGATTTTAGACTAGTAATATTTTTGTTTTTCATGGGTTAACATAGGTATTTTTAAGTGATTCCACTTGGAATAGGGACCTAATACATCCTAGTTAATAACACATTTTTTCCCATCCAATTTGGATTTAATTTTCTTGGTCATTAAACCCTCACCAATTTCATCATTTCATAAGGAAACTTCTCCAAGCTTTTTGAGTGAATTCATCCATCTCCCGACTTTGGTTTTGAGTTATGAATGATCCTAGGAATTTTCCCACTCCATTCCACCCATCACACACCTTTCCTAGGTCTCCCATCACCTCCAACACCTCACATTTTGCTTTCCGCTATATCCTGTAGGTTTCTTGTAATTCCTACTGGATCATCCTATAGGTTTCTTGTAATTCCTACTGGATCATCCTGTAGGTTTCTTGTACATCCTGTAGGTTTTCCTGAAACGGCCTGTTTTGAGGTCAAATTGAAGGAAAACCTCTAGGAAGTCACCAAAAGCCTCCCAAGGGTCTCCCACACCATCCAACCATTTCCTAAACCTTCCATCCAACCTCCAGCATCCTTAATTCACCTTCTACATCACCAAAAGACATTAGTTTGCATACTTGATTTTGCATTCAAAAAACAAAAAAACAAAAATAGACTTATTTCAGTCCCTTTACTTGCACATCAGTGATGTTTGATGCTTCTTACTTCCATTCTTAGATAGTAGCATTTGGTTCATGATAATTTAGCATTATTGCAAAGCATAGTTTCTTGGTAGTTAATTAGGACATGGTGTGATTTAGCATTGAATTTCCATCTCTTTCTTTGTACTTTCTTTCTTGCGATAGGTTAAGGTTCCATTTCAAACACTTCATTTTTAGCAATTCGTTTAGGATTTGAGTATAGTACATGCACTCCATTACATCATAACAACAAAGGAAGGACACATTGTATGTTGTACATATAGTGCTGACACCTCTAGATGAGAGTGTTTTTCATTAGTGTTATTGTGGAGAGAGCTTGTATTTTTGCAGCTCCATTGTATTTTCTTGCAGGGATGTAATTCTATTGATGAAAATAATGAAGATTGGATGTTCAGCTTCTAAATTTTGTTCTACTCCATAGGTCTCTAAGTTTCCTTGGGCTTCGCCATCCCAATAACCTCAGAGCCCTTTTGTATCATTTTCTTTCCTTCTTTCCTTCTTTTCATTGCTTATTCACATGCATCTCTAGTTTGCATTTCTTTCTATTTCTGCATTTAGTATTATGATTTCTTGTTGTAGGAATGAATTAAATGGTTGATGTAAGTTATTTTTCAGGATCACAAGAATTATTTCATCTTTGGAAAAGCTTTGGAAGTTCATAATAATCATTGAGTTGCTTGGATTAGTCTTTTTATTCCCAAATCAAGATTGTTGGACCTCCTTTTTAGCAAAGAATAGTAAATTTATGCTATATTTTAGAGCATGCTAACGAGCTTCAATCAACTTGATTCCACTTACATTAGATCAAAAAAGCATTCTAGTTCATAACAAAAACTACCACATTGCATTTTCACTTTATTTGGTTAGGCATTTCATATATTTACTAGCTCATTAGTTCCCAAATTTCTAGATTTTTGATTAGTAATGCTTTTTTTTTTTTGCATGGGTTAACATAGGTCTTTTTTAGTGATTCCACTTGGAATAGGGACCTAAGGCATCCTAGTTAATTAAAAAAATTGTCCCATCCAATTTGGATTTAATTTGTTTGGTCTTTAAGACCTCACCAATTTCATCATTTCACAAGGAAACTTCTCCAAGCTTTTTGAGCGAATCCATCCATCTCTCGACTTTGGTTTTGAGTTTTGAGTGATCCTAGGAATTTTCAAACTACATTCCACCCATCAAACACCTTTCCTACGCCCCCCATCACCTCCAACACCTCACATTTTTCTCGTAGATGTATCTTGTAGGTTTCCTGTAATTCCTACAAGATAATCCTGTAGATTTCTAGTACATCATGTAGGTTTTCCTAAAACGACCTGTTTTGAGGCTGAATTGAAGGAAAACCTCTAGGAAGTCAATAGAAGCCTCCCAAGGGTCTCCCACACCATCCAAACATCTCCTAACCCTTCCATCCAACCTACAACATCCTTAATTCACCTTCCACATCACTAAAGGACATTAGTTTGCATACTTGATTTTTCACGAAAAAAGAAAAAAGACAAAAACATATTTATTTCAGTCTCTTTACTTGCACTTTAGTGATGTTTGATGCTTCTTACTTCCATTCTTAGATAGTAGCATTTAGTTCATGATAATTTAGCGTTATTGCAAAGCATAGTTTCTTGGCAGTTAATTAGGACATGGTGTGATTTAGCATTGAATTTCCGTCTCTTTCCTTGTACTTTCTTTCTTGCAATAGGTTAAGCTTCCATTTCAAACATTTCATTTTTTGTAATTCATTTAAGATTTGAATTTTGTACATGCACTCCATTACATCATGACAGCAAATGAAGGACACATTGTATGCCACACATATAGTGCCAACACCTCTTAAGTTTGTACGAACCTCAAGTTGATAGTTAAAGTCAGTAGCCTTGGGAGTTGCATCATTCTTGTTGCAATACTGAGGCTCATCACATAAAGAACAATTATTCTTTTTCAGGCTATGCTCAGAGCTAGAGCAAAAAATTGTAATAGTTTCTTTATTCAAATGATTAATGCAAAGAGGCTTGAGGGGTTTTCCCTAGTTGGGTTCCCCTAGAAATCATTGTGTACTTGTGATTTTGCTTGTTGCATGTCTATGCATGCTGTTCTAAATATTGATTTCTATGTTGGCATTATGATTCTGGTATGGCTCTATGTTTTAGATGTTGTACTTGATGGCAACACCCTCAAGTGGCAATGCTCTGATCAGGATCTCAAAATGTTGAAAATTAAGAAGTACGCAGGAGAATAGTTCAGAAAATGCGTACACGCAGGTACACCGTGAAGGAACTGCGGCCACTCACGCAGGTCACCCGTTCAGAGGGTGCGTACCCCCAGTTTCACTTACTTCAAGGCAGAGAAGCACGTTCACGTGGGGTTTCCTATGTTTGGCCCGTGGTATTTAGCCCGCCGCTCTTGATTCTATGGTTTTGGCCCGTGGTATTGTTTTATATTATTATTATTATTATTGAGCCCCATGTTTTTGGGCCCCTGGTATTGGTTATCTATGGTATTGATCCATGATTTTAGGAGGAGCTTGCCTATATAAAGCAAAGGAGATCACTTGGCTAAGTATCTTTTGCAAATTGAATATCTTAAGATCTGAAATATTGGGTTATTGTTTTAAAAGCTTGATCTATATGAAAGTGAAGTTAAAAGCGAATCTGTGAAGGGTGATCTCTCGAGCGCATGATCAGATCTGGGCATCCGACTAACTGTAGCACACTAGTGAACTACAAATTCGGCCCTAATCAGAGGTACGCAGGTGATTAACGGTGCAAGTGCGTGGGTACGCAGAGCAGAAACAGGAGAGCCGCGTGTGTACGCAGAGCAGAAGATGGGGAACTGCATGGGTACGCCAATCAGAAGAAGGAGAACTGTGTGGGTACGCAACACGACAGAGGTTCAGGTGCGTACACACAGTAAAAGTATGCGGCGCGATAGTATCTATGAGTGCGTGGTTTCAGTAGCAGTACGCGACGCGATAGTATCTCTGGGTGCGTACTTGCAGTAACAGTACGCAGCGCGATTGAAGAAGCAGTGCGTGGGTACGCGGTGTAGCAAAAGGCTCTCTGTGGGTATACGCAGGGAAGAAGAAGGTGAAGTGCGTAGTGACGCTGGCCAGAGAAAGAAAAACTGCGTATCTCTCTTAAGATCTTCTGTTGACTGAATTTTTCTGTTGATAAGGTGTTCTGGTTTTAGTTCTGTTACTGTTGATCTAGTTATTGCAGTTGACTGTGTAATTTACATGTACTTGATGATCATTTGATGTTTATGGATCCAGTTGAAAATTTATGAAAAGTGATCCTTGTAAGAAAGAAGTAGGGGGTTGTAGCTCCCTTCCAGGAGAGACTGGAAAACGAGAGAGAGTTGTAGCTCTCTATAGGTTGCAGCCTGTGTACTGGTAAAGGACTGCACCAGTACAAAATCATTGTAAAAAGAGTTTCTAATTTGAAAGAAGATAGAGACATATTGCAGCAGGTGGTTTTCACCCACATTGGGTTTCCACCTTATATCTGGTGTTCTTTGGTGTGACTATCTGTCTTTCTTGTTCATGCTCATTATTTTATGGTACTGATATGCAAAAATAATTCAAAGTATAGATCTGTTAAAAGAACTTGATAATACTGATTCACCCCCCCCCCTCTCAGTATTATTTCCAACAATTGGTATCAGAGCAGGTCCTTCGGAGAAGCTTGATCGCTTGAAGGAAGATCATTCATCATGAGCAACTATGAGAGGGAAGCATCAATCAGGCCACCAATTTTTGATGGGACAAACTTCAATTATTGGAAGGTAAGAGTTACTGCCTATCTTCAATCTCTTGGTACAGAAGTTTGGAATATCATAGATACAGGCTACACTTTTCCTTCAGCTACTCCTACAGATACGGTCGAAAAGAAGAAATATGAAACAAATGCTAAAGCAGTCAATACTTTGCTGGGATGCTTATCTCAAACAGAATTCGTAAAGGTTATGCAATATAAATCCACAAAAGAAATATGGGACAAGATTGTCTTGAGCTACGAAGGAGATGAACAGGTAAAGCGTGCTAAACTTCAAACTCTCAGGATTCAGTATGAGAATCTCAGGATGTATAATGATGAAAGTGTGGCTAACTATTTTCTTCGGGTAGATGAGATTGTTAATTGCATGAAAAACTTGGGTGAAGAAATAAAAGAGGCTATTGTGGTTGAAAAAGTTCTAAGATCATTGTCCCCCAAGTTTTAATCTAAAGTGTCTGCAATAGAAGAAAAGGAAAATCTATGAATTCTTACTATGTCTCAGCTACACGGAATTCTAACTGCTTATGAAATGAGAAAGGGAGGTCCATCAGACAGAAGAGAAGCTGCTTTCAAGGCTTCAGGCAAAGGAGATTATTATGAAGCAAGTCACGTGCCAGAAGAAGAAGAAGAAGAATCAAATTTTGTCAAAAATCTTCAAAGGGGTTCTGGAAGGTTCAGAGGTAAGTTACCTTTTAAATGCTTTGGTTGTGGAAGAGTAGGTCATTATGCTGCAAAATGTCCTTATAAGGATAAAGGAAAGGAACCTGCTAGATGGAACAAGAAACAGAGTGCAAATAAGAAAAGCTACTACACTCATGAAGATAGTGATGGTCTATCAAATAGTGATGAAGATGAACGAGGTAATGACTATAAACTGTTAATGGCATTTGAAGATGATGATTATATGGATGCTATAGATGTGGATAGCCTTTATGAAGAAATTACTAAACTCAATAGATGTATAGAAGAAAAGAATATGATCATTGATACTCTACAATTTCAAATTGATGAAAAGGAAAAACATCTTGAAAAATTAGAAGGTGAAATTGTTGGTCTTAGAAAAGAGATTGAGAAAACAAAAGCTATTAATCTTAAGTTTGTCAAAGGATCTGAAACTTTGGATGAGATTATCAATGTACAACGTTCTCCACTAAACAAGACAGGTCTGGGCTATAATGGAGAAACTTCTCAAGCATCCACCTCAAAAAGTTATCTTGATGCAGCAAGAAGGAATGAGCAAAAGCACAATGGAGACCATCAGGTAAAGCAGGGACGAATTGCAAACAGAGACTATCAAGGGCAATCCGTCTTAAGGGTGAACAAAATCTACAACCAACCACAGGTAAAATCTTCTCAATTTGGTTCAAGAATGGATGACAATAGAAATTACAATCATTTGGCCGGTAGATTTGATAACCGCAAAAGTTTCTTCAATGGACAATGTTTCTCTTGCCATAACTTTGGTCACAAAGCAGCTCAATGTGTTGCATATAAAACAATCATGACTAGAGAAGCTCAAAAACAAAGAAGTATGACCGTGATTACAAAAAGGACCTATAACAACTTTTCAGCTCTTGAAAATGAAGTTGAATGTTCTATTTGCAATAACTTTGGTCATAAAGATTCTGAATGCAAGAGCAGGTTTCAGCAGACAAAGGAACAAGCCTCAAGCACCAAAACATGGAGAATAAAGGAACCACAAACAGAAAGATGTGGGATAACATTTTATGCAGAAGGACAAGAAAATCTATGGTACATTGACAGTGGATGTTCGAAGCATATGACAGGTGATAAAGAAAAACTTGAGTCATATTCTGCTCTAGAAAAGGGAAAGAAAGTTTCTTTTGGAAATGATACTCCTGCAACTATAAAAGGAAACAGCATTGCTCAGTTAAAAGAAAAGGTCAAGGCTAGAAATGTTTTGTATGTTGATGGATTGAAGCATAATCTTCTAAGTGTCAGCCAGATGTGTGATCAAAGAATCGAGGTGATATTCAGATCAAATGGATGTCTTGTTCGCGATCTTGATATAGGTAAAACAGTGATCAAAGGTAAAAGAACTCCAAATAATCTATACATATTTGAAGAAGGACAACAACAATGCTATCTGAGCAAGGATGATGAGCACTGGTTATGGCATCGGAGGTTGGGGCATCTAAGCTTTTCACAAATAAGGAAAGCATGCAAATATCAGGCAGTTCGCGATCTTCCAGATATCAAAATTCCAGACAACACCATATGCAAATCATGTCAGTTTGGAAAGCAAACCAGAACTAACTTTCCAGAGAAGGAAGGATCAGCTAGCATGCCTCTTGAGCTAGTACATACAGATACATGTGGTCCATTCAGGAAAAGAACACCTCGAGGAGAAGAATACTTGATATTATTCATTGACGATTTCTCCAGGTTTGTCTGGTTAGGACTTATGAAGCACAAAGACGAAGCATTCAAAAAATTCAAATCCTTCAAAGCCTTGGTTGAAAACGAATTAGGACACAAAATTAAGTGCCTCAGATCCGACATAGGTGGGGAGTTTACCTCAAATGAATTTTTCGATTTCTGTGAAGAACATGGGATACGAAGAGAATTCTCTACAGCTAGAACTCCTCAGCAAAATGGAGTTGTGGAAAGAATGAATAGAACAGTCCAACAAATGGCTCGTGCTATGCTTGATGAGTCGGGAACTCCCGCAACTTTCTGGGGTGAAGCTGCACATGCTGCGGTTGTTATTCTCAACAAAACAAATGTCCGGGTGAACAACACTCAAACCCCTCATGAGCTTTGGTGTGGTGAGACTCCTTCGGTAAAGCACTTCAATATCTTTGGGAGCAAATGTTATATTAAGAATACTGATGAACAACTTGGCAAACTTGAACCTAGAGCAGATGAAGGCATTCTTCTTGGTTATTCTCCACATAGCAAAGCATACAAGTGCTACAATAAAAGACTTGGCAGAATTGTTGACAGCATTGATGTAGTGGTTGATGAGAAGGGATACATTCCTAAGCAAGTACATCATGAAGACATCGAAGAAGATGAAGGCTACCCTCAAAGACAGAATGATGAAGAAGAAGAACCTCAAGAAGAACCAGAGGAGCAGACAAGAATAGAAGAGAAGACTCCATCCAGATATGTTCAGAAGAATCATCCAGAATCTTAGATTGTGGGACAGAAAGAAGCAGGTGTACAAACAAGAAGAAAAATTGCAGAAGCTTCAAGCTATTTGGCATTACTCTCTTCCACTGAACCACAAAATGTGAAAGAGGCATGCAAAGATGAATGTTGGGTCAAAGCAATGGATGAAGAACTTGAGCAGATCAAAAAGAATAACACTTGGGAGTTGGTTCCTAGACCAAAAGATAAGAATGTTATAGGGACAAAATGGGTCTTCAAAAATAAATTAAATGAAAATGGAGAAGTAATTAGAAACAAGGCCAGACTTGTTTGTAAAGGGTATGCGTAGCAAGAAGGAATAGATTTTGAAGAAACCTTTGCTCCTGTTGCAAGACTTGAGGCCATCCGAATGTTCCTTGCTCCCTCAAGCTTTCAAAACTTCAAAGTATTTCAAATGGACGTGAAATCAGCCTTTTTGAATGGAGACTTGGAAGAAGAAGTATACATTGAGCAACCAGATGGGTTCATTCTTGGAAATGATCCAAATCTTGTATGCAGATTAAAAAAGGCTCTCTATGGTCTCAAACAAGCTCCAAGGACTTGGTACTATCGTTTGGACAAATATCTTCATCAACAAGGTTTTTCAAAAGGATCAGCAGATAGCAATCTTTATATAAAAGTTGAAAATGACAAATTGCTAATACTTGTTGTGTATGTAGATGACATTATCTTTGGCAGCAATGAAGAAGCTATGAGTCAAAGCTTTGCCTTGGTGATGCAGAAAGAATTCGAAATGTCATTGCTAGGAGAACTGACATATTTTCTTGGTTTGCAAATCCAACAAAAATAAGAAGGGATCTTTTTGTCTCAAACCAAGTATCTCAAATAGATTTTGAAGAAATATGGCATGGAAGATGCAAAACCAGTATGTACACCCATGGTCACAGGATGTTGCCTCAGTGCAAACGATGAATCTGCAGCAGTGCATCAACCAACCTACAGATCAATGATTGGAAGCTTACTTTATCTGACAGGTACTCGACCGGACATCATGCATGCAGTTGGAATAGTTGGAAGATTTCAGGCAAATCCGAAAGAGACTCATCTTCAGGCAGTGAAGAGAATTTTCAAATATCTTCAAGGGACTCAAAATTATGGCTTATGGTATCCTAGAGATACAGATCTCACACTTCATGCGTATACAGATGCAGATTGGGCCGGAAGCGTGGATGCCAGGAAAAGCACAAGTGGTGGTGTGTTCTTTATGGGTTCCAGACTAGTATCTTGGTTCAGCAAGAAACAGAGTTCGATTGCCTTGTCTACAACCGAAGCAGAATATGTTGCTGCTGCATCGTGCTGCACTCAACTCCTTTGGATGATGGAGACTTTGCAGGATTTTCAAATCACTTGTACACCACCTATCCCCATCTTATGTGATAACACAAGTGCAATCAGCATCTCAAAGAATCCTGTCATGCATTCAAAAACCAAGCACATACCAATCAAATATCATTTTCTCCGGGAACAAGTACTTGAACAGAAGGTCAAGTTGGAGTATGTTCCTTCTAAGGAACAAGTTGCTGATATACTCACCAAACCATTGCCAAGGGAGACCTTTGAATACCTCAGGAAAAAGCTGGGGGTTGTTGATGCATCATCTTATTGTTGAAACTCTTCTGATTGATGGTTGTACGCATGGGTCATCCGGGGTATATGCGTACAAATGCTGGGTTGCGGATTGGTTGAAGATTGAATGGCACAGGTTCAGGGGGAGCATATAATGCATTGTTGGCATTATGGAGGATGTACAGAAGGAGATCATGGATGCTGCTCTGGTTATAGCTGCAATATGTCTCTATCTCTTTCATGGTCATTTATGGTGTTTGGTGGATTATGGTTCTTCTTTGCAGATCTGGTTCATATTCAGGGGGAGCATGTTCTTAGGGGGAGCATAACCCTTTGCCCTTGATGTCAAAGGGGGAGAATGAAGCTGAATATTTTGAGGTTAAGATTTTGAGGTTGCCATCAAGTCCAAAGGGGGAGATTGTTGGCATTATGATTCTAGTATGGCTCTATGTTTCAGATGTTGTACTTGATGGCAACACCCTCAAGTGGCAATGCTTTGATCAGGATCTCAAAATGTTGAAAATTAAGAAGTACGCAGGAGAATAGTTCAGAAAATGCGTACACGTAGGTACACCGTGAAGGAACTGCGGCCACTCACACAGGTCACCCGTTCAGAGGGTGCGTACCCCCAGTTTCACTTACTTCAAGGCAGAGAAGCGCGTTCACGTGGGGTTTCCTATGTTTGGCCCGTGGTATTTAGCCCGCCGCTCTTGATTCTATGGTTTTGGCTCGTGGTATTGTTTTATATTATTATTATTATTGAGCCCCATGTTTTTGGGCCCCTAGTATTGGTTATCTATGGTATTGATCCATGATTTTAGGAGGAGCTTGCCTATATAAAGCAAAGGAGATCACTTGGCTAAGTACCTTTTGCAAATTGAATATCTTAAGATCTGAAATATTGGGTTATTGTTTTAAAAGCTTGATCTATATGAAAGTGAAGTTAAAAGCGAATCTGTGAAGGGTGATCTCTCGAGCGCATGATCAAATCTGGGCATCCAACTAACTATAGCACACTAGTGAACTACAAATTCGGCCCTAATCAGAGGTACGCAGGTGATTAACGGTGCAAGTGCGTGGGTACGCAGAGCAGAAACAGGAGAGCCGCGTGTGTACGCAGAGCAGAAGATGGGGAACTGCATGGGTACGCCAATCAGAAGAAGGAGAACTGTGTGGGTACGCAACACGACAGAGGTTCAGGTGCGTACACACAGTAAAAGTACGCGGCGCGATAATATCTATGAGTGCGTGGTTTCAGTAGCAGTACGCGGTGCGATAGTATCTCTGGGTGCGTACTTGCAGTAACAGTACGCAGCGCGATTGAAGAAGCAGTGCGTGGGTACGCAGTGTAGCAAAAGGCTCTCTCCAGGTATTCGTAGGGAAGCAGAAGGTGAAGTGCGTAGCGACGCTGGCCGGAGAAAGAAAAACTGCGTATCTGTCTTAAGATCTTTTGTTGATTGAATTTTTCTGTTGATAAGGTGTTCTGGTTTTAGTTCTGTTACTGTTGATCTGGTTACTGTAGTTGACTGTGTAATTTACATGTACTTGATGATCATTTGATGTTTATGGATCCAGTTTGAAAATTTATGAAAAGTGATCCTTGTAAGAAAAGAAGTAGGGGGTTGTAGCTCCCTTCCAGGAGAGACTGGAAAACGAGAGAGAGTTGTAGCTCTCTGCAGGTTGCAGCTTGTGTACTGGTAAAGGACTGCACCAGTACAAAATCATTGTAAAAAGAGTTTCTAATTTGAAAGAAGATAGAGACATATTGTAGCAGGTGGTTTTCACCCACATTGGGTTTCCACCTTATATCTGGTGTTCTTTGGTGTGACTATCTGTCTTTCTTGTTCATGCTCATTATTTTATGGTACTGATATGCAAAAATAATTCAAAGTATAGATCTGTTAAAAGAACTTGATAATACTGATTCACCCCCCCTCTTAGTATTATTTCCAACATTCTATTTTGCAGAATAGTAGAGTAGAATTATGTCTCTTGTTTTCAGTTTGAAATCTTGAAAAGTTACAATTTCTATCAAATTCTACATGGTATTAGAGCCCTGAAATCACATTAGAACTAGTATTTCAAATTTGTCCCCGAGGAATTTCGAATTTGAAACTTCATTGTATTGGTTTTTTCTTCATATTTGGGAGAA
Source organism: Pinus tabuliformis (assembly GCA_031772625.1). NCBI lineage: Eukaryota > Viridiplantae > Streptophyta > Pinopsida > Pinales > Pinaceae > Pinus > Pinus tabuliformis. Next base: position 1,033,753,066 of record CM062815.1, read on the forward strand.
TGTCTTTCAATGGAATGAGATTGGGGTATGCCCTGGAGGGTATCTTGAATTTAATAGCCTGGAAGGATCAAATGGAAGCAGTTCTTGATGATAATGGTGTGTTAGAATATGTTAAAATTGACATTGTGAAACTCCAACAGTCCAATGTGAAATAATTATCCAAATGGAAGAAGGATGTTGCAAAGGCCAGGAAAATTTGTTTGGAAGGTGTGAGACCATGTGTTCTCAAATATCCATGGAAAAGAAACACCATTTTCAATGTGGAAGACACTGACTGAGCTATTAAAAGATAATAGTAACCATAGAAAATTAGCCCTGAAAGACAAATTTCGAAACATTAGGATGCAAAAAATGATACCATTCCACAATATCTCTCCAGATTCACACAAGTTCGATATGAGCTTGGATGGGTTGAGGTGAATGTTGTAAAAGATTATCTGATGAGCCTAACTCTTTTAGGCCTTCCAAAATCTTGGCACAACTACCAAGACTCTATGAATGGAAGGGGAAAATTACCAAATTGGGGAAGGTTGTGGTTCAATTTGGTTGAAGAAGAGTTCAAGAGGAATACCAAAGATGGAACATCATCAAAAGTAGAGGATGAAGTGACTTTCTTGGGAAGGGGAAGAAGGGAAACAAAAAGAAGACCCAAAGTAAATCTGAATCCAGTGAAAATATTTCCAAGAAGAAAGAATTGAGAAAGATAAAATGTTTCCACTACCACGAATACGAGCACTATGCAACGAAATGTCTACACAAGAAGTCAAACAAGAATCCTTCAGGAGAAGTAGGAGGTGAAGCACTGGCTTTACAATTCAAATTAAACTTCACCCTAATAGCATGCATTACCATAACTATTATGGAGAGTGTCTGGTACCTTGATTTCGATGCCCCATTCCATATGACAGGGTGCAATGAATTTGTCAGTAGCCTGGAGGAGTGGGATCTCCAGATGCATATTGAATCGGGGGATGACAGGAGGTACATTGCTATAGGAATTATCACTATCACCATTGAGAGGGGGAAATCCTCCCCTCTTCACCTCAAAGATGTTATGTTTGTACTTGGGCTAAAGAAGAACCTGATCTCTGTGGCAGTATTGGAGGATAGAGGCTATGTTGTTATTTCTAGTAAAGGGAAAGCCTTTCCGAGACACATAGCTACAGGGCAAGTGAATTAAATTGGGGTTCAAGTGAAGAACCTATACAAACATGAGGTGAGAGAATACATTGCATTGAGCAATAAGGCCAAAAAAGTATAGAGTCGAGATGTTGGAGAGCTATGGAAGAAGAGATTGGGTCATCTACACCATGATGCCTTAAAAATCATGCAACAAATTACCACTGGTTTCCCTAAAGGATCCCTTGACCAGCTGGATATCTACAAAGGTTTTACATTGGGGAAATATGTCAAATCCACCTTCCGTGGCCGAGATAATAGAGCAGATGCAATCTTGGAGTGAGTCCACTCTAATGTTTGTGGACTGTTTTCTATAGCCTCCACAACAAAACATAAGTACTATGTAATTTTTATTCATGATTTATCTAGAAAATGTTGGATTTTCTTCATGAGGAAAAAGGATGAAGTGTTTTCCAAATTTGTAGAATTTAAATCATTAGTTGGGAAGGAGACTGGGAAGAAGGTGAAGGCTCTTAGGAGCGACAATGAAGGTGAATTTGCTTCAAATGCCTTTAAGGATTTCTATGCCGAAGAAGGTATTCGCAGAGAACTAATAACACCCTATAACCCACAACAAAATGGGGTAGGTGACAGGAAGAACACGAGCATAGTGGGAGTAGCAAGAGCCATGTTTCATGATCAAAGGCTACCATTACATCTATGGGTGGAAGCATGCAACACCACAATCTACTTGCATAACTAGATTCCTCATAGAATACTTGGTATGATCACACCATAGGAAGATTTCTTTGGGAGAAAGCCTGATGCGTCTCATTTTAGAATTTTTGGAGCTTTATTTTATTGTCATTTAATTAAGGATTCAAGGAATAAACTTGATCCTATAATAGAGTTGGGAGTTTTTTAGGATACATTGAAACTCCACACAATTACCGAGTGTATTTACCTTCATTAAGGATGAGAGTTGTGAGGAGATATGTCAAGTTCGATGAGGATAATGCCATGAAATGCTCTCTAGAATGAGAGATGAGTATCCAACTGGAGTAGGAGCTTATAGCTCCAAAGGAGGAGCCTTAGGATGCGCTTTAGGAAGTTATGGAGTAGCTACAAATGGAGAAGAAGAGAGGATGTCGAGTGGAGACACCCACTTAATCAAAAACATCCATATAAGGGAGAAATAGAAGCAAATAGTTGACAGATTGTTGCAGGATGCTAGGGAGAATGTGGGAGCCCTTACATCAGTATGCAAGTAGAGGATGCCACTTGAGAGGTACACTGGTTACATGGATCTCGTGAAAGAGCTCATTACAACAAAGCCTTCTTCATTTGAGGAAGAAGTTTATCAACTGGTGTGGGTTGATGCCATGGTGGAAGAATATGATTCCATATTGAAGAACAATGTATAGGAGGTGGTGCCAAGACCATAAGGTAAATCAGTGGTTGGTTCCAGATGGATCTACAAAGTGAAGCATGTAGCTGATGGGAGGATAGAGAAATAGAAGGCCAGATTTGAGGCCAAAGTATTTTCTCAAGTAGAGAGAGTTGACTATGAGGAAACATTTTCCCTTGTGGCAAGGTATTCCTACATCATATCTATTCTTACATTAGTTGGGCAGATGGAGTGGAAAACCCCCATCTTACAGTGTTGTTGAGGATGAAATTTACATAGAGCAACCAGAAGGATTTGAGAAATATCATTGAGAGTCACATGTGTTCAGACTCAGGAGGGCATTGTATGGTCTCAAACAGGTTCCCCAAGTAGGGTACATTCAGATTGATGTTATCTGAGTGGATTGGGCTTCACCAAAAGTGATGCAAATGTGAACCTCTATCACATTATGGTAGATGGTAAGTTGCATATTCTTTTTTTGTTTGTTGATGATTTAATATTGACAGGTGATGAGAAGTTGATCTTCTCTTGCAAAGAAGATCTTACAAGGAAATTTAAGGTGAAATATTTGGGATTAATGCATTACTTCCTTGGGTTGGAAGTATGGCAAGGTGATGGTGAATTATTTATTTCTTAGGGGAAGTATGCCAATGAAATACTTTAGAGATTTCACATGGAGAATTGTAAGCCTATGTACATACCTCTAGCTACAAAATGGAGGAAGTAGAATGCCACTTCAGGTGAAGAGGTTGAAGGTACCATTTACAGAAAGCTTGTGGGGCCTTTGATATATATTGTGAACACAAGACCTGAAATTTTCTATGCAATAAACCAATTTATTCAAGCTATGGTGAGGCGTACCAAGTTGTATTGGAAGGCATTAAAGCATGTGTTACGGTACCTCAGAGGCACTACTGAGTATGGGTTATGGTACAAGAGGACATAGGAACTGAAGCTCCAAGGCTTCATCAATGTAGATTTGGCAGGGAGTCTATAAGACAGGAAAAGCACCTCAGGTGCTATCTTCGGTGTTGGATCCATAACTATTTCCTAGTACAACAGGAAGCAGAGGTCTATGTCACTCAACTCAATAGAGGCTAAATACATGGATGCAAGTCAAGCAACATGTGAGGCTATATGGATGAGGAAAATACTTGTGGGCCTTTTTAGTTAAGAGATGGATCCAAAAATGATATTTGTGATAATTAGAATTGCATTAAGCTCTCTAAGAATCTAGTATTGCATGACGTGTCCAAGCACATTGATATCTGGTATCATCATTTGTGGGACTGTGTGCAAAGGATAATTATTTTGCTACAGTACATTCCAATTGAGGAGCAATATGTTGAAACCTTGACAAAAGCATTGTCAGGAGGTAAATTTGAATTCCATATGTGCAGGATAGGGGTGGTGAAAATTCCCTTTCTTGCTAAGAGGGAGTGTTAGAAAATGTATCAAGAAAGGCTCAATTTGAATTTAGCCTTAGTCAAATTGAGTAAATCAAATTTCCACATCAGCAGGACAACTTGGAGGAAATTAAATAATGTGACACGGCTCTTATTACTCAGTTAGCTCAATAAATTCGAGTTAATGGGCTTGTAGTTAAATCATGCATGTGTGATTACTAAATTTTAGCAATCTAGTTCAATTATTTTTAGTTTTATTCAGTTAACTGACCTCTAAGTATTGATATAGTTAGTTGAAGGTTAGTTGTACAATGGGACAACAATCTAACTCAAAGATCTATCAATTAACTGATCAATTAATCCAAAATAACCCATTCATACGTGGAATTCGAATTTCTCAGCTGGAATGGAGGAGACAAGGCTAGTGTAACATGAGTTGTGTACTATTTGAGTGTACAATTGTGTCATGCAATCAGGTGATCAATTCCTTGGGAATTGCACATGGAAATAGGGAATTCCCTATTGTTTAGAAGCTCGAATTTTATGAGTATTTCCCAAGGAAATAAGAAGCTGGAGAAGGAAGAAATTAGCTAAGTGTTGGCTAGATTTTCTCATTCAACGAAGAGAAAAATTATTCCTTTGCAAGTTGTGCCTAGAGTTGGAGAAATAAATTGTAATAGTTTCTCTATTCAACTGATTAATGCAAAGAGGCTTGAGGGTTTTTTCCTAGTTGGGTTCCCTTAGAAATCATCATGTATTTGTGATTTTGATTGTTTCATGTCTATGCATGTTCTAAATTGTGATTTATATTCCACAAATTAGTAGAGTGGAATTGTGTCTCTTGTTTTTAGTTAAAAATCTTGAGAAGTTGAAATTTATATCAAATTTCTACATCATGGGTGTCTATGGTGTTAATGAATTTGTAAAATTAACAAGAAGGAATATATTTACTCAACATACTTACAAACCAGGAAGCTCTTAAATGTGTATGTGAAGAGCTTTTAAACCAAAGATCCTCCTCTCCTCTCCTCTAGCTACAACTTTCCCATTGAACAACTTGGTAACTCCATAGTCATGAACAATTGCAAACAATAAATATAATTCATTAATATCAATTCGAATCAAAATAGATGAATCCTTGAAAAAACAAAACTGTATTAAAGGAAAGAAAAAGAATATGAAAAGATTAAAACTTGCATATTTAACATCAAGTCGGTGTGTTATGTTAGACTAAATTGATATATAGAAATGGATTACACTTCAATTAAAAATTCATTTGAGATTTATAGTTTTCATTAATGTTTGAATGCATAATTAGCTGTGGAAAAATCAAATTCTCTATTATTAATTATGGAAAAACCTACTTATTATTTTATAGAAAAACCAAAACTCCTTGTTAAGTTATAGAAACATCAAAATTTAATATTAATTTTTTTTTTTATTATCGTAAGGATTTATTGGACTATACTTCAACTTAACTTTCCAATTTTAAGTGTTAGAGCCATTATTTATCTAAAACTTAAAAGTGAAGTAAGTATTTTATTGATATAGTATATATGTGTGTGTGGCGGGGGGAGATTACATGTAAATGTAAGTATATTATTGATATATTATATATGTGTGTGTGGCGGAGGGAGATTACAAACAAATTTTAAATATACCTGTCAAATTGATGTTTAAAAAAATTAATTGTCATTAATGATGTTTAGATTTTAAAAATGCTAGTAAATACCAATTAAAAAAGTGAAATATGAGTAAATACCCATCAAATTTAACTATTTCTCTTGGCACAATTTATTTTTTTCGTATGGACACTGTTACTAATGGCTAGATAAAAAATATAAACAAGGATAGGAAGGATTCCATTCCTTCTTCCCAACACCTAGGATAACCCCAATTAACTATGTGTTGTGTGTGTAAAAATTCATAAATTAGTTATAATATTCATTTTGTTAGTTTGTATTTATAGATATAAACATGGTTTTTTTATTATTATATATAAATAGGATAAATTAATTTAAGTATTTATATAAATGTAAAAGTGTGTTTTTGCAAAAGGAAAAACTTGTAATTTCATTTCATTTTTTGAAACAAAAGGAACAAAATTAATTTTTTGTAGATGATAAAAACATTTAGTATGAGTTGTCTTATGGCTTAGAAGTATATGAAAACTAAAAAATGAAAATACAAAGGAGAACATTAAGTGATATAAAAATCACTTATCTTGCCTTTTTTTCCTTTCTTTTTTTGGACTTTCTACCAAACCCCTAGAGAGTGATCGACATGAACCATTGCCAAATCATTCACATTTGTCTCTCGTGGGTGTTCTTTGTCTAAACCATAATTTTCTAAAGCATGAGTCTCTTTGTTCTCATCATCTCGTCCTCTTTATGTGACACATTTCTCTATTGTTCTAGTTCATGTATTGTTTCTTATTTTGTACCATTCTACTTGTTCTTTGGATTTTTACGATGTACTTGAGTGCTCCCTTCTTCTTGGTTTGATGGGTTTTCTATGATTTCCCCTTATTCCTCCTCCATTGTGAAGGGTTTGAAAGCTTTCCATCCTTTTGTTTTGTGATCCTACCCCTCTTTTTTTGGGTGTTTTTTTCTCAGGGGCATGTGCCCTACAAATGTATTATTTAGTAACATGAGTGACATCTGAATGTCATATTTTCATATTCTAGTAGTTGGGTCCACTATAATTTTTTATGTTTCAGTTGAATATAATCATGTAGATCTTTACATATTTCTATATCTACATAAATTATGGAAAAAGTAAATGGCCCTAATTTCTCCATTCTTTTAGAGTCCAACTTTTTAAATGTCCCTAGAGTGTTTCCAATATCCTTGAGAACATTGTGATGCCAAAAAGGAAAGGGAAGAATTGGAAATCTCACCCATAATGGCATTGTTGAGTCCACCATTTTTTTAGATTCAAAATCTGGGAACCAAAGGGTGATGAAGAGCCCTACAATTCCCCAAAACCAGGGCCCTTCTTTCAAAACTTTCTCAAAATCTTCCAAGTTTTCGAATTGAACAATGAAAAAAACTTTGGAACATAGGTATATATCATAATTTTTTATTTAGGATGTAAAATCATATTGATGTAAAGAATCAAACCTAGGCCAAAACCCATTGAATCTATAGATCATTGCCCTGGAATGAAAATAAAATAAAATTGATTTACCTCTATTAGGTTTACCTCCATGGTGGGCACATTTTATTGATGTTCAAAAATATACAACCCATGATTGTATTATGGCAGTTTTGGTGGATTAGAACCCTTACCTCATGCCACATCCTTGTAGGAGACTAAAATTCTTGGGATATTGGTGTGACAACCCTGATTACTATTGGGAGCAGGATCCCCCAAGGGCATTTTTGGGGCTAAAAACCCATGTTTGACTTAAATTTTGTAATAAAATGGTAAAGTATTCGCATTTTGTGGTCGTAGAGTGAAAAGGTGTTATGTGTGATAAAGGGTAGTCCGCCCTTAGTTTTGTAAAGTAAAGTTGGCTGTAAGAGATCTACCCATGGTCCGCAGACCATAGGATTATATAAAAAGAGCTAAGCTCTAAGTAGTTTTAGGAGACATAGAATGATGAATAATGTAAGGGAGTCGTAGCTCTGAAGTAAGAAGTCTAAGTCTTGGGTCATAGCGTAGGTAGAGGCTCTGCAGCTAAGTGCGCAGAGGCCTAGGGTAGAAGTCTGTAGTTGAGTGCTCGGACCCTTGCAGCTATATGTGAAGGGTGGATAGAGTTTGTAAACACTTGGAAGATATTAATAAAGAAAGATATTATGCAATTTCTGTGTCTTTGTTGTGTTATTGCATCTTGATATGTTATGTATGATTTTCCTTTATTATGCTTATATGATGCGTGAATGAATACAAATACATTGGATAAATGAACATGATCAAGGATACCTGTTAAGCAATGTTAACTATAATTGGTTGATAAGATAAGAAAATCATCTAGACTAATTGGGGAATCTGCACAACATGCTGCCATAATAGTGCGAAAGTACCTAAGCAGTCGGCTAGGGCTGCGTGAAGGTCAATAATACCCTTTCGTGGAGGTATTAAAGGATAGAATAGAGGGCTCACCTCACAGGCCCTAGAGCAAAGCAACCTATGCGAATGTAGAGATAGAGGGAATTAAACGAGATCACAACCATCTTAGGGTGCAGAAACTTGGTTCCAGCATCCCCCCATACTTTTACTGGTGAGACTTTGGTCCACGCTCCGCGGGCTGATGCCAAAAGGGCCAGTAGTGTAGGGATTTGTTTGGCTGATTAACACTGAACTTGGGTTAGGCCCCATCAAGCCAAAAAATGGTTTCGTTTCTAGGACCGGAATCTACATAAGAGATGTGTGATGTCATATCACTGGAATCCAACTAAGAAGGAGATCAGAGACTGGTTGGATAGGAAGATCCATGAAATTCTGGCGTAGGAGAACAAATCCCGTGACTGACAAAGGAACAATGGTTGGACAGATACTTGTATACAAAGATCCATGAGATCTATTTTTGCTCCTTCGCTATTGAGCTATACGAGTGGATCACGAAGCTAGTAGATAACCAACAAAGGTGGAAACTTGATGGTCCTATTGTGTGGACCCCATAGTTAATACAAAAATTGGAAGCATCAGAGGATAAGATTGCCTGTGTTGTTGATCATTGGCTCGATCACATTGTTGTACCTTAAGAAACCAATTTCTTGTGTGTAGAAATTGTGTTTAAGACATTAATGATTATAATGATTTTCACTTGTTTGTCACTTAAATGTATGTTGTGTTCTCAAATAAAGGACCCGGGAGACTTGGTTTTTAACCCTCAATACTTAGGTGACATGAAAATATCAGAACACCATTTGATTGCTGAATATAAATGATAAATGAAGAAAGCTTGAAGAAGTCAGAGACAATATGTTGTTTTACACAGAATATACTATTTGTGACACTTGGAGAAGTTAAAGATAATATGTTGTCTTACACAGAAACTACTATCTATTACTTAGAAGAATTGTAGAGGTAAGAACTTCAAGTATAGGAGCGCTCTTTTAAGATTTTAACTTCATTTACATAAGAAAATAAATACCTGCAACTTCATTACCATACTTAAAGGAAGAAAACATATGATGACACATAACAGAGAAGACACAAAATCATACACAACAATGTGTGGAAAACTTCTAATTCTTTCATTAATCAACAATTGTATCAGGAATACAATGGCCTAGTATCCAGGTTCTCCAAAGTTCGAACCTCTTCTCTATAAATTTTCCTCCTTTTATACATTATAAGACAGTTGATGATCACCAAAACTGTCAAACTACTTAACTATTTCCCTAACTGTCTAAAGTAAAAATTATTATAGCATATTACACAGAAGGTAAAGGACACCTCATTCTAAAGAAAATAAAATAACAGGAAGTAACGGAAGTTAGAAGATGATGGCCATTCTCTGTTTTCATCTGTATCTTTGATCCTTAATGGAGCAGTGGATGAAGGGTGAAAGGCTTTGGAAGCACTACGGGGGGTAAAGAATGTATGGGAGCCTCAACGAGGTTGAACCCCCACAGTGATTTCTGGCCACACATTTTGGTCAACCATGCCAATGCCACGGTAAACTGTGGGGGTCAAGATTTGACTAACCTTTGTGCTCATTGCTTCCTCGCAGCACACCTTAAAGTACTTATCAAACTATCGCTTGATCATGCTTCTTGAACCTGCATGACATTTAAACAATGGGTCGGGCCCACGGAACTTAAAATAATTAACACTCTGATTCATAAAACATGTCATGTACACCTTTTCAATGCACCTTTGACTCCCTTACAGACGTGATAGGAAATATAAACTACCAGTTAATGATCTATCGGGTCCAATTTTAGTGATAAAATCTGATTACTTTTCCACCCGATATCCATTGGATCCCATCTCTTTCGATGGATGGATGAGATTGGCTCAGACTTCAGTGAATTTAAACTGTGTTTGATACACCGTCGCATCCAATCTCCGAAATAAACCCATTATAGTTAACTTATGCGATTACCGTTAGATCTATGGCTTGTTGATCGAAAGACCCAGATCTTCTCGCGGGTTTATCACTTTCAAATCCATTGAAGATATAAAATCAGCCATTTCTTTCATATTTTTGATTTTATAAAACTGAAAATAAAACTTAAATAACAATGGACAATGGATTATACAACATATGGCTCCACCTGGGGATAATGCTTTTTCCATAGAAGCACTAAGAACTGCAGATTAGTGCCTTCACCTCAGGCATGGAGTCATATATTGCTTAATCAATTTAAATTTTATGGCATTTTTATATTGATTTCACTCTGGTATCTACAATAATTGGATGCTTGTGCTTTGATATAAAGGTGTTGAGAATCATAGATCAGTAGCCTTAGTAGGGCATGGAGTCAGAAATTCTGAAAACCTTGAGATTTGAAAGACTAAAACCTGACATTCTTGAAATTTGAAAACTCTGCAAATAGGCTTCCAACTGGGACAGTCACCCTTATTTATCAACTAAAATTAAATTGAAGAATGCAACTGAAACCAAATGCTCAACACCTGAGATTATTTATGTATGTTTTTCTACCTATGTACATGACTGATCTCAATCAGGGGAAGTCAATCTTCCAATGGTACCAGGTTAGCATTTGAGTGCTTGATCTAGAATCATTCTGCCAGTGAATTTTGAAAATATAATTAATCCTAAATGGAAAATAAACTATGCATAAGGGCAACTCACAAAAAAAATTAGGAATATATCCACAAAATGGTATGTGTAGGTTGTTAAGAAATTTCTCCATGTAATCTGCCACAGGATCTTCAAAAGTATAAGAAAAAATATGGTCCTGATAAGTTCCAAAAAAGAAAGTCTCCATGTATGAAGGTTCTTGCTAGTTTTCTTCTCTATGCCCAACACCCAACTGATGAACTTGAAGACCTTCATCCTGTGAAACACCTGTTCTTTATTTAGAATAGGATCCATCAAAGAAGCACTTCTACACCCATTATGTTTGCATCTCTGTATTTACACAGGCTGAAGTAAGCTGCCTCTGTTTATCTTCAGCCAATTCTGCATTGTCATGCAACATGAAGCAAGATAAGTCATCTTTTTCCTGACTATATACAGGTGAATTACTTGCTTTGTTATTTGTGATTTTTCTAATAAATCTTGTTTCTCTGTACAACCTCCTTTCTTCCCTAGTAAAAAATGGTATGACAACATAAGAAAATTCTAGCTTCAAAACACCACCCAATTTAGCCCCCCATGACCTAGATAGTAATATTCCAAACCTAGTAGGGATATCTGCTACCACTACATCCATTGCCAAACTTTTGGCTAGAATCTGGGCTAGTGAGACCACCACATCTTTAATGCCCCCCAGACACTTGACTTTATGTGAATCAAAAGAATACAAGTCTTTGTAAGGTTTAGTAACTTGTAGGTTTAGATGTTTCATCATTGATAATGGCATAAGGTTATGTGGGGCTCCTGAATTAAACATATAATTGTGCAAGAGTAAATCATGAACAAATAAAGAAATGTAGAAAGGGGGTGTTGAAGAATCTACCTCCTCCACATGTGAACCAAAAATCACTACTGTTTTATCTTCTTGCAAATTCACAATGTCATTTATATTGACATTTTGAGATAGATTGATAAACTCTATAATTTCTCTTTGATAAGCTGGTGTTTTAACCAACTCTATGAGGGGTACCTGAATTCAGGTCTTTTATAACTCTTTGGTAACACTAAACACATGGCTCTATTTAATATTCCCTTCATTCTCATCTTCACTTTTCTTCATGACTGAAATATCTTGTGGAATGGAAACAAGTTTCTCTAAAGGAATTTTTTCACTTTTGTCCTAAGAAAACTCACCTTGAAGCAGTTGAGTCTTAGTACTTGTATTATGCTACTACTTTCCTTTATTCAATTGTTTTGCAAGCTATGGTTCTTGTTTTTGTGGAGTCACCTTTTCTAATGGAGCTAGAACTTGTTGCTCACCTTCATCTTCCTGACTTCTACATCTTTTTCTTGATCTCAAGTCATATTTCTTATGTAGTTATGCCTGCATAAAATCAGAAAACCGCTTCCAACATTTGTCAATTTCATTATCATCATAGGTGACATCTATTTCACTATCTTCTCCTCCCTCAACACCTAGTTCACCTTAATCTACTGCATACAATGTGAAAATATGGTCATCCTGATCCTTGGAATGCTCTGGTACTCCATCAAGATCTCCATCTATATACAATGGTGCTTGAATATGATCTTGATATTTTTCTCCCTCTGTAAAATTTGCAGGGGTTTTGTCCTATCTTGAGGATTGAAATTTCTATTTTGCTATACTTGTCTCTAAGAATTCTTACTCTTTAATTCTAATTTAATCAATTTATTTGACAAATTTTTAATTACATTATTCATATCCTCTAATGTTTGATCTTGAGAGGATTCTACTTTAGCCTTTCCCTTACCTTGGATAGGCTGTGTATATGGTGTTTTACCTGCAGCCACCAAATTTTCTTCTATCTGTAATGCATCCGTTTGGATCTGATCAAGGGTTGGGGATCTCCTCTCCCTCAATGTAAATCCAAAATCTGACTCAAAAGCCCCTGTAAAAGTTATTTTGCACTAGCTGGAGGGGGCTTAATCTCCACTAGAAGACAATTGTACAATTTATAAATATTCTTAGATGAATTCAGCAACACCTTCATCAAATTTCTTCTTGATAGCATTAAACTCTATGAGTGAATACCCATGATCTCTTTTTTCTCCCCATCTCTGGGTGAACAGGTGCTCCATCTCTTCCCAAGAAGGAATAGAGTTATTAGGAAGTCCTTTAAACCATTTTCTTGCTTCTCTATCCAAGGATTGAAGAAAAAGTCTTATAACAACATCCAGATGTTCAACATTTAGGTTTTATGCAAAATTACAAAATACTGATGCATGATCCTTTGTTGTTTGTTCATCCTCCCCTGTGAAACGAGGAAGAATTTTCAAGTATTCTTGTGGCATTTGATTCAACTGTTGTGGAAATTGAATAGGCACATACCTATTCATTAAAAACGCAGGTGCTACCATATTTTCGCCTGAATTTACTAAACCCTGATTACCAGCAGATGTGGAACTTGACTGGGGAGTAAACAGAGTGTGTAGAGGTGGTAATGTAGTTATAGGTTCAGGCTGAATAACTATACCAGATATTGAAAAAGAAACAAACTCTAAATACTGTTCCTGACAGTCGGGTTCTTGGATTGAATTGGATGTAAAAGGTGACTCTTGGTCAATAAAAGATGAATGTGAAAGATGTGATGAACTGCTGCCTGGTGCAGACAGTGTAGGACTTGGTGTAAGTGGAGCTTTAGGCCTTCCAAACCTCTTGGAAACTAGCCTTTCAGAATCTGAAAGGGCTTGAACTTTTTGCTGTGAGGTGTCTGACCTTGTATGGGGTCTCTTTGGAGTGAGAGTTATTGCTTTTGTACAAAACAACCAAATATTTCATCCTCATTGAACAACTACAGGAAAATATTGAAAACCCAGGGAAAAGTGTTCTTGTCTTCTCTCCTTGGCAATGATTCCTATTAATGTTGTACCTTAAGAAACCAATTCCTAGCTGTGTAAATTGTGCTTAAGACATTAATGATTGTAATGATTGTCACTTGTTTGTCACTTAATTGTATGTTGTGTTCTCAAGTGAAGGACCTGGGAGACTTGGTTTTTAACCCTCAATACTTAGGTGACATGAAAATATAAGAATTCCATTTGATTGCTGAATATAAATGATAAATGAAGAAAGATTGAAGGAGTCAGAGACAATATGTTGTTTTACATAGAATCTACTATCTATGACACTTGGAGAAGTTAAAGATAATATGATGTCTTACACAGAAACTACTATCTATAACTTAGAAGAATTGCAGAGGTAAGAACTTCAAGTATAGGATCACCCTTTTAAGGGATTTTAACTTCATTTACATAAGAAAATAAAGACCTGCAGCTTCATTACCATACTTAAAGGAAGAAAAGATATGATGACACATAACAGAGAAGACACAAAATCATACCCAACAATGTGTGGAAAACTTTTGATTATTTCATTAATCAATAGTTGTATTAGGAATACAGTGGCCTAGTATCCAGGTTCTCCAGAGTTTGGACCTCTTCTCTATAAATTTTCCTCTTTTTCTACATTATAAGGTAGTTGGTGATGACCAAAACTGTCAAACTACTTAACCATTTCCTTAACTGTCTAAAGTAAAAATTATTACAGAATAAGAAGATAAAGGACACTTCATTCTAAAGAACATAAAATAATAGGAAGTAATGGAAGTTAGAAGATGATGGCCATTCTCTGTTCGAATCTATATCTTTGAGCCTTAACGGAGTAGTGGATGAAGGTTGAAAGGCATTGGAAGCACTGCGGGGGGTAAAGAATGTATGGGAGCCTCAACGAGGATGAACCCCCACAGTGATTTCTGGCCGCACATTTCGATCAACCATGCTAACATCACGGTCAAATGCAGGGGTCGAGCTTTGACTAACCTTTGTGCTCATTGCTTCCCTGCAGCACACCTTAAAATACTTATCAAACTATCACTTGATTGCGCTTCTTGAACCTGTATGACATTAAACGATGGGTCGGGCCCACAGAACTTAAAATAATTAACACTCTGATTCATAAAACCTACCGCGTCCGCCTTTTCAACACACCTTTGACTCCCTTATGAACCTGACAGGAAATATAAATTACGAGTTAGTGATCTATCAGGCCCGATTTTAGCGATAAAATCTGATTACTTTTCCACCCGATATTCGTTGGATCTCATCTCTTTCGATGGATGGTTGAGATTGGCCTAGACTTCAGTGAATTTAAACTATGTTTGATACACCATCACATTCGATCTCAGAAATAAACCCATTCTAGTTAACTTATGTGATTACCATTGGATCTGTGGCTTGTTGATTAGACAAGCCAAATCTTCTTGAGGGTTTATCACTTTCAAATCCATTGAAAATATAAAATCAACCATTTCTTTCATATTTTTGATTTTATAAAATTGAAAATAAAACTTAAAATAACAATGGATAATGGATGCTACAACACGCGTCATAGGAGGATTTGTGATGCAGGAGCATCCAGACTTAGACAATAATGTGATTGTATGTTCACATGTTGTGGCTAACTAGAGATGAATTTCATTGACCTAAGTGGTCAAAAGCCAGTTTTAGTAGAGAGGGTTGGATCTCTTGAATTAATATTTATCTCAATTATTGTAATAATTATAATATTGTGTTATTTTTAGACTAAGAGATAAGTTTTTAGTATAGGTGTGTAACAGAGCTTGAGAATAGAGATTTAATTATTAGATTGATTAAAATAGGGATCGAGTTGTTAGTGTAGTTAGGATAGGATTTGATTCGTAAAAGAGAAAAAGAATGTAATTATAGAGATTAGATGATTGAGGATATAGTGATTAAGTGAGTGTTTTATGTGACAAAGATAGGGTTTGAGATTGAACAGAGGTCAAACAAACTTTTGTAATCAAGCCGAGAGGGCCAAGACTCTGTAATTTCCATTTTGTTTAATAAATGATCAAGTGTGGTGTTGCGTGTTAATCCTGGTGCAGAAGTTCATTCGTATCTGTGTATCGGCGTTTTGGACTTAATCGAGTATTTTCCCCTATTTTAAAACTCCGTTTCTAAATTGTGGTCAATTAGTGTTAAAGGTTAATAGTGTGGTTAAGCACTAAACCTTTCCATGAAGCACATGTATTAAAATTATGCATTAAGAAAGTGGGTTGTATTTGATAAGTGGGAAGTGGTATCTCACACGCCCGAAAGGAGGTAAATGGTATTGTTCCAAGTCCAAGAAATTAACCTTAGTGGCGGACATGTAGCTGAGGAAAATCACTTTTCTTGCACGCTCTCGATTTGATATCGACTGTGCAAGAATCCGCGTGAGATTGCATGACTGCCATTTGATTGGACAGGTCACTTTGACGGTGAAGATCGTCTGGCTAGTTTACGAGCGGATGATACGATATATGTTGGATCTGGGGAAGTGAGATCAACAGTGCAGATTGAAGCACTCGGTCTGTGGGAAAGCCAAGGTGGGACCGTTGGTGATTGGTAAGGATAAGCGGTACCCTTAGAAGAAAAACACATAAACAAAACCTGTTTCCGCACAGCTGATTGGTTATAAAGTTAAACATTTGTCTAATTAAAGAGTACCACCTCATTGTTTCATCAACCTCTTGTGTCAATTTGTGACTAAATTTGCGGTTGACACCTCAGTCAGCTACAACAAGGCAGAGAGACACTTTTTCAAAGGACTGCAAGGTAAGTACGTAACATTTTTGAATACCTGGATTAAAATGTTATTGTGCGAAAAACAGGTTATGCAGCTACCTTGATGTTTGGGACTACGAGAAGCGGAAAAACTTACATGAATGAAGGAAAAAAGGGTCTGGAGTATAGTCCATCGATTTCACCTCCATGAGGTGATAAGGAAGAAATAGCGAAGGTTTCTCCATGAAGTGCTACTCAGTTAGTAAGACAAGGATTCCCGTGAATACCACCTCCACCAACACTGTTGTTGGGAAAAGTATCCAATACGGAATGACCCTATCCCACTCTAAGGGTGATAGTACCTCAGCAACAATCAAAGCAAAGCTATTTGAGATTACTTCTCTATGGGATGTAAAAGAGGGGAGAAAGAGATCCACTAACCGATGTCTTTCGCTAATGATTGATCCAATCTTCTCTCTTTGCTGCTTGCTCCCAGCTCCTTGCTCTTTCACTGGCCCAGCTACACCAAGATCCTGCAAAATGGCAAGAGAGGGAAACTACAAGAAGCATACATTCATAATTGATTCAAGGATTAGAATAAATCAAATACACAAGTATAACAATACACCATTGAAACACATGCATATAGAAGAACCTCAAATGCTTTATTAATGGAAGAAGTAAAGTTCAGGAAGTGATACAACCATAAGAGGCCCAATCCAGCATCACCTCCCAGTAGAAATAAATATCCTCTTCACCTCCTTCAAAGCAAATCACCCAATATTTCTAAACTCAAACCAACAGCACTTCCTTACATTCACCAGATTCTAGCCCCCCTAGACCTCATGAGAGAGCTCTATATATAGGAGTTTTGGAGAAAGGATGAGTCAGCTTGAGGCTGGCATGAAGCTGACTAGTGTCCTCTCTCACTTCAGTTATTCTTCAGTTCTTGAGTCCACTTGGAGGTTCTTGCTTCCACTTGGAGATCTAGACCCTCTTACTCATCACCAGTTGAATTCCTTGATCCAAGTGTCATTTTGGAAGCTTCCTGGGCATTGACACCTTGAGGAATGACTGTGCCACATGTCCCAACTCGCCCAGCGCAGGTAGCCTTCTTTGCAGTTGACATTCAGCGCAGGTAGACAGTGTAGCTCTTGACATTCAGCGCAGATGCTCAGTGGAGCAGTTGACATGATCCAGAATTAGCTTGTTTTTGAGTGTTTTCAGGTGGAGAACTGCTATTCAGTGTTGTGGTTTGCTGACCTTGTTCCTCTAGGGGTAGGAACAACATGTTTAGGGACTTTGGATCCCTTAGATTATGGACATTTCATGCTTCATGCTGTAAGGCACAAAAATGTCTATAACAGTTGCCCCCTAAAGTATGAGGTCGTTTATCGGGTGAAATGCTTTATCAGGAGGATCCGAAGTTCATTCAATCGTTGAGAGGTGACCTGTAATAAAATACAATACAATACATTATTTTTCATTCTGCTTTCATGATCTAGCTGAGGCGGGCATTCCCATGCTCAGCTTTATAAATTCATTTTGGTACATAGAACAGACGATCGTCTGATAGTAGACTGATAATTCTCTGCTGAAATTATCATCCTTTGAGTAGGATGATCATCTGCTGCAATGATGTACATGTCAAATGTCTTTATATTTCCTGAATATATATCGCAGCCCGGATGGATGAAACTAGATCCAGGGTCTTCAAACTCGTTCGATCTTCACTCTAAGTACAAGTCGATCCATGTGAGAATTGCGCTGAAGTCGAACATGGAAAGACATCGCTTGATTACTGGTCAATGATGTAAACCGTTAACAAGCGCGAGAGGAATCACCGATAATGATAATGACCCTCAAGGTACTGCAGTACAATTCACGTGGTGTGAATAAAGGACTTGGCATCGAACACCACGCAAAATCTTTCGGTCGAAGGTCATTGATGTATACCTGTCACCGGAAGTGAGAAACTTGCCATTGAGGCATGCAAGCTTCAAAGTACTGGGGGGGGTGTTCCTAGATCAACTTCTTGGATAATGAGCTGAAGTCGACAAGAAGCGATCCGTCAAAGGAGGGCCTTAATGAATTCCACATCAGTGACACGGAACAGAGCTAATGATTTTAGTGGAGGTGAAAACAATCTGTGACATATGATTCAGGGTGGCGATCATGGATGTATGAAGGATAATGTATGGCAGTGGATGGGACACGGTTGACTCTTTCTGAACAACATCTCTTGAACATATAACGACACTGATGCGATGGATCGGTAGCATTACCCCAAATGTGGATGGTTTGGCGAGACCATGGTGATGAGACCGGTGAATGAAACAACCCAACCCGATGTGATACGGAGGAAAAGTGTCATGTTCAAGAGCAACTTGCTACCATTAAAGCTTTGAGGTTCTCCCAATTTTTCCCCAGTCATTTCTGACCAGTACCTCTTTATTTTTGTCAAGCTTGAGGAGGATAACATATGCTTGTTCTATAACCTGCCCTTCGGGCAAGCCCATCGCTATGTTTTAACGAGCCTAGCGATAGGGAAACTCGTTCTCGTCTAAAGACAAGTTTGTCGCTATTTAATCATTTTAACGAGTCTAACGACAAGGAAAACTCGGTCCTTTTCATTTTTAGAGACTCTGAAAAGGTACAGAAAGTTAACTCCAAAATTCCTTTTTCGTCATCTAATTCCTTAAGTCCGAAAAAGTATAAAACAATACAGAAGGGATGAATTTTCGATAACTTTAACGAGCCGAATAAAACAAGCGCTCGACCTTTTTGTGCAATAATCCCTCAGGTCCAAAAAGATTAAAATCTAGAGGAGGGATAGCTCTTCCGGTCACTTTAACGAGCTGGAAGGCCAAAACTCGGCAATCTTTTCATATTTTACGAGTCAGTTGAAAAGAGCTCAAAGAAGACTCGTCTTTTGAGGAACGAGTGATAAACAGGGATAGCAGCAGATTCCAGGTACAGGTTGGAATTTTCCAATCACGGCAGTGTCACAAGGATGGCTAGGTGAAATCACTCTTCGCAGCTGTTCCTCAAAATGGGTAAACAATCATATGGAGGTGAACGATCGGCCAAATGACGGTGGAGGTGGCAGGTGAAAACACGACCAAGGCTTTTTATGGCTGATAAATTTACGATCACAGAGGTTATTTACCGGAATAGGTTCATTTTTTATTTAAAAATGAGCTTAAACTCTGGGGGAAACATTGGTCACTGCTTTTATTTATTTTTTAATGAGCATGAAGACCGCGTTAAAACTGCTCGGATCTTGCGTTTATTTTTTAACACGCATGAACTTTATGCTAAAACTGCTCGATATACCAGTCATAAGATAAGAAATGTCTCCTGTGAGATCTCTATTTTTTAAGGAGTTTCATCTTCACTAAGCTTTACTCCATATCCTTTCTTTATACAAGTTCAGAAACGAATAATCCAAAAAGCAGATAAATAACCGCTCTTTGCTTGCACTCCAAAAGGTTTGCATGCCCCCAGGTATAAAATACAATTTCAAGACTGCCCCTCCTCTCCCCCACCTCTGTTTTTCTTTGGGTGTTCACAGCTACTTGTCGTCTTGCCAGTCTAATGTTAACGATACTTGTCTTCTTGTTATTTTTAATGGGTCTTATGCGATACTTGTCTTCTCGTCAGCCCAACTTTTAACAGATCTTTTGCAAGATCGCAAGAGAATAGCTACTTGTGACAAGAGAGCAGCTACTTGCGACAAGAGAAGAACACTACTCAAAGATAAAACATTAATGTTATTGAGGGAGGCTTGCCTCTTTCTGGTTACCCAAAGATTGTTTCGTTAATCTTTCAAACAAAACATTTCCTTGGCACTGTCTACCGAAATAGACAAGGGTGAATGACTGTTGTCAAACACGTAACCTTGACAAAAGAATCCTATTCCAGAACAACCCCTCTTCCATCCACGGACGGGGTACGGACTAGTCATACTCTCTCGCGGAAATTCTACCTTATACCTAAGGTTTCCTCTGCCCGAAGCAGACCAGGATGCATGCCCCCTGGGTTCCAGTCCCATCTTTCCGAATCACTCGCACTCATCGGGAAGGAGGACTAGGGGTGGAGACATTTCTTGATTGAATAGACCATTCAGGGTTGGTATTTGACTATTTGCGATGCGTGATCCCGGAAATGAAAGTTGGTCTACGAGCTTGACCATTCTTCCTTCGTGTGGAAAACACATTACTCTAAAGAGTGAGGAGACTACAGCTCCCATGCAATATATATAGTCTCGTCCAAGGAGTAGGTTATAATCCAAGGGTCCTTGAACGACCATCACGTTCATTTGAATGGTCTTCCCTTTCAATGTAACAGGCACATTGGGGAGGATCCCTAATGGTCGACTGGTTCCTTTATCGAAACCCGAGAGATTTCTTATCTCAGGTAAAAGCGCCGGGGAACCTAGTGTTTTCCAAGCAATAGAGGAAAGGATACTCACAGATGCCCCTTCATCAATGATAGTTCCAGCCATTACCATTCTGTAAATTTGGACTATGATTCTGAATGGTATACTGGCTGGTAACCGCGGTCTGCCCAGTTGGTTCCAATCAAAGGACACAACTAGGTTGCTTGGTGGTGGGACCGAATATACGGCCGGATATGACCCTGACGATGTTCCTTCCTGTGATAAAGGAATGGGCGCATTGCCCTGATGCTCGTCAGAGTCTGTGTTGATGAAAAGAATCTGGATGGTGTCATCCTTATTCTCTTCAGTGAGGGTGTCATTTGAAGATGAATTTTCAATGACGGTGTCATTTGAAGATGAAACCTCTGAAGGCGGAACCGGGTCAACTGCCGTTTCGACCTTTGGACTTTCGTCCGGTCTGGATTCAGTAGGTTCGTTTTCAATGACTGACGCTTCAGCTGACCACTTGAGCGGGCCAGCTGTATTCTCAACCAACGAAGGACTTGGCACGAGTTTTTTGTATCCAGGAGGAAGTCTCAACGGTGAAACCGGACGATCTTCCAAAACTCTCTTCGCTTCGTCTAAGAAGGGACAACGGTGGATGGCGTGATCGCCTTCACACAGTCTGTAGGGGGATCTTGCTCCCCCTCTTTGTCTTGAACCTTCACTTTCGCTGGCTGACGGTAAGCATTCAAAATGGCTATCAGAGGTTGATGCTCCCGAATTGTGCAAACGAGGGGACCAGTCCCTTAGTATCCGGGGAATACAGGGACAATCTCCATGGAAGTGGTCTCCTCTACATATGACACATGGCGATTTAGGCCTGGTCTGTGCTGTGTGTGGATTTTTGTCAGATGTCTTTTGCTTGCCCCCAGTCGCCTTAGGCTCCTTCTTCTTCTTCTCTCTCTTCTTCTTCTCCTTCTTCTCCATGGGAGCTTGGCTTTTACCGGCTCTACCTTGCGAAGATGAAGGATTGGAGGAAGAGTTATAGGAAGTAGTAGGCTGGTGGGCAGCTCTAGACTGATCTAACTGTTGACTCGACTGTTCAGGAACCATGGTGTTCTGAACTACATTGGTTGAGAATAGCCAAACTGGCAGGCCAATTGTCAGTCCTGGAAGCGACAATGTGGCCATGTGGGGCGCACAAACTTCTCCCCAAGAGGAGAAAGGACTAGGATTCCCATCATGGGGAATTCCTTGATTGGGGTGCTCCATGTTCTCAACCTAAAGATCAACGCAGGAATAGGAGGTGATTATGTTCCATTTAAAATAAATTTTATAATGACGCTTTAGACACAACTTGATTTTTCACTTTTTAAGAGTCGAGAAAAAGCTAAAGATGACTCTAGTCTCCTTCGATGTTTTAACGAGCCCGAAGTGACAAATGCTCGGATGGACTTTTTCAGTTATATAGTTTGAAAAAGGCCAAAAGAAACTGCTCTGGAGATCTAGGCAGAGGGTGTGCCAAACTTTTCACAAAACCACAGAATACGTTTTACGGTACGGGTGGTCGATCTTCGTGAATGCTGTGTTCACTGCATTGCGATCAGTAGGGCGGCCGACATGGTTTCCTATGGATAAAGGCTTTGTTCCTATAGGGGTCTCCCAATATATACGCGACGGTACGTGGGAGCACAAGTCCGTATTGATACTTATCGCTTCACCGTGGAGGAATCACCCAACCACTCAACGCTAAGATATCACGTTTAACGACGCCGGAACACGTCTCTAGCTTAGACCTCTATGTGTTTCCGTTATGTTTCAATGCGTTGTTATGTAAATTCAATTCATTTTAATGTTGATCTTGTTTAGCAGTTTGCCTTTATGGATCACCACGAGATGTATAATACAACTTCCTAAATGTAGTCTAAGATGATAAGCAAGCTTTCAACTTTGAAAATCTTAACTACTGAGGGAAAAGAAAGACATCATCTTTTCACACAGATCATAGAGCACACACTAATGCACTTTTTCCTAAATCAACATACAAGTTGTCAAAATGCACATGCACAATGCAGGTATTTCTTTTCTCTTTCTTAATGTTGATGTAATACAAAAAGAAAGCTGTTGTATAATTTTGAATTCAATTTCAAGTGAAAGCAAACAAGCTTTTGTCCAAAATCAAAAGACACCTTAATATTTACTTGTTTCGACACTAGGAATATATAAATTCAAACCATATGACGAAAGCAAAAACTCAATCAGCTATGAACAACAAACAAACTAACTCTTAAGATCAAAACGACACTTATCACAGGTCTAGATCTAAGAGGCCACAGCAAGACTAGTTCACTTTTCGTTATGGGAAACTGCAAATGGCATAAGAAATACACAAAGAACAAATACAGTTTCTTTATACAACCGAGGCGGAATAGTGGCAAGGAAAGTTGGTTTCAGATAGGCACATTGACTGATAACAGGCTGCAAAAACAAGGATGAAAACAGGGCAATAAACAGCAAGGAACCCCAGTTGCACAAGGCAAAACTGGTTCAGCGCAGGTAGTACACTGTTAGTTTGACATTCAGCGCAGGTAGCCCCTTCGGGACCTGCGATGAAATGCAGACTGCCTTCACAGTGCCTACAATGAACAGAGAAACTCTCGTTTCTCTTGGTTTCCGGGTCACAGATTGCTAAAAAATTCACAGTTTTTGGCCAAATCAGAAGCTATCAATCAAGTACACACTAAAGGATGATTAGGAGGATGAAAAGCTATCACTAAGAGCTATTAAGAGTCCTTGTGGATCAGCTCTCCAAATCATAAAAAGGCCCAGAAACTGAGCTAGAGTAGCTGCCCTCTACTTTGCATTTGAAAGATTCAAATGCAGTTCGATTCGGTACTCCCTGTGTTTAGGAAATGAATAGCAAAAACACAAACAACCAACAAGATACGTTCCCCAGCGGAGTCGCCAATTTGTTGTTGGGAAAAGTATCCAATACGGAATGACCCTATCCCACTCTAAGGGTGATAGTACCTCAGCAACAATCAAAGCAAAGCTATTTGAGATTACTTCTTTATGGGATGTAAAAGAGGGGAGAAAGAGATCCACTAACCAATGTCTTTCGCTAATGATTGATCCAATCTTCTCTCTTTGCTGCTTGCTCCCAGCTCCTTGCTCTTTCACTGGCCCAGCTACACCAAGATCCTGCAAAATGGCAAGAGAGGGAAACTACAAGAAGCATACATTCATAATTGATTCAAGGATTAGAATAAATCAAATACACAAGTATAACAATACACCATTGAAACACATGCGTATAGAAGAACCTCAAATGCTTTATTAATGGAAGAAGTAAAGTTCAGGAAGTGATACAACCATAAGAGGCCCAATCCAGCATCACCTCCCAGTAGAAAGAAATCTCCTCTTCACCTCCTTCAAAGCAAATCACCCAATAATTCTAAACTCAAACCAACAGCACTTCCTTACATTCACCAGATTCCAGCCCCCCTAGACCTCATGAGAGAGCTCTATATATAGGAGTTTTGGAGAAAGGATGAGTCAGCTTGAGGCTGGCATGAAGCTGACTAGTGTCCTCTCTCACTTCAGTTATTCTTCAGTTCTTGAGTCCACTTGGAGGTTCTTGCTTCCGCTTGGAGATCTAGACCCTCTTACTCATCACCAGTCGAATTCCTTGATCCAAGTGTCATTTTGGAAGCTTCCTGGGCATTGACACCTTGAGGAATGACTGTGCCACATGTCCCAACTCGCCCAGCGCAGGTAGCCTTCTTTGCAGTTGACATTCAGCGCAGGTAGACAGTGTAGCTCTTGACATTCAGTGCAGATGCTCAGTGGAGCAGTTGACATGATCCGGAATTAGCTTGTTTTTGAGTGTTTTCAGGTGGAGAACTGCTATTCAGTGCTGTGGTTTGCTGACCTTGTTCCTCTAGGGGTAGGAACAACATGTTTAGGGACTTTGGATCCCTTAGATTATGGACATTTCATGCTTCATGCTGTAAGGCACAAAAATGTCTATAACAAACACCACCTCCGACCTCACCACCATCGCCTCCAACATCACCCGTACCACCTCCACCTCCACCATAGTTTAGTATGGAAAATAAAGTGAAGATGCCTTTGTTCAAAGGCCTGGGAAATGAGGACCCAAACCAATTTTGGTTCATTGTAAGGGCTATATGGGAAGCTCAAGGTGTTACAGATGATCATATAAAGAAGGTGACACTAGTTAGTGCTCTGCAAGATTGCATGCTAACTTGGTATATTAAGTACTCTAATGACAACCCGAATGCTGGAGTGGCAGACATCCAAACAAAACTGAATATAGAATTAAGTAGGCCTAAATCTGAGGCACAATTGATTGTAGGATTCAAAGAAATCACGATTCAACCAGGTGAGATGCCTTGGGAACTAGATCAAAGGTTGAAATGTACAATCCATGGAGCCAAGATGAACCTAATAGATAGACAACATCACGAGTGGTTTGTTGCTTCACTCTTGCCACACTTAAGGGTTGTGCTGTCATAGCAGAATATAACCACTCAGGAAGAGGCCTTAGAGAATACCATAAGACTACATGAAACTTTGATGCAAGATCCAAATCTAGGAGTTCAACAAATCCATGTGTAGTTGAAGAATCTGTGCCTTGAGATGCAAAGTCTGAAGTAGGACAAGACGGTTCGATGAGAGGTGTGTAAGGAGGTATGGTGCTTGAAATGCAAGAGTCTAGGGCATGAAAAGGACCATTACTTGGTCTTTGAGAACTATATTGCAGGAGGGGGACCAATGCCTTTAAGGCCAGAAGCTCAAGTAGGACCTAACGCAAGGCCTACATTATGGTGCGCTATCTGTGAGGTAGCCGAAAAACATGCCACAGATAACTGTCACTTGCTACATAAGTTTGTACAGACATCGCAACAGCTGTTCTGCAACTTTTGTAGGTTAGTAGAGCATGATGAGCATACTTGTAGGAGCTATGAATTGATTATGGATAGAACTCTTGCTTATAGGGCTCAGGCCGAAAATAGGCCCCCTGACCAGAGCACATGGATGGCATGGACAAGATTTTAGGGGTGTAGATGAGGCCAAGGCGGAGGACGACCTGGAAGAGGTCGGGGACAGTTGATTTGCTACAATTGCGGAGGGCTAGGACATTATGCGCTCGATTGCACTAACCCAACATGTCCGTCGTGCAAGTATTGCACACTGTTTGATCATGAAATGGAAGGTTGTCCTATGCCGATAGCTAGGATATGTGACAAAGGGGCGCTACCACCTCTGTCGACTCAGAACCTGCATATGGTGAAGTTTGAGCCGCACGAAGAGGATCCAAATGTAAATATAGTCCTCAAAAGTGGAATCGCGACAAGAGATGACAAGGGGAAACAACCAGAAGATAGCACATGGGTTCGCAAAGCTCCAATGGAGGAGGTTGAGTTCCATTTGGAGCACACACATGAAACCTCCATGGAGGCTAAGAAGAGCTTCGCTGAGGCCTCCACCTCAGGAAGCAAGAATAAGCCCGAGTAGGAGATGGACTTATATATTCTCACAACTTTCCTAGAAACCTGTTTGAAGTTACTGCATGATAGTAAGGCTGTGAAAGGGTTACAAGAGCTCATCAATAAATGTGCTGGAACTGCACCGGATGAGCCGTGCATAGTACAAAAGATTGGCAAGCATAAAACAAGGATGGCACGGGAGATGAGACTGACTGTGCAAATAGGAGAGTATGAGATGGATCAAGTTATTTTGGATCTGGGGTTAGACCCAAACATCCTATCGAAGCAGACTTGGAAATTAATGTGGAGACCCACACTGCAATGGTATCTGATTTAGCTAAGGATGGCCAATTAGAAGAAGATCATTCCCATGGGTGGCTGCAAGGGGTGACCGTGGACATTGAGGGAGCGAGCGCGCTGGCTGATTTTGAAGTAATAGAGATAGTGGATGATAGAAATCCCTATCCTATTCTCCTAGGAATTGAATGGGCCACTGATATGAATGGGGTAATCAATCTGAAGAAGTGGAAGATGATCTTTGAGAAGAAATTGCTATGCATAATAGTACTTATAGATCCTGCTGAGGGATCATGCTATACGGAACCAATCCACGATTATGAGAGTGATGATGATTTGGACTATATCTATAGGATAACAACGCGAGATCAAGATTGGGTGAATCCCACCGCGAATGGAAGAATTACATGGGATCATGAGAGTTCCTGCACTTCATACTCCAATGAAGAGTTAGAACACTGGAAGAACTGGTTACATGAAGTGACTATGCTGAACTACAACATGATGACCTGATCGCTGCACTGTTTGCCCTCAGGGGTAAGAAATCTGCATAGTTATGATGGTCTGAATAAGGTAGATATATTTTTGGATGCATTTGAGAGGGACGTACCAGAAAAGCAGCGCTTCCAGGCGTTTGACTAGGCCTTGCATGCTACGTGTGCAAGATGGTGGTGTACGCGTAAAGGAAGCCTTGATGATTGGCGTGAATGCAGGAGAATGATGAGAACTTGCTTTGGGAAGATGAAGATGCGAATGACAGATAAGTATGAAGGGCAGGATAATCCACGCACGCATTTGGCCAATTGGACACAGGCTGGCGGAGAAGGCTTGGATCATCCTATCACGTTCGCAAGCTGAAGATTATTTAAAGCAGAGAAGAACTATTCCACCACCGAGTGTGAAGGGCTAGCCATGGTGTATGTGCTCCAGAAGTATAGGCACTACTTGCTGGGAGGCCATTTTAAGATGTATACGGATCACTCCACGCTGAAGTACCTGGTCAACAAGCTTGTGTTGGAGGGGAGAATCTGTAGGTGGCTCTTATTGTTCTAGGAGTATTATTTTGAAGTTATTGTGAATCCTAGACAACTAAATGCAGGACCAGACCATCTGCCATGCATTGAAACAGGGGAAGAGCCCACTAAATTGGAAGAAAGATTTCCTGATGTGTAGCTATTTGCAGTGTGCATCGCGGATGGTCATTTTTAGGATATAGTACATTTCCTAACGATAGGTACTCCACTGGAAGGATACACTGTCCAGCAGAAAAAGGAATTAGTGGTGTGTGCAACAAATTTCTCTGTCATTGCTGGGCATGTGTATAAGATGGGGAATGATGAGATATTGTGATGGTATGTACCTAAGTTTGAAAGAAGCAGCATCCTCATTGACACTCATGGGGGAGCCACGAGAGGACATTATGTAGGGAGAGCAACCACATAGAATATTCTACGCGTAGGGTTGTGGTGGCCAACCTTCCATCAGGACTCAAAAGCATATTGCAAGGCATGTGATGTGTTTTAAAGGATTGGTAGGCCATCACGGAGGGATGAGATGCCTTTGAATCCAAAAATGACATTGCAACCCTTTAAGAAGTGGGCGATAGATTTTGTAGGACCCATTCAGCCATAAGGAAAGACAAGATCAAGGTACATTATAACAGTAATGAAGTATTTGACTCATTGGGCAAAGGTGCAACAGTGAAGGATTCCACAGGCGTGATTGCCATGAAGTTCCTATTCAAGCATGCACTAATGTGATTTGGATGTCTAAAGATCTTGATGAGTGATCATGGTACACACTTCCTGAATGAGACGATCAGCGTGTTAACGACGGAATTTCAGGTATACCACCAAAAGAGCACACCTTATCACCCACATGCTAATGGGATAGTGGAGGTGCTCAACAAAGTGCTCAAAAAGGCACTGAACAAGGTTTGAAATGCTCAACGAAGTGATTGGGACCTACGCATACCTGCAATATTATGGGCTTATCAAACAACATGCAAGAAGTTGACTAGACAAACCTCCTTTAGGCTTGTCTATGGGGTTGAAGCAGTAATGCCTATGGAATACATCGTACCTAGTCTGCACATAGCAACGCTCACAGGTATGATGGATCACGAAGCCCTAGAGGAGAGGCTTGCATAGCTGGATGAGCTTGAAGAAGAGATATTTTTAGCTGGATTTCAACAACAGGTCTAAATGCAGTGCGAGAAGGCATGGCATGATTGACACATTAAGCTACATAGTTTTAAGGTAAATGAACTGGTTTTGCTATATTATAGTAAGTTTGATAAATTTGTAAGGAAATTATGGATGCACTAGTTAGGGCCTTATGTTATTAAGGAGATTACCAACGGAGGAGTGGTATAACTGGTCGAATTAAATGGAGAACCCTTCCTAGGAAAGGTGAATGGAAATTGCTTGAAGCCATACACTGGTGGTCTGACCATGTGACTAGATGAAGGTGGCACAATCTTATCACTCCAGGTAGCTGAAAGGAGGCGCAGGACTATAAACTGCAATTCCTAGGTTGGGGAGTTACACGATTGGAAGATGGTGCGGAGAAAGGGAGTGTCACTGGGTCGCGACAGTGTGGAGGGAGCTGTGCTACCCAGGGAGAAATCATGCAGGTCGGCCGGAAAGTGACCGTTACGGTCATTGTTCATGAAAATACGGCATAAGTGAGCCCAAATGGAGTGGGTGGCTTGCATTTAAGATGAAATTTATGGCTTAGGTCCTTGAAAATATGCTGCCAATCTGGCATTAATGAATCGATTTTGGGGGGAATGGTTGGATTTGAATTCAAAATGCCCTATAAATTACAAGTGGCTGTCTTGCAAGAAACAGTTGGAATTTTGAGAATTAAGTTGGTGAGCTCTGAGGTGCATATGAATCGTGAGAAATACGAGCTTTTGATAGCTACCGACGCATTTGAGACTTTGCCAATGGACAGACAGGAATTCTTGCATAAGATCATGTTTGCGCCCCTAGAGGTTATAAATACCGAGCAAGTAGTAGAGGAGCCGACACGGAAATGGACATAGAATCAGAAGTAGCTTCTCTGGAAGTGGTCGAAGTATTAGTAGAGGTCCCTAAATTGCTACTAACACTAAGACCGAAGCCAACCCCCAACTAAGGAGACTGTGAAGGAAAAGAAGGGCAAGCAGCCTGCCATACCGGTGTGCGCCTTGCAAAGGCGAAACTCACAAAAAACTACTACACAGGAGAAAGGCAAGTCTATAAACCTAGAAGTACAGGAGGAGGATATCGAAGACATCCCGATGGACAATGAGGATGTGGGAATGGAAATAAAGGAGGTTGAAACCCAGGGTGCAGACCTTATTACACGGTTGCGGAGTATGTCCCTCTATGCAAGCCTAAGTGCAAGGTCCCAAAGGACATTGATTAGAGTAAGACTGCCCTGCAAACCCCTCTGTTACTGAATGAAATTGCTTTCAACGGTCTGCGTTTGGCACAGGTGCCACTACTGAAGCTTGAAGACTGAGACTTAGCAGACCACGAGAAGTTTCCGCACCTAGTGGGCGCACCTGATGCACTACATCATAGACTAAAATATGGGAATGACCACGTTGGAGCCATGGAGGTGGCTCAAAGGAGTAGAGAAGGCAAGATTTCTCAACCTACTCTGGGTGCCGCACTATAACCACACCTCGGTGATAGTTTTGGTCATCCAGTAGCTGCTGTGCTTGGTGCATGATGGGTGTTTGTAGCTGGAGGAGCTAATACCCATCACAGATATGCTAATTCACCAAATAACACGTCTTCCATATACAGGTGAGAATCTAGCAATGATATTTGGCGACAAGGGCGGCAAGCAAGCTCTCGTAGAGTCAATGAAGGAAAAATTCAAGCTGGTGAAGAAGCTACGTGGGTATGCTATCTCCAGCATCTACGACCCTGCTGTGAAGGTAGAAACATAGATCCTTGTAGGGAAGGTGACGCAAAAATGTCGCGCTGATGAGGTGCCAACACTTGTCGTTGCGCTCGACAACAATGCACGGAAGGGGTCCAGTTTCATTGGTCAAACTAACTTCGCAGAGAGTTCCTTGTGAACTTCCGTGAAGCACAAGAGAAAAGAAAGACACTCCACTATGCGTGGCTCTTACTTTTGCTAGTAGTGTGGGAGCTACCAGAGGATAGCCAGTTCCCTTCGATCCTGCCATACCTCCCTAAAGAAGTGAAGTACGCTTCGCTGTAGGTGACCAAGGATGCGCAACAAGCTCAAGATAACAAGATGTTCTAGATCTTGATGGAGATGAATATCAGGATGGCCATAAATCGAAAGCCATGATTGTCGCCCATGGTGTATGCTAACCTGCATAGCTATGTCGAGTTCAGATCCTATTTCCATCGAATCTCCATCAGGGGGCAGAAGGACCCTACGTAGAAGTGGTACGACTTGCCGTATCTAGCCACAGGTGATGCCATTGATGTGGTGCTTGATCAATGGCCAGTGGAGTGGTGCACTACCACAGACTTGGCAGTGGGTGGAAGCAAGTTTGCTTCACAGAAGAAGAAGGAGGAGGCCAAGTTGAAGATGGCACAACTGGTAGAGAAGAGGAAAAAGGAGGCCACTTAAAAAGACCCAGACAGAGCAAGCAGGAAAGGAGGCAGGAAAATAGACAGGTGGCATAGAGTGGGGCTCTAAAAAAAGTGTGCGGTCACCTTCACCTGAGGCTGGAGAGGAAGACACATAGCAGCATGATGTGGCCCCTTAGGAGATGTCCGCTCGCATTAAGCACCGAAGAGAGCTGGAAAAGGGAGGGTCCAGAAAGAAATCCAAGGAAACCAAGACCTCGCTAGACCCTATCACATTGACAAAGGGAAACTTACATGATATCGGTGACACAATCAGAGATGTCACCATGGAGGCCCTGTAGAAATTTGAACAGTAGCAGCAGATCATACTAGGGGTTATCCAGACTAGGTTGCAGGAGTTGCGGACCTGCGCATCGCAGGTTGGTATGGTGTCTACCAGCTTGGCCATCAGCACTTAAGAGGCTACTGATATGCTGCGCATGAAGGCTTCCAGTGCAATAGTGCTGCTGGATGGATTACTGACCACGAACAATGAGGCTGACAGGCCCATTGTTAGTGCCTTGAAGGGAGTTGGGCTAAACCTGGTAATGCTTCCGCACGAAGCACTCCACCTCTTGCAAGATGGCGTAATTGCAGAAATGAGGGCTCGAGAGCACCGTGCCCTCCAGGTGATTAGCAAAAAATGGATCAACAATGAACAGATGGACCTATAGAGAAATGCTGCCATCGCCGCTGAGACCGAGGCAACCAAACAGAGTAAGTAGATCATGTAGGTTGTTGAGTGTTATATACATTTTTGGGCACTACAAACCTAAGCATAAATGTCCATAAACCAAAGGCTCCTAAGTCCCTAAAGGTGTTGTTCCAACCCCTAAAAGAACAAGGTCAACTAATTACAACATCTCCCAGAAGTTCTCCATGAGAAACTACTCAGAACTGGTCAAAACTGGACCATTTCACCTGCTCCATAGGCAAAGTGCATTGCATCCCACCTAAATACACACAGTAGCTGCATTACATGTCAAAAAGCCCTTCTATGGGGTGCAATGGGCGAGAAGGGACAAATGGCAGGGTCAATCCACGAGGTGGAGAAGCATGGAATCTTCTAGAAACTTCTCCTGTGACACTTGCCTCTCTGAATTCGATGAGGGATGAGTAAGAGATCATCAATCTGCAAGTGGAATCAAGAATTATCAGAGGGGAGACACTAATAAAATCTCAAAAGCTGACTCACCTCCCTTGCAGAAATCTATATATGGATCCCTCATCCTAGAGATCCAGAGGCTGGAATTTTTGTATCTTGTAAGGAAGTGCTACTGGTTTATTGGTGCAAAATCATAGTGTTAGGTGATCTAAGCTTTTCACGAGGTGAAGAAGGGCTTCTTGCTGATAGGATGATGCTGGGTCAGAACAATTGATTGTAATCCTCTTGGCTCTTTCTTGATTATCAATAAAGTTATTCAAGTTTTCCTCTATACTCTTGTATGATTTATGTTTTATGCATTTGTATGGTTAATATACATCTGATCCTATAATTCTTATGATAATATATCTATGTTCTTGTATAGTGTTATGCTGCTTTGATTCTACAGGTGCTCTGTGAAGATGGGTATATAAGAAAGTAAGTAGCAAAGTACTATCAGAAGAGAGAGGAATCGAGCAAGGAACCAAGTGCAAGACAGAGGTTGGTCTCCTTTATTCTTCCCTCATCTATCTTTCATAAAGGAAAACGAAAGTAGTTTTACTTTGTTTGTTTCTAAGGTAGCTACCAACCTTAGTGGGATTAATAGTTCTGCATAGACACTATTCCCGGTAACAAAATGGCAACTCCACTGGGGAGTGAGTAGATTGTTTGTTCATCCACATTTGTTTACTTTATAAACTTATAGATAGAGCCTGAAGTCAGGCTAGCTAGCCTTCGAACTGCATTTGATATGCAAGTGCAAAGTAGATCAATGCTGCTTCAGTCAATCTCTGGGTTTTGTGTATGAATTAAACAATTGATTTACAAGCTCTCTAATTGCCCTTGTGGTGGCTCTAGTAACCTCCTTAGATCTACCCCTGTGATCGATTTACTGATTACCACTTGCTCAGCCAAAATCAGTGAACTAAACTGCAAACTGGGACCCAGAACCCAATCAAAGTCTAGTCCCTGGTCCAGCGCACTGTCTGTTCTGTGAACCTCAAATTCAGTGCACTTCCCGAGTGTAGTAGGTGCGTTGCATTTCAGTTTCACTGTGTTACAGGTGCTCTGATCAGACAAGGTCTTGTTCCTAAATTTTGGTTTCTGCGTTCACTCTTTTTAGATCTATTCAGGAGTTTTGCTGCCTGTAGTCAGTACACCTCTATTTTAAACCCCTTTCCTTGCTGATATTCCACCTGCATTGTGCAAAGAACTGTAAATGTTTTTATGTATTTTTTGAGTCATTTTCAGTTCTCCTTTACAAAGAAGTAGCGTAATTGTACTGTCATTTCTTGATTTGAAAGTGTCGCAAGTGTCATTTTCAGTCATAGAAGAGAATCTGATTGTTCTTGATAGTCAATTACCCTGTTACTCTTGTATTTGATCTGAATTAGTAGTTTTTCTAGTGTCAAAAGCAAGTTTTCAATTTCGAATCACAAAGTGTTGTCATTGTCCTCATTTTGTTTTGAAAAGAAACTTGTTAGTAATTGTCGCTTTGAAAAAATTCAGATTTGCGCATTAGATTTCTTTTTATCATTTACACATTAAGAAGGTTGAAAAAAAATACATGCATTTGCATTTGCATTTATACTATTTGTTGGTTTGATTTAGGATAGTGCATATAGTGTGTGGTCTATGCTCTTTGTTGAAAGAATATCATCTCTCTTTCCTTAGTAGCTAGGATTTTCATTGCACAAAGAAGATAAAACGATTTTTTGTCATCTTAGATTGCATTTTAGGAATTTTACATCTTCATCACGCGGTGAACCGAAAAGGAAAATTTCTTAATCAAGATCAACTATAAAATAAATTTAATGAATCTAACAACGCTTTGGAACCTAACGCATAACATCTAGAAGTCTAGGCTAGAGACATATTCCGGCGTCGTAAAGCCTGGTAAGTATTGTTTTCACTGTTGGTTGGGTGATTCCTCCACTTTGAGACGATAAGTGCCAGTACATACTTGTGCTCCCACGTACCGTCGAGTATATTTTGGGAGACCACAACAGGCTTAATCCTTTATCCATAGGAAGCCCTGTCTCCTGCCCTATCGATCGCAATGCACTGAGCACAGCATTTGGGAAGATTGACTGCCGTACCGTAAAAAGTATTCTGAAGTTTTGTGATTTTTCTGGTAATTCCTCTGTCTAGATTTCTAGAGCAGTCCCTTTCCTTCATTTTAAGACTCCTTAACGGAAAAGGTCCATCTGAGCATTTGTCACTTCAGGCTCATTAAAAATCAAAGGCGACTAGAGTCATCTTTTGTTTTTTCTCGACTCTTAAAAATTGAAAAAACAAGTTGTGTCAAAGCGTCTAAAATTCATCTAATTCGGAAACATACTTCCCTTTCATTTTTAGTTGATCGAGTAATCCACAATCGTGGAAGAAAGTCAATTGAAACCCCGTCGTTCGCGGAGGCTTACGAGTCAACCGTCTTTGTCCTCAAAATCGAAACTATTACAGACAAAGCGAACTTGTTTAACCGGTTCCAAATCCCCTGGTAAAGTTAGAACAAGTGTTCCAACACCATCGGAGATTCCGATTACTCCAAACATTTCTGGTATCCTTGCCTTTACAGAAGAAGTTCAGCAGTCACCGAAGGATAGTAGCACTGATCCTAGTCTGAGGGTAAACACTTGTATTACTAAACCAGTTCCATCGATAGCTGATTCAGAAGGTGTTATTCCCCAAACATCTGTCACTGAAGATTCTATACCGTCTTTGGCACCAGAAATATTTTATGGACCTGACGGTCTACCTCTTCTACCTGATCTGATTGCTATAGAAGAGATTGTAGAGGATCCTCCATCTAGTACTCCATCGCAATTTGGAGTCGGGATCACTCTGTATCCTTCTTCATTAGAAATTATTCTACCGCCATCGGAAGCTCCTGTAGAATTGCTAGGCAATCTTTTGGATAGACTAGAAATGTCTGAACAACCGTTGACATCTAGGACTATGTCATCCGACACAGCGACGGCAAAACTTCCTGTTGTCATTCCAACGATGTTCGCTGGTATACCATCTGTCCCAACTAGCTCTCAATCGCTAGAAGGGGCCCACAGGGGCTATTTCGACAATATGGTCCGTTCTTGTTTGTTCATCCGGAATAACATCCAAAAACTCTTATGTTGAGTCTCAACAAATTGATCCTTCAGGGTGTCAATTTGGCCAGTCCAATCCTCAAGGGCAATCAATTCCTTTAAGTACCGGATTGCCACCGAATGGGGGGCAATATACCCTTTCATTGTCTCCTCCGGGAGGACAACCATACGGGAGTTTGGAAGAAAATTCAAGTTATGCTGGAATTACATCTAGCGGTTGGGTACCAATACTACCTCAACAACCAAGAGTTGTGTATTCGATGCAACAATGTTTACCTATGTCAAATATACCAACTACACCGGCTATTGTGACAGTGTCGCAAGTACAAGTGTTGCCTATTGTATGCCAACCTCAGGTTTCTCAGGTGGTAATGCAACAACCTCTTGACCCTGCGCCTCAACCACAATCGCCAACTAGTGGAATGACACAGGCCCAGATGGGTACAATTACCCCTCATCTTGGTCAAACAATTAGTATCGGGCAAAAACACATGGCTTCACAACCATGGCTGGTGCAATACCAACAACCGCAATTCCAACAGGTATACCAATGATCTGAGCAAAAAATCTTTGGCAATAGTGGGCAACCGTATATTCAAAACGGTCAAAATCAACCATTCTACAATGGTTATGCTCATCAACCTTACCAAAGTTACCAACATCAAATTCATTATGATGGTATGTAGAGACCAATTGCTCAGGCGATTACATCTTATCCTGGGTATGCTTCTCCTACCCTAAATCAACAGTTACCCTTCATGGCGACTTTAGAGTTACCAGATCTAAATCATTTGACAAATGATCCAATCGCCTACACCCCTTCGTGGCTAGCGATTCCGCATAAACTTCCGTCAGATATTCCTAAATTTAATGGAAATCTGGGTGAAGATCCGTCGAATCATGTGATGACCTTTCATTTGTGGTGTTCATCAAACACCCTAAACAATGATTCGATTAGGCTTCGCCTTTTTCAGAGGATGTTAACTGGTCCGACAGCAAAATGGTATATCAAACTGGCTAGAGCTTCGTTTCAGAACTTCAGTACCCTAGCCACAACCTTTTTAACCCATTTTCAGTTACCGATAAGGTACGAAACAGGAACAGAACTTCTTACCAATTTCAAGAAAACAACGACCACTCACATATTTGCTCATATTCATGAGTGGCGACGTCGTCGTAGAATGGTAAAAACATATGTTCTTGATAAGCTTTTAGCTGAATGGTTTATTAAGTCTTTGTTACCTTCCATCACAGAAGATGTGGCAAAAGGAGGAGTCGTAACCGAAGAGCAAGTTATCGCTCGTGCGCAATATTTGGACTTGATTTACACTCAGTCTGGCACGCTCTATGATAAAATACATGACGCTCCCAGACTGGTATTTTCGGTCCCTCCTCCTCCTAAATCAAACAATGACTCTCATGCCGGCGATGGCGTGATTGGCGCGACAGACACGAAATCGACAAAGGCTACATCTAAAAGGGCCTGTAAGATTTCCAGTCAAAATGCAAAAGAAGAAATTCTTGCCTCGGAAGTAAATGTCGTCTCGACAGATAAAGGCAAAGAAACCAAGAAACCTGTAGGCAAGAAGAAAAAAAAGGGAAGAAGAAGAAACAGGAGGAATCATCAACTGAAAAATCTTCTGCAAACCCTACTGGAAATAGGAAACCAAAAAATCCATGCTTTATATGCGATGAGGATCATTGGACATCAGATTGTCCATACAAATCTAAGCTTAGAAAATTCTTCAAGAATTCAAAAACCTTGGTGGTATTAACTGATCTGTTTCTGAATCTAGGAACAAATCTGGTTGACAGTGGAAATGCTTCCCCGTCCCAAGTGCTGATGTTGTCGGTTTCGAAAAAAAAAAATGATGCTTTGATATCGACAAGGAATAAAGATTACGGGAATCCACAGTTGTCGAACAACAAGGATAAAGATCAACCTAGTAGTTCGACAACAACTTCGATAGAAGTTGCTCCACCCATCATGCCTGAACTGACAATAAAACTGGCAAAGGGAGTAGTACACAAGTCGACATTTAATCTTCGTGCCAGAGCAGCACAACATTATAATATAGTGGAAGATCTGGCCCAATCACCATCCGCTATGTCGACACTTGAGGTACTGCAAAATTGCCCATCCCAAAAGTAGGCTTTATTATCAGCTATCAGTGGGATAGACCCAAAGGATTCTAATCTTGTGTCCTTTAATCATAAAGGATACAATCCTCAGTTACCAGCTCAACTAGCTTTCCTCATTCAAGTGAAAGCCCTCAACAAAACTGTTCATCGAACAATTATTGATGATGGGGCATCTACATGTACTATGTCGATGAGTTGCTGGAAAAATTTAGGATCTCCAACCTTGTCGCGATCTTCAACAACATTAAAAGCATTCGACGGATGAACGTATACCCCGTATGGTATTCTAAGTAACTTGCAAGTTGAACTAGGGGGGAAAACAATAGAAATAGATGTCGAAGTAATCGACGGAAACCTAGATTACAACATCCTACTACGAAGACCATGGATATATGCTATGGCTGTTGTTGTGTCGACCTATTTTAGGAAGATTGCATTTCCCTTTCAAGGAGGGATTACAATTGTCGATCAACAAAATTTCCTCCCCAATGGTTTCCAAGTTACAGGAAGCATTTTGATGATCCATGGAAGCCCCCATTCGCTTCAAAATATCGGAGTAGGCCTACTAAAAGACCCTATATTAATGGGGACTTTTTCCCTTCCACCTCCAATCAATCTGGCGGAAGTAGCATCGGTAGGAACTTGCAATATGATATCTTCGATTGAAAAGATCTCAGAAAACGATATAAACATGGATCATACGCAGGTATTGCCTCCAAGCCCAATAGAAATATTGTAGCAATCAATGTTTCTAGCATGGGAGGCAAACCCAAATCAACGCTCATCAAGCGTTTGGATAGATAGGTCTAAGGAAAATGGCACCCCTTCAGATCCTTGGTCACAAGTGCATTACACCAATGAAGGAATTGTTCAATCAATGGTAATTGAAGGGGCGCCATGGGAAGATTACCACCACCATTCCCATCTTCCGGATTGTAAAGAAGATACTCCTGATGACCTTCGTCATCCGTCAGTTTTTGATTTCCTATCAAATACTGTAAACACAATGGATTCTGAGTGAAACTTGTCCACTATTGAAGAGACTATCGCCATAAATATCTCGACCAAAACAGATGTTGTAGAGAATATTTATGTTGGCAAATGTTGTTCTCCTTCAGAATCAGAAATATATAATGCTCTTTTTCACGAATTCAGAGATGTCTTTGCTTGGTCATATAATGAAATGCCAGGCATCGACTCGAGTATAGTTGAAGAGGAAATCAAGATGTATCTAGATGTCAAACCAGTACGACAACGGCTACGGCAGGTGCACCCCAAGAAAGCCGCTGCCATCAAAGACGAAGTTGAAAAACTTCTCCATGCTGGTTTCATTTACCTGGTTCCTCTAACCGATTGGGTAACGAACATTGTTCCTGTTATGAAAAAACAAGCAACGATTAGAGTGTGCGTCGATTATAGGGATGTAAATCAAGCTTGTCCAAAAGACAACTACCCTACACCCTTTATTGACCAGATAATTGATGAATGTGCCGGATGTGAAATCTTTTCATTTATGGATGGATTCTCTGGGTATAATCAAATAAATATCCGCCCACAGGACCAGTCAAAGACTACATTTATTTGTCCATGGGGAACATTCGCATATCGCAAATTACCCTTTGGTTTAAAGAACGCAGGGGAAACATTTCAGAGGGCAATGAATTATGCCTTCCATGACATCAAAAAAATCGTTCAGCCATATCTTGACGACCTTTCGACTCATTTGCGAAAGCGGACTGATCATCTGCAGCATTTGAGAGCGATATTTCTACGTTTCCGACACTACAAGATACGAATCAATCCACACAAATGTGTGTTCTGTGTCAGTTCTGGCCGTTTACTTGGCGTTGTAGTCTCAAAATATGGGATTCATCTCGACCCAAGTAAGGTTCAGGCAATCATTAATTTGCCTCCACCTTCGAATTTTCTTCAGATTAATAAAATCCAAGGGAAAGCAAACTTTTTGAGGAGGTTCATTCCAAATTACGCCGAACTTGCTAAAGGTTATACATGTCTATTGAAAAAGGAAGTGCCCTTCATTTGGGATCAGGTCGCTAAAGCTTCCTTTGATGCTTTAAAAATCCCTAATGAAAGCATCATTAATGTATGCTCTTGATTATCAAAAAGACTTTAACCTGTATCTGGCTGCAGCGGATACAACCATCGCAATGGTTTTAGTTCAAGAAGACAACAAAATTGAACATCCTATATATTATTTAAGTAGGAACTTAAATGAACAGAAAGTAAATATTCTTATGTTGAAAAGCTAGCGCTCGTAACTATTCAAGCGATACAGAGATTTCGACACTATGTCCTCTTTCGAGAAACTACCATTCTGTCCCCATGACTTATATATTGTCGTGACGGTTGCTAGGGGGAAAATATTCAAAATGGATAGCAATTCTATAAGAGTTTGGTTTGGAATTTGTAATATCCAAGTCAAAGAAAGCCCTGGTTTTCGTGGAATTATTATGCGATCTCCCATCGTCGTCCAACGATGAAACATTCGAAGAAACAATCGTGGATGAATCGTTGTTTCTGATATCTTCAAGCAATTCGTGGTATGGAGATATAATCATCTATCTCCAAACCCAAAAATATAGGCCTAACACCTCCTGCTCTGAACGAAAACATATTCGATACCAATCAAAAGACTACATGATCGTCAGTGACACACTTTACCGTCATGGTATCGATACAGTTCTGAGGAGGTACCTCACCCATGAGGAGGCCGAAAAAGTCCTGAATGATTGCCATTCAGGCGTGTGTGGGGGGCATCAATCTGGTTATGCTACGGCGCAAAACATTTTATGAGTAGGATACTTCTGGCCAACAATGTTCAAATATTGCATAACCGCAGTCAGAAGTTGCCATGCCTGTCAAATTTTCGATAGCAAAACCAGAAGACCACCCGCACCTCTGCAGCCAATAGTTGCTGTTGGGCCATTCGCCAAATGGGGCATCGATTTCATGACATGTAACCCCACCTCGACCAGGGGGCATGGGTATATCATAGTCGCAGTGGAATATTTTACCAAATGGGTTGAGGCGATGCCTACATTAGATAACACTAGTGAAACAACTGCCCTTTTCTTTTTAAATATGTAGTCGCCAGATTCGGCGTTCCACAAGCTATAGCCACAGATCATGGATCACATTGGAGTCCGAAAAAGGAGTTGGCACCTGATCCTGTACTCAGCCTTGTGGGCATACTGAATGTCGGTAAAGAATGCAACCAGGTTTACACCTTTCTAAATGGTGTATGGCCTAGAAGCAATCTTACCAGGTCAGTGTGAAATCTCGTCCCTCAAACTCGCAATCGACATTCTCCCCGGAACATCAGAAGAGGAGGCTCGTTTCTTGGAACTAATCCAATTGGATGAAACCCGTCGTGATGCCACTTTGGCTAACGAAGCCCATAAGAAATGAGTCAAGGCGTAGTTCGACAAGAATGTCAAACCCCGTATCTTCTCAGAAGGTGACTTGGTCCTACTTTATGACCAAGAATCCGATAAACTGGGAGCAGGTAAATTCAAGTCTTTATGGATGGGCCCCTATATTTTTAAATGTGTATTAGCAAAAGGAGCCTACGAGTTAATGGACTATGACAGAATTCCACTGTTGCAACCCCGTAACGGGTTGTACCTTAAGCATTACTATGCATAATCAGTGTGGTAACCTATATGCTTTTGTTACATTTTTGTTTTCGCTAAGGGAAATCGTTTTGATCAAGTAAATCCAATTTTTACATTTGTCGCAGATGTCGAACCTATTGGAATCTTTTGTTGGATATACCGACGGAGCATGTCGTAGTTCGCGGAACCTATCTTCTGCAGCCTGGGCCATTTTGGATCCAAGCGGCGAGTTAGTAAGTTTCAGAGGGGTATGTATTGGTTGATCAACGAATAACACCGCTGAATATAGAGCATTGAAAGAGCTTCTCTCTGATTCCATCACACAAGGCATACACCGACTTGTCATCAGGCTAGACTCACAACTCGTCATACTATAACTCACTGGTATCTACTCCATCCGAAATCCAGCTATCTATCACATGTTCCTAAGGGTCAAGATTTTGGAAAGGCAATTTGATTTTATTCAATATCAGCATATTTCCAGAAGCTTAAACACAGTAACTGACTCATTGGCAAATTA
This sequence comes from Pinus tabuliformis, assembly GCA_031772625.1. Taxonomy (NCBI): domain Eukaryota; kingdom Viridiplantae; phylum Streptophyta; class Pinopsida; order Pinales; family Pinaceae; genus Pinus; species Pinus tabuliformis. The sequence goes on from CM062815.1 coordinate 1,033,794,667, forward strand.
CATGTTAGATAGACATTCGCAACATTTATAAAAAGAAGCATTTCATCAATATTTGCATTCAGATCATGTAACTTAATCAAAATAAAACTCCGAAAATCAAAAATATATATATATATATATATAACTATTTATGGTTTACACATAATGTTCCGTAACCAAGACAAAACTGGTCAAATGACCCAAAACTCAAAACGCTAGGGGGCACCCTAGTCTAATGATGCTGGTGATAACAAGTCACCACCTGTGCAATCATGCGTAAAAGCCTATTCCATCGACTTGGCACGCCAGTAGTATGTCGCTGCAACCTCAAAGGCAGCTCGTCAGTCCTCACATCCGGAATACCGAGAGTGAGACCCTCGACCTGATCTTGTAATGTTGAAAGAGTCTCGGCCACATCAAGGTCGCGAAGATAGCCCTTCCCACAGCCTCTCCTGCTGGAGCGGCAGCTGGCACTCTCAGGCGTACTACTGGCCGAACAGGACCAACATCTGCATGAGCACATGAGTTCTGATTAGTCTTGATAGAATAAAGCACAAAGACATTATAAGAGAAAAACGAAAAATAGAAATATGGTCAAGAATATACCAATGGCACCCCACTGTTCGCCAGTCGACAGTACCAAATTCGGGTCACCCCGGAAGTCCATACCAGCATATGGGTACTAGGAAAAAACCATCTCCTGACGATCGAACCACCCGAAGAAGGTATCAGAAAATGAAATCTGAGACTGAACATCATGCCTGGACATATGGTCGACCCATCTCTACATCCGTGGTTTAGTTGGTGGAGGTAAACAAAGTGAAATATACTGCGGCTGCATCAGTGGTATCTTTTCCAAGGCGAAGGCGGTGAAAATAGAACCATATCCAAAGTTCTTCAGTCTTTCGTTTTTCACCTTGGTCAACTGTTCTTTCATCACAAAGAGTACTGCATCACACCAGTTGAACACCTTTGGTTCGAGACATTCTAAGGCGTACTGCATATAAGACCGGTTGGCCAGATGAAGAGCCACACCACCAGCTGTGGAGCAATAAAAAGGTGCCTTTTCAACTCTTAATTACCTTTACATTAATTATCAACCCAGGGACGACTTTTTATTTCAAGAGTGTACTCAGTCTGAGGCAGCTATTTACTCAAGAGTAATGTTTTGCAGTATAGTGCTCAAAATCTAAAAGTAAATGAAAGCTGGAAATAAAATCTACTTACAACAAAGCACTTTAAGACTTAAATCATGCATTCGGAAAAATAAGCAATGTATCAGTCAAGGGTCCAGTAGCAATAACTCATTCCTTTGGAAACTGATGTAACCAAAAGTAATCAAGGAACATATCATCAATCTAGGGACTAGACAGCAAATGCCAATGCCCACTACAGTTTCAGATCGTTCTTCAAACCAAAGCAAAGATAATGCGAATAACAGGAAATGGAACGACAGATAAGAAATGGAACAACAATTAAGAAATGGAATAGCAAGAAACTGAAATGTTCTTAAGCTAAATCATTCACTCAAACAACCATCAATCGAGGATACAGTAGCAATAACTCATTCCTCTGGATATTGATGCAATTGAAATCATACCGGAACAAGACAATCAGTCTGGGAACGAGGAAGCAATAACCAATGTTCTCTACAATTGATAGTCCTATTTTATAGAAATCAAAAAGGAAATCGAAATTGAACTAAAGCTGCCATTGAAAGTAAACTAGGAAAACTATTTAAAAGCAAACTCTTGCAATTAATCAACCAAACTAAACAGCGAAGTAAATGGAAATCAAACTTATAATTAAAGGAATTAAACAACGAATCATATTTAATAAATCTGAACAACAAACTCTGATTAGTGGAATCGAATAACCAACAACCTGAAATGAACAGTGAAGCTTTACATTTGAAATGAACAGCATAACAATATAAGTTGAAAAGGATAGTAATCTCTGTTATGATGGAAAAGAACAACCACGCGATTCAATCTCAACTTGTGCAATAAAACAATTCCATAAAATATTCTAACAGCACACTATAAAAACATGAAACTGTAAAATAATGCAATCCAAAAGAATAGGAAATAAATCAAACCATCACATAGCGGAAATTGTAAAGATATGATACACAGTAGTAGCGTACTCCACCAGAGGCTGGGCCCTTAGCTGCCAACGGATGCTGCTGGGCTACTTCAGATGAAAAGAATGAACAACAACTCCCAAATCTGGTATTAATCATTAAATGGTAAAATCATTACAACAGCAACAACTTTGAGACTTACAGCCTGAAACAATCCTTTCTTCCTCCTATCCTATCATGAATTCTTAATTCTAAATCTCTAATTCATCCTCAATTCCAACATTTTTCCATCATTCGAAACGCCAAATCCTCCCCATCTCTGATCTCTGTTCTGATTTAAATAAAGAGAGATCAGAGAGAAGTTTCAATAAAGATAAGTAAAACATGATTTCTATTACAAAATTGGTTTTCTTCTAACCAATTGATCAACAAGAAGATATATTTCCATCCAGCTTTCAACAAGAGCAAGACGAATTTGGCTTTGCAGCTGAGATTTGGAGGACGGCCGCAACAACAAATCTGAGAAAATCATGCTCAAAGAACCCTGCTTTTCTCTCAGTACAAGCTGAATTGTGGACCGATGGGATCAACATGGGAACCCTCTCCAGACCAAAGCTCACAACCAAAGCCCCATAACCAAAGGTCTTTAGTTTTCCGTTCTTGGCTCTGGTCAGTTGGCCTTTCACATTGGCCAACACAGCATCGCACCAGTTGAAGATGGTGCCTCGAAAGCAGTCAACTTCCATCCGCATCTGGGATCTGGTGGCAACATGTAATGCGGCACTCCCGCAAAGTCTGGTGACAGTAAATGCGATCACCATGAGTTCAGGAAGGGATATGGTTTTTATGTCTATCCCTTTGTCTCTAGCCTGGCTATTGCAGAACTCTAGCCGGAGGCTATCGACAGACTGGCCACCTGGCCTAGCCCCGAATAGAGTCAAGTCTTCACCTCTCTTAGACAGAGCAGTCAAGAAATATATATCTGCCGGCTCGATTTCGAGCTGGTGGCCACCAATGAAGAAGCACTGGTCCTGTATGCTCCATCTGTCAACCAACCACTGTAAGAAATCCACTTGGGCCCTCATGCCAGGTATGGCCCAGAATTTGTACAAGCCGCAGGCCTTCAATGCATCGATCGAAGGTTGGTGATTCAACGTGGCTAGATCCACGTCCTCATGCTCTCGTTCACGCCAATCTAGCATGATGTACTCTCTGTATCAAGTAAAAAGATAAATTAGAATGCTAGAAATTAATTTGTTTGGGCCAAATTTGAGAATTTTTGGGTTAAAAACCCTTGCGGCGGGGACCACACCCTCTGGGTTAGACACAGTGCGTGGGTCCGCAATTTGCCTACATGGAAGGTATGGATCCTTGACTTTTTCCCAATGGAGAAAAAGTCGGGGTCCACAGGCTGGTAGTGTTGCACCTGCGGGCCCCCGCGCGTGGGTTTTAAGCCTAAAAACCCTCCAAAAATGAAATAAAAGCCTAAAAAAAAAATGAAACGGTTAAAAATGAAGAGTGGGATGATGTGGATTACCTGGAGAAGACGACGTTCGATTCTGACGGTTGGATTTTTCGATATCTTCACGGGAAGTTTTCTGAACAAAAGCACTATTTTCTCACCCAAAACTCAAATGGTAAAAATGAATTGACGAAAGCCCTTTTTATAAGTTTTTTGAGTAAATAAATTGCAAATTTGTTTATGTTTCACTTTGGAAAGGTGTTTTTGCAACATTTTTATTCATTTCAAACAAGTATGAGTAATGTTTGCGTTTTTGTTCAGGATAACGGATTATTCAGGCGAAATCTATCATTTTCGACGAAAAACATTTAGAGTCACCATTAAGCTCTTTTTTGACTCCTGAAACATGAAAAGACTGCCGAGTTTTTCTTTTAAACTCGTTAAAACGGAACTAAAAGATGTTCCACTTACAACTCTTTTCTGACTGTAAAAACATGAAAAGATTGCCGGATTTTTGTCGTTTCAAATTCGGTATTGGTTATAAAACAATGTGTCGTTGATTGCTTTTTTACTTTTTCAGATCAGGGGCACTAATTACGAAAAGTACTCCTTGGTCGTAAAGATAAAGCGGTTCTCTCAAGTATTATTTTATACTTTTTCGGGCTTGGGAGACACAAATTTACGAAAAAGGTCAACCCTGGAGTCTTCTTAAGTTTTTCAGACTCTCTAAAATTGAAAAACGCCGAGTTTCTCCTATACTGGACTTGTTAAAATTTCACAGTAAAGGACCTGTTCAATTACAAACAGGAATGAACCACTCCTTCTTAGGGTTCGAATTTAAACTAAGTTGGACTCATCCGAAGGATGAGCTTATAATCAAGAAAATGTTATCCTCCTCAAGCTTGTCAAAAATAAAGAGGTAGTTGCCAGAAATGGTGGGGGAAAAGAGAGAAAAATGAGCCTGTTTTTCATACTTTGTAACCACTCTTGAACACAACACTTTTATTCACCTGGGTTGGGAAATCCTTTGCCTAACAGTTGATCAAACAACATTTAAAGTCTTCAGCCGGTTTCTGGGTATTAACTTTGGGTCAATTGTCACCAAGCCATCTGTTGTGTCGTTAGGTGTTTAAGAGGTCACTGCCAATAAGCCATTCATCTGCAAAATAACTGTCATCCATCTTGACCATCCCTCAGTCAGTCCTTGCAACTAAATTTCTTCAACTTGATCTATGATTTTGTGTTGTGGGCTTGCCTATGACGGATCACTTTCTATCGACTTCAGCTCATTATCTAGAAAGATGATATAGAAATCGTCAGTACCTTGGGATCTGCATGTCTCAATGGCAGGTTTCTCGCCTTTGAAGACAGGTTGCAGCATTGACCTTCGATCAAAGGATTCCGTGACATGTTCAACATCAACACATTTATTCACATCTCATGGATTGTACTGGGCACTTTGAGAGCCATTGACATCACTGGTGGTTTCTCTCACACTTGTTAACAATTTACATCATTGACTGGTAATCAAGTGGTTTCTACCATGTTCGACATCAACACATTCATTCGCATGGATAGAATCGTAATGTTTCGGGAAGTAGAAATGAAGACCCTGGATCTAGTTTCCACAATCCAGGCCGCGAGGAATTTTGTATTCATTATATAATGAACTATTCATAAATAGATGGCTGCGTCCATACTGTGTCCACATGAGTCCATACTTGTGATGTATTACAAAATCATTCCTGTATCAGAGCAGTAGTTAGTTTTCTAAGTCAGTTTTGATCTGAGTATGGGAATGCCTACCTCAGCGATGATATGATCTCATATATATATCTTGCATTGAATGTTTTTACAGGTTCCAACCGGGCTCTCCATAAGATGATCCTCGAAATGATAAAGTACTTCACTCTTCCTAAATGATAAATGAAATCCTCATCTACTTTAGACTTCGCACTTTAGGGGGCAATCTGTTACACAAAAATATCGTCACCATGATTATTTGCAGTCAGTATGGGCCTATCATCACTTGTACTGTCCTCGTAAGCAAGTATCAGACCTCAGCTCTTCAAGTCAAGCTTTGAAATTGAGAGAAAGACATTGAAAATCAATAAAACTCTGGTTCTACACTTTCTCTCACTGTTACTTGTGGTCCCCCACCTTCTGTTTACAAAAATTGCGGACCTGCCTGCTCTGTCCCTAAAGGTGTGGGTGCGGATCCCTGTGAAAGTAAAAAAGGCGCAAGTTTATTCTAAAAAAATCACTTTGGGTTAATTCTAGAAGGAATTTTGACGTGGATTGGCCGCTCTTAGGTGGTTCATGCATCCCAAAAGAGAAGGAGCTAATCCCTTGATGAGAGGAGCTATCCCTTTGAAGGAGGACCTAGTATCTTCCCTCCATTGCACTATAAATTCAGGCATTGGGCTAGTTGTTGGAGAGGTTAGAAGCTGAATATTTTTTAGGGTAAATGCTGGTGAAATTAAGACTTCCTAGTTAAGCTTGAGAGGAGAGATCACATACCTTTTTGGCTTCATTGGGAAGAGAGTGAAACTTGTCAAAGTAGAGGAGACTTCTTGCTGGACCCTGGGAGGAGCTTGTACAACATCAAGGCACAGGTTGTAAAGTTCTTCTTGATATGAATTAATACAATCAAACTCATTTTTCTCAACAAATTGTCTCATGTCATTTGTTTCATGAATTTCTTGACTTTCATGTTAAATATGTTTTATGATATTGGCTTTTCAAGTGCTATTTAATTTGTTTGCTTGTTTGTGTTTGCAGATTCGCGACAAGGGAGCTCATTTGGATTGAAAGAGTGAGGCTGCAACAAACTTGTGGTGGACCCAAGGTAGGCCTAAAACACTTGTTTACCTTTGTTTATAAAAGCATATTTAGAGAAAGATAGTGTGTGATTGGTTTGCTTGTAATTAGGTCTTCTTTAGATTCTAGGAAGGTCTATCTTGTCCACAAGATCAACTTATTCCGTGTGACAATGTGTGATGTCGCATCACTGGAATCTGACCAAGAAATAAATTGAAAAGTGGCTGGATAGAAAAATTCATGAATTCGCAGCGCAGGAAAATAGGATTCCGCGCCTATCAAAGGAGTAGTGGTTGGATAGGTATTTGTATATGAAGATACATGAAATTTTCTTCTGCAACTTCCTGGTTGAATTATACGAGTGGTTAGCTAAGTTGGTAGACGATCAAGGGAGGTGGAATCTTGACGGTCCAATAGTGTGGACTCCAGAACTAGTGCAACAATTAGAAGCCTTTGAAGATAAGATCGCATGTGCTATTGATCACTAGCTTGATCAAATTATAGGAGGATTTGTTACAGAGTTCACGGTTGATACCTCAGTCAGCTACAAAAAAGCAGAGCGATGTTTTCTCAAGGGACCGCGAGGTAAGTACTTAATATCTTTGAATACATGGATTAAGATATTTTGGTGTGAAAAAAGGGTTATGCCATTGCCTTGATGTTTAGATCTACGCGAAGTGGATGAATATTTAGAAATCGCGAAGGATCAGGACCTGAGTATAGTCCCTTGATTGGACCCCCTGTGAGTGATGACAAGGGGGTGGAATGAAATTTTTCATGAAGCGTTATCCAGTTAATCACTCAGGGGTTTCTTCGAATACATCATCCATCCACTCCACCTCTGCCTCCACCTCCACCGCATACACCTTCACCACACCCCCACCACTGCCACCTCCATTCAACATGGCAAACACAATGAAGCTGCTGATTTTTAAGGGCATCGAGAGTGAGGACACAAAAAAATATTGGTTTGTTGTGGATGCTATGTGGATATCACAAAAAATTATTGATGACAATATAAAGAAGGCCCAATTGGCTACCACTCTAGAGGATCACACACTGACTTGGTATATTAAGTATTGTTCTAATAATCCTCTGGCATCGTTAATAGATACTAAGGATCATTTAACCAAAGAGTTTAGTAAGCCTAAGTTTGACTTGCAATCAATAGTTGGATTTAAGGAAATCACGATGAGGGTTGACAAGTGACCTTGGGAATTAGATCAAAGGTTGAAATGTGTGATTGGAGAAGCAAACATGTAGCTCACAGATGGCCAACATCGTGACTGGTTCATAGCTTCACTTTTGCTCCACTTAAGAGTTGCTTTCCACAACAAAAGATAGAAACTCAGGCAGAATCCCTGGAAATCATGATGAGATTGCATGCATCGCCCATTTAGGACATGACCTTGGAATTGCAGAGCTTGAAGAAAGAGAAGGAGACTAAACCAGATGTGTGCGTAGAACTCTGATGTCTGAAGTGAAAGAGCTAGGGGCATGATAAAGACCACTTACCTATCTTCACAAATTATATTATAGGAGGGGGACCAATTCCCCTAAAGCTAGAAGCCCCAGCGGGACCGAGCATGGGGGCTATGCTATGGTGCACTATTTGTTACGCTGCTGGAAAAAATGCAACAGATAATTGTCATTTTCTTCAAAAATGCATTCAAACACCACAACAATTGTTATGTGACTTCTGTAAATCTGTGGGCCATGATGAGTGCCACTATCGCAACTATGAACTAATGATGTAAAGAATGCCTACCTATCAGATTCAAGTAGAAACTCAGCCTCCAGATCAAGGAACAGGAAGAGCACATGGAGGCTATCAAGGAAGAGGATGGAGCCGAAGAGGAGGAGGACCCGGTAGATGTTGTGGATAGGTTATTTTTTGTAACTGTGGAATGCCAGGGCACTATGCGTGGGAGTGTCAGAATCAAACACACCCGTCATGTCAATACTGCATCCAGTTTGACCACACTATATAATAATTCCCTATGTTGATTGCTAAGATGTAGGAAAAGAAGGAGGAGCCTCAGAAACCTACACAGAACTTACAAATGATGAGAGCTAAGCCCCGTGAAGAAGATCATAATGTGAATATAGTGTTGAGGAGTAGAATAACGATTGGTGATGATAAGGGAAAACAACCTAAAGAGGACGGATGGGTCTGCAAGGCCCCAGAAAAGGAAGTTGGTTTTGATCTGGAGTGCACGAAGGAAACATTTATTGAGGCCTAGAAAAGCTTCACTAAGGCATCCACCTTAGGAGGTCAGGACAAGATGCAAGAAACTAGCGCGCCTACAGAGGTTGATCCCTCTGTCCTTACCACATTATTGGAGACCTGAATGAAACTACTGCGTGAGAGCAAATCTATGAAAGGTTTGTAGGAGTTAATAAATAAATGTGTCAGGAAGGAGAATGTCCCGAAGGACACCGCGTAGTCAGAAAAATTGGTAAACATAAGGCAAGAATAGGATGTGAGATGAGGCTCGCCACACAGATAGGAGAATATGAGATGGACTAGGTCATTTTGGATCTAGGATTTGATGCGAATGTTATGCCTAAACAAACATGGGAAAGAATGGGGAGACTTGTGCTGCAATGGTCTCTAATCCAGCTTAGAATGGTGAACCAACAGAAGATCACCCCTATGGGAAGATTATATGGAGTAACTATTGATATTGAAGCTGTGAGCATGATGGATGACTTTGAAGTGATAGAGATCATTGATGATAACAATCCATACCCTAAGCTCCTGGGAATTGACTAGGCCATTGACATGAATGGGGTCATCAATTTGATGAAGAGGACAATGTAGTTTGAGAGAAAATCACTTTGGGTTGTAGTGCCATTGGACCCTACAGAAGGGTCACACTATGCTGAACTAGTCTGCGACTATGAAGAAAGTGAAGATGAACTAGATCAGATATAAAAATAACAGCACGAGACCAGGACTAGATTAACCCGATGGTGGATGAAAGGATTGCATGGGACCGAGAGATTTCATGCACCTCTGATTCAGATGAAGAGTTGGAGCATTGGCAGAATCGACTACATGGAGTATTTATACTGCACTATAACATGATGACTAAATCATTGTCTTGCTTTTCGTCGGAGGTAAGGAACTTACATTATTATGATGGTTTAACTGACGTGGATAAGTTTTTGGATGTGTTTGAGTGTGAAGTCCCTGAGCATCACCGCTTCCAAGTGTTACATTTGGCACTGCGCGCTACGCCCACATGATGGTGGGGTACGCATAAGGATAGCTTTGATGGATGGCTAGATTATAGAAGGATGATGAGGTTGCGGTTTAGTCGTCTTAACACTCGGTTGACTGAGAAATGTGATGGGTGGGATGATCCATACAATCACCTAGCGAAATGGACTGAAGCTTATGGAATGGAGCCGCAACTAGAGTGGGTACATGTATTCAGCCATACTTTGGACACAATCCCTATGAACTTGTATTTGGAAACAGAGCTCCACCATGGCACTGCAGAGTAGGATATATTGAGAGAAGGATTATTATTGACCTTCAACTTTGAGGATGGCTTCATGAGCATTGATGAAGCACTGCAAGAAATCAAGGAGGTTATCTTCAGAACAATGCAAGAACCTTTGGAATGGGTTCAACCATATTGGAGCACCTAAATGCACCACGTGCTAGAATGTTATAATGTGGATGATGAAGAGGATGATGAGGATCCAAGGAACATTAACATCCCAGAAGCATAAGGGCATCACGAAGTCGAAGGTCCACAAATAGAGAACCCAGACATCACTGCGCCATTGAAGACGAAGCAAGTCAACATTGGTACTGAAGCAGAACCAAAATTTGCAAAAATTGGGGATTATTGGGATGATGCCACTGTGGATAAAGTTGTTGAGTTACTCTGTGAGTACTAGGATCTTTTTCCTGCAAAGGTTTTGGACTTGAAGTGAATAATAGGAAACTTGGGTGTTATAAAAATTACTCTGAAGCCAAACACGAAGCCTATTAAGTAGAGGTTGTATCGTCTTAATGCCAAATAAAAGGAAAAGGTTCATCAAGAGTTGGATAAGATGCTGGAGGCGAGCATCATAGAACCTATGGAAGAATCTGATTAGGTGAGCCCAATGGTGGTTAAGGAGAAGAAAAACAAGGGTGAAATAAGAATTTGCGTAGATCTAAGGAAGCTTAATGATGCATGTGTCCATGACCCATTCCCGACGCCATTTATAGACGAAGTATTAGGAAATGTTGGAGGGAAGGAGGCCTACTCATTCATTGATGGATTTTCTGGGTACCATCAGATTAAGATCGCGCCAGAGGATAGGAGAAAAACAACCTTCATGACGAAATGGTGTTGTTTCTAGTATACTGTGATGCTGTTTGGACTCAAGAATGCACCTACGATATTCTCTCACGTAGTTATAGTAATGTTTAAGGAGTTCATTCATAATTTCTTAGAAGTATACTCTGACGACTGGACAATGTTTAGGTTAGTAAAGCACCATGTAGAAAGTATGCACCTGATGTAGGATATGTGTCGCAGATTCTAGATCGTGCTAAATCTGAAGAAATGTGTATTTTGTGTTCCCTCTAGGATCTTGTTGGGTCATGTAGTATGCAAGCAAGGATTGATGGTAGACCTTGCAAACATTGTGATGATAGTAAATTTGGAGGCCCCAAGGAGTGTTAAGCAGATGCGTGTGACGCTAGGAAGTACTGGATATTACAAGAAGTTCATCAAGGCTTATGTTCAAATTACCACGCCCGTGGAGAAACTGCTAAAAAAGGAATCTACATTCTGTTGGAATGAAGAATTTCAGTGCAGTTTGGATGTATTAAAAGAAAAGATGGTCATTGCATCGATCTTGGTCTTCCTTGATTGGAAGAAGGAATTCCATGTACATGACGATGCCTCTTACATTGCGCTAGGTGAAATGCTAACTCAGGCTAGTGAGGGAGAAATGGACCATCCTATAGCATTCATGAGTAGGAAATATTGAAGGCTGAGAAGAATTACTCAATGACAGAGTGCGAAGGGTTGGCTATGGTGTATGCATTTCAAAATTTCATCCACTATTTGTTGGGTGGACATTTCAAAATGTACATAGATCATTCTTCCTTGAAATACCTGGTCAATAAGCCTTTATTGGGGGGGAAGATCTGCATATGGCTACTACTATTCTAGGAATATGACTTTGAGGTAATTGTGAAGCCAGGGAGGTTAAATGCAAGACCTGATCATCTGTCTTGAATCAAAACCAGAGAGGAGCCTACTAATTTCAAGGAAGGGTTGCCAGATGCACAACTCTTCATGGTGTGCATAGAAGATAATCATTTTGTAGATATTATCCATTTTTTGACTACGGGGATGGCACCAGAAGGGTGTACAAGTCAACAAAAGAAGGAACTCGTAGTGTGTGGCAGACTTCTCAGTGATTACAGGAAATTTATATAAGATGGGTGTTGATGACATACTGCGAAGATATGTGCCAGACTTTGAGAGAAATAACATTCTCGCTGAAGCTCATGGAGGGGCTGCAGGAGGACATTATGCAGTAAAGGTGACTGCAAAGAATATTTTGAGCATAGGTTTATGGTGGCCTACGTTGCAAAAATATTACAAAGCATATTATAGGGCATGCAATGCATGTCAAAGAACTGGTAGACCAAAGTGGAGGGACGAGTTTCCACTAAATCCTCAAGGATCTTTGCAGCCACTTGAAAAATGGGTGATTCATTTCATTGGCCCAATTCAGCCCCCGGGGAAGAAAACTGGCGCGCTATATCGTCACCGCAGCAAAATATCTAACCAGATGGCAAGAGGCACATCCAGTTAAGGATTGTACAAGGGCTACAACAACGAAGGTTTTGTTTGATTATGTATTAACCAGATTTGGCTTCCTGAAGGTATTGATGAGTGATTGAGGTACGCATAGTCTTCCTAAATGAGATGATCAACATGTTAATAGAAGAATTCCAAGTCTACCATCAGAAGAGCACTCTATATCATCCACAGACTAATGGAACAGTTGAGGCCTTTAATAATAAGATTTTGGAGAAAGTGCTGACAAATATTTTCAACATGTAGCAGAATGGATGGGATGTGTGCATACCCGCAGTGCTATGGGCTTACAGGACAACTTGTAAAAATATGACAGGGTAGACACCTTTTATATTGTTATATGGTGTAGAAGCTATAATGCTGATGGAATATATTGTTCCTAGTCTATGCATAGTGACATTGACGAATATGGCAGATCGCGAGGCCTTGGAAAAAAAACTCGCATAGCTGATGGAGCTTGAAGAGGATATATTTTTGGTTGGATTTCATCAACAAGCACAAAAGGAACATGAAAAAGAATGGCACGATTGACACATCAAACTTCACATGTTCAAGGTAAATGCTCTGGTTTTGTTATATGATAGTAAATTCACTAAGTTTCCAATGAAATTTCAGATGCATTGGCTAGGGCCGTATAATATCAAATAAATTACAAATGGAGGTGTAGTTCAGCTTGCAAACCTAAATGGAGAACCTTTTCCGAGAATAGTGAATGGTAGCCGCTTAAAGTTGTATACAGGGGATCCTATGCAATGACTATATGGAAGCTAACAGTCTTAGTGCTCTGGGTAGTTGTAAGGGAGCGTGAGATTATAAACTACATTGCCAGGTTCTAAGGACTATGCAGCAGGTAGGCTGTGTGGAAAATGGTGAAGTTGCAGCATATGGTGTTGTGTGCAGGGAGCTATGCCACGAAGGAAGGCACACAATGCAGCGAAAAAGTGACCATTGAAATCATTTTTCTTGACTTGACAGCCAGAAGACGGTGACGAGGAGTGGGCTAGTGGCATTTAAGGTTAAAATCTTTGAATATCTGTTGTCAAAACAACATTAATTATTATAATTTGGGGGGAACGGTTGAATTCAAATTCAAAAACCCCTATAAATTATGCATGCCAGTCCAATAGAAAACACTTTGCACCCGTAGAGTTTTTGCTGAAATTTGTTATCTGTCGATGAGATGAGCATTTTGGGAGGAATTTTTCGCCCACATAGACGTGTCTCTTGAAGCCCGTGAGTTTTTTATGGAGAGGATGACTGCCACCAACCCTGCTAAAGCTGTCAGTTTGGAAGCCATTGTATCGAATTCCCTAGGACTGAAAATCTCCATTGTTGAAGTTATGCTTGCAGTGCCCACGGCGCTGATGTCACCATGGCCAACACAATCCATGGTGAAATAAGAGAAACCTGCAACACAGGAAAAGCAGAAAAAGGCAGTGCAGGTACGTGCTTCCCTAAGGAAGCATACCGCGACACCAACACAAATGAAAGACAACCAACCAACAAAAGGAAAACAGAAGGTTGTAGACCTAGAGGTAGAAAAAGCCCAGGGAACAGAAGATGTTGATGCCAAAGGAGTGAAGCCCATCACAAAGCTCCCTTAGCTTATCCCTGCACGGAAGGGAAAGGAAAAGATTACTAAAGACCCAAACTTGGACAAATTCACCATCTCCATGCCCCTGCTACCTGAGCAAGTGCCTTTTAAAGGTCCGTGGGTCATGCAAGTCCCGCTATTGAAGATGGAGGATTATGACCTTGCGGATCACACTAAGTTCCCTTACTTAATGACTGAAAAATTCATAAAGAGATTTTACTATGAAGAAATGGTGGTTACCGCACTGGAAATGGAGGAATGGGTTTGCAATGTCGAGCAATCATGGTTTCTCAACTTGTTATGGGTGCCACATTACCAGCACACCCCCATTAACAGAATTTGCATACACCAACTTTTTACATTGGTGCATGATGGTTGTTTATGGTTAGGAGGGCCTATCCCCATTAATGAAATTCTAATTCATAGGATTACGAACTTGCCTCATGAAGGTCTAAACCTAACCAAGGAGTTTGGCAGAAAGACGGGAGAAAAGGACTTGGCAGAAAAAATGAAGAAATAATTCAACCTTGTGAAGAAGGCGCGAGGGTATTCCATCCTATCAATAAACAACCCTACAGTTTAATTGACCACATAGATATTGGCTAGAAAGGTGATGAGGAAATTCCATGCGGATGAAGTTCCAGTGCTCGTAGTATCTCTAGTGACTCAGTGTGTGAAATATGTACTGTTCAATTAGTCTAGATACCTATTCCAAGAGTTACTTGTGAATTGTTGCAAGGCCCAGAATGAAACCAAGTCGTTTCATTACACTTGGTTGCTACTTTCCATTGTGTTGGTTGCATTGGAGCTGCCAGAGGATAGAAAATTTCCTCCATTGGAAGAAGGATTGCTGGAGGTAGTGCAGTTTGCCTCCCTATGGGCTACGAAGGACCCTGTGCATGTCGCAGAAACAAATATCTTTTAGGTCCTAATGGAAATGAGTGTTTGCATCGCAATTAACCAGCACCCAAGGTTGTGCCCAACCTTTTACATGCAGCTATTATCCTACGTAGCGTTCAAGGCTAGCTTCCACTAAGTATACATCCAAGCGCGGAAGGATCTAGCACAGAAGTGGAATGACTTGCCCTATTTGGTAACAGAGAATGATGTGCAAGAGGTAGTAGCACAATGGCCAATAGAGTGGCGCACTACTTCATATCTAGATGTTGGGCCAAGCATGGGTTTTGAGAGTGCTTCTACAAAGAAAAGGAAGGAGGAAGCATGGTTGTTGATGGGTGCAATAGTTCTGTGGTTCCTAAAAGTGGAGAAAAAAATCTAGTGGTCTCTAGAGAAAAGACCATGTTGTGGCATCAAAGGTTTGGAAATATCGAAGAGAAAGGCCTTCGAATAATTCATGGTAATGGTATGGCAGAAGGTATGAGTAATAGCTCTCTCAGTTTTGATTTTTGTGAAAATTGTGTATATGGGAAGCAAAATCAAGTGAGTTTCCCCTCTGATGGTAAGAGGGTGAAATAGATATTAGAGCTTGTGCACAGTGA
This sequence comes from Pinus tabuliformis, assembly GCA_031772625.1. Classification (NCBI taxonomy): domain Eukaryota; kingdom Viridiplantae; phylum Streptophyta; class Pinopsida; order Pinales; family Pinaceae; genus Pinus; species Pinus tabuliformis. The sequence continues at coordinate 1,033,809,947 of CM062815.1, forward strand.
TGTGTTTGGACCTGTGAAGGTTCCATCACTGGGTAAGTTTGTGTACTATGTATCATTTATAGATGACTTCTCAAGGAATACATGGATATATTTCCTTAAGAAGAAATCTAAAGTCTTTGACAGGTTTAAATAATTTAAGGCTCTTGTGGAAAATCAGACAAAGAAGAAGATAAAGGTGCCGAGGACAGATAATGGTGGAAAGATTTGTAGCAAGGAATTTGAAGAATTCTGTAAGAAGTGTGGTATAGCACGGTAGAAGACTACTCCATATACACCTCAGCAAAATGGAGTTGTAGAAAGAATGAACAAGACATTGATGGAAAGGGCAAGAAGCATGCTCAGTGGTGCAGTGTTAGGATAAGAATTCTAGGCAGAGGTAGTGTATACTGCATGTTACCTGGTCAACAGGTCACCTTCATCAGTGTTGGAGGATAAGACTCCACAAGAGGTATGGACTGGTAAGAAACCCTCTCTTTCACATCTAAGGGTATTTGGATGTGATGCATATGTACATGTTCCAAAGGAGAAAAAGAACCAAGTTGGATAGTAAATCTGAAAAGTGCATCTTTATTGGGTATAAGGATGGTTTAAAGGGTTATAAGCTTTGGAACCCAGTAATAAGGAAGGCTGTGCACAACCAAGATGTGGTGTTCAGAGAGGTCAAAGATGTTATTAAAAATGAAGTCCAACCAAAGGAACCTGAGAAGATAGAGTTTGAGCTAAAGGAGGAAGAATCAAACTCTACAGCAGAGGAGGAATCAGAAGATGAAGAGCCAAAAACTCCAGCTATGAGAAGATCATTTTGAGAAAGAAGGCAGCCAGAAAGGTATAGTCCATCTACTTTCTGTTCAAATTTTACTTTGTCTGTTACTGATGATGATCCTAGAACTGTGAAGGAAGTAGTGGATTCAGAGGATGGAAAACTCTGGAAAGAGGCCATGGTTGATGAAATGGCATCTTTGCACAAAAATGAGGCTTGGGATCTGGTGGAGTTGTCGTCTGGAAGGAAACCCATTGGCAGCAAATGGGTGTTCAAGAAGAAGACAAATGTAGAAGGAAAGGTGGAGAAATACAAAGCTCGGTTGGTATCAAAAGGTTATTCCTAGGTGTCGGGAATTGATTTTGGTGATATTTTTTCTCCTGTTGCCAAGGTAATTTCTATTAGGTTACTTTTATCTGTTGCTACTGCTTTTTGATTTTGAGGTAGAATAGATGGATGTGAAGACAATATTTCTTCATGGCGATTTGGAAGAGGAGGTCTACATGAAGCAACCTGAAGGCTTTGCGATGAAGGGTAAGAAAGAACTGGTATGCAAGTTAAAGAAGTCATTTTATGGGTTAAAACAATCACCAAGGATGTGGTATCAAAAATTTGATATGTTTATACAGGGACTTGGCTTCAGTAGAAGTAAAGCAGATCACTGTGTGTATTTTAAATTAATCGGTGACCATGTTATTTATTTGGTCTTGTATGTGGATGATATGTTGTTGGTTGGAAATGAGAAAGAAATTATCCAGGATTTGAAGACCCAATTGTCCTCCAAATTCGACATGAAAGATCTTGGTGCTACAAACTATATTTTGGGCATGGAAATTAAAAGAGATTAGGCAAAGAGGAAGCTCTGTTTAAACCAAAGGAAGTATGTCTAGAAAATACTGTAGAGTTTTAATATGCAGGATAGTAAACCGGAGAAGGTTCCTATTCCTGTAGGTGTGAGGTTATCTGTTGAATAGTGTCCCAAGACACAAGAAGAGGAAGAGGACATGTCCCTTGTTCCATATGCAAGTGAAATCAGTAGCATGATGTATGTAATGGTCTGTACTAGACTAGACATTGCACATGCAATGGGAGTATTGAGCAGGTTTATGTCAAAACCAGGGAAGGAGCATTGGACAACAGTGAAGCGGGTTTTCAGGTATTTGTGTGGCACTAGTGATTATGGTTTGTGCTACCAAGGAAGATCAGGATTGGACATAATGTTGGATATTCGTGGCTTTTTTTAGGCAAACTGGGCTGGAGATTTGGATCAGAGAAGATCTACAAGTGGGTATGTGTTACACAAAAATATCATCACCATGATTATTTGCAGTCAGTATGGGTCTATCATCACTTGTACTGTCCTCCTAAGCAAGTCTCAGACCTCAGTTCTTCAAATCAAGCTTTGGAAATGAGAGAAAGACATTAAAAATCAATGTAACTCTGGTTCCGCACTTTCTCTCATGGTCACCTGCGGTCCCGCACCTTCTGTGTACAAAAACTGCGGACCTACCCGCTCTGTCCCTAACGGTGTAGGTGTGGACCCCTGTGAAAGTCAAAAGGCGCAAGTTTTATCTTAAAAAACTCACTTTGGGTTAATTCTAGAGGTTTCTAGAAGGAATTTTGACGTGGATTGTTCGCTCTGAGGTGGTTCATGCATCCCAAAAGAGAAGGAGCTAATCCCTTGATGAGAGGAGCTATCCCTTTGAAGGAGGGCTTTATCCCTTTCAAGGAGGACCTAGTAACCTCCTTCCATTGCACTATAAATACAGGCATTGGGCTGGTTGCTAGGGAGGTTAGAAGCTGAACATTTTTGAGGGTAAATTCTGGTGAAATCAAGACTTCCTAGTTGAGCTTAAGAGGAGATATCACACATCTTTTTGGCTTCATTGGGGAGTGAGTGAAACTTGTCAAAGTAGAGGAGACTTCTTGCTGGACCCTGGGAGGAGCTTGTACAGCGTCAAGGCAAAGGTTGTAAAGTTCTTCTTCTTTTGAATTAATACAATCAAACTCATTTTTCTCAACAAGTATCTCATGTTATTTGTTTCATGGACTCCTTGACTTTCATGTTAAATATGTTTTATGCAATTGGCTTTTCAGGTGCTATTTAATTTGTTTGCCTTGTTTGTGATCAGGTGCTCATGTCCTAAGTGTCGGAAAATGCTCAAAATTTAAAGTGCTTAGAACTAGTTCAAAGTTAAATGACTGGAAAGTGCTCGTCTTCCCGATTCTGGCGCCACAAAAGGTTCGAAAAACGGTCGCCGTATGAGGAAGTTATGGCAAAAAGAAGAATTTGTCCATAACATTAGAAATTTTAATTTTTCAAAAAAAATTAAAAAAGGAATATTCCGCTTGGCACGAAATCCGAGGCAACCACCAAACATTAAATGTAACTGCAGTTAAGTTGGAGGAATTTTGGCAGGAGCGCCAAATTTGGCGGACCCGCCATAATTGGCGGAGCTAACTGGAGTTAACTAAAGTTAGCTGGAGTTTTTCTAGGGGAAAACTGGAGAAACTTTAAATGGCCATAACTTTGGCTAGGAAAGTCGGTTTTGGATAATTGTTTTTCGATTTTGGGTATTTTCAACCTTCTGAAGCCATTGGTGCAGGTCTTACAGCCATCTGAGGTCATTTGCAGAAGTTTTGGAGCCATGAAAGTTCCAGGAGCCACCAGGGCCAAATCAGTTTGGGAGCTGCATTGGGAATTGTGAAACTAGTGAATGTGGAACGAAGGTCATTCCTGAAGTTTTCTAGCCTTCTGAATCCATTTCTACAGCTCGTTTTTCCTGTTGAGACATTCTTTTCACTGTTTAGCTTCAAGGAAGCTTTCAGGGCCACCAGGGCCATTTCAGTGCATGAGCTGTTTGGGGGCTATGTTCATCCGTTTTTGGTGATTCAAAAGCCTATGTCTACTATTTTCGACCTTCTGAGTCTAATGGTAGAGGTCTCAGAACCAATTGAGGTCATATTCACCTCGAAAGTCTCCATGCAAGTTTAAAGGGCCACTAGGGCCAATTGGGGAAAGTACTGTATAAGGTACAAAATTCACTGTTTAGTGTTTGGAAAAGAGCATGTTTGGCTAATTCCTATCTTCTGATTCTGTATTTACAGTCAGATCTGTCCTTTGAGACACCCATATTCTTGTATTAGCCTTTGTAGCAAATTTAATACAAGAGGACAAGCCTAGTTGGAGAGGTTTGGTCCAGCAGATGTAGCCCAGAGGGGAGGGGGTGAACTGCTTTATCATTTTGATGTCTTTATTTGCTGAAGATGATATGATAAACAAAACTGATATAAAGTATTAAACAGCAAATAAATATAAATTGCATACACACATAATCACCTGTTCAGCTGCAGAAAGTAACTTTTCTTATTCCGCAAGACCTTAAACTTCAAGTATGTGTATGTCAAAGACTTCTAAGTGTTTAATTTGTTATTTCTTTAGGCAGAGCCTGTAGAGGGCCAGGTAGCCTCTGGAACTCATCCTCTTTTTAGAGGTGACATGTCCGGTGAATGTCCCTACAGTCTATCTCTGTATAAGAAATAAGAAGTTTATACATTTTTAGAGGTCATTTGGAGTGTCTAGCTCACAGTTGAAATTATTGGAAATGGATACGTTGCATCCTTAAACAAGTACATTCCATTTTCAAATCAGATGGTATCAGAGCACTAGGTTTGCTTGACTGACATCACTAGCTTGATTGTGTAGCTTGAAAGGTGTCTTAAGCAGTGTTGAAGATTGACTGCGTTACTACTTTTTGTTTGAGTTTGCTGAAGCTCTTTTGTTCATTTCTATAATGACAACTTCCATAAGTGAGTTCTCAAAATCGTCCTGCTTCACAAGATTCTTTGATGAAGGCTTGAAGCAAGAATTTTTCATCATGATGAATATGGTGAGAGAAATGTATGAGGATGAAAGAAAGAGCTCTAGACTTCAAGAGCAGTTGAATTCCATGAGGGAAGAGAAGAAGTTGCTTTCTAACCAATTGCAGGAAATGGAAGGCCAACTTCATATTGCAAACATGAAGCTGGAAAGGATGCATGAGTTGGAGACACAACTCCTTGTTGACAAAGAAGCCTTAGCCAAGTATCAGCTTGAAGAAGAGGTAAAAAATTCTAGTTTGTCTTCAAATTCTGATAAGAATGTTTATGTTGGTTCTTTTGAGAAACATACCAGAGGCATAGGGTCCAAGTTGATGTCCAAAATGGGATATGAAGGAAAAGGATTGGGCAAACATGCACAGGGTATAGTTGAGCCAATAATGGTTTAGGTAAGGCCTAAGAATTTGGGTCTTGGCTATGGAAAATCTTGTGGAGAAAGTTCTAAAGCAGCCATGAAGGCAATTGAAACAGTTCCTAGAAGGAGTTTCATTTCAGGTTCTCTATCTCAAGGTTGTAAAGGTTGTATCCTTGATGAATGTAATAGTTTGAAACATACCTTGCAGGAAGAAGGTGTGCATAAGCATGCACTTGAACAAGAGAATTGTGAAAGCTCTAAAACCATTGAAGGGATTCATGGTGTTCCAAAAGAAGCTTCTTCTTCATTTGATTCATCTCCTCATGAAGGTAATGAAGGTGAAAGGGAAAGGTATAAATCTGATTTCAATCATATTTCCTTTGATCATGTAAAGCATGGAAAATTTCCAGACAAGCATTGGAAAAGAATTGCATGTTATTTTTGTGGTTTGTTTAACCATAGTGTTTCTAGATGTTGGAAAAGAATGGCAACATGCAGGAAACTTTTGAAGGAAAGGAGGCAAGAAGCCAAAGTTCCATTGAAAAATGCAAATCATGTTGTCAAGAAGATGAACATGTGTTGCACTTATTGCCATAAGCATGGAAATACTGTTGAAAGGTGTTGGACTCTGAATCCAACAATGCTTCCCCAAAAGTTGAAGAAACTGGAGAAAGAGTATGGCAAGAATGGGAAGGAAGTTTCCATCATTGATATGTGCTAGGATGATACACATGTTGAGATTGATGTGCAGTTAAAGGAAGCGCCTTTGGAATGGATTGGTAAGAAATGGTTAGAATTCTTATCCAATTAAAGTTGCATGTCTTTTGATTGAATGCATTTCTTGGTTAAGGGAATGCAAGTTGCAGGATGGAAAAGCTGAGTATGAGACTCACTCTATTGCAGTGAACGTTATATTGATTTCAGCTTTGAAAGTACATGTACATGTGATTGAGGATCTTGTACTTATGATTGTACTTAAGAGAAAGTTGAAGGATAAACTGCATGCATGAGAATGATATGCATGAGCACATGGATCATGATGATTTGCTTGTATTTTAAACATGTATGTGTGATTAACTTGAAGGTTTGATTAATTTGTTTTTAACCATGCATGTAATGTAATATTGACTTGGAAAAAGTTAATTTGATCTCCAAGATTGTAAAGAGGAGAAATGATGAGGTGTTTCATCTTTGTAAAAGCCTTCTCATTTGGGAGGCAACTCTTCTTCTAGAGCGGAGGTGCCATGGATGGGCATTGGGACAGCTGGCAAGCCCACATGTTCAGGGGAATATTTCAGCTCATATATCAGAAAGTTTCATTGCTGGTTTCTACAAACTTTTAGTTTGTCTGGCGAGCAAGCTTGGTCGAGAATCGACGAGTACTTGGTTTATGCAGCAACATTCGCCATGACGACAGTTGATAAGGCAGGACATTTTGGCATCAGTATGCTCTTTTGGCTGAATGGAAGAGGATACTTCTGTTCCTCAATTGTTGTACAGTTCAGTTCAGAGATACAGTGAGCTTTTGGGGACCAAAAGCCTTCTCATTTGGGAGGTGTGATCAGGTGCTCGTGTCCTAAGTGTCGGAAAATGCTCAAAATTTAAAGTGCTTAGAACTAGTTCAAAGTTGAATTCCTGGAAAGTTCTCGTCTTCCCAATTCCGGTGCCACAAACAGTTCGAAAAACGGTCGCCGTATGAGGAAGTTATGGCAAAAAGAAGAATTTGTCCATAACATTAGAAATTTTAATTTTTCAAAAAAAAATTTAAAAAGGAATATTCCGCCTGGCACGAAATCCGAGGCAACCACCAAACATTAAATGTAACTGCAGTTAAGTTGGCGGAATTTTGGCAGGAACGCCAAATTTGGTGGACCCGCCATAATTGGCGGAGCTAACTGGAGTTAACTAAAGTTAGCTGGAGTTTTTCTAGGGGAAAATTGGAGAAACTTTAAATGGCCATAACTTTGGCTAGGAAAGTCGGTTTTGGATGATTTTTTTTTTATTTTGGGTATTTTCGACCTTCTGAAGCCATTGGTGCAGGTCTTACAGCCATCTGAGGTCATTTGCAGAGGTTTTGGAGCCATGAAAGTTCCAGGAGCCACTAGGGCCAAATCAGTTTGGGAGCTGCATTGGGAATTGTGCAACTAGTGAATGTGGAACGAAGGTCATTCCTGAAGTTTTCCAGCCTTCTGAATCCATTTCTGCAGCTCATTTTTCCTTTTGAGACATTCTTTTCACTGTTTAGCTTCAAGGAAGCTTTCAGGGCCACCAGGGCCATTTCAGTGCATGAGCTGTTTGGGGGCTATGTTCATCCGTTTTTGGTGATTCAAAAGCCTATGTCTGTTATTTTCGACCTTCTGAGTCTAATGGCAGAGGTTTCAGAACCAATTGAGGTCATCTTCACCTCGAAATTCTCCATGCAAGTTTAAAGGGCCACGAGGGCCAATTGGGGAAAGTATTGTATAAGGTACAAAATTCACTGTTTAGTGTTTGGAAAAGAGCATGTTTGGCTATTTCCTATCTTCTGATTCTGTATTTACAGTCAGATCTGTCCTTTGAGACACCCATATTCTTGTATTAGCCTTTGTAGCAAATTTAATACAAGAGGACAAGCCTAGTTGGAGAGGTTTGGTCCAGCAGATGTAGCCCAGAGGGGGGGGGTGAACTGCTTTATCATTTTGATGTCTTTATTTGCTGAAGATGATATGATAAACAAAACTGATATAAAGTATTAAACAGCAAATAAATATAAATTGCATACACACATAATCACCTGTTCAGCTGCAGAAAGTAACTTGTCTTATTCCGCAAGACCTTAAACTTCAAGTATGTGTATGTCAAAGACTTCTAAGTGTTTAATTTGTTATTTCTTTAGGCAGAGCCTATAGAGGGCCAGGTAGCCTCTGGAACTCATCCTCTTTTTAGAGGTGACATGTCCGGTGAATGTCCCTACAGTCTATCTCTGTATAAGAAATAAGAAGTTTATACATTTTTAGAGGTCATTTGGAGTGTCTAGCTCACAGTTGAAATTATTGGAAATGGATACCTTGCACCCTTAAACAAGTACATTCCATTTTCAGATCAGTTTGTGTTTGCAGATTCGCGAAAAGGAGCTCATTTGGATCGAAGGAGTGAGGGCATCCACAAGCTAGCGTTGGACCTAAGGCAGGCCCTAAAAACACTTGTTTGTTATTGTTTATCAAAGCATATTTAGAGAAAGATAGTGTCTGGTTGGTTTGCTTGTCATTAGGTCTTCTTTAGATTCTAGGAAGGTCTATCTTGTCCGCAAGATCGACTTATTCCGTGTGACAAAATGGCGACTCCACTGGGGACTTGATTGTTTTCCTTGTTTTTACTTTGACCTGAGAAACTCTATTTTTGTTTATGTTTTTGGCTTGTTGTGTGTAAAATTGGGTAGAGTTTGTAGATCCAGGGTTATTTTTCGTTTTTCATAGCTTTGGGAGAGGACCGCACCCTAGCCGTTTGACACAGTGCGTACCTACCCGCAACTTGGCTTTTAGCACAGAGCGGGACTGCACCTGTGCCAACTGTGGGCCTGCGGACCCTGTCAAAATTTTGAAAACCCTAAGATTTCCTCTGTTAGTCAGCTTAGTTTGTGTTTAGAAATTGTTATCCACTGCCCAGACCTGCATATAACTTGTCAGAAGCTTTCCTTGGATTGATTTCGTTAGTGTTAGGGTTTTAGGTGAAATTCCTAGGAGTTTTGCTTGTTGGGTTTGTTTTTCATTTTGGTTGTGTAGTGGCTCTGAGCTTAGAAGTTGTAGGGAATTCAGATCACCTTAGTGTCTACTAGATTTCTTATGAGTCCGACCATTTATGAAATCTCCCCTTGTTTGAGGAATCCGCTTTGAGTTTTCTCTTTACAAAACTTCGAAAATCTTGTGTTTGAGAGTTTGGATTTTCATTTTCAAAAAGAAAACAAAATTGGTTGTTCTTGACTTGTTTGTGATTCTGCATAAATTGGTCCTTAGCTTACATCTAGCTAAGTAAAACATCCTTAAAAAAGACTTTTAGTAGGCTTTGACTTCAAATAGGTTTTCATAATTTGTAGATCTCAAAGTTAGTCATTTTCATTAGTTTTGAGTGCTTTGTAAAAATATAAAAATCTCTTTTGAAAACAAAAAGTTTGTTCTTTGTAGTGATTGAGTGCTTTGAAACGAAAAAGGGAAATTTTTGTGAAATAACTAGCTGTCTCATTTTGAGTGCTTTGGAAAGGAAAAGCTCTTCTTTTAATTTGTTTAATTGAGAAAGATTTGTGTTTACAAAGTATTTTCATTCTCAAAATCTTTCTTAGTTTAGAAGTTCATCGAAGAGAAAAAGATTGTTTAGATCATCTTCGGTGCATTTTTAGTGATTTTGAGTCGAGTCTTCATACCACGAGTTTCATCTCCGCGCCTTTGGACTTAAATAAAAACCACTAAAATTAATGCTTAAAGTAAAATTCACCTAGTAACGTTTTTATTTCTAGGGCTCTGATACACCAACTTAGCTTAGGCTAGTGTCTTGGAGTAGGAGAGTAATTAACTCTCCAAGACAGTAAAAACAAAAAAGTAGTTGTATCTTGTGGTAGGGAAGAAATCCAATTGTTGCATTTATGCTCTGGGAAAGCTCCTCTTAAAGGAGAAGCACGAGATCGTGTCTGAACCAGTGTGGGAATCAATCCTTCCTCATTGGGAACAAAGCCATATATTCACGTATTAAAAATGGTAAACCTCGGCTTAACCATTGTTGAGGAGCCTGGGGTCACTTGTTGGTAAACCTTGGATTATGTCAAGGAGCCTTCAAGGGGATTGAGCTTTCTACTCTGCCCTTGCGTGCGTATCGGATCGTAGACTGTTCCCCCAGGTGTATTTGTCTCAGTTGGTAACCTTAGTGGCCATATTCTTTAGGACTCTTCCTGAGGTGACAGTGGTGGGAAGATCCCACTGTACCTGGAGCAAACGTCGGCTAGACTCACTTGGATTTTCTGGGGGGTTCTCTTCACTCGAGAGGTGTTGAGGGCCCGGAAATCGGGTCGACAACAAGGGGGATACCCACCCGGTCCGGAACTTGGTTGGCAGCTCCTTGTCCGTTTGGTATAGTGGGTTCGACTGGGGATAATGGGACCAGTTTCCCAATCTAAGGGGTGTGTGTGTGTATAGAGTTTGATGATGCTGATCTAGAAGTCTTTTAAGATAATTTAATTCTAACTTCTAAACTGACTCTATGCTATTGTAATCTAACAAAAACAACACATCTAATCTATGCTAACCCGGGGTAGATTTCCTATATTATGCGATCTAAAACGATTTTGAACAATAACTGGTAATAAAGATCATTCAGCTATCATAAGAATAGAAATCAATTAAGATAAACCATTCTGCATAAAAAGTTAGGCAAAACAGTTGTGAACAGCATATCGCATAATAAGTTATTCATATGTCAAGCACAAATAAATGACTCCACCGTACAGAAGTGCCAAATGGTAACCCACACATTCATACATTAACATATAAACAACTCAGCTGCATATCACTCTAAGAATATAAGTAGAAATTGGTCAAGAGATAAAAGTACCATTTATGACTGATTTCACTCATAAACTTCAAGCAATAACGATTTATCTCTACTTGTTCTAATATCTACTAAGAGTACAGAAATGCAACATTAGTAGCAGACATTAAAATGCAAACATAAATAAATCTCGATCCATCCATTCATCAAAAACCCCCTCCGAGGGTGCAAAAGTGCATGTTCTGAGGACAAGTTTTTTGACAAATTTCCAGACCCTTCTCCAAATGCCATGAGAAGGGTTAAATACTACTAACTAATTAATCTTATTTACACAAATTTAGGAAACGGCTTCAAATGACTGCCCTTTTACTAAAACAAATTTATTTCTAAAAATTGAATGTAATTTCTAACTGTTTCTGTATCTGCTCCTTAGTGCTGTAAGCAATGCAACGTTCACCTGGAAAGAGTCAGCTGGTTGTCTTTTCCTTTCGTTTTAGCAATAAAAGTAGAAATAACAAGAGCTGGCACCTCTTTCTGACAAACTAGAAGATATTTTCGAAAATCTTCCTCTGGCTGGGTGTATTCGCTGTGTGTATACTTAGTATAACTCAGATTTCCTTCAAACTGATTGTGCTGTTGCTATTTCGGTTGCGGCCGTGCGAATGACTCAATGAGTTAGGGATTTCGTTGCCCGAACAATCTTCTGTATTGAAAATTGCTTCCGTTCTTTGTTCTAGGCTTTTCTGGAGCGTCCTCCCTCTTTAGCGTTTTTCTTTTTGCTTTACCCAGTCTGAGCTTCAGGATCTTTTGTAAACATGTTGCTTTTGTACACCTTTGACTCTGAGTCTTGGATAGTCTATTTCCATCAGTATCTGTTGAGTGATACTCTGGAATCCGCGGTCCTGCTGCATGAGGCAACCATTTGCAAAGGCATCTCCTCTCTGTTCTCCTAGTATTGGCGCTTTCCCCTTTTCCTTAGATGTTTCCTGCATATTGATTTATATTAGTTGCTGTCTTACAGTTTACACAAAGGAAAAGAGAAATGACGAAAAGATTGACATGAAAGCTTTAAGTTCTAATGAATGCATAATCATGACACTCATAATGACTTGACTCTTCGAAAAATGCGACACAATCATTCTTGGATACTCAGGCGTACAATCATTAATTTCCCTTAAGGTGCGCGCTCAATTTTGGGTTTACAGACTATGTCGAGGAAATCTTGCGATGAGTGGTTTCTGCGATTCGCATCGCAGTATCGAGGATTGCGATGTCAAGAAGTGTCATCACAGGAATTGATAGTCTCATTCATCAGAGATCGCAGATCGCAGGATCGCAAATCGCAGATCGCAAGATCGCAGATCGCAAGATCGCAGATCGCGTTTTTTATTCAATCACTGTGTGCTGCTTATGCGATGTTGTGATATGCGATGTCGCATATCGGCCGTCGGCGATTCCTTAAGATTTTTCATTTAAGAGCGCTTTCAATATATGCGATGCGATGAATTTCGCGTCGCTTCTTCGCAGCTTATTTACGCGCATAGGAAATGCTTCACTCTCTCTTCGCGATGCGATATAGCTTTAGGGAGTAAAAATACAAAAATTTTGATAAAAATATTTTTTGGATTTTTTGTTAAGGGTCCCCCTTTGCTTGGTGTTATTGCTAATATCAAACAAAGAGGGGGGTTGTTGGTGACCACAACAATGGAAATTCAATGTGAAGAACCAGTTATCTCTGCATTTCTATTGAATTTCTACTTCCGAAACAGAAAAATTTTCATATGTCTAAATTTTGTTATGGATAGATAGAGTACATTACTCCTTATCCTGTCAATGATACTTTGTCTCAACCTTTTCATATTCCAATTGTCTACTTCCTCAGGCTTAGTTCTTGCATTCATACCAGACATTACTCGGTCTTTTTTTTTAAGATAAAATAAGGTCTTCTCTGCGTACTGGTTTTTTAAAATATGCTCATTTGTCGTAGGCAGAGCCTCTGCTGCCCGCAAGCGTCCATAGCCTCGACAGGGTTACCATGTTATCCAGCAATGATCCTTTTTCTTGCTTGAGGTTATTTACAACATTTCAGAGAAAAATCTTTCTTGACACTTTTTTCTTTTTTATTCTCTAAAGAACAATGTCTTGGTTTGGTGGCCAAATTATGACACAGTCATTCACTTGATTTACACTTTTGCTGAACCAGCTGGCTCGTGATGAGACCCCTTGGCTTTTGATTGCAACAATCTTGAGTCGTTGCCCTGTTTTGATAGACAGTATTGGCAAAGTCAGCAAGTTATAATATCTGTGATCATGATAAGCCGGCTCGTGATGAGACCTCTTATTCTTTGAGATATAGTGTTTTCTCAGATTGTTTCTCTGAATGCTGTGATTTCCTTGAGTAGGGAGGAAGTCATTGTTTTTCCTTAAGAAAGCTCTGGACGACAATAATAGAGTTTGAAAACAACAGCTTTACAGAGAATATTTATTTTATTATTGATGATACCTTTCATTGTGCTGATATGAAACAATTTTTTACCAAAGGTTGCTTTCATCAAAGTTTTTCTTTTGAAGTTGAAACTAACATCATATTCAGGCTAAAGTTAACTCTACTTGTCAATAATAAAAATCAGATTTTTCGAAAAGTTTTGCTACTTGTACAAGCGAAATCAAAATCTGATAGAGAATTCGTGTGCTCTTTCATGAATCCTTTTTGATGATCATTTACAACCGGTTTTATTTATAAGAAAGAGAAAAACAAAAGTAAAAAAACTAAAACTATCCTACAAAAATAGAAGAATGATCTTCTATGGAAAATACATTTTAAGAATATGTCCATTCACAGGCAAAGAATCTCTTCTACCTGCCAAATCCTGCAACACAAACGTCGATGGGCCTATGACTTCTACAATCTGAAAAGGACCAAGCCACAGCTTCTGAAATTTCGTATGTTTGCCCTTTTCTTCATGAGCCTTATCCCATTTCAAAACTAAATCTCCCATCTGAAAGTTTTTTCTGGTCATTATGCTTGAGTCAAAAGAGGATTTTATTAGCGCTTGGTGATGAGCATGGGTTTTCTTAGCTTGTTCTCGTTGTTCTTCTAATTTGATTATTTCCATTTGTCTCAGTTGTAAGGAGGAAGTAGATACTTCATCGATGTATTGTACTAAAGACAAAGAGGGAATGACTAGGTGGGTTGGAAGAACCACTTCTTTCCCATAAACTAAATTAAAGGGAGAAGTGTCGATTGAAGCCTTCTTAGTAATTCTATCTGCCCATAAATCATTTACCAGCGCTTTGTGCCAATTCTTTTGGTTTTGGTCGAATGTTTTTTTAATAATCCTGATTAGGTTTTTGTTTGTTGATTCAGCCAACCCATTACCTTGTGGATAGTAGTTGGCAGAATACTTTAGTTTGAAACCTCTTTTAAGTGCAAACTCAGTCATTGTATTTCCAGAAAAGTATGAGGCATTATCAAACATTAAGGCCGTTGGCAATCCAAACCTAGTGATGATAAATTGATCTATGAATTCAATAATGTTTTCAGAATTAGCTGTCTTGAGAGGAACTGCTTCTACCCATTTAGTAAAATAATCTGTTGCCGTGAGGATATACCTATGCTGCTTAGAAACTGAGGAACGATCTCACCTATTATGTCCAAGCCCCATTGGCTGAATGGTTGCTTGATGTTAACCGGCTGTAGTGGCATGGACGATTTCTTTTGTCTCCCTGCAGCAGTCTGGCAGACTTGGCATTTCCTTACGTAATTGTATGAGTCTTTGAACAGCGTGGGCCAATAATATCCTGCACGTAAGATTTTATGTGCAGTAGCTTCTCCAGCATAGTGTCCACCTGCTGGTCCATCGTGGAGTTCTTGCAAAACCTTTTCGGCTTCAGTTTTCTCAAGACACCTAAGAAGTACAGAATCGTAATTCCTTTTAAACAGAACATCATTTATGAGCTGGTATTGTTTAGCTTTCAATCTCAGAGCTCTTTTCTTGGTGTGGTCCAGGTGTGATGGAGCATACCCATTCTTAAGATAATAAATGGTGTCAGCATATAATGATTCTGCGTCGTTTAGGCTTACCTCATACGTATGTACCTCTTCAGATGAGTTCTCAGGAATTTGCGATGCTCTAACTAACATCTTGCAGAAGCCTTGACCTCTTACGATGTTTGTTGGCTTGATCTCAAGATCGTATTCTTGTAAGGCGGTAATCCAATTTGCTCTCTTTTCGCCCACATCCTTCTGTATCAGAAGGTTTCTTACCGCTGGAAACGGTACTACGACTTTGGTATGGGCTTTAAGTAAGAAAGGTCTGAAATACTTGATCGCTTTGAAAACAACATATGCCTGTTTCTCCACGTCTGAATAATTGAGTTCAGCACCTTCTAAGTTCGAGCTAAAAAATGCGATTGGAGCTTCCGCCTTCTCTTGATTTGCTTGAGTTAAAATCGCGGCATAAGATTTCTCTGAGGCAAATGTGTATAAGATTAAATATTCTGAAAAATTTGGGGTCGCTAAAGATGGAGCGTTGATGATAGCTTTTTTGATCAAATTGAATGCTTCATGCTCATCTTTACCCCATTTAAAATTTGAATTCTTTTTTATCATATTTTGTAAAGGAGAAATAATACGTGAAAAATACAGGACAAACCTTTTTACAAAATTGATTTGACCAAGGAAAGATTGCATGGCCTTTTTGTTATGGGGCATGGATATTTCGGAAATTTCTTTGATTCTGTCAGGTTCAATGTGAATACCAGATTTTGACACTATGAATCCTAACAATTTCCCTTCACTTAATGCGAAAAAATATTTCTTTGGGTTAAGTGAAATCCCATACCTTAAACATCTTTGAAAGATTTGTTTCAAGTCTTTGAGATGGTCGCTTCGCTTCTTGGAGTACACTGTTATATCATCCAGGTAAATCACTACATATTTATTGACTAATCCTTTAAACGCAATGTCCATGGCTCTCTGAAAGGTAGCGCCGACATTGATCAGACCAAATGGCATCTTTCGATATGCGTATGAGCCCCATTTAGTTCGGAATGTGGTTTTTAACTGATCATCGGGATGTACCAGCACTTGATTGTATCCTGAAAATCCATCCAGAAAAGACATTAATTCTGAGCCTGCTACTGCCTGTAATATTTGCTCCATAGGTGGGTGGGGAAAATTGTCTTTTTGACAGGCTTTGTTGAGATTTCCAAAATCGATACAGATCCTAATATCTCTGTTTTTCTTTCTAACAGGCACCATATTGGATACCCATTTGGAATGTCTGACGGGGAAAATTATTCTGGCTCTCAACAACTTATTTAGTTCAGTCTTTATCTGATTTTCTAAGTTGGGGTGGATTTTTCTGAGCTTCTGCTGGACAAGTTTTTCATTGTCAATCATAGGGATAGTGTGTTGAATGATAGAAGTGTCGTATGTCTTCAGCTCATCATAATTCCAGGAAAAAACGTTTTTGTATTGTCTGAGAAGACGGATATATGCTGATTTTTCTTCAGGGGCTAGGCCATGGCCTAGATTAACGTTTTGTGGCTTCTCATCAGTTCCTAGGTTCACTAATTCATAATTCAGAGTCGAACTGTAGAGTTTAGAATTGGTAGACCTTTTAAACTGACTTTTTAGATCATATAAGTCTTCTAACTTAACCACCGATTTAGGTATAGCATTATCAATGCTATTTTGTTGTATTTGGTGATCATGATGGTCTTCGTCAATTATTTGGTTTGAGTAGGATCCTTAAGAAGTGAGGAAATTTACAATGTCAGGATCGTCGTTGAATACTATCCAGTTGGTGATGTTGTCAGGGATGGATGGTCTAAAGATTAATTCTATTGAGAATCTATCTGGACTAAAATCTTCGGAGGGAATAAGTCTAGAGGCTATGTTAGCTAACAGGTCTGCGCTCGCATTTTGGAGTCTTGGGATTGACGAAATATTGAATGCTATGAAATGTGCAGTCAGATCTTGTACTAAAGATTGATAGTGCTTCAAATGACCTGATAGGCAATGTATGGTGTTACGTACCTGTTTGATGACAATCTCAGAATCTCCAAAAACTTGAAGATACTTAACGTTCAACCCGATTGCTTTGTATAGGCCTTGCACCAAGGCCTCGTATTCCGCTGTATTGTTTGTGCAATCGAATTCAAGTCTGCACGTAAGCATGGTCTTATTTCCGTCTGGGCTAATCAGAACGCATCCTGCTCTTGCTCCCCCGTTAGATTTGGAGCCATCAAAATATAATTTCCAAAACAAAGATGTATTTACAGGGTTATCTAAAAAATTAACACATTTTGAATTATCAGTTTGGGGAAAATTTTCAACTTGGGACAAAACTGAATTTTCTAAGTAAGGTGAAATATGAGCATTGAAATTTACGAGGAAAGAATCTACCGAGTAATTGCCTATGATACCGCTGTTGTATGTTATTGCTTCATTCTCTCCTTCCAATTCTGTCACTATGTACTTTTGGTGCAACTCTCGTTCAACCTTTATTTGATTCGGTTTACCGTTGTAGGGTAACCATATGTGCGACTAGTCAGTTGAGAAATATCCGTGGAGTTTTTCGGACCAATCCCTGCTAAGAATCAAACCATAGAATTCAGGGATATCAGCTACTAGAATGTCGATAACCTGGCATACCTTCGGGTTAGACGACAATCTTATGGTCACTTGATTAAGTTCACCAATTACTTCGACTTGAGATCGATCAAGTTGAACTATGTGCACTGCGGATTTTTGTGGTTGAGCATTCAATTTGGCACATATTGATCTGGGTAAAATATTCGTTGAAGCACCAGAATCAACCAAGCAATTGTGCACATTTTTATTGAAAATTTCATAAGTGAGAAGAAAAGGAGGAGTATGAGATCTTGATCTTCCTCCAATCAAGGCGATGTCATTTGGATCAATCTTATTGATCGTGTTGGTTGGAGGTCTTCCCATGTTGTGGGAAGCTACAGCTATAGGTAAAGATGTAGTAGGCACGGCATGTAATTCTTTCATCATTATTTTCTATTGATGTTTCAATTTGCTCAACTCGTAAAGAGTGATATTAGCCCTAGTCTTTTTCATGTCATCGATAATGTTATACTCCATTTCATCCGACACTATCAGTGTTCTTGATGGAGGTGCTTGATCTGATTGGACTGGGCTAAATTGGGTCGCTCTAGCGGTTGTTTTCTTTGTTGCGACCATATCTTTTGTTGCAGGGCTTGTGCCCTTCTGTTTAGGGGTAGTTTGGGGAGGATCAAGTTGATTTTTGCTTCGTGTGCTAACCGGAAATGCTTCTTGATCTTCTTCTTGTGGGAGGATGAAATCCCACATTCCTTGTAGTTCCACAACTTCTTCATCATCGGTCTGCCCTTTAGTGGTATTTTCTTCTTCTTCTTCTTCTTCTTCAGATTCGACGTTTGAGACAGCATTGGGTGGTTTCACATCCATGGGAGGATTTCTTTTAAAAGCTCTGTAGGGATTTTTTGAAGAAGTTTCTGCTACTTGTTTTCTTATGTCAATCATCTCATTGGACATGGCCTTTAACACTTTTTGTAATCCTTCCAAATCGAAAGGATCTTTCGTTTGCTTCTTCTTAGTGTCTTCTTTGAAAGAGATTTTCTTAGATTTGCATTCCTCTATAGCAGATCTCTTTTCTAGGGCTACTATGCGCTTTTCTACTGCTAACGCCTCTGTCAAGTTTTAAAGTAAGGTCGTCTTGTTTTCCCTATCTACGAAGATAGCCAAGTTTGATGGTAAGGCCGTGATATACCATTCACATCTTACTTCCTCGCTGAGTTGAGAAGCAGCGAGAATTTTGTTGAGGATCTTACTGAACCGTAAATTGAAATCTTTAATGGGTTCTCTAGCCTCAGCTTTAAGATTGGATAGGTCATTAATCAATGTTGTTGTTAATCTGTCATCACCGAACTTGGTAAGGAATTGACTTTGAAAAATGTCCCAACTTGTGATAGACCCGGAAGGTAATGAAAAGTACCATGACCCGGCTGTTCCTTGCATTGTATAGGGAAAAAGCCGGACAACAGCATCTTCGTTGGTAACTCCGTTGAGATTAACAGAAAGCATGAAATTATTGATATGCTCTTCGGCTAGCATGCCTGTTTCTGGATTTAATTTAGGTAGCCATTTCTCAGGATGTGCCGGTATTGGGCTCAGGGGTGGAGGCATTAAAACCGCCCCAGGATTGTTCCATGGAGACTGGGCCATCGTTGAGCTGCTAGTTAATGAAAGTGCAGAGGATGATCCCTGATGCTGAGAAGATGAAGATATTATGACCTTTGATGATTGAAGAGGAAGGGTTGTGGAAGATGGATGAGTGATTTGGGATGAAGATGTGGGTGGCTGACTTTGTGGCGAGGGAGTTGAAATGGACGAAGTAGATGAAAGAGTCTCACTGTCAGACTCTGGTGGTGTTTTCCTTGCTCTTTTCCTAGTGGGGAGAGGAAGTTCAGTTGGCTGGATGCCAAACTTTTCACTTTTCAATCTGGTCAGGGGATGAGCAGGATTATACTGCGAAGTCACACTGCTTTGAGATTTATCAGACCTCTGATTAAAAATAGAGAATCCCTAGAGTTTACGAATCAGAGTTTGAATTTCAGGGGGTTCAATGATAAGTTGGTCTGATATATTAGGGTATGTAGCAGCGATGGATACTCGAGCGACTTCTAACTTTGGGTTTAACCGTACTGGAGAAGTCGAGGGAGTTGATGAGGGTGATTTACTCTCAGAATGGTATTTAGATTTTGATTTAGGTGCAATTCATAGTTCGTGCCCTCCTTCTAGCACCAAATATGTTGAGGGCCCGGAAATCGGGTCGACAACAAGGGGGATACCCACCCGGTCCAGAACTTGGTTGGCAGCTCCTTGTCCGTTTGGTATAGTGGGTCCGACTGGGGATAATGGGACCAGTTTCCCAATCTAAGGGGTGTGTGTGTGTGTGTAGAGTTTGATGATGCTGATCTAGAAGTCTTTTAAGCTAATTTAATTCTAATTTCTAAACTGACTCTATGCTATTGTAATCTAACAAAAACAACACATCTAATCTACGCTAACCCGGGGTAGATTTCCTCTATTATGCGATCTAAAAATATTTCGAACAATAACTGGTAATAAAGATCATTCAGCTATCATAAGAATAGAAATCAATTAAGATAAACCATTCTGCATAAAAAGTTAGGCAAAACAGTTGTGAACAGCATATCGCATAATAAGTTATTCATATGTCAAGCACAAATAAATGACTCCACCGTACAGAAGTGCCAAATGGTAACCCACACATTCATACATTAACATATAAACAACTCAGCTGCATATCACTCTAAGAATATAAGCAGAAATTGGTCAAGAGATAAAAGTACCATTTATGACTGATTTCACTCATAAACTTCAAGCAATAACAATTTATCTCTACTTGTTCTAATATCTACTAAGAGTACAGAACTGCAACATCAGTAGCAGACATTAAAATGCAAACATAAATAAATCTCGATCCATCCATTCATCAAAAACCCCCTCCGAGGGTGCAAAAGTGCATGTTCTGAGGACAAGTTTTTTGACAAATTTCTGGACCCTTCTCCAAATGCAATGAGAAGGGTTAAATACTACTAACTAATTAATCTTAATTACACAAATTTAGGAAACGGCTTCAAATGACCGCCCTTTTACTAGAACAAATTTATTTCTAAAAATTGAATCTAATTTCTAACCGTTTCTGTATCTGCTCCTTAGTGTTGTAAGCAATGCAACGTTCGCCTGGAAAGAGTCGGCTGGTTGTCTTTTCCTTTCGTTTGAGCGATAAAAGTAGAAATAACAAGAGCTGGCACCTCTTTCTGACAAACTAGAAGATATTTTCTTCCTCTGGCTGGGTGTATTCGTTGTGTGTATACTTAGTATAACCCAGATTTCCTTCAAACTGATTGTGCTATTGAAATGAACTAAACAATCTTCTGTATTGAAAATTGCTTCCGTTCTTTGTTCCAGGCTTTTCTGGAGCGTCCTCCCTCTTTAGCGTTTTTCTTTTTGCTTTACCCAGTCTGAGCTTTAGGATCTTTTGTAAACATGCTACTTTTGTGTGCCTTTGACTCTGAGTCTTGGATAGTCTATTTCCATCAGTATCTGTTGAGTGATACTCTGGAATCCGCGGTCCTGCTGCATGAAAACCATTTGCGAAGGCATCTCCTCTCTGTTCTCCTAGTATTGGCGCTTTCCCCTTTTCCTTAGATGTTTCCTGCATATTGATTTATATTAGTTGCTGTCTTACTTTACGTTGACGAAAACGTTCTAATGAATGCATAATCAATCATAATCTTGACTCTTCGATCACTTGGATACTCAGGCGTACAATCATTAATTTCCCTTAAGGTGCGCGCTCAATTTTGGGTTTACAGACTATGTCGAGGAAATCTTGCGATGAGTGGTTTCTGCGATTCGCATCACAGTATCGAGGATTGCGATGTCAAGAAGTGTCATCGCAGGAATTGATAGTCTCATTCATCAGAGATCGCAGATCGCAGGATCGTAAATCGCAGATTGCAAGATCGCAGATCGCGTTTTTTATTCAATCACTGTGTGCTGCTTATGCGATGTTGCGATATGCGACGTCGCATATCGGCCGTCGGCGATTCCTTAAGATTTTTCATTTAAGAGCGCTTTCAATATATGCGATGCGATGAATTTCGCGTCGCTTCTTCGCAGCTTATTTACGCGCATAGGAAATGCTTCACTCTCTCTTCGCGATGCGATATAGCTTTAGGGAGTAAAAATACAAAAATTTTGATAAAAATATTTTTTGGATTTTTTGTTAAGGGTCCCCCTTTGCTTGGTGTTATTGCTAATATCAAATAAAGAGGGGGGTTGTTGGTGACCACAACAATGGCAATTCACTGTGAAGAACCAGTTATCTCTGCTTTTCTATTGAATTTCTACTTCCGAAACAGAAAAATTTTCATATATCTAAATTTTGTTATGGATAGATAGAGTACATTACTCCTTATCCTCTCAATGATACTTTGTCTCAACCTTTTCATATTCCAATTGTCTACTTCCTCAGGCTTAGTTCTTGCATTCATACCAGACATTACTCGGTCTTTTTTTTTAAGATAAAATAAGGTCTTCTACGCGTACTGGCTTTTTAAAATATGCTCATTTGTCGTAGGTAGAGCCTCTGCTGCCCGCAAGCATCCATAGCCTCGACAGGGTTACCATGTTATCCAGCAATGATCCTTTTTCTTGCTTGAGGTTATTTACAACATTTCAGAGAAAAATCTTTCTTGACACTTTTTTCTTTTTTATTCTCTAAAGAACAATGTCTTGGTTTGGTGGCCAAATTATGACACAGTCATTCACTTGATTTACACTTTTGCTGAACAAGCTGGCTCGTGATGAGACCCCTTGGCTTTTGATTGCAACAATCTTGAGTCGTTGCCCTGTTTTGATAGACAGTATTGGCAAAGTTAGCAAGTTATAATATCTGTGATCATGATAAGTCGGCTCGTGATGAGACCTCTTATTCTTTGAGATATAGTGTTTTCTCGGATTGTTTCTCTGAATGCTGCGATTTCCTTTAGTAGGGAGGAAGTCATTGTTTTTCCTTAAGAAAGCTCTGGACGACAATAATAGAGTTTGAAAACAACAGCTTTACAAAGAATATTTATTTTATTATTGATGATACCTTTCATTGTGCTGATATGAAACAATTTTTTACCAAAGGTTGCTTTCATCAAAGTTTTTCTTTTGAAGTTGAAACTAACATCATATTCAGGCTAAAGTTAGCTCTACTTGTCAATAATAAAAATCAGATTTTTCGAAAAGTTTTGCTACTTGTACAAGCGAAATCAAAATCTGATAGAGAATTGGTGTGCTCTTTCATGAATCCTTTTTGATGATCATTTACAACCGGTTTTATTTATAAGAAAGAGAAAAACAAAAGTAAAAAAACTAAAACTATCCTACAAAAATAGAAGAATGATCTTCTATGGAAAATACATTTTAAGAATTTGTCCATTCACAGGCAAAGAATCTCTTCTACCTGCCAAATCCTGCAACACAAACGTCGATGGGCCTATGACTTCTACAATATGAAAAGGACCAAGCCACAACTTCTGAGATTTCGTATGTTTGCCGTTTTCTTCATGAGCCTTATCCCATTTCAAAACTAAATCTCCCATCTGAAAGTTTTTTCTGGTCATTATGCTTGAGTCAAAAGAGGATTTTATTAGCGCTTGGTGATGAGCATGGGTTTTCTTAGCTTGTTCTCGTTGTTCTTCTAATTTGATTATTTCCATTTGTCTCAGTTGTAAGGAGGAAGTAGATACTTCATCGATGTATTGTACTAAAGACAAAGAGGGAATGACTAGGTGGGTTGGAAGAACCACTTCTTTCCCATAAACTAAATTAAAGGGAGAAGTGCCGATGGAAGCCTTCTTAGTAATTCTATCTGCCCATAAAGCATTTACCAGTGCTTTGTGCCAATTCTTTTGGTTTTGGTCGACTGTTTTTTTAATAATCCTGATTAGGTTTTTGTTTGTTGATTCAGCCAACCCATTACCTTGTGGATAGTAGTTGGCAGAATACTTCAGTTTGAAACCTCTTTTAAGTGCAAACTCAGTCATTGTATTTCCAGAAAAGTATGAGGCATTATCAAACATTAAGGCCATTGGCAATCCAAACCTAGTGATGATAAATTGATCTATGAATTCAATAATGTTTTCAGAATTAGCTGTCTTGAGAGGAACTGCTTCTACTCATTTAGTAAAATAATCTGTTGCCGTGAGGATATACCTATGCTGCTTAGAAACTGAGGAACGATCTCACCTATTATGTCCAAGCCCCATTGGCTGAATGGTTGCTTGATGTTAACCGGCTGTAGTGGCATGGACGATTTCTTTTGTCTCCCTGCAGCAGTCTGGCAGACTTGGCATTTCCTTACGTAATTGTATGAGTCTTTGAACAGCGTGGGCCAATAATATCCTGCACGTAAGATTTTATGTGCAGTAGCTTCTCCAGCATAGTGTCCACCTGCTGGTCCATCGTGGAGTTCTTGCAAAACCTTTTCGGCTTCAGTTTTCTCAAGACACCTAAGAAGTACAGAATCGTAATTCCTTTTAAACAGAACATCATTTATGAGCTGGTATTGTTTAGCTTTCAATCTCAGAGCTCTTTTCTTGGTGTGGTCCAGGTGTGATGGAGCATACCCGTTTTTAAGATAATAAATGGTGTCAGCATATAATGATTCTGCGTCGTTTAGGCTTACCTCATACGTATGTACCTCTTCAGATGAGTTCTCAGGAATTTGCAATGCTCTAGCTAACATCTTGCAGAAGCCTTGACCTCTTACGATGTTTGCTGGCTTGATCTCAAGATCGTATTCTTGTAAGGCGGTAATCCAATTTGCTCTCTTTTCGCCCACATCCTTCTGTATCAGAAGGTTTCTTACCGCTGGAAACGGTACTATGACTTTGGTATGGGCTTTAAGTAAGAAAGGTCTGAAATACTTGATCGCTTTGAAAACAGCATATGCCTGTTTCTCCACGTCTGAATAATTGAGTTCAGCACCTTGTAAGTTCGAGCTAAAAAATGTGATTGGAGCTTCCGCCTTCTCTTGATTTGCTTGAGTTAAAATCGCGACATAAGATTTCTCTGAGGCAAATGTGTATAAGATTAAATATTCTGAAAAATTTGGGCTCGCTAAAGATGGAGCGTTGATGATAGCTTTTTTGATCAAATTGAATGCTTCATGCTCATCTTTACCCCATTTAAAATTTGAATTCTTTTTTATCATATTTTGTAAAGGAGAAATAATACGTGAAAAATCCGGGACAAACCTTTTTACAAAATTGATTTGACCAAGGAAAGATTGCATGGCCTTTTTGTTATGGGGCATGGATATTTCGGAAATTTCTTTGATTCTGTCAGGTTCAATGTGAATACCAGATTTTGACACTATGAATCCTAGCAATTTCCCTTCACTTAATGCGAAAAAATATTTCTTTGGGTTAAGTGAAATCCCATACCTTAAACATCTTTGAAAGATTTGTTTCAAGTCTTTGAGATGGTCGCTTCGCTTCTTGGAGTACACTGTTATATCATCCAGGTAAATCACTACAGATTTATTGACTAATCCTTTAAACGCGATGTCCATGGCTCTCTGAAAGGTAGCGCCGACATTGATCAGACCAAATGGCATCTTCCGATATGCGTATGAGCCCCATTTAGTTCGGAATGTGGTTTTTAACTGATCATCGGGATGTACCAGCACTTGATTGTATCCTGAAAATCCATCCAGAAAAGACATTAATTCTGAGCCTGCTACTGCCTGTAATATTTGCTCCATAGGTGGGTGGGGAAAATTGTCTTTTTGACAGGGTTTGTTGAGATTTCGAAAATTGATACAGATCCTAATATCTCCGTTTTTCTTTCTAACGGGCACCATATTGGATACCCATTTGGAATTTCTGACGGGGAAAATTATTCTGGCTCTCAACAACTTATTTAGTTCAGTCTTTATCTGATTTTCTAAGTTGGGGTGGATTTTTCTGAGCTTCTGCTGGACAGGTTTTTCATTGTCAATCAAGGGATAGTGTGTTGAATGATAGAAGTGTCGTATGTCTTCAGCTCATCATAATTCCAGGCAAAAACGTTTTTGTATTGTCTGAGAAGACGGATATATGCTGATTTTTCTTCAGGGGCTAGGCCGTGGCCTAGATTAACGTTTTGTGGCTTCTCATCGGTTCCTAGGTTCACTAATTCATAATTCAGAGTCGAACTGTAGAGTTTAGAATTGGTAGACCTTTTAAACTGACTTTTTAGATCATATAAGTCTTCTAACTTAACCACCGATTTAGGTATAGCATTATCAATGTTATTTTGTTGTATTTGGTGATCATGATGGTCTTCGTCAATTATTTGGTTTGAGTAGGATCCTTAAGAAGTGAGGAAATTTACAATGTCAGGATCGTCGTTGAATACTCTCCAGTTGGTGATGTTGTCAGGGATGGATGGTCTAAAGATTAATTCTATTGAGAATCTATCTGGACTAAAATCTTCGGAGGGAATAAGTCTATAGGCTATGTTAGCTAACAGGTCTACGCTTGCATTTTGGAGTTTTGGGATTGACGAAATATTGAATGCTATGAAATGTGCAGTCAGATCTTGTACTAAAGATTGATAGTGCTTCAAGTGACCTGATAGGCAATGTATGGTGTTACGTACCTGTTTGACGACAATCTCAGAATCTCCAAAAACTTGAAGATACTTAATGTTCAACCCGATTGCTTTGTATAGGCCTTGCACCAAGGCCTCGTATTCCGCTGTATTGTTTGTGCAATCGAATTCAAGTCTGCACGTAAGCATGGTCTTATTTCCATCTGGGCTAATCAGAACGCATCCTGCTCTTGCTCCCTCGTTAGATTTGGAGCCATCAAAATATAATTTCCAAAACAAAGATGTATTTACAGGGTTATCTAAAAAATTAACACATTTTGAATTATCAGTTTGGGAAAAATTTTCAACTTGGGACAAAACTGAATTTTCTAAGTAAGGTGAAATATGAGCATTGAAATTTCCGAGGAAAGAATCTACCGAGTAATTGCCTATGATACTGCTGTTGTATGCTATTGCTTCATTCTCTCCTTCCAATTCCGTCACTATGTACTTTTGGTGCAACTCTCGTTCAACCTTTATTTGATTCGGTTTACCGTTGTAGGGTAACCACATGTGCGACCAGTCGGTTGAGAAATATCCGTGGAGTTTTTCGGACCAATCCCTGCTAAGAATCAAACCATAGAATTC
The DNA here is from genome assembly GCA_031772625.1 of Pinus tabuliformis. NCBI lineage: Eukaryota > Viridiplantae > Streptophyta > Pinopsida > Pinales > Pinaceae > Pinus > Pinus tabuliformis. The sequence goes on from CM062815.1 coordinate 1,033,836,275, forward strand.
AGGGATATCAGCTACTAGAATGTCGATAACCTGGCATACCTTCGGGTTAGACGACAATCTTATGGTCACTTGATTAAGTTCACCAATCACTTCGACTTGAGATCGATCAAGTTGAACTATGCGCACTGCGGATTTTTGTGGTTGAACATTCAATTTGGCACATATTGATCTGGGTAAAATATTCGTTGAAGCACCAGAATCAACCAAGCAATTGTGCACATTTTTATTGAAAATTTCATAAGTGAGAAGAAAAGGAGGAGTATGAGATCTTGATCTTCCTCCAATCAAGGCGATGTCATTTGGATCAATCTTATTGATCGTGTTGGTTGGAGGTCTTCACATGTTGTGGGAAACTACAGCTATAGGTAAAGATGTAGTAGGCACGGCATGTAATTCTTTCATCATTATTTTCTGTTGATGTTTCAATTTGCTCAACTCGTAAAGAGTGATATTAGCCCTAGTCTTTTTCATGTCATCGATAATGTTATACTCCATTTCATCTGACACTATCAGTGTTCTTGATGGAGGTGCTTGATCTGATTGGACTGGGCTAAATTGGGTCGCTCTAGCGGTTGTTTTCTTTGTTGCGACCTTATCTTTTGTTGCAGGGCTTGTGCCCTTCTGTTTAGGGGTAGTTTGGGGAGGATCAAGTTGATTTTTGCTTCGTGTGCTAACCGGAAATGCTTCTTGATCTTCTTCTTGTGGGAGGATGAAATCCCACATTCCTTGTAGTTCCACAACTTCTTCATCATCGGTCTGCCCTTCAGTGGTATTTTCTTCTTCTTCTTCTTCTTCAGATTCGACGTTTGAGACAGCATTGGGTGGTTTCACATCCATGGGAGGATTTCTTTTAAAAGCTCTGTAGGGATTTTTTGAAGAAGTTTCTGCTACTTGTTTTCTTATGTCAATCATCTCATTGGACATGGCCTTTAACACTTTTTGTAATCCTTCCAAATCGAAAGGATCTTTCGTTTGCTTCTTCTTAGTGTCTTCTTTGAAAGAGATTTTCTTAGATTTGCGTTCCTCTATAGCAGATCTCTTTTCTAGGGCTACTACGCGCTTTTCTACTGCTAACGCCTCTGTCAAGTTTTAAAGTAAGGTCGTCTTGTTTGCCCTATCTACGAAGATAGCCAAGTTTGATGGTAAGGCCGTGATATACCATTCACATCTTACTTCCTCACTGGGTTGAGAAGCAGCGAGAATTTTGTTGAGGATCTTATTGAACCGTAAATTGAAATCTTTAATGGGTTCTCTAGCCTCAGCTTTAAGATTGGATAGGTCATTAATCAATGTCGCTGTTGATCTGTCATCACCGAAATTGGTAAGGAATTGACTTTGAAAAATGTCCCAACTTGTGATAGACCCGGAAGGTAACGAAAAGTACCATGACCCGGCTGTTCCTTGCATTGTATAGGGAAAAAGCCGGACAACAGCATCTTCGTTGGTAACTCCGTTGAGATTAACAGAAAGCATGAAATTATTGATATGATCTTCGGCTAGCATGCCTGTTTCTGGATTGAATTTAGGTAGCCATTTCTCAGGATGTGCTGGTATTGGGCTCAGGGGTGGAGGCATTAAAACCGCCCCAGGATTGTTCCATGGAGACTGGGCCATCGTTGAGCTGCTAGTTAATGAAAGTGCAGAGGATGATCCCTGATGCTGAGAAGATGAAGATATTATGATCTTTGATGATTGAAGAGGAAGGGTTGTGGAAGATGGATGAGTGATTTGGGATGAAGATGTGGGTGGCTGACTTTGTGGCGAGGGAGTTGAAATGGACGAAGTAGATGAAAGAGTCTCATTGTCAGACTCTGGTGGTGTTTTCCTTGCTCTTTTCCTAGTGGGGAGAGGAAGTTCAGTTGGCTGGATGCCAAACTTTTCACTTTTCAATCTGGTCAGGGGATGAGCAGGATTGTACTGTGAAGTCACACTGCTTTGAGATTTATCAGACCTCTGATTAAAAATAGAGAATCCCTAGAGTTTACGAATCAGAGTTTGAATTTCAGGGGGTTCAATGATAAGTTGGTCTGATATATTAGGGTATGTAGCAGCGATGGATACTCGAGCGACTTGTAACTTCGGGTTTAACCGTACTGGAGAAGTCGGGGGAGTTGATGAGGGTGATTTACTCTCAGAATGGTATTTAGATTTTGATTTAGGTGCCATTCATAGTTCGTGCCCTCCTTCTAGCACCAAATATGTTGAGGGCCCGGAAATCGGGTCGACAACAAGGGGGATACCCACCCGGTCCGGAACTTGGTTGGCAGCTCCTTGTCCGTTTGGTATAGTGGGTCCGACTGGGGATAATGGGACCAGTTTCCCAATCTAAGGGGTGTGTGTGTGTGTGTAGAGTTTGATGATGCTGATCTAGAAGTCTTTTAAGCTAATTTAATTCTAACTTCTAAACTGACTCTATGCTATTGTAATCTAACAAAAACAACACATCTAATATACGATAACCCGGGGTAGATTTCCTCTATTATGCGATCTAAAAATATTTCGAACAATAACTGGTAATAAAGATCATTCAGCTATCGTAAGAATAGAAATCAATTAAGATAAACCATTCTGCATAAAAAGTTAGGCAAAACAGTTGTGAACAGCTTATCGCATAATAAGTTATTCATATGTCAAGCACAAATAAATGACTCCACCGTACAGAAGTGCCAAATGGTAACCCACACATTCATACATTAACATATAAACAACTCAGCTGCATATCACTCTAAGAATATAAGCAGAAATTGGTCAAGAGATAAAAGTACCATTTATGACTGATTTCTCTCATAAACTTCAAGCAATAACGATTTATCTCTACTTGTTCTAATATCTACTAAGAGTACAGAACTGCAACATCAGTAGCAGACATTAAAATGCAAACATAAATAAATCTCGATCCATCCATTCATCAAAAACCCCCTCCGAGGGTGCAAAAGTGCATGTTCTAAGGACAAGTTTTTTGACAAATTTCTGGACCCTTCTCCAAATGCCATGAGAAGGGTTAAATACTACTAACTAATTAATCTTAATTACACAAATTTAGGAAACGGCTTCAAATGACCGCCCTTTTACTAGAACAAATTTATTTCTAAAAATTGAATCTAATTTCTAACCGTTTCTGTATCTGCTCCTTAGTGTTGTAAGCAATGCAACGTTCGCCTGGAAAGAGTCGGCTGGTTGTCTTTTCCTTTCGTTTGAGCGATAAAAGTAGAAATAACAAGAGCTGGCACCTCTTTCTGACAAACTAGAAGATATTTTCAAAAATCTTCCTCTGGCTGGGTGTATTCGTTGTGTGTATACTTAGTATAACCCAGATTTCCTTCAAACTGATTGTGCTATTGCTATTTCGGTTTCCGGCCGTGCGAATGACTCAATGAGTTAGGGATTTTGCTACCTGAACAATCTTCTGTATTGAAAATTGCTTCCGTTCTTTGTTCCAGGCTTTTCTGGAGCGTCCTCCCTCTTTAGCGTTTTTCTTTTTGCTTTACCCAGTCTGAGCTTTAGGATCTTTTGTAAACATGCTACTTTTGTGTGCCTTTGACTCTGAGTCTTGGATAGTCTATTTCCATTAGTATCTGTTGAGTGATACTCTGGAATCCGCGGTCCTGCTGCATGAGGAAACCATTTGCGAAGGCATTTCCTCTCTGTTCTCCTAGTATTGGCGCTTTCCCCTTTTCCTTAGATGTTTCCTGCATATTGATTTATATTAGTTGCTGTCTTACAGTTTACGCAAAGGAAAAGAGAAATGACGAAAAGATTGACATGAAAGCTTTAAGTTCTAATGAATGCATAATCATGACACTCATAATGACTTGACTCTTCGAAAAACGCGACACAATCATTCTTGGATACTCAGGCGTACAATCATTAATTTCCCTTAAGGTGCGCGCTCAATTTTGGGTTTACAGACTATGTCGAGGAAATCTTGCGATGAGTGGTTTCTGCGATTCGCATCGCAGTATCGAGGATTGCGATGTCAAGAAGTGTCATCGCAGGAATTGATAGTCTCATTCATCACAGATCGCAGATCGCAGGATCGCAAATCGCAGATCGCGTTTTTTATTCAATCACTGTGTGCTGCTTATGCGATGTTGTGATATGCGACGTCGCATATCGGCCGTCGGCGATTCCTTAAGATTTTTCATTTAAGAGCGCTTTCAATATATGCGATGCGATGAATTTCGTGTCGCTTCTTCGCAGCTTATTTACGCGCATAGGAAATGCTTCACTCTCTCTTCGCGATGCGATATAGCTTTAGGGAGTAAAAATACAAAAATTTTGATAAAAATATTTTTTGGATTTTTTGTTAAGGGTCCCCCTTTGCTTGGTGTTATTGCTAATATCAAACAAAGAGTGGGGTTGTTGGTGACCACAACAGACGGTTAAGTGGAGGAACTTGTGCTAGTCTATTCATTAAGCAGGTTGCTGGGGTAACTGTTCCAACCGCCATTTCTGTATTGAACTCTACGACGTTGGATTTCATCACCAACTAGTGTTTTCAGTCCAGAAAGTTACTGTTTGTGTGTGTTTGATCTCCTAGATTCTTTAGGCGTGTGATTCAAATTTGTTTTGGTTCTTTAGAGACTTTAGGTGCTTTTCATTGAGATTTTACTTTGTTTGTGTGTGAATTAGTTAAAAGTTTTCAACTGTGGCTGAATTACCAAGACAGCCCCATAGACTTCGGGGCCAGTCTCTTGAGTTTGTAAACGTGGCTAAGTTACTAAGGAAGTCCCGTAGACTTCGGGGCCAACCTCCCGAGGGAGTACCGAGCCAGCTCGAAGGCTTGAAAGTCCTCGTAACTCCTAGAGACAGTAGAGTTGGGTCACCCGAGGAAGGAGAATCTTCTTTGATAGTACATCCTGATTTTCAACCGTTAGTAGCAGAGTATAATCCATAGTTAGTGTCTCTTTCCGAAATTGCTGGTAGCTTTTCATCTACTAGTGATATAGGTGAGGAACCTGTTGAAGCCCCGAAAATCGGGTCGACAACAAGGGGGATACCCACCCAGTCCGGACCTTGGTTGGCAGCTCCTTATCCGTGTGGTATAGCAGGTCCGACTGGGGATGATGGGACCAGTTTCCCAATCTAAGGGGTGTGTGTATGTGTGTAGAGTTGGATGTTGTTGATCTAAGAGTATTTTAATCTAATTTAAATCAAACTCCTAAACTAACTCTATGCTGCTCTAATCTAATGAGAAACGACACATCTAATCTACACTAACCCGGGATGTATTTCTTCTATTATGTGATCTAAAAAGATTTCAAACAATAAATGGTAATAAATATCATTCAGCTATCATAAGAATAGAAATCAATTAAGATAAACCATTCTGCGTAAGAAGTTAAGCAAAATAGTTGTGAACAACATATCACATAATAAGTTATTCATATATCAAGCACAAATAAATGACTCCACCGTACAGAAGTGCCAAATGGTAACCCACACATTCATGCATTAACATATAAACAACTGAAAACTACATATCACTTTAAGAATATGAACAGAAACAGGTCAAGAGATAAAAGTACCATTTATGACTGGTTCCACTCATAAGATTCAAGCAATAACGATTTACCTCTACTTGTTCTAACATCTACTAAGAGTACAAAAGTGCAACATCAGTAGCAGATATTAAATGCAAACATTAATAAATCTCGATCCATCCATTCATCAAAACCTCCTCTGAGAGTGCAGAAGTGCATGTTCCGAGGACAAGTTTTTTGACAAATTTCTGGACCCTTCTCTAAATGCATGAAAAGGGTTAAAATACTACTTCCTAATTCTAATAATAGTATTATTACAAAATTTAGGATGCGGTTTTCAAATGACCGTCCTTTTTCTAATCTAGTTAAAAAGAAAAAACAACTTTCTAAGTAAGGCTACTTCTGAACTTGGTCCTTAAAGTTGCAAGTATCCAGCATAGGCTTAAGAAGAGTCGGTTGACTAATTTCGGCGCTGAGCTGTGCTGCGAAAACAACATCCATGAGAGCTGGCACTATTTTTTCGGCCGCATTTGTGATGCATTTCACCATCATCCATTGGCTGTGTGGCTTGACTAAGTATGTCCAGTAACATTCCCAATTCAACCTAGCTAATGCGTGGATTGCTCTCTCCTTTGCCTGCGCTTTCTGCTTCCATTCTGCTTCCAGTTGTAACCTCTTTGGTAGATACCCCGGGGTGGTTTCTGCTATTAAATTGGCCCTGTGTAAATTCTCATTTACACAGTCGATGAGAATGCTTGCCTGTGTAGCCGCTGTCTCCGCTGCTTGCTCTGCCTGCCTGATTTGATCATCCCATTTATTAAAGAGCAATTCTTTATGGTTTTCGTTTATCCTGGGTGCACCTGCTCTTCTTCCTTCATTATCATCCTACCAAGTTAAATATTCCGTCACCCTTCTGTCACTCTGATCATAGTCACTCCGCAAATCTACCACCTGATTGGTGATTTTATCGCTCAGCTCGCAATAGTGACTCCACTGTGCTATTTTACGTCCCAACTCTTCCTGTTGCTGCAGTAGTTGCTCATTTAAGGCAATAGTTTCTGAAACAAATTCTGCCAGCTTAGGCTCATCCTTATGCATTTCTTGTAAAGTCTGCAATTGTTTTCCTTTTTCGTCGAGACTTCTTTGATAGCCTATCCACATCTGTTGAAAGTCTTCCTGTAGCTTCTCGAGCTGTTTTGAAGCTTCAGTTTTAGCATTGGCTTGTTGCAACTGTTGTTGTAGCAGCTGTATCTGCTCTTCTTGTTCTTTCAATAGCTGCTGAACTTCCGATGCCTTATCAATAGTTGCAGAAGCATATGCTCCTGCGATCTGAGACAGCTTAGTGAGGTTTTTAGTTGGGTTATTATTGGGGTCTTTCCATAAGACATCCAACTGTTCGGCATCTTGTGGCAGTGTATTTTCTAGTTTTCTTTTCTTCCTCTACCTCCTTACAACTGCTTTGTGTTGGGGACTATAGAATACATCCAGTGGGGGAATTTCTTCTACATTAAGTAGAAGCTCAGAAGGTGGAGCGATAGGAAAATGCTCCGTTTTTGTGACACTGCTGACTATGGTTGGGACCACTTCTTGCACTACCTGTGTATTGTTCACAGGTTTTTTCGGGGCTTACCCTTCAAGATTGATCAATTCATTGAAGGTTTCCCATTCTTTGTCCAGTTCTGTTGTGACGAGCGGTGCTTCGATGACAGGAGGGGGGACGTCTCTTGGCGGGGAGGCGATAACTTGTTGTTGAGACATTGCACTTGACTGAGCTGTATCCTTAGTTGTTTCTTCGGTTTTTCCTTGGTCGTATCCAGACTCTTTAGGATGCTCAGGCACTCCTTGTGCAGTGTTGGATTTAGATCTGGAAGTGCTAGAGTTTTCGCTGAGGCTAATGCTCGGAGTTGGTTCTCTAGTGGGGATTCGTAGCTTCTCTAGCGGAATACTCGCCAGCCTTCTTTCCCTGTATAACATGAATCTTTGGAGGTCATCTCGAGACAACCTCAACCGAGGTTCTCGCAAAATTTCTTGGAGCGAACTTCTATTCTGAAATAGATCATCAAACAAATCTTTCTTCCCAGAGAACACTCTTATTTTGACGTTCGTGGTGAACTCTTGGGCGATATCATTTGGGTCAAATGGCCTTGCTGGGAATTTAAATAATTGAAGACACGTCACATTCTCCACTTCACCGAAAGCATGTCCTACATCGAACAATGAGAAGGCCCCACAAGCTACAACAAATTGAGGCCATATGGCCTTCTTTTTGTCTTTTAGGTCTTTGGTCAGACCGCCTTCTAAACAAGTTTGATAAGCAATTTCTCGAGCCAAAAGTTTATCAGGGATATATAGAGGTAGGACATGTGGAGGTATAGTGCTTCCAAAAACTCTAACATAAGTAAACCATTCTTCCCCGAACCGTCTCGCGATGGGGATGATGTCGATTTGTGCCTCGGGAGAGCACCTCGGGGGTTTTTATCATACATTATTCTATACAAGGGAAAAATAAGTCCGTGGCAAATCTGATAGAAGTGAGGGGCAAACTGAGAATCCCATAACACCTTATGATAGACATGGATAGGCAATGGGTCTTGGGTAGTCCATTTCCAACCCATAATAGGGAATTTAGACACAAGACAAACAGAATCCATAACATATGCAGACATATAAAAAGGAGGATAGACCATTTGAGACAAGGATCTTTTAGACCGGTAACTGATAACAGCCGTGTAAAGATTATCAGAAATAATTTTGGCCCAATCTACAATATCGGTGTTTGTGGCAGCATCAATTAATGGTAGCCATTCAGACGAAAACTTGTTGATATCCAGCATACCAAATAACCTACAGAGCATGGCCGCAGCAAAACAATATGGAGAGGTGAGGGAATCAGTGCTGTACATACCGTTTTTGTCCTTTTTGAGTGGCTCCTCTTTCCTAGACCAATCTTTGGTGGTGTCTGATAGGTCTGGGTTCTCCGCCGTGAACTTCTTAACTAATTGAGCATTATAGGTCATTTGTGGTTCGGGAAGATGATACATAAGCTTCAAGTCTTGCGCAGCAAATGATCTGATGAGCCTGTGTCCTTGAACTTTGAATTGTCTGTTGTTCATGTCTGCATCATCCAGTATCCACTTGATCATATCCGTATATGGTAGGATTTTGGGTCTTGCCACTATTTTGTGAAGAAATGAACATGCTAGGTCCTCTAAGGATGCCTCAGAAGAGCGGTGCGAGCCTGCGGAAGCAGCAACCTTCATTATTCTAGGATTTTCCTCTTCCAGCAGCCTGTACATGCTTTCCCATGTTGATATTCCCGCGTCTTTGTTACAGGCTGTGTCTTTATACAAAGGCGCCATCTCCTTCGTCTTTTCCTTTGCTTCGGAACTTTGAGCTTTGTGTTTCTTTCCCATTTCTTCCTGCGTCTGTGTTTGAATCGTCTTAGCTCTTCGTTCCTGTAGATTACGAGTGAAATGGAAATGACTGATCCAGAAAGGTGATGGGAGAGTTTTAAATGCAACAGATGTATCGAATATGCCACCTTACGTGAAGTAAATCTTTACAAAGGCACACATCTTTAATTCACTTAATAACTGACAACTAATTCATTTACTATCATTAAAAGCGCATGATTTCGAGTCAGATTATGGTAAGTGGCTTTTCTTTGAATGGCGTGCCCAAAGGATTCGTAATGAGGTGATTTATGATTCACTTACGTAAGCTCGCATAGCTCGTGATTGCAAGTCGCCCCATCGCAAATCGCACCATCGCAAATCGCACGGGTGTAATATCGCAGCGATCGCAACATCGCAGATCGCAGAACTTTGATGTTTGCCAAATCATGTCGGTTCATTTCTGCGATATGCGATCTTGCGATCGGCGTTATCGCAGATCGGTGAATCTTTAAGTTTTTCTTTATGAGGATTACTTTGTTGCGACACGATGACATTCTTAACATGAGGATTTTGCTCATATCGATATTTAAAGAGAAATGGAGGTATTTCCTATCTTTTGCAATGCAACTTTAAAGATTTTCTCTTTATCATAGACTTAGGTTTTAAAATGTTCAAAAGACTTACCTAAGCCCATGATGGTAACCTTATCTTTAGGGAAGGAAACTCTTGTTTTTTTATAAAAATTAACTAAGGGTCCCCATTCATTTAAGTATTTTGGTCAACACTTAAATGAACTAAGGGGAGGGTTGTTGCTGGCCACAACAATTGGCGATTCACTTGGGAGAACCAGTTATCTCTGATCTTCTATTGACGCTTTCAAACTCCTGAAAAAAAATTCTCAGAGAAATTAAACTTTATTATAAAAAGATAAAGCAAATCATACTTCAACCTGTCAATGCTGTTTTGTTTCAACCTCTTTCTATTTTGATTACTTGCATCCTCAGCTTTTTCCTTGCATTTACATCACCCATTACTTGGTCTTGTAAAACATAAAATAAAGTTTCCCCTGTGTAGCAGCCCTTTTTTTTTTAAATATGCTCCTTTGTCGCAGGTAGAGCCTCTGCTGCCAGCAGGTGTCCATAGCCTCGACAGGGTTACCTATTACCCAGTAATGATCCTTTATCCTGCTTAAGGTTATTTACAACTTTTTAGAGAAAAACCCATTTTGACACTCTTTCCTTTTTATTCTCTAAAGAACAATGTCTTGGTTCGATGGCAAAATTATTACACAGTCATTCACTTGATTTACACTTTTGTTGAACAAGCTGGCTCGTGATGAGACCCATTGTCTTTTGATTGCAGCAATCTCGAGTCGTTGCCCTGTTTTGGTAGATAGTATTGGCAAAGTCAGCAAGTTATAATATCTGTGATCATGATAAGCCGGCTCGTGATGAGACCTCTTATTCTTTGAGATATAGTGTTTCTTTTTGGGTTGTTCCTCTGAATGCTGCGATCTCCTTTAGCAAGGAGGAAGTCAAATTTCCTTTCCTTAAGAAAGTTCTGGACAACAATGATAGAGTTGTTTGGAAATGGATGTTTCTACAAAGAATATTTATTTCATTATTGATACCATTCATTGTACTGACATAAAACAATTTCTTTACCGAGGTAGCTTTCTTCAGATTTCTTGGAGTTGAAACTAGCATCATATCTGGGTTAAAGTTCTAATGATAATAAAGATTAAGCTTTCAAAAGATTTGTTGTTCATAGAAGCAGAAGCTTGATGTTTTTGATAGAGAAAAGGTGTCCTTAGTAAATGTCAAATGCTGTTAACCATAGCAAACCTTATTATGGAGACAAATATTTGACTATTATGAGAGATAGACATCTTCTAGGGTTATGTACAGAATATGGATAATCCCTTCTCTTATTTTGCCTATCGATTATCAAAAGAAAACCTAACAACCTAGCTAAATTACTCCTACTCCTATTCTAGCTATATACAGAAAATTAGCTAGGTGAAATGATATTTCCAATGGAACCATCTCCTCATTTTTATTCCTAGCCGTTTGTAACTTACAAACATCAATATTAGGATCCTAATTTTCCTTGGACTATTAATGTTGGATGTGGGATAAGAATGCATGACCTCAGTTAGAATTCTTTCTGATATTTCTTTCTCACGAAAACTTCTTTCCAACTGGATACCTATTGGATCATAAAAATTAGGATGAACTTCTGTTATGGATTGATGACCTCGTAATAGGAAGGATGATAAGCCAGGTTGTGAATATGATTTTTTAATTTCAATGGCTTGTAACATACTGTTCGTTAAAGCTGAGCTTTTAGCGATCTTGTTTGAAAGGAAATTTTCCATGTATAAATCACTAAATGGTTCGATGCAAAATAGATGGAAATTCTCGGAAAGATCTTTATCAATTGGCGCGAATGGCCAATAAGTTTCGAAAGGTACTTTCCTTGGTTGATGGTGTTCTGGATGCCAAAGAAGTCTCTTAAGAAAGTCTGACATTGATTGATGTTGAAATTGAGAAAGTTCTACACTTCCTTGACACAGCTTATCTTTCCAAAATGGTGGCATGTCTTTCGACTATTCTTTGATAAGATGCTCAACATGCCACAATAATCTATCAAAAGTCTGAAAATTTAAAACAAAATCCGATTTTGTACAAAATGGGTGCAAGTGAGAAAGAAAGGGATGATTATTTGTACAAATAGTGTTACAGCACAACTGGGATTTACTTGTAATATCTTGCTTCTCACAAGAACTGGCTAGAATTATGGGATCCGAGCAACTTCGAATTCCGTCTTGTGAATGAGAAGATGAGTTATGATTGTGAGCAGGCCTGGAGGTTTCATCACAATATGAATCATAGATCGGGACATTACCTTGGATAGTAAAATCATGCAAATGATCTTTTACTTTGAGATGAGGATTGACTAATATGGTTTCTGAATGAGGATATCTCTCATTATCTGAGCTTAGTTGAGTCGCTTGGGACAACTCAAAAACATCATCGTTGTCAAAGTAGCTATCATAAATGATTTTACAGGTTTCCCTAGATTTCTCTTTTTTGTCATATATTTTTAGACAAGGAAGGTGAAGTGGTTCTTGTTTGAAAATGGCCGAAGGATGTTCTATAACCATCTCATTATCCTGAAAACCTAATGATGGCTTGTTTGAATAATCCTCTGTGTTTCTTGAGATATCTTTAATATTGAGAGGGGAGAAATTATCATCACTAAAAACATCAGGATAAAGAGAAAAATGTGATTCTGGAACAATGCATTTGAAAACATCATGGAAAAATCTTTGTTCATCAGATTCATCATAGACATCGGGCTTTAGATCATACCTTTGTGTACTGATACTTTTTGAAAGAGAAATAGTTTGTTGTTCTAACCTTGGCACCTGCATTTGTTGATTTGCAATGATATTATCTGACCTTGTATCAAAGTCATCTTCTGGTTCCAAGGTAGACTTTCCTCCAGCATTCTCGCTTTTGTCTTCTTGCATTAGAGCATGCATGACCCCCAGGCTCTGGGGACTTTCTTCATCATGGCTGATTTGTATATTCAACTTGGAATCCTCATTCATGTTAGAAGAAAATGAGATAAAGGTTGAACTAATTTCTACTTGATCAGTTACAGGAGGTAGGGAATATTCAGGATAATCTGAAGATTCTTCATCTGTGAATTCACTTTCAAGATCATACTTTAGACAATTAATATGAAATCGCATATTAAAATCCCTAACATATTCATTTTGTTTTCATAGGTAATCAATTTCATCATATACCTGGTCATAGTCATAATGGTCAAATTCAAAAATGAAAGCTTTGAAAAATTGGTCCCAGCTGTGAATTGATGCAACTGGGAGGTTTCTGCACCATTTTCTAGCTTCCGCTGTGAATGTAAGAGTGAAAATTCTGCATAAAACGCCTTCATCAATTCTCTGAATATCAGAACTTGAAACTCTTTGAATAAATTGAAGAGCATGATTAAAAGCAGAAGAATTATTCTTACCATTGAATTTTACCTGAGACAAGAGTCTTACCACTTCTGGTGGAGTGTTGGAAGAGGTAGGAACGCGGATGCAACTCCAAATAGGAATTTTACGAGCAGCCATCCTGATTCAAATCTTATAATTGAAAATCATTCCAACAGACACTATGTTCAGGCCCTCCTTCTAGCACCAAATATGTTGAAGCCCCGAAAATCGGGTCGACAACAAGGGGGATACCCACCCGGTCCGGACCTTGGTTGGCAGCTCCTTATCCATTTGGTATAGCGGGTCCGACTGGGGATTATGGGACCAGTTTCCCAATCTAAGGGGTGTGTGTATGTGTGTAGAGTTGGATGCTGTTGATCTAAGAGTATTTTAATCTAATAATAGTATTATTACAAAATTTAGGATGCGGTTTTCAAATGACCGTCCTTTTTTTAATCTAGTTAAAAAGAAAAAACAACTTTCTAAGTAAGGCTACTTCTGAACTTGGTCCTTAAAGTTGCAAGTATCCAGCATAGGCTTAAGAAGAGTCGGTTGACTGATTTCGGCGTTGAGCTGTGCTGCGAAAACAACATCCATGAGAGCTGGCACTATTTTTTCGGCCGCGTTTGTGATGCATTTCACCGTCATCCATTGGCTGTGCGGCTTGACTAAGTACGTCCAGTAACATTCCCAATTCAACCTGGCTAATGCGTGGATTGCTCTCTCCGTTGCCTGCGCTTTCTGTTTCCATTCTGCTTCCAGTTGTATCCTCTTTGGTAGATACCCCGGGGTGGTTTCTGCTATTAAATTGGCCCTGTGTAAATTCTCATTTACACAGTCGATGAGAATGCTTGCCTGTGTAGCTGCTGTCTTCGCTGCTTGCTCCGCCTGCCTGATTTGATCGTCCCATTCATTAAAGAGAAGTTCTTTATGGTTTTCGTTTATCCTGGGTGCACCTGCTCTTCTTCCTTCATCATCATCCTGCCAAGTTAAATATTCTGTCACCCTTCTGTCACTCTGATCATAGTCACTCCGCAAATCTACCACCTGATTGGTGATTTTATCGCTCAGTTTGCAATAGTGACTCCATTGTGCTATTTTACGTCCCAACTCTTCCTGTTGCTGCAGTAGTTGCTCATTTAAGGCAATAGTTTCTGAAACAAATTCTGCCAGCTTAGGCTCATCCTTATGCATTTATTTTAAATTCTGCAATTGTTTTCCTTTTTCGTCGAGACTTCTTTGATAGCCTATCCGCATCTGTTGAAAGTCTTCCTGCAGCTTCTCGAGCTGTTTGGAAGCTTCAGTGTTAGCATTGGCTTGTTGCAACTGTTGTTGTAGCAGTTGTATCTGGTCTTCTTGTTCTTTCAATAGCTGCTGAACTTCCGATGCCTTATCAATAGTTGCAGAAGCATATGCTCCTGCGATCTGAGATAGCTTAGTGAGGTTTTTAGTTGGGTTATTGGGGTCTTTCCATAAGACATCCAACTGTTCAACATCTTGTGGAAGTGTATTTTCTAGTTTTCTTTTCTTCCTCTACCTCCTTACAACTGCTTTGTGTTGGGGACTATAGAATACATCCAGTGGGGGAATTTCTTCTACATTAAGTAGAAGCTCAGTGTTGGGCCATAAATACGACCACTTTGTAACACTTATTTCATCCATTTTTACTCTTCTCTATTATATCATCTATTATAATTTATCATTTAAATCCATTTTATAAATAATTTATGCTCTCATGGATGAATATTATTTATTCTCCTTTATTTCTAATAAATTGATGATTATGCATTATTTTATCAATGATAGTTCTAATAAGTTGGTTATAACATTATTCACCTTTTTTAGCCTCTAAAGTAACTTCCAGATTGAAGATTTGATTTTTAAATCTGTCAACTCATAAATTCGCTGGTTTAAGGAGTGACAGTTTTGCGATTGCGATTTTGAGCAAATAAAGATGAATTTGAGAAATCCGGAACATGGGTTTTGTCCAGAACGGGCCCAATTAACTTTGATAAAGAACGGTTTGCCCAAATTCGGCATGTACAGAGAGAAACGTAGGGTTCTTTGAGCACGACCAACTCAGAAATTCGCTGGTTTAAGGAGTGACAGTTTTGCGGTTGAGATTCTGAGCAAATGAAGATGAATTTGAGAAATCAGGAACATGGGTTTTGTCCAGAACGGGCCCAATTAACTTTATTAAAGAATGGTTTGCCCAAATTCGGCTTGTACAGAGAGGAACACAGGGTTCTTTGAGCACGATTTTCTCAGATTTGCAGTTGCGGCCGTCCTCCAAATCTCAGCTGCAAAGCCAAATTCGCCTTGTTCTTGTTGATCAAATGGTTAGAAGCAAACCAATTTGTAATAGGAATCATGTTGTACTTATCCTTATTGTAACTTCTCTCTGACCTCTCTCTATTTAAATGAAAATAGAGATCAGAGATGGGGATGATTTGAAGAGACTTCAGGATGACTTTGGGGATTCGAATGATGGCGAATTGATGATTTGAATTAGAGATTTAGAAGCAAGGATTCATGATAGGATAGGAGGAAGGAAGGATTGTTTTATGCTGTAAGTCTCAAAGCTTCAACTATTGTAATGATTTCACTCTTTAATGATTAATACATAATTTGGGCGTTGCTGTTCACTCTTTCCCTTCTGAAGTAACCCAGCAGCGTCCGCTGGCGGCTAAGGGCCCAGCCTCTGGTGGAGTACGCTGCTGCTGTGTATCATATATTTAAAATCGCTGCTGTGTGACGGTTTGTTTTCCTTTTCATTTCTTTAAATTGTTTTGTTCAACGATCTTTTGTTTATGAACATTTCGCAGAAATTACTTTGTTATATTGAAATCATAATTGGATTGCGTGAGTGATAGAATTATTAATTATAACTTGAAATGTACTGCTGATAATTTCGATCTAATACTGCGCTGTCTAATTAAGAACCGTGGTCCATTTAACTGCTGCTCATTTATAATTGCCATGGTTGTTCAATTAAGTTACTACTCAAATATAACTGCGATTGTAATTGCTTCAATAACTGCGATTAATGTTCATGCTGCTGGATTAAGGTTGCTGATTCAATTACATTTATAGTTTTTTGTGTCTTTCCAATTACTTAGTTTTGCTGTTCGGTTCCTTTAATTCCAGTTTGCTGTTCCATTTACGGCTGTTCCATTTTAGACTTGCTCTTCCATTTCCTATTTGCTATTCTATTTTACTTTCTGCCGTTCCATTTACTTGCATTTGCTGCTTTGGTGTGAGAGAAGGTCTAAGGCTGTAGTGAGCCTCAGCAGTCGCTGCCTAGCTCCCAGACCTATGGTCCATGCTCTAATTTCCTTTCCATCAGTTTCTAGAGGGATGGGTTATCGCTTCCGCACCCTTGACTGATAAGCTGTCTTGTGTGATTTTATCCTTTTGAAGTAATGTAGTCATAGTTTAGCATCCGTCTACTCTTGTGTTCTCTGAACGCTGTACTACTAAACATTACTCTTGAGTAAATAGCCGCCTCAGACTGAGTACACTCTTGAAATAAAAAGTCGTCCCTGGGTTGATAATTAATGTGAAGGTAATTAGGAGTTCAAAAGACACCTTTTTATCGCTCCACATTTTGGCGCCGTTGCCGGGGAGAGTGTAGCCATTTCTAAAGAGTAGTGTGAATCTGATGAGTCCCTGCTAGGGAAGAGTTGGATCTTAAAAACGGAAGGTAAGAACCTGCGTACGGAGCATGTAAAAGCCCTGCTCCCCTGTCCACTTTCCAGCAGGACTGTTAAAGAACTTAGGGTAAAGATAGATGTTTGAATTTTTGTGTGAATGATTAGGAAAAAGATAGAAATTTTTAAAAAATGAATTACATGATCTCACGCAAGTGGTGATGTAAGCACCACCCATTTCACTAACCGATTGACAGGAACATTTGAAGAAGGAGCCTCGAAGAAACACATGAAGAACATCTTAAGCTATGGTAAGAAATGGCTCACGTTTCTACTTTTGAATTTCCTATCAAAGATCTAGGAGGAGTGACACAAATGCACATAATTCCCCCATCTTTACCAAATTTTCATGGTTTAGCAAATGAAGATCCACATACATTTTTATTTGAGTTCGAAATACTTTGTAGAGGATATGATTATTGTACTAATGATCAAAGATTGAAAGTGTTTCCTCTTACTCTAAAAGGAACAGCTCTCCGATGATTCATGAGCCTAGGTGGGAATTGCATCCAATCATGGGAGGACATGAAGAACATATTCTTGAAGAAGCACCAAGACTATTGCAAAGCCAATGAAGATATTTTCGATATGATACAAGGGGAAGATGAAAGTTTGGAGGACTATGTAGATCGATTTCATTACAACCTTCAAAAATCAAAATATAAGCATTTGGAAAAAGAGATCTTAAAAACACTCCTTCTTAAAGGAATCAAAGATGAATTTTTAGAACTTTTAAATCTGATAGGAAAAGGCGATGTTTTTCAGTTGTTATATGATGATGTTTGTGAATTGTGCATAAGGTATTCAAGAGGAATCTCCAAGGCTGGTAAGAATTCTAGAGATGTTTGTTCTTTCTTTTCCAAATCTGCTACAAGAATAGGAAACATAAAAGCTGAAATCAATGCTTTATTTGAAAATTTTAAAGTTGATTTCATTAGCCCTCTAAACGGAAAATTGGATGTTTTGCAAGTTCATAAAAATCAAGAATTGGATGAAGTGTTTTATCCTCAGGACCGAAAGGAGCATCTCATAGATACTCAATCTTCCTTATCTAGGATGGAAGTAGCATATCAAAGAGGTAAGAAAGCTGCAACAAGGCCTACAGGTATGGTTCAAAACACTTTTTCTCCATTGTCATATTTGCATAATCCATTATGGAATGCTAATGTGTTGGGGCAGCCATGTCAATTTCAATATAACCACCTATCTTGTTCACAAGTTGGGCATGGTTCATCTTATGATGGCATGACTACTCTCCCTCATCTTGTAGCACAAACATATTCTCCATATTTTTCACCAGCTCTTCCACAACATCCTGCTTGCATACCAAATTCATTCACTCAACCCAACCAACCACATCATCACAATGCTCCATTCTTTACACATTTTCCTGCTCAACTAATTCCACACCCTTACAATGTTGAACTGCCAAATTTACCCACCCTTCCCACCCATTCTATCTCACATGCGCCATTAAAAAAAAATTTTACAATGAGATTCAGAATGTTTTAAATTCTAAAATTGTAGAAGCTATGGAAGAAAATGAGGTTTCTTGTAGGATGCATCAACAAGTTATTTTAAAAGACCAAGAACTTCATGGTATGATGGCTATGGGAAATCAAGAAAGTAAAGGATATACTGAATATTGGTTTCACTCCATCACTTGTTTGCAACATCACTCTATGCTTCAACAATTTTTGAAACCATCTTTTCAAGGGAAGTTGCCTTCTCATACCCTAATTTTTATCAACATGCATTTTTCGAATTTGGGTATGTGCCTACATGAGGTCTTATTTCTAACATGGTTCCACTGGAAATACTCTTATACATAAACATAATCAATTCTCAAAGAAGAGTAGGATAGTGGAGAAAATAAAATAAATAAAGAAATAAAACAAACACATTTTTTTTATTTATTTTTGTAAAACTAGTTTTTTTTTTTGTTGCAACATGCTATCGAAATCAATATCGATGATAAATGTTCCAATTCATTTGTGTATGTAGATGAATCATAAAGGAAATAATAAGTTCTACAAACACTCATTTTCATTTTTATCACCAATTTGAAAAAAATGTTTGAATTTCATTTTTTTGGCTTGCGGGCTTGATGAGATTTCTGAAAAAACAGTCGGGACAGTCATGTTTTGAGGGACCAAAAGTGAATATTTTTAAAACCTGTTTCTACCATAGGTAGCCCTTGGTGTATAATTTCCAATCCAATTTGAATCACTCAATTTGGATTTGAAACGAAAAAGTTAGAACCGAAATATTGACAGGGTGTCTAGCAGGCAGCTCAGGAACAGAGTTGGGACAGTCAGTTTTTGGAGGCCTAAATGACCATATTTTTAAAACCTGTTTCTACCCTAGGTAGCCCTTGATGTCTACTTTCTAACCCAATTTGAACCACTCAATTTGGATTTAAAACGAAAAATTTAGAACCAAAACATTGACCGGTTATCTAGCGGGCAGCTCAGGAACAGAGTTGGGACAGTCAATTTTTGGAGGCCTAAATGACCATATTTTTAAAACCTACTTCTATGGTAGATTCCCCTATGAATCTAGTTTACAATTCAATTTGAATCACTCATTTTCGATATCGGATGGGGACGTTATGATCAAAATACTGACTGTCTATCGTAAATCAGCACTCTTAAAACTCTGTCTTTCCGGCTGTTCCTTACAATATTTGACCTATCAATTCTTCTTATCTTCAAAACATGTTTCTATTGGAGATCAATAAATGAATCTATTTTCATTTCCAATTTGAATCATTCGAATACGACATGAGACGAAAAATTTACGCTTGAAATATCAACTGTTGGTCTAAGCCGGGTAATCGACAATGACTCTATTATGCAGGTTGTTCTAACTAAAATTGACATATCATATCATTGAATATTTAAAACCTGTTTCTAATGGAGATAAACCTTTGAATTATCTCTCATTTGGCTTTGGAATCACTCAATTTCGATGAAAAATAAAGAAGTTGTGATTAAAACACTGCAGGTTAGTATGATTGGCCACTGCTCTCCCGCAGGTAACAAATAAATTTTACTTTGTTATTTTCTCCTTGGATTTGTTCTATAGAGTAACTACTTGTTAGTTTTTTTTGCATAATTATTGGATTAGGGGATCCGTGCACCTCTCTTTCTCCATGATTTAATGTTTTATTGCAAGTAGACACTCGTTTTTTGCAGGTCCAAGGAGAAAAAGAACGTCAATTTATGGACAATTGATTCTTGAAACAAATTTTAATAAAACAAAGGAATTTCATCCAACTCATTACCCAATGGATTCATAATAGAAGAAATGAAGAATTGATTTCGATTTGAAGATTCATGTCTTGTCACTGCTGCCAAAACATTTTTCAAATAGACCATTTTTTTGACATAACATCATAGCTGTTGTAACTCAATTTATTTATTTACATACTGCTTTTTGTTGTTTTTTTTCTAATTTCTCTTATATTTTGTGTTTCAGGTGTTGCTTCATTCAAAGTGCAACTCATCCTCAGCATCAATGCAGTGAACAACTAATTCATTCTTTGCGTGTTTGCATTTTATGGTTGTGTATTTTGCTGTTCCTTTTCTGAAGGGACAACATTTGTGTGCATTTTTGTCGTTCCCGCTGTTCCTTTTTCAAAGGGACATCAATTTCGTTTTGCTATTTATTTTCTAAAGGAATAACACTTTTTGGTTGAGCCATTCATTTTGCTGTTCCTTTTTCACAGTTCATTTTGCTGTTCCTTTTCAAAATGGAACAGCTGCTGTTCCTTTTCGAAATGGAACAGCACTTTTGCACTTTCACGTTTTGTTGTTCCTTTTCGAAATGGAACAGCACTTTTGCACTTTCACATTTTGCTGTTCCTTTTCGAAATGGAACAACACTTTTTCACTTTCACATTTTGCTGTTCCTTTTCGAAATGGAACAGCTGCTGTTCATTTTCTAAATGGAACAGCACTTTTGCACTTTCACGTTTTGCTGTTCCTTTTCGAAATGGAACAACACTTTTGCACTTTCACGTTTTGCTGTTCCTTTTCGAAATGGAACAACACTTTTTCACTTTCACATTTTGCTGTTCCTTTTCGAAATGGAACAACTGCTGTTCCTTTTCGAAATGGAACAACACTTTTTCACTTTCACGTTTTGCTGTTCCTTTTCGAAATGGAACAACACTTTTGCACTTTCACTTTTTGCTGTTCCTTTTCGAAATCGAACAGCACTTCTTCACTTTCACGTTTTGCTGTTCCTTTTCGAAATGGAACAACACTTCTGCACTTTCACTTTTTGCTGTTCCTTTTCGAAATGGAACAACACTTCTTCACTTTCACGTTTTGCTGTTCCTTTTTGAAATGGAACAACACTTCTGCACTTTCACGTTTTGCTGTTCCTTTTCGAATGGAACAACAGTTCTGTATTCGACACTATTTATTTTTGATGTTCATTTTTCAAAGGAACGATACTTTTGATTTTTGCTGTTCCTTTTTCCAAAGGAACGACATTCGCATTCTCACATTTTTTTTTTTTTGTGTATTTTTGCTTTTTGGTGTGCATTTCCTTTGTTGTTCCCTACAAGGAATAACACTTTTTTGAGTGTTTTTGCTGTTCATTCAAAAAAGCAATACTTTGGGAGTATTTTTGAGAGCAACCCTTTTCTTCCTCTTGTGGGATTATTCCTAATTTATCTCAACCACATTTTACTGATTCCCTTCCATGGCATGAAGTACACTTCTTTTATGAGGACAAGAGTTATCGATTCTATTGAAGCGAGTTAATATCATTCACGTTATGATCTTTAACAGGACAGCTCCTTGATGATAGATTTTTTCAAAAGGGACACAATTATTTATATACTACTTTACTGCATTGTTTTCTGTTGAACATGATATTGATTGATCATCTTAATACCATGCTGGTTCCATCATCCCTGGTTATAATCTTCTCTGTCTATAATAAATAAGATTATGGGTATATTTTTTCTATTGACATCTTCAACTTCTTCCGCCATCCCTGCTCTTAAGGAGTACTGAGCCTCCCTCTTTTTATCATAAAAATGTGTAAATATAACAAAATTTTGTTCCCAGATGGAGAATAGGGGGTCTCATTATGAGCCAGCCTACCATGTTCATAAGGATGTAACAGAGTGACATTCCCGTTATGGCCACCACACCAGGGTTATGATCCATTGGATAGCCAAATTATCCTTGGAACAGGAGGTCTCATCACGAGCCGACCTGATCACTTTTTGCTACATCCCAGTGAATGGCAGTGTGATTATCTGGTTACCACGCCAGCACACTGATCTCTTCTGTAGAACAGCACTGTAACTCTCCATTTATAAATTGAGGATCCTGGCTCATATGGGTTAAAAAGCAACCCTGCCGAGGCTATGGACGCCTGCTGGCAGTAGCGGCTCTGCTTATGGTATTGAAGTTATATCTTATCGTCAATTATTATTATAATACCCTTTTCTTATTTTTTCTTTTTATCAGAGAAGTTATTTCCTTAACTTTTTCCCTGTTTTGAACCTTTATGCATGAGAAATTGTTTTATGATCAATCACATCATTTTCAGCTAGAATACCGTCAGCAAAGCATCTTTTTAGCATATTGTTGTCCTTTTTCGTTTTGCATAAACTATCATCAATCCAAAGCATCCTATCTCTTATTCATAACTATCTTTACACACTTTTCTCTCAATATAACCATAAATTTCACCGTCCTATCATTGATATGTGTACTCTGCTTCATTTACTATTGTATTGTTCACTCCCTTGCCTTGTCATCAACACCACCCCTTTCATATGCTTTATGGTTATATTAGAGGGGGGGGAATGTCTGCATTATGGAATTGCATGCGATATGATTAATACACTCTGCCATAACTTATTGATTTGACAAAAGTTTTTCTGACTGAAAGTTTTGCATGCATCTTATCTATTTCTATTCAAAACTAACACTATGGATTCAAGAACATTGTATGCAAAATAGTGCTTTGTTTACAGGCGAACAAAAAGTATGGGCAGAATTCTATTCGTAGCATGACCACACTATTGCACTTCACAGTAGAGGCTCGCGAACGTGAACAATTCTTCAGACATGTTGTGCTTCCCTGGATTCCACCTTTTGCATCACTTTTAGCATCAACTCTGCCTACATCAGCTTCAACAACTGCCAGTATTTATATGTCATTCCACATTTTTGGAGGTAAAACTTGAGGTAAAATTGCATAGTTTTCTAATTTATTATAAATTTAGGAGAATCTAATGAAAATCCATTTTGAGCATTATTTGTCATCCTTCATTCCACATCTTTACCACTTCCCATTTTTCAGCAGCATGTCATTTTCGAGTGTGGGGGAGTGTTCCTTTCCTTCACTTCTTTCTTATGATCATGTCATTCATATTCTTTATCATCCATTGCTATTCTTATTCATTCTCAACAGCTCCCTTATTTCATGTTGTTTTACACCAAGCATCGAATTCAACAGCTGGTAGCAACCACCTCTATTTGTTCTCTAGCATCGCATGAGGACATGCTAATTTTTCAGAGAGGGGGAGGAATTGCTATGCATGATGGATGTTTTCTACTTTCTTCCTCATATAAGGCATACAATTTCATTTTTACACAGTGCAGAAATTGATTTCCACATATTTTTAAAACTATGAACTCAATTCTTGTAATTTTTGGAAAACACATACGTATCATTAATACAAACCCACACAATTTCAAGAGATATTGGTTCATAAAATTTCGGAAATCATGCACTCTCACCTACAACCATTTTGTTTATATCTCATGATCCATGCATCAAAACAATCTGATTTTTGGATCATAAAGGCATTCATATATTATAAATTTATTTGCCAAATTTCAACAAAAGCTGGGTTGTAGTTTTTGGGAAAATGGTTAATAAAGGTTGTTGTTATTTATATTACATTTTGCTGCAACTTAATTGTTATGCCTTCATCAAGATTCCTAAAATTGAATATTCATTAATTGAGGAAGAATTCATTTGTTCTATCCATTTCATGCGCTGAGATGAACATATTTTTTTTATCGCTTGGTTAACACATGGGTTTTTGTCTTTGGGTTGCATGAAGACATGCAATATATTCAGTTTTCGTTGCATGAGGACATGCAACATATTGAGTGTGGGGGTATGTTGGGCCATAAATACGACCACTTTGTAACACTTATTTCATCCATTTTTACTCTTCTCTATTATATCATCTATTATAATTTATCATTTAAATCCATTTTATAAATAATTTATGCTCTCATGGATGAATATTATTTATTCTCCTTTATTTCTAATAAATTGATGATTATGCATTATTTTATCAATGATAGTTCTAATAAGTTGTTTATAACATTATTCACCATTTTTAGCCTCCAAGGTAACTTCCAGATTGAAGATTTGATTTTTAAATATGTCAACTCAGAAATTCGTTGGTTTAAGGAGTGACAGTTTTGTGATTGAGATTCTGAGCAAATGAAGATGAATTTGAGAAATTCGGAACATGAGTTTTGTCCAGAACAGGCCCAATTAACTTTGTCAAAGAACGGTTTGCCCAAATTCGGCCTGTACAGAGAGAAACGTAGGGTTCTTTGAGCATGACCAACTCAGAAATTCGCTGGTTTAAGGAGTGACAGTTTTGCGGTTAAGATTCTGAGCAAATGAAGACGAATTTAAGAAATCCGGAACATGGGTTTTGTCCAGAACGGGCCCAATTAACTTAATTAAAGAACGGTTTGCCCAAATTCGGCTTGTACAGAGAGAAACGCAGGGTTCTTTGAACACGATTTTCTCAGATTTGCAGTTGCGGCCGTCCTCCAAATCTCAGCTGCAAAGCCAAATTCGCCTTGTTCTTGTTGATCAAATGGTTAGAAGCAAACCAATTTTGTAATAGGAATCATGTTGTACTTATCCTTATTGTAACTTCTCTCTAATCTCTCTCTATTTAAATGAAAACAGAGATCAGAGATGGGGATGATTTGAAGAGACTTCAGGATGACTTTGGGGATTCGAATGATGGCGAATTGATGATTTGAATTAGAGATTTAGAAGCAAGGATTCATGATAGGATAGGAGGAAGGAATGATTGTTTTATGCTGTAAGTCTCAAAGCTTCAACTATTGTAATGATTTCACTCTTTAATGATTAATACATAATTTGGGCGTTGCTGTTCACTCTTTTCCTTCTGAAGTAACCCAGCAGCGTCCGCTGGCGGCTAAGGGCCCAGCCTCTGGTGGAGTACGCTGCTGCTGTGTATCATATATTTAAAATTGCTGCTGTGTGACGGTTTGTTTTCCTTTTCATTTCTTTAAATTGTTTTGTTCAGCGATCTTTTGTTTATGAACATTTCGCAGAAATTACTTTGTTATATTGAAATCATAATTGGATTGCGTGAGTGATAGAATTATTAATTATAACTTGAAATGTACTGCTGATAATTTCGATCTAATACTGCGCTGTCTAATTAAGAACCGTGGTCCATTTAACTGTTGCTCATTTATAATTGCCATGGTTGTTCAATTAAGTTACTACTCAAATATAACTGCGATTGTAATTGCTTCAATAACTGCGATTAATGTTCATGCTGCTGGATTAAGGTTGCTGATTCAATTACATTTATAGTTTGTTGTGTCTTTCCAATTACTTAGTTTTGCTGTTCGGTTCCTTTAATTCCAGTTTGCTGTTCCATTTACGGCCGTTCCATTTTAGACTTTCTCTTCCATTTCCTATTTGCTATTCTATTTTACTTTCTGCCGTTCCATTTACTTGCATTTGATGCTTTGGTGTGAGAGAAGGTCTAAGGCTGTAGTGAGCCTCAGCAGTCGCTGCCTAGCTCCCAGACCTATGGTCCATGCTCTAATTTCCTTTCCATCAATTTCTAGAGGGATGGGTTATCGCTTCCGCACCCTTGACTGATCAGCTGTCTTGTGTGATTTTATCCTTTTGAAGTAATGTAGTCATAGTTTAGCATCCGTCTACTCTTGTGTTCTCTGAACGCTGTACTACTAAACATTACTCTTGAGTAAATAGCCGCCTCAGACTGAGTACACTCTTGAAATAAAAAGTCGTCCCTGGGTTGATAATTAATGTGAAGGTAATTAGGAGTTCAAAAGACACCTTTTTATCGCTCCACACTCAGAAGGTGGAGCGATAGGAAAATGCTCCGTTTCTGTGACTGCTGACTATGGTCGGGACCACTTCTTGCACTACCTGTGTATTGTTAACAGGTGTTTTCGGGGATTGCCCTTCAAGATTGATCAATTCATTGAAGGTTTCCCATTCTTTGTCCAGTTTTGTTGTGACGAGCGGTGCTTCGATGACAGGAGGGGGGACATCTCTTGGCGGGGAGGCGATAACTTGTTGTTGAGACATTGCACTTGACTGAGCTGTATCCTTAGTTGTTTCTTCGGTTTTTCCTTGGTCGTATCCAGACTCTTTAGGATGCTCAGGCACTCCTTGTGCAGTGTTGGATTTAGATCTGGAAGTGCTAGAGTTTTCGCTGAGGCTAATGCTCGGAGTTGGTTCTCTAGCAGGCAGTCGCAGCTTCTCTAGCGGAATACTGGCCAGCCTTCTTTCCCTGTATAACATGAATCTTTGGAGGTCATCTGGAGACAACCTCGACCGAGCTTCTCGCAAAATTTCTTGGAGCGAACTTCTATTCTGAAATAGATCATCAAACAAATCTTTCTTCCCAGAGAACACTCTTATTTTGACGTTCGTGGTGAACTCTTGGGCGATATCATTTGGGTCAAATGGCCTTGCTGGGAATTTAAATAATTGAAGACATGTCACATTCTCCACTTCATCGAAAGCGTGTCCTACATCGAACAATGAGAAGGCCCCACAAGCTACAGGAAATTGAGGCCATATGGCCTTCTTTTTGTCTTTTAGGTCTTTGGTCAGACCGCCTTCTGAACAAGTTTGATAAGAAATTTCCTGAGCCAAAAGTTTATCAGGGATATATAGAGGTAGGACATGTGGAGGTACAGTGCTTCCAAAAACTCTAACATAAGTAAACCATTCTTCCCCGAACCATCTCGCGATGGGGATGATGTCGATTTGTGCCTCGGGAGAGCACCTCGGGGGTTTTTATCATACATTATTCTATACAAGGGCAAAATAAGCCCGTGGCAAATCTGATAGAAGTGAGGGGCAAACTGAGAATCCCATAACACCTTATGATAGACATGGATAGGCAATGGGTCTTGGGTAGTCCATTTCCAACCCATAATAGGGAATTTAGACACAAGACAAACAGAATCCATAACATATGCAGACAGATAAAAAGGAGGATAGACCCTTTGAGACAAGGATCTTTTAGACCGGTAACTGATAACAGCCGTGTAAAGATTATCAGAAAGAATTTTGGCCCAATCTACAATATCGGCGTTTGTGGCAGCATCAATTAATGGTAGCCATTCAGACGAAAACTTGTTGATATCCGGCATACCAAATAACCTACAGAGCATGGCCGCAGCAAAACAATATGGAGAGGTGAGGGAACCAGTGCTGTACATACCATTTTTGTCCTTTTTGAGTGGCTCCTCTTTCCTAGACCAATATTTGGTGGTGTCTGATAGGTCTGGGTTCTCCACCGCGAACTTCTTAACTAATTGAGCATTATAGGTCATTTGTGGTTCGGGAAGATGATACATAAGCTTCAAGCCTTGCGCAGCAAATGATTCGATGAGCCCGTGTCCTTGAACTTTGAATTGTCTGTTGTTCATGTCTGCATCATCCAGTATCCACTTGATCATATCCGTATATGGTAGGATTTTGGGTCTTGCCGCTATTCTGTGAAGAAATGAACATGCTAGGTCCTCTAAGGACGCCTCAGAAGAGCGGTGCGAGCCCGCGGAAGCAGCAACCTTCATTATTCTAGGATTTTCCTCTTCCAACAGCCTGTACATGCTTTCCCATGTTGATATTCCCGCGTCTTTGTTACAGGCTGTGTCTGTATACAAAGGCGCCATCTCCTTCGTCTTTTCCTTTGCTTCGGAGCTTTGAGCTTTGTGTTTCTTTCCCATTTCTTCCTGCGTCTGTGTTTGAATCGTCTTAGCTCTTCGTTCCTGCAGATTACGAGTGAAATGGAAATGACTGATCCAGAAAGGTGATGGGAGAGTTTTAAATGCAACAGATGTATCGAATATTCCACCTTACGTGAAGTAAATCTTTACAAAGGCACGCGTCTTTAATTCACTTAATAACTGACAACTAATTCATTTACTATCATTAAAAGCGCATGATTTCGAGTCAGATTATGGTAAGTGGCTTTTCTTTGAATGGCGGGCCTGAAGGATTCGTAATGAGGTGATTTATGATTCGCTTACGTAAGCTCACATAGCTCGTGATCGCAAGTCGCCCCGTCGCAAATCGCACCATCGCAAATCGCACGGGTGTAATATCGTAGCGATCGCAACATCACAGATCGCAGAACTTTGATGTTTTCCAAATCATGTCGGTTCATTTCTGCGATATGCGATCTTGCGATCGGCGTTATCGCAGATCGGTGAATCTTTAAGTTTTTCTTTATCTGGATTACTTTGTTGTGACGCGATGACATTCTTAACACGAGGATTTTGCGCATATCGATATTTAAAGAGAAATGGAGGTATTTCCTATCTTTTGCAATGCAACTTTAAAGATTTTCTCTTTATCATAGACTTAGGTTTTAAAATGTTCAAAAGACTTACCTAAGCCCATGATGGTAACCTTCTCTTGAGGGAAGGAAACTCTTTTTTTTTCTAAAAATTAACTAAGGGTCCCCATTCATTTAAGTATTTTGGTCAACACTTAAATGAACTAAGGGGGGGGTTGTTGCTGGCCACAACAAAACCTGAAATATCCGAGCCTGAAAGTGAATTTGCTGCTACTCCGACATCGGGGTTTGTTTCTCCAACTTCTAGTGGTCCTGGTTCACCTAGGGTAGAAAGAGTAATCACCCAAGATCTTCCTTCTGGACTTATTGCTATTGAAGGACTTGCTCCGGATGAAGAAGTAAGCATCCCTATCCCTGAAAATCAACCTGTTATCGAACTAAGGGATCGTGAATCAATTTTTTACAGTCCACCTAGGAGTAGTTCTTGGTATCTTTCTTTGGCTAATTTTCTAGAAAACTCAGGGTTAAATTTTTCACCACCTCGTGCTCCTTATCACCCAAGACCTAGAGGTTTTTATACTGCCATCAATATGGCATTACAGTCATCCATGTTTATTCAATCGCTCGAATCTTTTTTGTACGGCGGTCCTTCTGTTCCCTCTGGGTATAAGTCACTTTTTGGTACTTTTTCGGGAGCATCTCCTCAACCCATTGATCAAGGGTTATTAACTAGAAGCAATGGTACTAAGCCGTTGAGCGTAGAAGACATTCTTATGATGTCAAGTTCTATTCCCAATCCTCAACCTCAAGGTGGACAGTTACTGCCTGGGGGGCAGCCTCAATTAATGCTTGGGGGGCAACCTCAAGGTACACAATTTTCATCTGGGGGGCAACCTAAAGGATAGTACATACCTATGGGACAGTACGTTCCTCAAGGTCAACCCCAGACTCAATATGTACCCCAAGGTCAACCCCAGTATCAATTTATACCTCAAGGTCAACCCCAGTATCAGTATGTGCCTCAAGGGTATCAACCCCAAGGTAAATACTCGAACCAAGGTTTCCAACCACCCCAAGGTCAGACGTATGTTCAAGGAACGAGAAATGTACCTTTCAATTATCAATCCTACCCTCAACCTGGTTATGGTCCTCAGTATTCTCAACCAGTTATGGGTCAGTACCCCGGAATGAATATAGTGTGGGATCCATCGCAAACCCAACAGGTGTTGCTGCCAAGTGTACAGTTGTCATCTCAAACTGGACAACCCTTAGTTTCTGGTACACCCCAGCAACCAATCTATTCTAACATTCAAACCTCTGTACCTTCGGTAGTTTCTCAGCCTGGGCCTAGTACACCTCGTACTCCACCTCAAACAACTGCTACAACTGCCGCAACATCTGTTCACTCTACCGCACCTACTTCTGGAGTATCGACATCTCCGGTTTCTACTGTTCCTGTATCTACTCCTCAGACATCTTTACCATCATCTGGATCTATGATTCAAACTTTGGTTCAGATGCCTGTAGGACAACCTCGTTTAAGTACGGTTGTCACAAGTCAACCACAATTCACCGATCAACTGTACCAGGGATAATACCAATTCGGTCCTGCTCTGCAGCAGCCAGTTTATCAGTATCAACCGTACCTTGGGTACACTTATCAACACCCGCAACAACCCTAGTACGGTCCGGTTAATCCTGGTTTTCCAGGAGGATACAATATCCCGAACCCGATTCCTATTCCTAGTTATCCTGGATATCCTCCTCCTGGGGCTGGTCTCATGACCCAGAGTTTTAGGGACCCTAATCGGCAGTTAATGTTTATCGCAACTTTGGACTTACCTGACTTGTCGCGCCTAATGAATGATCCCATTAATTATCTTCCGTTTTGGCCGCCAATGCCGAATAAGTTGCCCAGTGACATTCCCAAGTTCAAAGGTAAATCAGGAGAGGACCCGTCAAACCATGTGATGACTTACCACCTCTGGTGTGCGTCTAACTCCATTACAGATGATTCAATCCTTCTTAGACTTTTCCAGCACACTCTAATTGGTCTCGCGGCCAAGTGGTACATTGAGTTACCGCGAGGCACTTTTTATAATTTTAATCAGTTAGCTACCTCGTTTTTAACTCATTTTCAGTTGCCAGTCCGATATGACAATGGAATGGAATTGTTAACTTCGCTAAAACAATCGAAATCCACTTACATTTCAGATCATATTCATGAGTGGAGACGTCGACGTCATTTAGTGAAGGTATTTATTCCGGATCAAATCTTGGCTGAGTGGTTTGTAAAATCTTTGTTGCCAAAGATCACTGAAGATGTTGCTAAAGCCAGAGTTGTTACTGAGGAGCAAGTCATTGCTCAAGCACAGTACCTTGACTTGGTCTATACTCAGTCGGGTACGTTACACGAAAAAATCCCTGATCTTTCCAAGAAAAATCGAATCGCTGCAGCTCCTTCGGGATCTCATGCCGCCGATGGTATGATTAGCACGGTTAACACTAAAAGTAAGAAGAAGTCTTCCAAGAATTCTTCTCCCATTATAACCTTGCCTGATTCCCCAACAAGAGATTCTTCTACAAAGATTTCCGCCGATATTCACGTTGTAGAGTCATCTGCAGCCAAATCAAAATCCGGTGGGAAGAAGAAAGGAAAGAAGAAGAATAAAATGGACAAAAGTTCAAAGGAGAAACCTAAAAAGGTGGAATCCAATGATGAAAAACGCAAACCTCGTTATCCTTGTCTCATTTGTGACGATGAACATTTTACAAGAGACTGCCCTCATCGTGCAGAGGTTGTGAAAATTGTCAAGGGTTCCAAAACTCCTGCTGTTTTGAAGGATCCTTTTTCGGCTCAAGACAGTAAGATGATAGGTTCATCCTTGAGTGCCAATGAAGAACCCATACTGATGACGTCCCATGTTAGGATTGCGACTCGATCGCAAGATTATGGTGGTAAGAGTATTGTTGATGGTAAAGAAGCAGAATCTTCTCATTCTAATCCATCAATCTCAGCTCCCGGTTCCGATCCACTACAGATCGAGAAACCTAATCCAAACTTGGTAATCAAACCGCCCGCCAAGGGTATACTTTGAAAGTCAGCTTTCAATCCACATGCGAGAGCAGATCAGAATTATAACATTGTTGAGGATTTATCTCTTTCACCCTCAGCAATGTCGGCTTTGGAAGTGCTGCAATCATGCCCAGCACAACGTAAATTACTTTTGTCGGCTATAGGAGCTGTTGATGTTCAGGACCTGAACCTAATAATTTTTGATCTAGAAAATAGTACACCGCGTTTGCCTCATCAAATGGCTTTCCAGATTCCAGTGATAGTCGAAAATAGACCTATTCATCGGACTGTAATTGATGAGGGAGCCTCAACATGTATTATGTCGATACAGTGTTGGAGATCGCTTGGTTCTCCTTCACTAAATCAATCCCTGACGATTCTAAAGGCCTTTGATGGCCGTGGGTTTCATCCTTTTGGCATTATATAGGA
Source organism: Pinus tabuliformis (assembly GCA_031772625.1). NCBI lineage: Eukaryota > Viridiplantae > Streptophyta > Pinopsida > Pinales > Pinaceae > Pinus > Pinus tabuliformis. The sequence goes on from CM062815.1 coordinate 1,033,867,994, forward strand.
TTTTCCTATAGGGGTTAAAGGAAAAACCGTTAGTTTAGATGTGGAGGTGGTTGATGCCCCTCTAGACTACAACCTTCTCTTGGGTCGAAGTTGGTCTTACGCTATGACAGTGGTCGTTTCATCGGTCTTTCGAGTTATAAAGTTTCCACATAATGGAAAGATCATAACAATAGACAAGTTGGCTTACTTTTCATCCGACCCAGCCTCTTCGGAGAGTATTCAGCATGTTGGTAAAACGACTATCCCATATAAGGATGTTGGAGTAGGATTAGTTAAAGATGCCGGTTTACTGGGAACTTTTCCTTTTCCTCCAATCAACGCATCATCTTCATTTGCAACCATTCATATGATTACATCAGACACCATTATTTACGATGATCCTTGGATCATTCCTTCTGAATCTGAGATAAACTCATTTGGTAATTCCATGCCTTTGAGTCCATATGAAATTGCCTATGAAGTCGTGCAGTCTTTTGCTGACCCATGTTCAACCAAAAATGACTTAGTGAATGTTGTCCGTGAGGAATCACTTTTCACATCAACCTCAGATTTAACCACGTTTTCTGAACTTGTTCACTCCGATGAGCAAATTCGTGAAATCCTATGTGTAGATGATTTACCATGGGAAGATCTCCATCACAGATCTTCGTTTTTACCTGAGGATGATTGTTTTGAAAATGATTTCTCATCAATTTTTACAACTGAATATGTCAAGGAACCTCAGAATCCAATGAAACATCCTGATTCAGAGTTAAATTTGGGAAATATCTCTCGAACTATTCCTATTGACATTTCGGTTAAGCCTGGAATTGTTGAGAACATTCATATAGGTGCCTCGTGTACAGATGACGAAATTCAATTATATAAGGCCCTATTTCAAATATTCCGCGACGTGTTTGCCTAGTCCTATGAGGAAATGCCAGGAATTGATCTCGCAATTGTTGTTCATGAAATCAAGACTTACCCGGACACTAAACCCGTCCAACAACGTTTGCGTTAGATTCACCCACGAAAAGTTGTTGCAATTAAAGCATAAGTTGAAGAATTATTGAAAGCAGGTTTCATTTATCCGATCCCGCTAACGGATTGGGTATCGAATATTGTTCCGGTTAACAAAAAGCAGGGAACAATAAGAATATGCATCGACTATAGGGACATTAATTGAGCCTGTCCAAAGGACAACTACCCAACTCCCTATATCGATCAAATCATTGATGATTGTGCCGACAACAAAATATTTTCCTTTATGGACGGTTTTTCCGGATACAATCAAATCAATATTCTACCTGCCGATCAACCAAAAATGGCTTTCAATTGTCCATGGGGGACATTTGCTTATTGCAAGTTACCTTTTGGGCTTAAGAATGTCGGAGAAAATTTTCAAAGGGCGATGTCTTATGCGTTTCATGACATCAAGCACATTGTGCAACCCTATCTCGATGACTTGCCTGCTCATTCATTACATCGAGCTAATCACCTCGTCCATTTACGAGCAATCTTATGAGGTGTAGGCATTATTGTATTCAGTTGAAGCCACACAAATGTGTCTTCTGTATAGAAACGAGTCGATTGCTGGGGTTTGTAGTTTCGAAAGCTGGCATTTGCGTTGATCCCTCAAAGGTCGAAGCTATCATCAAATTGCCTCCTCCTTCGAGTCTTCGCCAACTCCAAAGTTTGCAGGGGAAAACAAATTTTTTACGACGATTCATTCCTAACTACGCCAAGGTTACAAAGGGTTTTACCCGATTGTTGAAGCAAAAAACTCCATTCTATTGGGATGAGATAGCTCAGAACTCTTTTGATGCACTCAAACACGCGTTGACCCATGCACCGTTGTTGCATCCTCCCAACTACAACCAGGATTACTTCTTGTATCTCGCCGCCTCTCATTCCACCATTGGAATGGTCTTAGTTCAAGAAGATGAATTCGGAATGGAACATGTGATATATTACCTTAGTCGCACGTTAAATCCAACTGAGCTAAAATACTCACATGTGGAGAAATTGGCATTGGCAGCTGTTCAAGCTGTCCAACGTTTTCGTCACTACATTCTACTATGTAAAACTACGGTAATTTCGGATTGCAACCCTATGATCTACATTTTGACCAAGCAATTTCTAGGGGGCAAGTACTCTAAATGGATCGTTATCCTGCAAGAGTTCAACTTGGAATTTGAGAAATCTAAGTCTAAGAAATCTTTAGTTTTTGCGGAGTTAATGTGTGAATTCCCGCGTGCTGACACGGAAACTGTGGCGGAGGAGCCCATTGCCGACGAATCCTTGTTTCTAATCAGCACTTTAGATTCGTGGTATGGGGATATCATCTTTTATCTGCAAACCCAATCCTTTCAGCCAGAAATTTCAAGGTCAGAACGTCGAAAAATTCGTTTCCAGTCCCAACAATTCAGGATTATTGGAGATACTCTTTATCGCCGTGGGGCGGATTCTGTTTTTCAACGTTGCTTAACTCACGAGGAAGCTGAAAGGGTTCTAAATGATTGTCACTCTGGAGCGTGTGGCGGTCATACGTCTGGGTTTGCCACAGCCCAAAAGATATTGCACGCTGGCTACTTCTGGCCGTCTTTATTTAAAGATTGTATTACGGCGGTCCGAAAATGCCACAACTGCTAGATTTTTGATTGTAAGATGCGCGCTCCACCTGCTCCTCTCCACCCTATAATTTCCATTGGTCCTTTTTCCAAATGGGGTATCGATTTTATTACATGTAACCCTCACTCGGCCGGGGGGGCATGCGTATATCATCCTTGCGGTAGATTATTTTACTAAGTGGGCCGAGGCGATGCTTACATCGAGGCAGACGGCAAGACAACTGTAATTTTCGTGTTCAATCATATAATTGCTAGGTTTGGTGTCCCACAAGCGATAATCACTGATCATGGGCATCATTTTCGAAACGTTATGGTGACCGAACTTACAGGCTAGCTTGGTTTACGTCACGATAGTTCAACCCCTTATTATCCACAAGCGAATGGTCTGGTTGAGTCCATCAACAAAGTTTTAGTTATCATGATCCGACGAATCATTGGGATTCATCGGTCGAATTGGCACAACATGCTATTTTCAGCGCTTTGGGCGTATCGAACTTCAGTAAAAACATCAACAGGGTTCACTCCTTTCCAACTAGTCTATGGTTTGGAAGCCGTGTTACCCGTTGAATGCGAAATCCCGTCACTGCAAATGGCCATCGAGTTACTTCTAGCCACTTCCGAAGCGGAAAAGCGTTTGTTATACTTGGCTCAATTAGATGAGAATCGACATGATGCTGCATTGGCGATCGAGACTCACGCAGAATGCATGAAAGCTCAGTATGATCGAAATGTGACCCCTCGAAATTTTTCGGAAAGAGATCTAGTCTTAGTTTATGATCAAGCTAATGATAAATTAGGCGCTGGAAAATTCGTTCCTATGTGGCATGGTCCCTATGTTGTCAAGTGAGAGCTAGCCAAAGGGGCTTATGAATTGGTAGACTTTGATGGGGACTCTTTGGGTAAAGCCAGAAATGGCCTTTACTTGAAGAGGTATTATGCTTAAAAGAATGGGTATGGAGATATTTAGTTAGGATAGTTTTTTCTTTCTAGCTGGTGTGTTTTAGTTTAAACAGTGTGCTTATCTTAGAGAGTGTTTTTTTGTCATTATTCCTGCTTATCTTGGTTTTACTCTTGATATTGCAGATGTCGATGCCTCTCCGAACATACATTGGTTTTGCTGACGGTGCTTGTCGTAATACACTGAACATCTCTTCCGCAACTTGGGTTATCTATTCGCCCTCTGACGAGTTAGTATCTATGCATGGGGTAAGCCTCGGTCAAACAACAAACAACATTGCTGAGTATAGTGCAGTGATTGAGTTATTGTCTGAATCTATTTCATTTGGGATTCAAAGTTTGATAGTGAGGTTAGATTCTGAACTCATTGTATTATAGCTTAATAGAGTGTATTCCATTAGAAATCCAGTGTTATTAAGATTATTTTTGAGAGTGCGTCTCTTGGAACGTGAATTTGATTATATTGAATATTAGCATATTCCAAGATCTTTAAATACATTAGCAGATGAAATTGCTTCTCGAATGTTAAATAGACATTTGCAATAATCATACATGTAAATTTAAAACCATTCCATAACATGATTTACAAGATAAGCCGGTAATAGTGATATATATATATATATATATATATATATATATATATATATATATATATATATATATATATATATAGATATATATATATATATATATATAGGAGTGTGTCAAAAAATACATCGTCCTCGATCATAGGTTGAAAAACACCTTATGATCGGCAAAAATGATAAGTACAAAAAACAAAATGTCACATGTGCCCACAATAGTTGATCATCCTATCACTGGTGATGATCTCTATAAGAAACCACTGCACGGGCCACATTGCAAAGGAACCTCCTAAAAGGTCCCGGGAGTCCAATCACATAGCGCTGAAGTCAACGAGGAATGTCGTCTATAGTGGTCTCAGGAATATCTCCTATCAAGCGCTCGAGATGACCCTCCAACTCGGCCAAAACCTCTGCTGATTCGTCCTGTGGGGCTGGCACGGGTGTATCTGGTTGCCTCCTCTCGTAAGGCCGGAGAGTGGCTGGTCGCTGTGGACCCAAATCTGAATTTGAAGATTTTACTGTCAGTTTTGAGACGATGAAAAAATAAAAAAAAATTAAAATAGGAAAAATGTTGAAAAGAATTTTACCTAACTCGTCCCACTGCTCTCCTGGTGGAAGAACCATGTCTGGGTCACCACGAAAATATGTCCCAGCGTAAGGAAAGTCCTGAATGGAAAAGACCTGGTTTTCCAGCCATTGGAAATACTCAGGTTTGAATCGAGCAACCTCTGTCCTCTCATCCGGGTGACGGGCCATGACTGTGACCCATCGCATCAGTTTGGGCTCTCGAGGAAGCCCAGCTCCAATAGTAAGGTGCTGTGGGATCAGCATAGGAACCCTCTCCAAGCCAAAACTCATGACCAAAGCCCCATAACCAAAGGTCTTTAGTCGTCCGTTCTTGGCCCTGGTCAGTTGGCCTTTCACATTGGCCAACACAGAATCGCACCAGTTGAAGATGGTGCATCGAAAGCAATCAACTGCCATACGCATCTGGGATCTGGTGGCAATATGTAATGCGGCAGCTCCGCAAAGTCTGGTGATAGTGAATGCAATCACCATGAGCTCAGGACGGGATATCGTCTTTATGTCTATCCCTTTGTCTCTAGCCTGGCTGTTGCAGTACTCTAGCCGGAGGCTATCGACAGAGTGGCCACCTAGCCTAGTCCCGTGCAGAGTCAAGTCTTCGCCTCTCTTAGGCAAACCAGTCAAGAAATAAATGTTCGTTGGCTCGATTTCGAGCTGGTGGCCACCAGTGAAGAAGCACTGGTCCTGTATGCTCCATCTGTCAACCAGCCACTGTAAGAAATCCACCTGAGCCGTCATGCCAGGAATGGCCCAGAATTTGTATAAGTCGCATGCCCTCAAAGCATCAAGTGAAGGCTGATGATTCCATGTGGCAACATCCACGTCCTCATGCTCTCGTTCACCCCAATCTAGCATGATGTACTCTCTGCATCAAGTATAAAGACAAATTAAAATACTAGAAAATATTCTGTGTGGTCCATTTTTGAGAATTTTTGGGTTAAAAACCCTTGCGGTAGGGTATGCACCCTCCGGGTTAGACACAATGCATGGGACCGCACTTTGTCTACATGGAAGGTGCGAACCCCTAGCTTTTTCCCAGTGGAGAAAAAGTTGGGGTCCGCAGGCCCGTAATGGTAAACCTGCAGGCCCCCGCGCGCGGGTTTTGTGCCTAAAAACCCACCCAAAAATGAAATAAAGGACTAAAACAAAAAATTAAACGGTTAAAAATGAAGAGTGGGATGATGTGGATTACCTGGAGAAGACGGCATTCGATTCCGACGGTTGGATTTTCCGCAATCTTCACGGGAAGTTTTCTGATCAAAAGAACTATTTTCTCACCCAAACTCAAACGGTAAAAATGAATTGACAAAGGCCCTTTTTATAATTTTTTTGAGTAAATAAATTGCAAATTTGTTTATGTTTCACTTTGAAAAGGTATTTTGCGACATTTTTATCCATTTCAAACAGATATGAGTAATGTTTGTGTTTTTGTGCAGAATCATGGATTATTCAGGTAAAACCGATCATTTTCGACGAAAAAACATGTAGATTCATCTTTAAGATCTTTTCTGACTCCTAAAACATGAAAAGATTGCCGAGTGTTTCTTTTAAACTCGTTAAAACGGAATTAAAAGACGGTCCACTTACAGCTCTTTTCTGACTGTAAAAAACATGAAAAGATTGCCGGATTTTTGTCGTTTCAAATTCAATATTGGTTATAAAACGACGTGTCATTGATCGCTTTTTTACTTTTTGGGGTCAAGGGCACTAATAACGAAAATTACTCCTTGGTCGTAAAAGATCAAGCGGTTCTCTCAAGTATTATTTTATACTTTTTCGGGCTTGGGAGACACAAATTTACGAAAAAGGTCAACCCTGGAGTCTTCTTAAGTTTTTTCAAACTCTGTAAAATTGAAAAACGCCGAGTTTCTCCTATACTGGACTCGTTAAAATTTCACAGTAAAGGACCTGTTCAATTACAAATAGGAACGAACCACTCCTTCTTAGGGTTCGAATTTAAACTAAGTTGGACTCATCCGAAGGATGAGCTTATAATCAAGCAAATGTTATCCTCCTCAAGCTTGTCAAAAATAAAGAGGTAATTGCCCGAAATGGTGGGGGAAAAGAGAGAAAAATGAGCCTGTTTGTCATACTTTGTAACCACTCTTGAACACGACACTTTTATTCACCTAGGTTGGGAGATCCTTTGCCTAACAGTTGATCAAACCACATTGAAAGTCTTCAGCCGGTTTCTGGGTATTAACTTTGGGTCAATTGTCACCAAGCCATCTGTCGTGTCGTTATGTGTTCAAGAGGTCACTGCCAATAAGCCATTCATCTGCAAAATATCTGTCATCCATTTTGACCATCCCTGATTCAGTCCTTGCAACTAAATTTCTTCAACTTGATCTATGATTTCGTGTTGTGGGCTTGCCTACGACGGATCGCTTTCTATCGACATCAGCTCATTATCTAGAAAGTTGATCTAGAGATCATCAATACCTTGAGATCTCCATGCCTCAATGGCAAGTTTCTCGCCTTTGACGATAGTTTACATCATTGACTTTTGATCAAAGGATTCCATGACATGTTTGACATCAACACATTTATTCGCATCTCATGGATTGTACTGGGTACTTTGAGAGCCATTGACATCACTGGTGGTTTCTCTCACACTTGTTAACAATTTACATCATTGACTGTTAATCAAGTGGTTTCTACCATGTTCGACATCAACACATTCATTCGCATGGATAGAATCGTACTATTTTGGGAAGTAGAAATGAAGACCCTGGATCTAGTTTCCACAATCCAGGCTGCGAGGAATTTTATATTCATTATATCATGGACTATTCATAAACAGATGGATGTGTCCATACTGTGTCCACATGAGTCTATGCTTGTGATGTTTTACAAGATCATTCCTGTATCAGAGCAGTAGTTAGTTTTTCTAGTCAGTTTTCATTTAAGCATGGGAATGCCTACCTCAGTGATGATATGATCTCATATATATATCTTGCATTGAATGTTTTTACAGGTTCCAACCGGGTTCTCCACAAGATGATCCTCGAAATGATAAAGTACTTCACTCTTCCTAAATGATAAGAAATCCTCATCTGCTACAGACTTCGCACTTTAGGGGGCAATCTGTTACACAAAAATATCGTCACCATGATTATTTGCAGTCAGACCTCAGTTCTTCAAATCAAGCTTTGGAAATGAGAGAAGGACATTAAAAATCAATGTAACTCTGGTTCCGCACTTTCTCTCATGGTCACCTGCAGTCCCGCACCTTCTCTGTACAAAAACTATGGACCTGCCCGCTCTGTCCCTAACGGTGTAGGTGCGGACCCCTGTGAAAGTCAAAAGGCGCAAGTTTTATCTTAAAAAACTCACTTTGGGTTAATTCTAGAGGTTTCTAGAAGGAATTTTGACGTGGATTGTTCGCTCTGAGGTGGTTCATGCATCCCAAAAGAGCTGGAGCTAATCCCTTGATGAGAGGATCTATCCCTTTGAAGGAGGGCTTTATCCCTTTGAAGGAGGACCTAGTAACCTCCCTCCGTCGCACTATAAATACAGGTATTGGGCTGGTTTCTAGGGAGGTTAGAAGCTGAACATTTTTTAGGGTAAATGTTGGTGAAATCAAGACTTCCTAGTTGAACTTAAGAGGAGAGATCACACATCTTTTTGGCTTCATTGGGGAGTGAGTGAAACTTGTCAAAGTAGAGGAGACTTCTTGCTGGACCCTGGGAGGAGCTTGTATAGCGTCAAGGCAAAGGTTGTAAAGTTCTTCTTCTTTTGAATTAATACAATCAAACTCATTTTTCTCAACAAGTATCTCATGTTATTTGTTTCATGGACTCCTTGACTTTCATGTTAAATATGTTTTATGCAATTGGCTTTTCAGGTGCTATTTAATTTGTTTGCATTGTTTGTGTTTGCAGATTCGCGAAAACGAGCTCATTTGGATCGAAGGAGTGAGGGCATCCACAAGCTAGCATTGGACCTAAGGTAGGCCCTAAAAACACTTGTTTGCTATTGTTTATCAAAGCATATTTAGAGAAAGATAGTGTCTGGTTGGTTTGCTTGTCATTAGGTCTTCTTTAGATTCTAGGAAGGTCTATCTTGTCCGCAAGATCGACTTATTCCGTGTGACAGTATGTGTTTAACCTATTTGGAGATGCAGTCAGTTGGATGAGTAAGAAATAATCTGTAGTGGCACTATCAACTACAGAGGTAGAATACATGGCAGCCACCCATGCAAGCAAGTAAGTAGTTTGGTTGTAGAGATTGTTTTCAAGTATGGGGTTAGTACAGGAAGTTATAAGGATAGATTGTGATAGCCAAAGTGTAATTTTCTTATCAAAGAACCCTGCATATCATTCAAAGACAAAGCACATTGATGTTCAGTATCACTTTGTGAGGGATATGATAGAAGACAAAAGGTGTTGCTGGTAAAGGTGGACACTTTGAAGAATATTGCAAATGCATTGACAAAATCTGTGAGCTCTGAGAAGTTCTCTTGGTGTAGAGAGACAATGGGCATTTCAGGGTTGGAAAAATGACTAAGCTCTCTTGTGGCCCCCTCTGAAAAGGAAACAACAAGTGGGAGAATGTTGGGTTGTGTTATATTCTTTCCACGACTAGCCCACATAGTTAACCGGGGGGTTAGAGGGGGGGTCACATGGGGTTTGAGGCGTACCCATAACCCCACTTTATGGGGTCCGGGGTAGCTTTTTCCTGGAAAACTAGTGTCTACTCAGATCTTCTAGTCCCACTAAGATGGGTAGCTATCTTAGAAACAAACAATTCAAAGTAACTTGTGTTTTCCTTTATGAGAGATAGATGAGAGAGAAGCAGAGAGCACCAAACTCAGAGTTTCGCTTGGCTCCTTGCTTGTTTCCTCTCTCCCTTGATAGAGCTTTCGCCACTCCTTTCTCACTCATCCCGCTTCAAAGAACACATGTAGAACCAAAGCAGCAAAATACCATCAAAGCATAGAGATCTATAACCATAAACAATATAGGATCAGATGTACATTAACCATATAAATGCATACATAAATACAAGATTCATAAATATACAAGTATATGGAGGAAAACTCAAATAGCTTTATTGATATAAGTAGTAGAAGAGAGGATTACAACCTAGCTGTCTGATCCAGTGCCATCCTCCCAGCATGAAAGCCCTCTTCACCTCATGAAAAGCTAGATCACCCAACAATACAATGTCTCAAAGAGAAACCAACAACACTTCCTTAAAAATTACAAAATTCTAGCCTCTAGATCTCTAGGATGAGGGATCCATATATAGATATTTGCATAGGTGTGAGTCAGCTCTGGGTTTTTGATTAGTGTCATTTCACTGATAGTTCTTGGTTCCACTTGGATATTTCACGATCTCGTACTCATCCCTGGGTGAATTTTGAGAGGCAAGTGTCATATGAGAAGTTTCTAGAAGATTCCTTGATCATCCACTTAGCAAACTGTCTCTGCCATTTTTCTATTCTCGCTCATTGCACCCTACAGAAGGAATTTTTAGTATGCATCGCACCTCCCGTGTGTAGCAGGTGAGATGCATCGCACCCTAACCATGGAGCAGGTGAGATGGTCTAGTTTTGACCAGTTTTGAGTAGCTTTTCAGGGAGAACTTCTGGGAAATGATGTAATCAGTTGACCTTGATCCTTTAGGGTTTGAAACAACACTTTTAGGGGTTTGAGAACCCTTGGTTTATAAACATATGCGATTGGGGTTGCAGTGCCCCAATATGTCTATAACAGTTGCCCCCTAAAGCATGAGGTCGTAAATCTTCTGATGTATGGTGAAATGCTTTATCATGAAGATCCGAGGTTTTTTGAACTGGAAGGTGACCTATAATAAGATACAATACAATACATTATCTTCATAATATTTTCATGATCTAGCTTAGGCAGGCATTCCCATGCTTATCTTTATAAATTCATTTTCATGTACATAGGACAAACAATCGTTTGCTGTTGCAGACTGGTGATTCTGGTAGAGCCATTATCCTTAGCTTGGATGATCATCTGTGCGAATATGGAGCACATTTGATGTCTTTATTTTCCTAAATATATCGCAGCCTGAATGGATGAAACTAGATCTGGGGTCTTCAAACTCGTTCAATCTTCACCTGATGTACAAGTCAATCCATGTGAAAATATGTTCTGATGTTGAACATGGAAAGATATCGCCTGATTACCAACCAATGATGTAAGCTAGATCATGAGGATAGTTCTTTTACTATGGAAAGATATCGCCTGATTTATAACGAGGTTGACACAAGATAAGAACCGTCCTCGGTGACCCATAGTAGCAAAATGGTCAGAGTTCTTCTTAATCTTTGATGATGTAGAAGATATCATATGACAGGTTTTCGCTGTGGCCACTTCCGCCAGATTACTTGGAGGCGAGGGGGAAAAAGTACCCATTAAGGAAGGGTCTTTTAGGAGACCTACTCTGACATTTTGAAGTGATTAAGAACTTCCATGGATCAATGGAATGCTTCCAGTAGCTTGTGAATTGTTGGGGAAAAAGGTTAGTTGGTCAATGATTGTAATTCTGCCTTGGAAGGGAAATGAAATATTTCTAAAATATGTTGACACAACGGCGACCATGGCATAAATCCAGGGTCTTCCCAGTAAGATATTGTAGTCAAGGTTTCCATCAATGACCTCGACTTCAATTTCTACTATTTTTCCCCCTAGTTCAACTTTCAAGTTACTTAATATCCCATATGGTGTGTATGTTCTTCCATCAAATGCTTTTAATGTCATTGACAATTGTGATAAGGGTGGCGAGCCTAAAGTTTTCCAACAACTCATTGACATAATACAGGTTGATGCCCCCTCATCAATAATTGTTCAATGAATAGTTTTGTTGAGGGTTTTTACCTGTATAAGGAAAGAGAGTTGGGCCAGTGACTGAGGTTCATATCCTTTATGGTCGAAGGCCACAAGATTGGAATCCGCTGGGTCAATCCCACCTATTGCTGATAACAGAGCCTGCTTTTGGGAGGGGAAATTATACAGTACTTCAAGTGTCGACATAGCGGATGGTGATTGAGATAGATCTTCCACTATATTATAATTTTGTGCTGCTTGGGCACAAGGACTAAATGTCGATTTATGTACTACTCCCTTAGGTGGCTTTATAGTTAATTCAGGAATGATGGGTGGCACAACTTCTGATGAAGTCATTGTCGAACTATTGGGTTGATCTATAGCCTTGTTGTTCGATTACTGTGGATTCCCATAATCTTTATTCCCTGTTGATATCAAAGCATCATTTTGTTGTTTCGAGATGGATAGCATAAGAACTTGGGATTTGGAAGCATGATCGATAACAACCAGGTTAGTTTCTGGGTTTGGAAACAGATCAATCAACATTGCTGAGGTGCTTGAAGATTTTAAGAATTTCTTGACCTCAGCTCGATGTGGACAATCTCTTTTGAAATGCTCGTCATTACATATTAAACATGGATAATGAGGTTTCTGTTTCCCAGTAGGGTTTTCAGAAGATTTCTCAAGAGTCGAATCTTCCTGTTTCTTCTTTTTATTTTTCCCTTTCTTCTTGCCCCCTGGTTGCTTTGGTTATTTTCCCTTGTTAGATGACACGACATTAATCTCAGAGGCAAGAAGTTTATCATTTACTTTTTTGCTAGAAACAAAAAGGGCTTTACTAGTTTGGGCCTTTGCGGTTTGCGTACTTGAGGTGCCAATCACGCCATCGCCGGCATGAGAGTCCTTGTTTGATTTAGGAGCAGGAGGAATGGAAAACTCTGGTCTATGAGCATCAAGAATTTTGTGATAGAGCATGCTAGACTGAGTATAGATCAAGTCTAGATATTGTGCACGAGAAATGACTTGCTCTTCAACGACAACTCCTCCCTTGGCCACATCTTCTGTAATAGAAGGTAATAATGACTTAATAAACCATTCAGCTAAAAGCTGACTAGGAACATATGTCTTTACCATTCGATGATGATGTCGCCACTCATGAATATGATCAGATATGTGAGTGGTTGTTGTCTGTTTAAAATTGGTAAGGAGCTCCGTTCTCGTTTTGTACCTTATGGGTAACTGAAAATGGGTTAAAAAAGTGGTGGTGAGGGCGCTGAAGTTATCGAATGAATCTCTAGGAAATTTGATGTACCATTTCACTACCATCATTGAGGGTATTGGATGAACACCAAAAATGAAAGGTCATTACATGATTCGAAGGATCTTCACCCAAATTTCCATTAAATTTAGGAATATCTGACGGAAGTTTATGAGGAATCGCTGGCCACCAAGGGGAATAAGCAATTGGATCATTTGTTAGCTGATTCAGGTCTGGTAATTCTAAAGTTGCTACGAAGGGCAACTGCTGATTCAGGTTTGGCGAAGCATACCCAGGATAAGATGGGATTGCCTGAGCAGTGGGTCTTTGCATACCAGCATAATGTATTTGATGCTGATAACTTTGATAAGGTTGATGGGCATAACCATTATAAAATGATTGTTGGTAAATGTTCTAAATATACGGCTACCCATTAACTACAAAGCTTTGTTTCTCAAGTCCTCAGTAATCTTGCTGGAATTGCGGTTGTTGATATTGCACCAGCCATGGCTGTGAGACCATTTGTTGTTGTCCAATACTGGATGTTTGACCAAGATGAGGGGTGATAGTACCCGTTTGAGCCTGAGTCGCTTCCGTTAAGGAGCCACTAATCAGCGGTTGTGATTGAGTCACAGAGACAAGAGGCTATTGTATTACGACCTGAGAGACTTGAGGTTGACATACAACAGGCAGTGCTTGTACTTGTGACACCGTCACAATAGCTGGTGTAGTGGGAATGTTCGACACAGGTTGATTTTGTTGCATTGAATATACAACTCTTGGCTGTTGAGGTAGTATTGGTATCCAACCACTGGATGCAATTCTAGCTTGACCCGAATTTTGTTGTGAACTCTCATATGGTTGCTCTCTCGGAGGGAACAATGAAAAGGCATACTGCCCCCCATATGGCGGCAATCCAGTGTTCAAAGGGTAAATTGGTCTTTGGAGACTGGACTACCCAAATTGATACTGATGTGAAGGATCAATTTGTTGAGTCTCAACATAAGAAACTCCAGATAAGATTCCGGATGAACAAATAGGAACAGACCATGCTATCGAAACAGTCCCTGGGTGGACTCCATCTAGTGGTTGAGAACTAATTGGGACAGATGGTATACCAGCGAACATTGTTGGAGTAGCAGTGGGAAGTTCTGTTGTTGTTGTGTCAGATGACATTGTCCTAGATGTCAATGGTTGTTTAGCCATATTGAGTCTATCCAAAAGATTTCCTAGTGATTCAACAGGAACTTGCGATGAAGGGTGATAAAAAGAACTAACTTTTGTAGTAGAAGGATATAGGTGGATCCCAGTTCCAAAATGCAATGGGGTACTGGATGGAATATCCTCCACAATATCTTCTATAGCAATCAGTCCAAGTGGAAGAGGTAGACTGTCAGGTCCGTAAAATATTTTTGGCACTGAAGAAGGTATAGACTTTGCAGCAACAGATGTTGGAGGGGTGACACCTTCCGAATCAACCCTAGATGGATCTGGTTCAGGAATAGAAGTGTTTACCATTACATTAGGATCAGTTCTAATGTCCTCTTGTAACTGAGGAACTTCTTCTGTAGAGGCAGGGGTACCAGAACTAATTGGAGTAACCAGAGTCTTTGATGATGTTGAAACACAAGTTTCAAATAAACCAAGAGACTTTGACCCAGTTAAACAAGATCGCTTGGCCTAGAATGGTTTCGTTTCTAGAGTTAAAGACGGTTGACACATTAGTCTCCGCGAATGACTGGGTTTTGGTTGACTTTCTTCCATGATTGCGGATTAGTTAATCAACTCAAAATAAAAAGGGGAAATGTTATTCCGAATTAAATGAATTTTATGACGCTTTAACATAACTTGCTTTTTCAATTCTTAAGAGTCAAGAAAAAGCTAAAGGTGACTCTAGTCGCCTTCGATTTTTAATGAGCCTGAAGTGACAAGTGCTCAGATGGACCTTTTCTTTTAAGGAGTCTGAAAAGGAACAAAAGTGACTACTTTGGAAATCTAGACAGAGGGATTATCAAACCAATCACAAAACTGCAATATACACCTCGGTGGTAAATTATAGAGAAATTAAAGAGGACTTTACCTATGACAGTCAATCTTCCTAAATGCTATGTTAAGTGCATTGCGATCGATAGGGCGGTAGACACGACTTCCTAAGGATAAAGGTTATCAGCCTATTGTGGTCTCCCAATATATACTCGACAGTACATGGGAGCGCAAGTCTGTACTGGAACTTGTCGTATCAAAGAGGAGGAATCACCCAACCGATGATGAAACCAATAGTTACCAGGCTTTATGACACTAGAATACGTCTCTAGCCTAGACTTTTAGATGTTGTGCATTAGGTTCCAAAGCGTTTTTATGTTCATTGAGGTTTATTTTACAATTTATCTTTCTTAAGAAGTTTTCCTTTCAAGGTTCACTGTGGGATGTAGATGTAAAATTCCTAAATATATAATCTAAGATCATAAACAGTCATTTATTTTCTCTTAGCAATGAAAATCCTAGCTACTAAGGAAAGAAGAGTAAAATTCTTTCAACATAGAGCAGAGAGCACACAGTAAATGCACTTTTCCTAAATCAATTTCCACATGCAGCCTAAATTCAAATGAACATGCATGTATTTGTTTTTCCACTTTCTTAATGTGAGAATGAAAAAAAGAAAACTAATTATAAATCTGAATTACTTTTCCTCAAAGCGACACTTTAGCAATTTCTTTTCAAAAACGAAAGGAAGACTAAGATGACACTTTCACTTTCGAATGGGAAACTGTTTTTGACACTTCAAAGAATTGATAATTCAAATCAAATACAATGGAAAAAGTGTAATCGACTATCTAAAATAGGAAGAATTTACGACACTCTTTTCATGACTGAAAATGACAATTATGACACTTTCAAATCAAAAGATGACAGTTCGATTAAGCTACTTTTTGCAAAGGAGGACTGTAAATGATGAAAAATACATAGAAAAAATTCACAATTCCTTATCAATGGAGGTTGAATAATGTAAAGGAAGAGAGTTTCAACAGCGATATACTAATCATAGGCTACAAAACTACTTAATAAAGCTGAAAATAATGAAAAAACCGTAATCTGGAGAGAGGAACAGTCTCACTGAATCATCGCACCTATCCTTAAGGGAAACAGGGATGCATCTCACCTGCAACACATAGGAGGTGTGATGCATCCAGACTACCAATGAGAGATAGTGCGATGGTCTAGGGATGAGACTGAGCTTGGTTTTCACCCACAGTTTGCAGCTAAGTTTAGGGATTTAGGCCTTGCTTATGATAGGCAATAAACACAAAGTATAGGGGCTGATCTAACGAGGTTATTGAGATACCACTAGGGCACTTAGGATGTTTTCAAGTCAGATGTTTAGTTCATAAACCAGCCCGTAGATTGACTGAAGCAACGTTGATCTACTTTGCAGTTGCATAGCAAAAGCAGTTCGAAGGCTAGATGGCTTAACTTTAGGCTCCGTCTGTAGTTTATA
Source organism: Pinus tabuliformis (assembly GCA_031772625.1). Classification (NCBI taxonomy): domain Eukaryota; kingdom Viridiplantae; phylum Streptophyta; class Pinopsida; order Pinales; family Pinaceae; genus Pinus; species Pinus tabuliformis. The sequence goes on from CM062815.1 coordinate 1,033,884,283, forward strand.
AAGAAAACAATAGTAACAAACAAACAAACTATTCAATCCCCAGTGGAGTTTCCATTTTGTTCCTGGGAAAACTAGTGTCTACTCAGATCTGTTAGTCCCACTAAGATGGGTAGCTATCTTAGAAACAAACAATTCAAAGTAACTTGTGTTTTCCTTTATGAGAGATAGATGAGAGAGAAGCAGAGAGCACCAACCTCAGTCTTTCACTTAGCTCCCTGCTTGTTTCCTCTCTCCCTTGATAGAGATTTTGCCACTCCTTTCTCACGCGTCCCACTTCAAAGAACACCTATAGAGCCAAAGCAGCAAAATACCATCAAAGCATAGAGATCTATAACCATAAACAATATAGGATCAGATGTACATTAACCATACAAATGCATACACAAATACAAGATTCAGAAATATACAAGTATATGGAGGAAAACTCAAATAGCTTTATTGATAGAAGTAGTAGAAGAGAGGATTACAACCTAGTTGTCTAATCCAGCACCATCCTCCTAGCATGAAAACCCTCTTCACCTCATGAAAAGCTGGATCACCCAACAATACAATGTCTCAAAGAGAAACCAACAACACTTCCTTACAAATTACAAAATTCCAGCCTCCGGATCTCTAGGATGAGGGATCCATATATAGATATTTGCAGATGTGTGAGTCAGCTCTGGGTTTTTTATTAGTGTCATTTCACTGATAGTTCTTGGTTCCACTTGGATATTTCATGATCTCTTACTCATCCCTGGGCAAATTCTGAGAGGAAAGTGTCATATGAAAAGTTTCTAGAAGATTCCTTGATCATCCACTTAGCAAACTGTCTCTACCATTTGTCTATTCTCACTCATCGCACCCTACAGAAGGAAGTTTTAGTATTCATCACACCTCCCGTGTGTAGCAGGTGAGATGCATCGCACCGTGACCATGGAGCAAGTGAGATGGTCCAGTTTTGACCAGTTCTAAGTAGTTTTTCATGGAGAACTTCTGGGAAATGATGTAATCAGTTGACCTTGATCCTTTAGGGTTTGAAAAAACACTTTTAGGGGTTTGAAAGCCCTTGTTTTATTGACATATGTGATTGGGTTTGTAGTGCCAAAATATGTCTATAACAGCAGCGCCTCGGAAAATTTTGGTTTTGGAACCTATGTTAGGTTGGGCAGACCCACCTATGGTTTTGTGCATTATTTTCGCACATGTTTTTTGGATGCGACGGTTTTCAGACCATGGTATTGGATGCTTTAGTATGTATAAATATGTATTGTAACATTGAAAGAAAATAATGAAAAATAAATCTAGTAGTCCCAGTTTTGGGATCTAGGGGAAATCTCTGTGTATATGTGTTTTATGTGTTATGCTCTCGCATTGCTTATTTTTTGTGTTTTAGAATTTGTATGCAGGTAATTTCTATACAGGGTTAAAACCTACAAACTTAGTGCTATTAGTGAAACCAAGGTTAATAATTAGTAGTTGTTCACCATGAAGATGTAGGTTCTGTAGGAAAAGAAGGCACTCCAAGCTAACAACTCACAACTGGAGTCAGCAGTCATAAAGGCATGTCGGATAGTGCTTGAACTACATATCCCTGAGGACGCACAGCCAGAAACGAAGATTAGAAAAATAGTTGCTAGTGTGTGCAAGGCCAAAGATGAGGTTCATCGAGTTCAATTTTAACTCAACATGAAGATCACCAAGCTACAATTGAAGATGCAGCCCACAACTCCGCCGGAGGTCCGTGAGCAGCGCAGAGCCGCGATCAAGGAAGGACTAGCTACTTTGGATGCCACAGTTGTAGACTGCACATTAGTATTTGAGCAAGCCATGGAGTTGGCCACCAACCTGTAGGGAGATACAAACCTGCAAACACTAAATACAAAGATCAGGGAGCTGCAACAGAAGTATGACGAAGTTTAGGCAATGGCGCACTCAATCGCACTAGCACAATGCCTTGCAAAATTATAGGAGGGGAAGTAGCTCCCCGCACAGGTAGAGACAACACAAAAAAAGGATTCCTTACTTAAGGCCAGGCTAGAGCATTGGTTAGAGGAGCCTTATCAAGTAAATACCACTATTCAGGATAAGCTAAAGGGCTTGCAGCAGACGCAACAGACAATGAGGCTAGTTGCAGAAGGAATAACTAAAGAGAAGTTATTTGAGGAGATCAAGAAGGAAACCACTCAGAGTGCTGTTGAAGCTATCATAATTCAGGTGGAGATGGGGGATCTTCATAGCAAGATCATTGCACCAACTGAGTGACTTGAGGGCGAGTCACGATCTTTGTGTTGGGGGCCTATTGGGATGGCTCCCCTGGGTCACTTTTGTGGTTAAAATAACCCAAGTTTTGATGTACTTTTTGTAAATGATGTAAAGTCTCCGCGATTTGTGGATGCAAAGCGCATATATTATTAGGATTTCTAAAGGATTTTAGCCCTTGTTTATGTAAAGTGTGAGTCGACTTTGAGGCCCACCCATGGTTTTTGGACCATGGGATTGTTTAAATAGGTGTGTCTTAGAGAGTCTAAGTGAGAAGGTGAAGGTTTGGGGTAAAAAGAAGGGCATGTAAGGAACAGAGAGATAGAAGGAAGAAAGGCTTTGCAGCTTAGTATGTGGAGGCCTAAAGTAGAGTCTGTAGCTGAGTGCATGGACCCCTATAGTTGAGTGCGCAGGGGAGTTTTGAGTCTGTAAATCTGAACTAAAGATCAATAAAGAAAGTTACCGAATAAATCTTGTGTATATTTGTTTATCTATGTTTATTTATGCTTGCGATATATGGTGATGAAGAATGTGTTATGAAATGTTGATCTAAATGTACACGATCCTATTGAATAATTATTAAATGATGTACGCAAGCATGTTTATGTAAGTTTGTGAAGGCTATGATAAATTCTCTTATGTTTATTAAATGCTTAAGTAGATCTGCGTGAGCTCTAATCTAGGGTTGTTTTCTGGTACGCGTCAATGGATGAATATACTATTAAGGGACCGAAAGGACCAATCATGGATCTTCCCAAAGGTCTGAAGGCCATTTGGATAGAGTTGTAGTACCAAGCCCTAGGGGCTTATAGATCTGCGCAAAGGCATATCTAGGGTGATAAAAGACATGACACTAATCTCTGGATGCAGAAACTTGGTTCCAACATCGTCCCATATTTCTTCAGGTGAGACTGCAGCCTGAACCACGTGGGTTGTTGCTGAAAGGGCCAATAGTGTAGGGTTTTGCTGGTTGGTGCAACTAACTCTAAACCTGGGTCAAGACCCCCTAATCTAACATGATCTTCTCTCCTATTCCAAGCTAGAGAAGCCAAGGATAACTCTCAAAATTCTATGACTCAAAAAGCCATTTTATTTAGTTATGAGGGTGTATTAATAACAAGATGAATGACCTTTGATATCCTTATGACACTTGAACTTCCCTCATGACTATTAAACTTCCAAGTGACTCTTCAAATCATAACAGACCCTTAGACTTATCCTTGTGACTCTTTAGTCTACATGTGACTTTTCATATTCCACATGTGACTCTTGGACTTCCACACATTACATTTTGTCATTTTATTTGAAAATACATCATTACATTCCACATGATGATGTGGCAAGACACATGGAAACATATGACATTGTGATGAAATTTGTACAAACCATGAATTGGTAATGATGATATGAAACTTCATGATGATATGGAAATGGCAACCTTCTTTTCTTCCTGCTATCTTTGTGTCTTCGTGATAGTTGCTGCATATTCTTCCCTTTTCCCCTCCAAAATTTTTGAAGATATGGAGTCTTCACTATGATCTTGATCCTTCATTTTCTGTTGTGATCTAGTGTCCCTTCATCTTCTTGTTCACTGGTCATCTTGTCTTCACAACTTCATAAGTGTCTTCTAGCATGGTCTCCTTCTCCTCCTTTCTAAGAATCATCTTGTCATATAAAGATATAGTACCTATAAGTCAAATCCATTCATGACAAGATGACATCAGTTCGAAAATATCCTAGTCTAAATCTCTTTATGAAATCCATCGATTGACATGAAAATGGGTACTGGATAGGGAGGAAGGCTTAGGTATTACACAATACATAGTTTCAGAGGATAGGGATGAGGGACTAATGACTGCAACTGCACAATGTACAACAACTAGAGGCTTGAGAAGCAAGAATACGTATTTGAGGGTCATGGTGAGGCAGGTTTCCCATTGTAATGATGCAATGCACAATATAGGAGAGAGAGAAAGAGAGAGTTAGTGGATTGTGTAATTGCATGGTTTAGGGAGACAAGGAGACAAATTGTTGCTTGAAACTACACAATGCATAGAAAGAGGTTGACTAAGGAGACAAATTGTGTAGTTTCTAAGGGTGGGAGGTAGTCCTTGAGCACTGTGACTATGTAATGCAAAAATTTTGGAGATAGAGATTGCGCAGTGCACAAGTACTAAGGGCATGACAAGTTTCTTATGGCTTGAGACTGCGCAATGCGCAGTTCAGGGAGGCAGTTTGGGAGAAGGTTGACCAGAGAAGGACCAATTGAAGAAAATGACTAAGTGTGGGATCCAAGAGGTGAGAGATGGAACCAAAACATGATTTGAACATGATCATGCACTTATAGACGATTAACCACTATATAAGGAAGAATTTACCACCCTAAATTCACATGTTCCTATTGAAATGATAGTAGTACAATAATTACCCCAAAGTGCAACACTTAAGTTACACTTTGCGATACAAGTGACAACATTAGCAAAACAATTTTGAAGAGTTGGGAAATGAGTTTGATGCTTGTCTCTATGATAGATGGAACACATTGGTACAAGACAATGCATCAAAGTAACCTTCTAATAATGTACAAATGACTCTCGTTTACTAGTTGTGACACTTCCCTTACCAAAATAAGACACTCACGACAATAAGAAAAAATGAAAATGACACTTGAAAAATCTAATGAGAATGAGAACGACACATGCTATAACAATGAGAAAACAAAAGCACCACTTATAGAAGTTAAAGAAAGAAAAAATGATAGTTGCAAAAGTGAAAGTGACACTGATGGAAACCAAAGTGCACAAAAGTGGCAATTAAAAAACTTATTGAAATATAAGTACAAATGCAACCAAAGTGAGAGGGAGGCTCTCAATGGAAAGCGCACCCTGACTGTCAACATAGGTTGCACAGTTTATGTAGTGATGGACTGACAATCACTATCAATAGTGATTGTACAAGCCTTACTTTCAAAATTTGTGTAATTCCTATCTAAGCTTGCATAGAAAGATGTGTTTTTGAAATCATTGACAAAGCATGTGTGAGCAAGTGACTTTGACACTGAGAATAAGAATTAACACTTTGCAAAACATTAGATGACCATGAAATGACCACTGAATGATAGATCACAAGATCCTCACTAGTCTCCAAAATTCAAGTGTAGGAAAAATTTTGGATGGTGTTTGTCGCAGTGACAATAAAACTATAATCCTTCTTAGAGATAAGAACATCAAGGTAGAGTAGGCTACCATTGACTTCCTGCTCCCATCTCCTTAAAGTAGTTGAAAAGAACGACTAAAGTAAGCACCAAGGTCTCAAGGCCTTCCTAAAAGTAACCAAAGGTTCGAGGATAGAAAAGAACGCATGGATCTAAATTATGGGGTGCATCTTCCCTTTATCCAGGGGACCACAAACAATATTGCTCAGATACTTAAGAAGCATAAGGTTTTTTCCACCTTTAGGCCCCTAAGCATAATTCAAACCTCCTTAAAATCTATTATGGACCTCGTAGACACTAGAAAAATGAAAGGTGTTTATGTAATCCCTTGTTCCTATGGGACCCCCTACATTGGAGAAATTGGTCATTCCATTAATCAAAGGATTCATGAGAATGCTACAAACATCAAACATGGTAAGGACTCACTCCTCAACATTGGTAGATCATGTTGAGAATATGAGACACCACATCTGCAATGATGAAGCTCAGGTCACTAAAAGAATTGATCATTTCCATCATTGAAAGTTTACTAAGGGAAGCCATCGAAATTGTGAGAAGGTCAAGAACTATGAATAAATACAATAGATGGAAAATTAACAATTGCTAGATCTCTTCCCTTTCGTCTTAAATTTCCTGAATTTCTGTTAATATATTTTTCATTTTTTCTTCTACATTTTTCTTTTATTTATATATATTTGATCCATAAGAATGACCTTAATTCTTAATCCTTATTATTCTTCTTATTATTATTATTATATATATATATATATATATATATATATATATAGATATATATTCATAAATTAATTCCTTTATAGATTTGGTACTTTTGTTATATATATATATTCTTATATGCTAATTTACTTTTCTTATTAATGCTTACTTTTCTTTCTTGATTTCTATGAGTTTGTTTCTATGAGCTTGTTTGATGATATATTTTATTTTTATCTTTATATTTATTTTATTTATAATTCGTTAATTTAATACATATATTTATATTTTATTTATTTATTCCTCTATTTTTTAATTGTATTTTTTTGTTTGATTTTATGTTTTTATTTTCTCTTTAGTCTTTAAGATTCCTTTATTCTTTGCCTCGGTTAATTTTTTCTTATCTTTTTCTTGTTCTTTGTTTTTTTAATATTATATTTACTTTTTCTTTCTTATTTTTATTAAATTGGTTTGATTATATCTATATCTCTATCTATATATATATATATTCTTTTATGAATATTTTACTTTTCTATCTTTATTTCTAATAGTTTTACTTTATTTTTATATTTTATTTATCTATTTTGGTATATTAGTATTTTATGATTCTTCTTAATTAATGCTCTAATTTATTATCCTTAGTGTGTGATTTTGTTTTTTTTTTTAATTAATTTCTATATAAAATTAAAGGAGGGTGTTTTTCTATTATTTTATTTTATCTTCTTTGCTATTTGAATTTTTTTTTTAATATTAACTAATTTCATAATTAATATGTTTTTGAATGTTTTATAACAAATATTTGACTTATTATTAATATCTTATTATTTATTTTTTTTAAAATTATAATCTAATAGTTTGGAACTAATTTTTCTTTCATCGCCACATTATTTATTCTCGTGCTAAGATTAGACCCTCCTTCTTAGTCCTGATGATGAATGACAATAGGTAGTTCAAAATGCGTCGACCCAATGATCTTAATGTGATTTTCTATCGATTTTTTTCTCAAATAAACTATTGTGATATCTGCAGAGTTCTTTATATGCCAATATCTAGGGGGTGTCCTTTGCATTCTACTAAATATTATGCTAACCAATTTGACTAGAAAGAAGTGAGAAACCCTCTTGACAAATTTGAGGAGCATTGAAGAAGATAAAGGTGTATTGGTATTGTGTCAAGAGGTTGGACAATGGAACCTGGTTGTAATATAAGGTTGGCACCTCCATCATGCCCATCAATATATTATGTAAGATAGGAAAAGGGTATAAAGCCATCAACATTTTGTTGGTGGATGTAACCTTGATGAATTTTCGGTATAAGAAAGTGTCATTGCATGTTGTCCTGAAACCAAGAAATCCATAAGCAAGTCCCTCACCCATGCTCTAGAATCTGACTCAAGGGTGATTGAGTTGTAAGAAATACCCCAGTGCATCCTAATCTAGGGATGGGTGGAGAGTTGTTGTCTGACTGAGTAGTCTACACTTCAAGATAAGTATCCACGTTTTTTTAACATATGCCATCAATTTCTTATTTTGTTTATTTGTCTAATAATCTGTTAATCGAATGCTTAAACATGGTTTCCTTATGTGGTTAAGTTAGCTTCAAGCTAATAGTTGTCATGTTGACTACGATAAGTTATCCCATCATCAAGATAAGTACCCACGCTTTTTTAACATATGCCATCAATTTCTTATTTTGTTATTTGTTTAATAATCTGTTAATTGAATGCTTAAACATGGTTTCCTTATATGGTTAAGTTAGCTTCAAGCTAATAGTTGTCATGTTGACTATGATAAGTTATCCTATCATTGTCAATTTCACTCTGCATATCAAATTTCTCTGGTATAAAATTGATCTAATTTTATAAAAAGTATCAACAAGGATAGCATGTTCCATTATTTTGTCCTCATTACAGTCTATGTGCAAAAATATTTTTTTTGCTATTTGATACTCTATTATTTTTTGTTATTTGATACTCTATAGACAATAATTATTGTTGTGAGCAATCGAATTATAACAGTGCACACACCTCGAACTTGGACATAATTTGTCTCTAATTTGTTTCTTGATAGGTGAAGCTTGACGATTGTTGAGTGTTGTCTAACTAGTTAGTAGTTTGGATGAGAAGTCATTAGTTTTCCATTAGAAAAGAATCCATAAAGCCAATCACTTATTGAATAGAGCCACTGTCATTTGGTTGATAGAGAACAAAAAGGAAATTTCTATGTTTTCTCACTTCGAGGATATACAAACTAATTTTTGAAAAACATTGTACACCCAACTCAAGCAATGTTGTCAAAAGATGAAATGGAGCATAGAGAAGACATCTTTAACCATTTATGGCACCACATGCTCATTTTTCATTCCCTAATCCAATAAGTGGTTGTCATTTCAAATCAAGGAAAAATTGCCTTCAAATCTAGTATTGTTAAATTTTTGAATTAGATCCATCATAACTCTTTCTCACAATTTTGGTTAGTTCTCCCCCCAACATGACAGGGTATTTTATGGAGGCCCTAAGCTTACCAATGAATGATGGAGGAAAAATCTGATTTCCATTGACTATTAATGTCACTCATATTTTTTTATACATATGAAATGTCCATAAACATAGCTCTTGTATTAGTTATGCTCATGCCTTAAGTACCAGTTTAAAACAAATTTGCAAACTTCATCAATTAGTGTTCATCAATTCTTTTAAAATGAAACCAATCATGAACATTTAGACAAAAGAATCACAAAATCATTTTATTAGACCTTTTGTAGTGAAACAACTCCAAGTAATTATGCTTTGCATATTGTTTGAATTGTGATGCTATAGCCAGTCACTTTGCAAGAAGAGATCAATTATCATATTTAACAATTTATGAACTGTGAATGATATCATTCCACCATCTCAATTAAGCTTGTCATCAATTTCTTACAAAACTAGAAATTCCATTAGGGTGGGTGTCTCTCTAGCTTGGTTTGACAAAAAGATTTAGTGACTGATATTTAACTCTCTCAGGGTTTGTTAACAAACTTAGATGTACATTTTGTTTATAAAAAACACTTGGATGAAAGCATTCAAATGATATGTAAATTACAAAGTATGCTTGTATTATGCTAGAAGAGGTTTTAGAACAAATGTTGCAAAAGACAAAATTCATCTCGTCCTATGCTCTCACATATACTATGAGTAACATTACTTTGCAAGTCTACCACATATTGCTGCGAGATCACATTGTTTTTCAATTCCTTAACCAAGGAAAATGAAAAATATTTGGCAACGATTCTGAGAAGAGATTGTTACAATTTGATGGTCATGATTTTGTAAGGAAGATGCTATTAATTGACTATATGCATAATGTATTCACTTCCATCAAGTATGCTTGGTTAATCCTCCAATAATCTATTCCAACTTCAGAATTGGTCCTATTTAAGGTGATGTACAGAATTAGCCCAACATTGGAAACACATCAAATGCGGATAAAGTTCCTATTGAAATTATATAGAAAATTTGGTCTTGTCTCGGTGTAATCTTTGATGATGCAAGAACTTCACTAACATACGGAAAATCAAGATGTTTTAAATAATAACCTATACACCTTTCAATTGTTCTGCCACTACTAATGGTTGGCCAAGTACTATCATATAGGATACCACTAGTAACTCAAATTACAGCGTGCTAAGGTTAGTTTTGTCCAATATTCATCAGTAGCATGCTTTTTCCATTAGGTTAGCCCAATTTTTTTACACATATGTCCTTTCTTGTGAATAGGTACTATCCTTTTTAGCCTATTAAATATGTGTAATGTTAAATTTGTTGTCACACTGATTCTAATAATTAGGGTTGTAGTAGGAAGTCTGTAATTCTAGAGGTCTTCAAGGGGATAAAAATGTTCTTAAAATTCTTCAAAAGGATTGTAAGGAAGCTAAGTATTGGGACTGAAATGTACTAAGAATTATTTGTGGACTCTTGGTCCAACAATTCTTCCTTTAGTATGTGAAGAGTGGATGAGTACATTATGAGTATAAAAGTAAAAACAATTGAGCAGGCATAAGATATCATTCATGCCCTCATGATACTTGTTGTAAATATGCGAGAATGCCTTTGTTAAATATGAATATGATATAGAGGACCTTGACTATCAAGTTCAAATGGGGAGGATTGGAAGAAAGGGCATTGGGCATTGGACATTTCCTATATTCTATATGAGATCTTTGAGTAATCTGTGAAGTACGAATGATGAGTATCCTCTACTTGATTTGCTCAAAATAGAGTGTCTTGAACATAATGGTATTATTCATATATATTTAGACAATGGAACATGACATATACTATAATATTTTTATGATTTCCTATAGTGGACTCTTTTCATGTAAAATCATCTATGGACTTTCTTATTTTCATTAAAAAAAATACTTACCCCATTCTTGTAATAGTAACATCAGAGTCAGGTAACCTCATAACCCTCCCCTTGGGTTAGATAGGTAAGGGGGTGTGTTAAAAGTAGTATCAAAACCTTTTCCTGTATCTATGGACTTTCCTATTTTCATTAAAAAAGCACTTACCCCATTCTTGTAATTGTAACATGAGAGTCAGGTAACCTCATAACCACTCCCCTCGGATTAGATTGGTAAGGGGGTGTGTTAAAAGTAGTATCAAAGCCTGAGTTGCAACATTGGGCCTGTACGGGCTAAAGACATAGCACATAAGGTGAACATGTTGGTATTTCTATAAATTATTTCACCAAATGAGATAACTAAATTTGATCTCATGAACTTGTATGATCAATGAATATGGTAAAACTGGACTATGATGATTGTTGGACATGCCTAGAATGTGCTCTCAATGCATTATATAAACTAGAAACCCTGGAACAGGGTAATATAATTGATAGGTTCAGCCAAAAAGTCATATTATAGGTATTGGGTTACATGAAGGTGGGTTTATTGAACAAGGAACTAGAAATTTTGCATTATACAAAGCAGTCAGTCATGTGGGTGGACACGATTGTGTATGATTCTCTCTTGCAGAATTTAATTGATGTAAAAGCATGGCTAGAAGGGCATCACATCCATCCACATATGATCAAATGGGTTTCAATCCAAGTATCATTTTCAGCAACCATATTTTGACTGTGTACATAAAGGGTAGACTACATAAACTCTATTCTAAGTATTGAAAGAATGATTGAATGAGATGTTGTTTCATCGATTTCAATAATTGTAGGGTGTGTCAAGTAGGGTCATGGTGAGAGGCCTTAATAATTTTTGTGTCAAATGTGAATCCAAATAGTGGAGTCAAATTAGTTTATTATTGCAAGCTTGCTAGAATTGTGTGTTGAGGAAGAGATGGAAATAATGTTCTAAAAAAACCTCTTCTCTTACTTGCCTCTACTTATGAAAATATTAGATCAAAGGTATTTGACCCAAAAGAAGAGGAACCATGTATGGAATCTATCTAGCCACATTTTCAAATAATGTATGGACTTTTGATGTTGTCAATAGTCTCTACAAAAACAAATCCAAAAATTGCAAATAGATATATCAATCACTCCTTTCTCTTGAGACTGTTCAATTATGAAGATCATCAAGAGAGAGAGAATTTGAAAATGATATTTTATCGCATTCATGGGAATTTCATGGTGCATTGCCCCTTTATACTGAAAGAACTCAATAATATATTCAATCATTTTATCATGGAGATAGAAAGATTGGTGAGTTAGAAATTTTGCATTGCCCATGAAAGAGAAGCACAAATCATTTCTAGTAAGAGCTCTTATTCCTCTACATAAGATACAAATTTTTAGTGCTATATGGTCCCTTTCTATTCCTATTCTCTCCATCAAATCATTGTTGATTTGGTTTTTTTTGTGAGGTTCCCCCTTGTGGAGTCACCAGATAAATGTCTTCAGATCATATTTAAATGAACATCCATCACAATTGTAGGAGAAATACGTTCTAGATTTCTGAATGATACCAAAATGTTGCCACAAAATTTGTCACTTATTGGTGCACGGTATTCACTTGATGACAATTTTATGGAACTTGAAAGATTCACCACTGCCACCTTGTCTTTATCTTTCCACGCTTTAAGATGATAAAGGATCACCTCTAGGGGGGTTCCTTGTGATCTTCATTCTCTATGGTTTTGGCATGCTAATAAGTTGGTGGTGAATGAGAAAAATGGGTATAGGTTGTCCTTGATATTAGCATGACAAAACAAGACTATTTGACTACTTACAAATGGTTTGGCGTTACATTGAATAATATCTTTCTTTTGAAGGGGCTGGTAGAGAGGTCAATTCGGCTTAAATAATTGTTTCATTTGGGTTCCAATCTCTTCCAAAAGGTGAAATGCATAAGCATATGACATAATACATTTTACTCAATTTCTCATGCAAAACTAAAGTTAATTATGACATCAATATTGTTATTTGATTAATGAAAACAAATGAATGTGTTCAATAGCCGTGTTAGGCTAACAACTAAGTGATTATAGTGTTTCACCCTAAATGTAATTTACTACTATAGTAGATTCTGAGGGTTCGCCTGATAACAAGTACAAACATGGCAATTTTTCCATCTTAGAAGAGTCCCTTTTTCACCATGTTTAACAAGTACATTATGGCTAGCATAAAAGGTACTATCTTCAATGCAATTTCCAGGAATAAAGTATTTTTCAATAATGTATAAATCTACCCATTAAAATCTATTACTATATGAATTATGAAGAAAACTTACACAAGAAAAATGGTTTGATTTGATTTATATGCAGTGAAGGGTAAAACTATACTTTAAGAACATATGTGGATTGAGGTTTCTGTGTGTATATTTGTATATTAGGTAAAAAAACGAGCTAAACGAGAATGATGCAAATGACCTTGATGCTAATGTTAATTTCTTATTGCATTTATCTTGGTGCTCTGTCAATCTTAGCTATTAAATTGTTTTGATAAAACAATATTGTGGGAGAACCTATTTTGTTTGGAAAATGCATAGGTGAAATTGAAATTTAATGGAATTATTTTGTGCTAATTTGTGATTTCCTGCGGGTCCTCTGATGTATTGTCATTATGAATGTGAACATTTAAAAATGTGATGCATGCTAACTGATTCTATGAGGTTGCAAGTTCTATAGTAAGAAGGTCAAATTTTGCTAAGTGTTTAAATAACTGGTTTTAAATATTGATTTTGGCAAGTAGGACTATTATGAATACCTTATTAGCATGGATATAATAATTGCAAATGCAGGAAAAGAGTTATGACCAATGTGCATATGTGTTCCTAAAATTGAAAGAAAACTTATGTATATGTTATTTTTGGTTATATATATATATATATATATATATATATATATATATATATATATATATATATATATATATATATATATATATATATATATATATATATATATATATATATATATATATATATAACACAACTAAAGATAACATATACATAATTTTTCTTTCAATTTCAGGAAAAGACACACACACACACACACATAACTACTAAAAATTGTATGGATGCATGAATAGCTACAAGTCAATGAGTTGAATTGACTACACATGGGAAAACCCAGTGACAGAGATAGGGAAATGAAGTTGATTTTGTTACATATATGTATGTATGATATGATGGAAAAAGGTGTCATGAATGTTGGAGTCAGGATATTGAGTCAATATTTGGGACAACCTTACTTGATGATTGATTTGTTATGATTTTGAACTTTATTTGTGCAATTTGATTTATGGACATGCATGGCCATGTTGTTGGTGTGTGGTTTTCCTATATGATTGCAATTGTGGGTTTTTTTTTTTTTTCTTTTTCAACATTGCCTTTTTTTTTTCCTCTTGCATTTCTTATTGATTTTATAAGTGTCTCTTGATTTACATACTTGGGGCCTTGTGCCAAGACTGTTGGGTGGCAAGAGAGCCACAAATTTCTAAGGAAGAGGTAATGTATGATTCACCTACTGAGGAAAAAGGTAACATGGAACACAATGAGGTAAATTGGCATGAACATGGTAACAGAAATATGCAAAAGAAAAAATGGTAGGTGGAATGTGATATGTCAACTAAGTAGGCTGGTTGAGTCCATAGAAATGATGGAAAACAAAATGGTAAAAGGCATTTCTCTTGTTGAAAATAGGAACAAGAAACATTAAAAATAGAATCCAAAAATTCCAATTTAATTTGTCCTTGAATTAAATTGTGAATTAAAATTGTAATTCTTTTCTCATAGCAATTTGTAAATAGTTAATTGATTTTAATTAACATAATTAGCTTAGAGATTTCGAGTTGGAAATCTTTATGTAGTCATGTATTTGTTCTCCCTAAATTTTAGGGGTCCAATATGAGTTTAAATTGAGTTGTAATTAGATAACTTAGTGTACTGAGCTATAGTTAGTTAAACTAGTTCTAATTGTTTGTTGAACTAGTAAATGATTAGTAGTCAGTTAGCGCACTAGTGCATGCACAAGTGCTACTCCAGATAACTTAAGATTCACTCATTGGAAACTCATACATGTCAGTTCTAAGAAAGATCCAATTAATATTAGAGCGTAGGGACAATGTACTATCAGTTTTATGATTTACCGAGTTGTAAAGATCATGGATGCAATTAGGAAGAGGACCTAATAGGATTGTGCATTTTTGGAAGAACAAATTCCCTTTAAATATGGGCTATTCATCCTAGGTATTGCACAAGGAAATAGGGGCTTGGAGACCTGCAGAATAATCCTAATCCTAGAGTTTGGCTTGATCTATCTTGTGAGATGAGAGTTGATTATACTTGTGCAAGGATTATTATTGTGAGAATAAGCATTGTATTCACATCTTGGATTTCTGATTAATGCAATATAGGTAATAGGGGTTTACAATTGTGGCTTTCCCTTGATATCTATTGTGTTATGTTCCATTTATTATCTTCCTCTTGTCAGTTACTATTTTCATCGATCTATTGGCTTCCGCTAGTTGAAAGTAGAAGCAGATTCTTGTCCTGTGCTTTAGTAAATTGCATGAGCTTGTGAATCTACAGGAAATTATACATGGTATCATTGCTAATTGCAATACAATAGAGGAGATTTCAATGTTTTTGAGTTCAGGGTTACAGGCGAAATCTATACATACTTCAGGTTCGACAGATGGTATTGTATAATTTATTGCTCAAGTATGTCTTGGATGGAAGCTCAAAATACATAGTCTAGAAGGACATGATGGAGGCCATGTTGGAGGATAATGGCTTGATGGAATTCATTGATCAAGACATTCCTAATCCACTAGCATCAAATGTAAAATATATGGCCAAATGGAAGAAGTATGTGGCAAGGGCGAGGCGGATAATCCTTGAGGAAGTTCAAGACCACATTTTCTCAAGTCTTCATGGGAAAGAGACTCTGTATGCTATATGGAAAACATTGACAGACCTTTTCTAGAAAAACAATGACCATAGGAAGTTGTCATTGAAAGTTAAACTTCAAAAAATCTAGATGGAGGCGGGTGACTCAATTCCAAATTACTTGACCAAGTTCACTCATTGTCGAGATGAGCTTGGAAGTGTTGGAACAATTGTTGTCGATTATGATATGGTGAGCCTAGCTCTTCTAAGACTTCCCAAGAGTTGGCATAGTTATCAAGACTTTGTCAATGGGAGGGAGAAGCTGCTAGATTGAGAATGATTGTGGTCATATTTGGTACAAGAGGAGTTTCGATGGAACACCAGAGATAGGACCTCTTCCAAGGAAGTGGAATAGGACTTTGCCTTAACGAGTAAGGAAAAGAAGGCCAAGGGACTTGTTGAAAGTCAAGTGTTTTCACTGTCACGAGCACGGGCACTATGCCACGAATTTCCCATAGAAGAAAGAAAGCAAGAAGGAGCATGCAGTAGCTACAACAGGTGAAGCACTAGCTTCACAATTCAAACTTGATTTCACTCTCATTTTATGCATGGACAACACTGTCATGGGAGGCGTGTGGTATCTTGATAGTGGTGCCTCATTCCATATGACATGGAACAAATATCTCTTTAAGGATTTTGAGGAGAAAGACATCAAGCAGAACATAGAGTTTGGAGATGATGGAAGGTATAGAGCTACTAAGGTTGGTACGGTTACCTTTCGGAGGGAGTCTAGCTCCCCTCTCAGGATCAATGATGTGATGTACGTTCTAGGACTAAAGAAGAATCTTGTTTCAGTCGCAGTATTGGAAGATCGTGGCTATGATGTGATTTTTAGTAAGGGAAAGGTTTTCCTTAGACACATTGCCACGGGAAAGGTGAAACAAATTGGTGCATGGGTCAAGAACTTGTATGCTCTTGAGGTACAGGATGCATGAAAAGCCTTGAAGAACAAGGAAAAGGTTAGAGACTTGGTGGTTGAGAGGGAAATAAAATTACCTCTCAACATGAAACCCCAAAAGAAGCCTTAGAAGTAGCTTTAGGAAGTTGTGGAGTAGCCCCAACTAGAGAAGCTGAGAGGAGACCAAGTGGAGAGATCCCCTCAAGAACAAAAGAAGTAGTCTCAGAAATTCGTGGAGCAATCACAGTTGGAGAATAAGAGAGGATACCGAGTGGAGGCATCCACTCATGCAAAGACCTCTAGTAGGGGGGAATTTCGAGCCAAGTGGGTAGAGGGAGCACATATAGCCATACCTCTAGGTGTGAGGTGGGGTGATGTGAAGTAATAGTCCTAAGAGGATTGAAATTGGGTGGGGTCCATTTAGAGGTTTTATCTCATGGACTGTACCTTTCTATGGGATCCCAAAAGTACCAAGTAGCGGGAGGAATCAGTGGTGATTGGTGCAATCCCATATCAGAGTGACAGAGGCTAGAGCAGTTAGATACTAAAGAACACATAGAAGAGTTGATAATAATGTAGAAAGGTAGAGTCAACAAAAGCACAGAGTTTTCAGTCAACAAAGGCAATAGCAGTCAAAGACTTTGATGACATATGCATCATACTAATTCGAGTTGGATGGTTTTTTTTTGGAGTTGTTGTAGAAACAACACTAGAGATAAGTGTTGCATGTAGAACATACAAAGGTTCAAGATCGGGATCGAGTTGAATTCCTTTCTTGTTGAGAGGGAGTGTTGAAAATAGCAACAAGAAATGTTAAAAATGGAATCCAGAAATTCCAATTTAATTTGTCCTTGAATTAAATTGTGAATTAAAATTATAATTCTTTTCTCATAGCAACTTGTAAATAGTTAATTAAGTTTAATTAATTTAATTAGCTTAGGAATTTCAAGTTGGAAGTCCATCTGTAGTCATGTATATGTTCTCCCTAAATTTTAGGGGTCCAATATGATTTTAAATTGAGTTGTAATTAGATAACTCAATACACTGAGCCATAGTCAGTTAAACTAGTTCTAACTATTTGCTGAACTAGTAGAGGATTAGTAGTTAGTTAGTGGACTACTACATCCATAAGTGCTACTTTAAATAACTGAAGATTCACTCATCAGAGACTCATGCATGTCATTTTTGAGAAAGACCCGGTTGAGACTAGAGTGTAGGGACAATGTGTTATCAACTGTATGATTTACTAAGTTGTAAATATCATGCATGCAATCAAGAAGAGGAACTAATTAGGATTGCACAGTTTTGGAAGCATGAATTCCCTTTAAATACATGATATTCATCCTAGGAATTACACAAGGAAATACGGGCTTGGAGAGCTGCAAAATAGGCCTAGAATTTGGCTTGAGCTAGCTTGTGAGCTGAGAGTTGATTATACTTGTGCAAGGATTATTCTTGTGATAACAAACATTATATTCTCATCTTGGATTTCTGATTAATGCAATATAGATAGTGGAGGTTTTCAGCTGTGGCTTTCCAAAAATACATATTATGTTATGTACCATTTATTATCTTCTTCTTGTTGATTATTGAATTCATCGATCTATTGGCTTTCGCTAGTTGAAAGTAGAAGTAGATTCTTGTCTTGTGCTTTAGTAAATTGCGTGAGCTTGTGAATCTATAGGAAAATCTACATCTCTTAACTCTAAATTATTTGCACATGTTCTTATATTTTATATACCTAATTATGCTAACATGAAAATGCCATTTTTATTGACAAGTTTTGTGAGGAGTCATTGTCATGGAAGAATGATGGATGCACACGATACAATGAGGAAAAGGACACGCGGGTGGAGAAAGTTCTCTGGACTCATGTTATGTATCAAGCAAAGTTTGAATGGAGTTATGGATTCCTGTTTTAATTTGAGGGTGTATTTATGAGCCTTTGGATGCCCTTATTCTTATGTATATGTGCATGTGTCATACATGTGTAAATGTGTATACATTTTATTGTGTCATATGTGAATTTGTGGTATGTATACATGGTATCATGTTATGTGTATATGGTATGGAGCCACACGTATATGTATATGTGTTTATTACTTGTCTGGGTTGATTTACTATGTATTCTTTCTAGGTGGAAGCAAGATAGCCTATATATTCCCAATATTTTTTTGACTAAACACTACCTAGTTTGGTAGTGCCCATAGTCACAAGTGGGTTTATCCAACATGATTTTGGGGCAGGTACCTAGAGCCCTAGATTAGCATGACCATGATAGAACATGACTGTGGGGTGGGTACTTAGGCAGCTAGCTTGAGGTACCTAGAACCCAAGAGTAGCATGATTGTTGAGTTGGTACCTTGACAAATAGTCTATAGGGTACTTAGAGAATTGGAGCAACCACTTTGTATCAACAATTTTGTTGTGGAGGACATGCAATCATATAGGTGCTTTCCAAGGTAAGTAATTGATCCCACATGTTCACGAGAAAAAGAAGAAGCCATCAAATCAAGTTAAGTACCAATGCTTTATTGAGCTTCTAAATCTTTAAATTATGAGCATGATTTATGAGAACTTGGATTTTTTTTTAGATAGCCTGGTGATATGTTATAGTATATGATGTTATGAAACCAGCTCACAAAATGGTAGAAAAGAGAGATAAATGCCTTAGAATTCAACCTCTTTGAGGGGCCAACCTCCTTTACATTACACAAATGAACAATTCTTAGATCATACAAATGAAAAGACTTCCTTTCCATATATAGGAGTCTAAGGGGTCATAATATAATCAGAGCTGACATAACAATAATAATGTAAGGGAACAATAATAACAATAGTGGGCTTCTATGGGGCGCAATAGTAAAAATATGGGCACTACATGGGTACATAAATATAATAAGGGGGTTGTACTAATAACAAAAAGGAGTTACACTAGTAGTATAGGGGCCTAACATGCCCCTCTCCTTCAAAAAGTGTTGTCCTCAACGCTTGAGTAGTTCTTGATGCTTCTGTATAAAATTCTTGTCCTCCCATGTGGAATCTTCAGCAGGTAAGTTCTTCCACTTGATGAGATACTCTAAAATTGATCGATTTCATAGCTATTGGGTTCTTGTTTCTGAGACTACTCCAGGTTCCAATATGATTTTTCCTTCCTCTTCAATTTCTGGCAATATTGTTTGAATTGGGATCTTTTGCAACTTTTGAATAAGTGGCCATACTTCTTCATCCTTCTTCCATTCATCCCTTGCTTCATTTATCCAATATGGTTGGATAATAGAAATAGCACAAAACAATTCTTCCACATCCTCATCCTTTCTTGAGAGTGAATTTGCAAGAAAATTTTGCTTCCCTTTTCTATAGATGATGTCAAAGTCATAACCCAACATATTTGTGACCCATTTTTTTTGTTCTTCTAAAGATAATAGTTGTTCTAAAAAGTATTTAAGACTATCATGATCCATTTTTACCTTGAGGTGTCTTCCCATTTGGTAAGGTCACCATTTCTTAAGTGCATATAGTATTTCCAACATTTCCTTCTCATAAATAGCTTGCTTGAGATGTAGTAGTAAAAATACCCAATCACCTACATCAAATTTTTTTTCACTACAATGTTGACCTACTAGTTGTTTCATTTGATTTTGCACCAAAGTGGCGTTATCCTTTAAATGTTGGAGAACTTGTTGTTGATGCTCGATGTGATTTTTCACTGCTTGAACCTTTTTCTTCTTGATATGTCCTTCTATCTTTAGAGTTTGAGGAGTGGTAATTTCTTCCAATCCTTTACAAGATATGGTCGGATTCATTTCTTGATGCTCAATGTGATCTTTCACTTCTTGAACATTTTTATTCTTGATATGCCCTTCTATCTTGATAGTTTGAGGAGTGGTAATTCTGACCAATGAATTACAAGATATGGTTGGATTCATTTCTTCTTTCTCGATGTGATCTTTCACTTCTTGCACCTTTTTCTTCTTGATATGTCCTTCTATCTTGAGAGTTTGAGGAGTGGTAATTCTTGCCAATGATTTATAAGACATGGTCTGATTCATTTCTTCTTTCTCTGGGGTTGGGTCCTGGTGTATATCCTCTTCTTTTGATGTTTCTTGATCATTTTCTTCCTCCTCTTCATACTCTATGTAAAATAATTTCTTCTTAGCACACTTATGACCTTTAGTGCATTTGTTATCACAATTGTAACAAAGTCCTTTTTCTCTTTTTTCTTATAATTGTTGTGGTGTAACCCTTGTAGGTTGTGGAAGGCTAGGAGAAACAACACTTCCACTTTATAGTTATGAGGGGTAGACTTCCTTGTTGCCATAATTTTACTCTCCACTATGTAACAAAGCTCTTTTAATCTTTCCAATTGTTGTGGTGTTGCTCTAAAGAAGGTATTGCTCTTTGTATCCTCATGATGTGCTATCATTTCCTCCGTGAAAATTGACCACGTAACAAGTTGTTTATGAGAACAAAGCCCTTTATACCATAAAAATTGATCCGGTTCTAAATATGAAGATGCAATACATATCTTTTGTGACAGTGGTACCCCATATAGATCAAGATATTTCTCCATCTGAAGTATCCAATTTACCAGATCCTTGCCATCAAACTTCCTCATCTTGATTTTTCTTGATTTTAGGACCTTGATCTTGAAATGACTGTAACTCTGTACTTTTATATCTTTAAGTTCTAAAATTGTGACCTGCAGTAGCCCTCTACATCCTCTTTCTAATGCCACCAGTCTGATCCAAATTGGATTCTCCAAGGAAGAGTTATGCCAAATCTCCCATAGTGACCTGATTATAGCCTAGTTCAGTAGAGAAAACTTGTACGATGTGCCACGTGTCACTTTCGAATTTAGCTCTGAAAAAAAATATATACAAGAAACTACAGCCTATCCTCTTTTTGTACCTTACAAAATTTCAATCTAATGCTCAGAGAGAAAGTTATGAAAATTTTCCCTAGGTCACCTGTTTGGAATGTAATTCAGGAGTCTGCAAAAAGACCAACTTCCTCAGATCATATCTCCGCAAATATAGCGCGAAAAGCTCTGAAATTCGGACCTGAGGTTTAGTACAATTTCGAATCGAATGGGTTTTTTTTTCGCTTTTGAAACGTCGCAGAAAAAAGTAATAGTGAAAATGCCACAATGACCTATTTGGAGCAGCAAAACCCTAGAATCCAAACCTTTGATACCAAATGTTATGAAACCATCTCACAAAAAGATAGAAAGAGAGATAAACACCTTAGAATTCAGCCTCTTCGAGGGGAAACCTCCTTTACATTACACAAATGAATAATTCTTAGATCATACAAATGAAAAGACTTCCTTTCTATATATAGGAGTTTAAGGGGTCATAATATAATCAGAACCGATATAACAATAATAATGTAAGGGCACATTAATAACAATAGTGGGCTTCTATGGGGCATAATAGTAACAATATGGGCACTACATGGGTACATAAATATAATCAGGGGGTTGTAGTAATAACAATAAAGGGTTACACTAGTAGTATAGGGGCCTAACATATGATGATTTGATTTATGCACTAACCTGGTTTATTGTAGTAATTATGGAAGATTCCAAGTTCACTACAAGGATAAACTACTAATGAGGTATAATTTATGTTCATTAAATCTTTATTTATGATGAGTCTCATGGGTCATGTGTGTCTATGATGCATGAATAGACATGAGAATGCTCACTTGATATGGACAAAGTTGATGGAACAATGACATTGTGCAAAATCCAGATATTTCATGAACGGGGCCATTATAGGACACTAACATCAATGATACCAACTGATTTCCATAAAGCATGTAATGACAAGTTTTGTCGAGGTACTAGGAAGCAGAGAAGGGAAGGCTGAAAAATAAATTTGTTTTTGGTCATTCGTATAGCTGGTCAGAATGATAAGCACATTGGGGGTGTGTCCAAAAACAATGAGGTTGGAAGCATTCTCTGAAGGGACAAGGTGTGAAAGGATAACAATGCTAGACATTGGAGGTAGTAAATACTCCAAGGAAACAAAAAAAATCCAAGTTATATTGAATGTATCAAGCATCAAAATACTGCAAAAGGGGGCCATTAGAAAATGGCTGAACCTATAAAGTAACATTTACTAAGCGGTTAGGTAAGTGATTGTGCATGTAAGAGATGTTATTCAATATGAAACAAGTTGTGTATATAAAGCTCCCTATCAATTATGCTCAGTTGTTCAAGCTTTCACTTGTTGGGTTGTGTTATATTCGTTCCATGACTAGCCCTCCCTTCATTGTGCCGATTGCGTAGCGGGGGGGTCATAGGGGGTAGGTAGTCCCCCCTCTACAGGGTCCGGGACATCGCCCCAAGGAAATTCTTTTTGGACCCTATAATTAGGTGGAGTGAACCTTCCTATGGTTTTGTGCATGGTTTTCACACATGGTTTTGGCCGCGATGGTTTTTGATCCATGGTATTAGATTCTTTGGCATGTATCTATATGTATTGCAACATTTAAAGGAACATAATGGAAAAATTTGGTAGTCCTAGTTTTGGGATACAGGGGAAAACTATGTGTATATGTGTTTTATGTGTTATGCTCTCGCATTGTTTATTTTCTGTGTTTTAAGAATTTGTATGCAGGTAATTTATGTACAGGGTTAAATCCTACATCATTTTATATTGTATATAGTCACTTAACACTGAGAACAGTGTTCCCCCAAGGGAGAGGGGTTTGTGATAGTTACAGTTACCCTTTTCATTTTAATGTAAATTAAATAAATTATTGGGTTGAGTTGGGGACACAAATTCTAGAGCTGAGGTGGAGGGGGAAGACTACTTGGGATGTGGACTTGTTTGGTGCAAACCATGAAGGTTGACATGTATGCACAAAGGGCGGGTTGCAAAAATATTAGGGATAAAGGATTAAGTAGCACCATGATTATGGGCCCCCAAGATTCTGGCAAGTAGACACAAACAAAAAATGGATGACAAATAAAAACAAATAGATAAATCAAAGTGTTAGAGGGTACCTAGTAGGATTTCATGGGTTGAAGAAAGCCCGACTAGGTTGGGAACTCAGGAAGACTATCGCTACCACAAAAACGTTCCCTGGGACTATGGAAGAGTGTAACAACCCTGGTTAAAAATCCGTGTAAAAATATATAAGACCACGGTCATGGGACACGTATTCGAAGTTGAATGGTGGGAAAAACATCCTAGTGGGTGTTCATTCGATTTATTATGGCTAGGGAAATTAGAAAAGGCAATGGAAAAGGCTTCGGAAACAAGAACGGCATTTTTGGCACATTTATTTATGAAAATAATGGAAATTAGGAGAAAGGCAAGGTGAAAGGTCACAAGTTGCATGTGAGGAGGAAATGAAGGAAAATAATGGAAAACAAAGAAAATAGAGGCCTCATTGATAAAATGGCCTCTGAGCATCAGTTGGCAAGCTCTTTGCCCAGGATTGCATTAGATCAAGAAAGGCAAAGGAGGCAAAGAGGAAGCATAGATCAAGTAAGGAAGAGCAGGATCAAGCAACTACAATAGGATTCTTTGCAAGTATTGATTTGCATGTGTAATTTCCTTGCTAGATTTGGCATGCATGGTATTGCATGTGGTTCTTTGCTGTTATGGCATGGGTTTTTCCAGGCATGACATTGTTTTCATCCTAGCCTTTCCATTTTCGAATAGCTATGGTGTGAGGGAATTCTCATGTTTTGGTTGAGCTAGATTGCCAAATCAATTTGAAGCTGAGTGAGGTGGATCTTCGAAAATAATAACACATGGCCTAGTGATCCCTGAACTGAACTATCGATTTGTTGGGTTGTGTTATATTCTTTCCACGACTAACCTACGTAGTGAACCAGGGGGTTAGAGGGGGCACAGAGCCTCCCCTTCGTTCCACTAATTGCGCAGTAGGGGGGTCACAAGGGGGGTGGTAGCCCCCCCTATCTGGGGTTTTTGAGGGGGGTGGGTAGCCCCCCTCTGCGAGGTCCGGGGCAATGCCCTAGGAAAAAAAAAATTTGGACCCTATATTAGGTTGGGCGAGCCTACCTATGGTTTTTGGTCCATGGTTTTGGATGCAATGGTTTTCGGTCCATGGTATTGGATGCTTCGACATGTATAAATATGTATTGTAACATTGAAAGGAACATAATGAAAATTCAAGCTAGTAGTCCCAGTTTTGAGATCCAGGGGAAAATATTTGTGCATATGTGTTTTATTTGTTATGCTCTCGCGTTGTTTATTTTTCTGTGTTTTAGAATTCATATGAAGGTAATTTCTGTACGGAATTAAAACCTACATTTGGTATCAAAGCTATTTTGGCTTCAAGGGGATGCTTTTGTTGCTGAGAGGTTTCGCTCGGGCCTGTGGTAGACCCTGTTCAGTGGGAGATCTGCGAGATCAATTCTAGTGGTAAAAGAAGATGGCGAGCAGTGGAAAGATAGAGATCGAGAAATTTAATGGTCATAGTTTTGAGTTATGGAAACTCAAGATGGAGGATCTGTTGGTGGATAAAGATCAGTGAATTGTGGTAGATTGAGGTACTAAACCAATGGGAGTGTCCGATCAAGAATGGAAGAAGTTGGATCGGAAGCCAAAGAGAATAATACGATTGTGTGTCTCAGATTCAGTATTGCTGAATGTATCAAGGGAAGCTACGATGAAGGCTTTGTGGGACAAGTTAGGGACTTTGTACCAATTTAAGTCTCTGGTGAATAATCTGTTCCTACGGAAAAAGCTGTATAACCTGAGGATGAAAGATGGAGACTCAGTGACAGAGCATCTGAACGCATTTAATACTATGGTAAGTCAGTTAGCATCTATTGATATTAAAATTTCAAATGAACATAAGTGCATCAATTTGTTGGGTTCTCTACCAAATTCATGGGATAGTCTGGTTATTGCAATAGGTAGCAATACAACTGCCTTGCAGTTTGATGAAATAATCTGATCCTTGCTGACGGAGGAGATGAGGTGGAAAAATATGGAGAGCCAGAATGGTGATGCTTTGTCTGTACGAGGATAGTCCCAGAACAGAAACAAAAATAAGTCATCGAGTGGGAGATCTAAATCTAGAGGGAGATCTAAATCTCTAGGAAAACCTATAAAGGTGGTGTGCTGGAAATGCAGAAAGGAATGGCACTACAAAAGGGACTGTAAATCTAAAGCTCCTAACACAGGAAAGGGACTTGATGATGCTCCTTCTGCAGAGGTAAAAATCACCTCAGACGAAGGTGGGGTTGTGTACTTGGATTCTTCAAATACACAAGTAGATCATGAGGCATGGTTGATTGACTCAGGTGCATCCTTTCACTTCAATTCCCATAGAGAGTGGTTCTGTGAGTATGAGAAATATGATGGTGGTGATGTCTTCTTAGGGGATGATAGGAAGGCTAGAATCATTGGTCATGGAAAAGTAAAGTTGAAGTTGCAAGGTGGAAGCGTTAGAACACTTTTGGGTGTTATACATATTCCTACATTGGCTAGAAATCTGATTTCTGTAAGCAAGCTAGATGATGCAGGTGTAAAAACAATGTTCGAGAAGGATACCTGCAAGATGGTTTAGGGATTACTAGTATTGATGTAGGGAGTTCGCATTGGAAATCTATACAAGCTGCAAGGTAGCACTTTTGTTGATGGGTGCAACAGTTCTGTGGTTCCTAAAAGTGGAGCAGAAAATCTAGTGGTCTCTGGAGAGAAGACCATGTTGTGGCATCAAAGGCTTGGACATATTGGAGAGAAGGGCCTTCGAATACTTCATGGTAAAGGTATGGTCGAAGGTATGAGTAATAGCTCTCTGGATTTTGATTTCTATGAAAATTGTGTATATGGGAAGCAGAATCGGGTGAGTTTCCCCTCTAGCGGTAAGATGGCGAAATAGATATTAGAGCTTGTGCACAGTGATGTGTTTGGACCTGTGAAGGTTCCATCACTGGGTAAGTCTGTGTACTATGTATCATTTATAGATGACTTCTCAAGGAATACATGGATATATTTCCTTAAGAAGAAATCTAAAGTCTTTGACAAGTTTAAAGAATTTAAGGCTCTGGTGCAAAACCAAACAGAGAAGAAGATAAAGGTGCTGAGGACAGATAACGGTGGAGAGTTTTGCAGTAAGGAATTGGAAGAATTCTATAAGAAGTGTGGTATAGCATGACAGGAGACTACTCCATATACACCTCAACAAAATGGAGTTGTAGAAAGAATGAAAAAGACATTGATGGAAAGGGCAAGAAGCATGCTCAATGGTGTTGGGTTAGGACAGGAATTCTAGGCACAGGTGGTACAGACAGCATGTTACTTGGTCAGCAGATCACCTTCATCAATGTTCTAGGATAAAACTCCACTGGTAAGAAACCCTCTCTTTCACATCTGAGGGTATTTGGGTGTGATGCATATGTACATGTTCTAAAGGAGAAACATACCAAGTTGGATAGTAAATCTGAAAAGTGCATCTTTATTGGGTATAAGGCTGGTTTAAAGGTTATAATATTTGGAACCCAGTAACAAGGAAGGTTGTGTACAGCCAAGATGTGGTGTTCAGAGAGGTGAAATATGTTATTAACATGAAGTCTAACCAAAGGAACCCAAGAAGATAGAGTTTGAGCTAAAGGAGTAAGAATCAAACTCTACAGTAGAGGAGGAATCAGAGGATGAAGAGCCACAAACTCCGGGTGTGAGAAGATCAGTTCGAGAAAGAAGGCAGCCAAAAAGGTGGAGAAATACAAAGCTCGGTTGGTAGCAAATTGTTATTCCCAGGTGTCGGGAATTGATTTTGGTGATATTTTTTCTCTTGTTGCCAAGGTAACTTCTATTATATTATTGTTATCTGTTGTTGTTTCTTTTGATTTTGAGGTACAACAGATGGATGTGAAGACAACATTTCTTCACAGGGATCTGGAAGAGGAGATCTACATGAAGCAACCTGAAGGCTTTGCGATGAAGGGTAAGAAAGAACTGGTATGCAAGTTAAAGAAGTCTCTGTATGGGTTAAAATAGTCACCAAGGATGTGGTATTAGAAATTTGATACATTTATACGCGGACTTGGCTTCACCAGAAGTAAAGCAGATCATTATGTGTATTTTAAATTAATTGGTGACCATGTTATTTATCTGGTCTTGTAAGTGGATGATATGTTGCTGGTTGGAAATGACAAAGAAATTATCCAGGATTTGAAGACCCAATTGTGCTCCAAATTCTACATGAAAGATATTGGTGCTGCAAACTATATTTTGGGCATGGAAATTAAAAGAGATCAAGCAAAGAGGAAGCTCTGGTTAAACTAGAGGATGTTGAGACAATATTGCAGAGGTTTAATATGCAGTAAAGTAAACCGGTGAAGGTTCCTATTCCTGTAGGTGTAAAGTTATCTGTTGAACAGTGTCCCAAGACACAAGAAGAGGAAGAGGATATGTCTCATGTTCCATATGCAAGTGCAGTCGGTAGCTTGATGTATGCAATGGTTTGTACTAGACCAGACATTGCACATGCAGTGGGAGTATTGGGCAGGTTTATGTCAAAACCAGGGAAGGATCATTGGACAGCAACGAAGCGGGTTTTCAGGTATTTGCATGGCACTAGTGATTATGGTTTGTGCTAGCAAGGAAGACCAAGATTGGACAGAGTTTTGGATATCCATGGCTTTTTTTACGCAGACTAGGCTAGAGATCTGGATCAGAGAAGATCTACAAGTGGGTATGTGTTTAACCTATTTGGAGGTGCAGTCAGTTGGATGAGTAAGAAACAATCTGTAGTGGCACTATCAACTACAGAGGCTAAATACATGGCAGCCACTCATGCAATCAAGGAAGCAGTTTGGTTGTAGAGATTGTGTTCAAGTATGGGGTTAGTACAGGGAGCTATAAGGATAGACTGTGACAACCAAAGTGCAATTTTCTTGGCAAAGAACCCTACTTATCATTCAAAGACAAAGCACATTGATGTTCTGTATCACTTTGTGAGGGATATGATGGAAGACAAAAAGGTGTTGCTGGTAAATGTGGACACTTTGAAGAATATTGTAGATGCACTGAAAAAATATGTGAGCTATGAGAAGTTCTCTTGGTGTAGAGAAACAATGGGCATTTCAGGGCTGGAAAAATTACTAAGCTCTCTTGTGGCCCCCTGTGGAAAGGAAAAACAAGTGGGATAATGTTGGTATTGGATGCTTCAGAATGTATAAATATGTATTGTAACATTGAAAGGAACATAATGAAAACTCAAGCTGGTAGTCCCGATTTTGGGATCCAGGGGAAAATCTCTGTGTATATGTGTTTTATTTGTTATGCTCTTGCATTGTTTATTTTTCTGTGTTTTAGAATTTGTATGCAGGTAATTTCTGTACGGGGTTAAAACCTATAGGATTTTGGTAAAGCCACTAGTCTAATGACCCTTGAACTGGACTATGGGTTTCGATAAAGCTAGGTATGTGTGCCTCGATGGGCCTAGGAATCCTCAACCAGTTAATGGAGCGATATATGGTAAATCCTAGAGGTGGTTTCCCTTGATTAGGCCTAGGAATCCTTACATGTGAATGGAGGGATATATGGTAAAGCCTAGAGGGTTGAGTTTTTATTTAGGGTCTAGTGGTCCCTATATCGAACTGTGGATTACAGTAAAACCTGAGAGACTAGGAGACAAGAAAATTCCTCATAGTGTAGGTGGATAAATCTGGTGGCATCCATGCTTGTTTTGGCCTAGTGATCTGGTGGAGATCATGGTAAAGCCTGTTATTATATGTTTATTGTGTTGGCTTAGTGATTCAGTGTGGATTTTGGTAAAGCCTGGTTTCTATTGATGAGGGTGAGGTGGTTTAGCCTCGAGATGCCCTGGTTGGTTATTTTGGTTTGATTCCCACATTCATACTTGGAATATGGCACGGGGGTAATTGGATGAAGAGAATTTTGTCTTGACTAATCTATGGTCGGGTGAAACGTGGTAGTCCCATCCCAGGTTGGCTTTTTCATTCATTAATAAGAGGTTCTTTCCTTGATGTCTTATGTGTAAATTCATTGGTTTATATGTGTATTCTATGGCTGATGTATCCTTGATAT
Organism: Pinus tabuliformis; assembly: GCA_031772625.1. Taxonomy (NCBI): domain Eukaryota; kingdom Viridiplantae; phylum Streptophyta; class Pinopsida; order Pinales; family Pinaceae; genus Pinus; species Pinus tabuliformis. The sequence continues at coordinate 1,033,913,780 of CM062815.1, forward strand.
TTTTTTGTTATTATGTTGATTATAAGCATGTATTATGACAGTGATGATGTATGGTTGTCCTCATTTTTTGATTTGTAAATGAATGAATAATGTATTTATTACCTAATAGATATAATGAAACTAATGATATAAGGGAACAATGCTTCTTAGTGATTCTCAAATAAGTATGAGACCTCTATGCTCTGAAATGTTGTTTAAACCTATAGATTACATATTTGTGACATGTTTAACAAAATGCCTATCATGGCTAGTAGGGGTTGTTACACAACATTTTTTCACTGTCCCTGTAGTCCCCATCTATGATCCCGAAGGACCTCTACAGTGTACCCAATATTCTTTCCTATCATGAAGAAACTCCCATTGTGTCCCTCTTCATGAGCAGAACAATTCCCTTTTGCATCATTTCCCAAAAATCTTATGTTCATCCTAGTTTACAAGACTGGTGCTAACGACCCGTGTCCTCCTCGCGCTGATATGTAGGGATTACAACTATCCCTAACCCCGATCAGATCGACTGATCCATTTCTTAGTCGCGTTGATCCCCTTTTGGAAAGTTTTTTAAATATGGAGCCGAAGCTTCCAACTCCAGAAGCTTCATAACATAAGTCTGGTAAATGGTTAGGGCAGATGGAGTCGAGGAGGTCAATTTGGGCTCCTTTCTCCTATTAGGATGTAACTAATCCAAGAGATAAGGCCTTCTCCATTGAGAAGAGGAACCATCTCCTCTCCATCCAAGCTATATAAACCTCTCTTTTTCCCAAGCACAAGCTAGCTTTTAGTCCTAATTAAGTTTTGGCTGAATTTTTTATTTTGGATGATCTAGAATTTATCGAGGACAAAGAATTAAAGGTATTATAGAATCATGTGCATGGATGTGCCTATGTTACTTATGTAACGGATCGATAAGATTGCTATAATAAATAGACACTGAAGCAATCAGAGAAAACATAACAGTCAAACATGTAAACAAAACAAGTTTAATAAGGAGTTCACCTAATGCTCCTGGGCTACGTCTCCTGGTCCAACCTTTCAATGGTGGCCTCTCTATTATGCTTTCAAGTAGATTTTTTACAACAATGAGCTCGATTCGAAACTCACTAATAGAATGAAGTCAGTAGGAATGGAGTGCACAAACTCTCCTTACTGAAACTCGACCTTTGAGGGTCACAGTAATATGATAGGCCTATGCCGAGGAGTTTGCTTGAACCTCTCAAGCCTTCAATGGAGTACAGGAACTCTCTAACTCTCTCTGGCTCTATCTGGCTCAATGCTACCTTCAGGTTAGCTCGGCTTCTACTCTCTGTTCTCTGCTATTAGCTTTCTATGTCTCTTTGTTGTCTGCCTCTATGTTTTGCTTTTGTTAGTTCATGGCTTTAAAGCCAGTCTCTTCTTTGACTGCTCATTTCCACCTCCTGGCCTTCTAGTTTCCTTTCCTTTGTCCATTTGAATTCCTCTTCTTTGCGTCATGATCACTGGGTAACACCTCGCAGGGAGGCGGCCACCTATTTGCTAACGAACTAGGTGTGAGATTCCTTGAATCATATTCGAATGGACGTTAAATTTGTTTCCTTCAAGATCGCCCACAAATCATGAATTGTTTGCCAACTCATAATCCACGTCGAATGTTAAATCCCCTGTCATCTTGCTTTTTGACCTGTCAAATCTGGTTAGTCATCGGGACATATCTCCACCATTGATCTGGGCCCCCAGATCCTACGGTCGTCCTTCATATCGGGCAGACAAGTCAAACGGTGTTTACCCATCCAATGTGGGCAGTTCTCTCTCTCTTCTGCCGGACAGATGTCGCTTGATGTGTGGCATCGAGGGGGGACTCAGTCAAAACTGGTTACTGCCTCGAAGCCTTCTGATATCCTACTGGTTTGGGGAATCCTACACTACGGAACCGAAATAGTTACTTTTCCAAATTTTATAGCATTTTCAGGTCCAGGTGCTTCGGGGCTTTCCTTCACTAAGGGGGACACCCTACGAATCCACCTTTCTTTCCTGGATTAGCGTTTTGTTTTGCCAATTTTGTGCCATTACGCTTTACCATGGGCCAATGGTCTGCGCGCTCAACCAAGGGTCCTCATTGCTCCGCTCTGGCCACAACTGCAATTGTTACAAGGATTCCTTCTGATAGATTCGATCTTTTCTAGGACTTCAATCTTTTAGCATAATTGGAAGAGTCATAAAAATTTACAGAGTTTTAGGTTCCAATTCGGATCACATCCTTCCCACTGAAAAAAATTTGGACCACCAAAATTTGGTTTTCTTTCAAGCATCAATCAAGTGAGAGTACTGCTTCCTCGCTTGCTCAATTTCTACCCATTTTTCACTGCTTGGATTTGAACCTTTGAGTCTGATCCTGAGGTACTCAAAATCTCCTCTGCATGTAGTTCTTACCTTCCTGTCTAGAACTATATCTTCCTGCAACTCATTAAGATATTTAGGTAACAAATCATCAATAGAAGGCAATTGACTCTACTCTTTAGGATCTTCAATAATGAAGGTTCAAATAGTCTCAAGCTGTCTGCATTAACAACTGAGTAGATGTACATGTAAGCTGGTAGATCAAGGCAAAAAGCATTCTCACCAGTTTTCTCAAGTATCTTGAAAGGTCCATACCTTATTGGCTTCAGCTTCTTACCTTCACCCTGCATCTTGTCTATACTGATATATAGCTAGACTTGATCACCAACTTGGAAACTATGCTCCATCTGATGCTTGTCATGCCTTGCCTTGTACTTGGCTTGGATCTTTTCCAGTTGTTCCTATACTGCCTGGTGAATCTCTTGGATTTTTTTCAATGAAATTGGTTGCCTTGTCCACATCACTATGTCCATCAACTGTTATGTCTTTACCAAAGACAAAATCCAAGGGAGACCTTGGTGTGAAACCAAAACAGGTCTCAAAAGGAGATCTCTGTGTAGAAGAATGTTTAGCTCAGTTGTAAGCATGCTGCACATAACATAAATGTTCATTCCAAAGTTTGGGATGCTTGCTGCAATAGCCTCTGAGCAACTGGATCAATGTCCTATTGATCACTTATGTTTTACCATCTATTTGCGAATGAAAAGTTGTGCTTTTCTTCAGCCTGGTGTCCATCAATTCCCACAAATTTGACCAAAATTTCCTAACAAATTGGGTATCTCGATCAGATATTATGGAAGTGGGTAATACAAAATGAACCCATACATGCTGAAAGAACAACTTTGCAGTTTGTTCAGCTGTAATTTGTTTGTTACAAGGTATTAAAATACACATTTTTCTAAACCTATCCACAACAACATATAAATAGTCATGACCTTTCCTAGATTTAGGCAGTCCTCCAACAAAGTCCATGGAAACACTTTCCCAAGGATGAGAAGGAACTGGTAGTGGAGTGTACAAGCCTAGTTTTCTATTGCTGGGCTTACTTTTAGCCCACATGGTACACTCTCTTACATATCTAGAAACTGTCTCATTCATTTTTGGCCAATAATAAAATCTTTGCAGATGTGAAACCATTTTACTTACACCAAAGTGACTTGATATTAGAGAAGTGTGTGCTTCTCGAATTATCTTTACTCTTTCAGTTTGTGGAATGCATAGCTTCCCACAATGATACAAGAGTTGGTCCTTAATATGATAATCCAATTCTTCTACTCGTTTTCCTTGAATTAAAGTTGCATATACATATTTAAAATCTATATCTTGAGCATATTGTTCAATGTAGCTCTCACACAATATTGAATTATGTTTAAGTATAGTAGATGCATTTATAATAGGTCTTGACAAATTATCTGCAACTTTATTGTGTATGCCCTTTTTATATCTGATGACTAAATGAAACTGTTGTAGAAAACCCATCCATCTATAGTGTCTTGATTGCTGCAACTTAGTTTGGGAGTGTAGATGTTAAAGTGGTTGATGATCAGTATGTATAACTGTCTCTTTGTACATTAAATAATGTTTCCAATTTTTCACACTCTGTACTAATGCATACAATTATTTATCATATGTGGGATAGTTAGCTACTGCAGAATTAAATGTCTCAAAATGATAACATATGGGTTTACTGTGCTGCATCAACATTGCTCCCATGGCATAGTCGTTGGCATCTGTTTCAATCTCAAATGGTCTTCGAAGATTAGGCAGTGCTAATATTAGTGATGTACTAATCTTTTCTTCCAAGGTGTCGAAGGCTTTCTGTTGTTTGCCTCCCCACTGAAACACCTTGTTCAATCCTGTTAAAGCATGTAAGGGAGCTGCAATTAAGGAAAAGTTAGAAATAAACTTTTTTCCAATATTTTGCTACTCCTAAGAAGCTTCTAAACTCTGTAGTAGATTTGGGTTTAGGCCATTTTACAATGACTGCAACCTTAGAGGGATCTATCCTCAATTCACCACCCCCTACTATATGTCCCAAATAATTCAAATATGTTTTGCCAAATTCAAATTTTGAGAGTTTAACATAATTTTTTCTCTTTCCAAAACATCTAGAGTCTACTTGACATGCTTTAGATGTTCTTTCCACGTTTTCCTAAATATAAGAAAGTCATCTAGATATACAATAACAAAATCATCAAGAAAAGGTCTGAGTACATCATTCATTACTCGCATGAAAGTAGCAAGAGCATTAGTTAAGCCAAAAGGCATAACCAGCCACTCATACAATCCTTGCTTTGTTTCGAAAGCAATCTTCCATGCATCTTGCTCTGCAACTCTGACCTAATGATAGCCACTATGCAAGTCTAACTTGGAAAATAAATAGCTTCTTTCAACTGATCTAATAGATCATCTATGTGAGGAAGGGGATAACGATTTTTTATCGTTATCTTATTCAGTGATCAGTAATCAATGCACCTTCTCCACGAGCCATCTTTCTTTTTCACCAAAACAATTGGAGACCCACATGGTGATGTGCTAGGTCTGATGAACCCCTTCTCAAGCAGCTCCTATACCTACTTCTTGATTTCTGCATTCTCTAAAGTGGAAAACCTGTACATTCCAATGTTAGGCGATGGAGAATCTTGCTACAAATTAATATCATGCATTATTTCCTTTTTGGGTGGGAGACCTTTAGGTTCTTAAAACAATACATCATATTTTGAAACAATTTTTTCTAAATCAGCTTGTTGTTTAGCTTTGCAGCCCTCAAATACATTGGTTGTATCAGGTTTCTTTTCCTTTATAACCATCAGTAAAAATTGTTTACATGAATTTACAATTCGTTTCATCTACCATGAGTTTATGAGAGTATAATTATTCTTGAGCTTATGAGCTCTTACAATTTATTTGATTCCATCTTTAACGATTAGATACTTGTTTTCAGCTCTATAGAAAATATCTTTTCTATCATACAAGTAAGGAATTCCTAAAACAATTCCACATATATCCAAAGGAACTATATCTAACTCAACCTCATCTACAAATGCTGACCCAAAAACAAAACTTAAGTTTACATTGTCTAGTCACTTGTATCTTTGCTTTATCACATAACCAACCTAATGGATATGGTTTCTTGTGAGTCGTGGTTAGTAATCCCAGCTTCTTTACAATTGCTTCAGAAATTAAATTTACTTGTGAGCCACTATCAAACAAAGTATCAATCTTTTGATGATTGGAAATAACTCAAATATGAAAAAGCCAATGTCTTTTTCTCTCAGTTTCTTCATTATCAGTAGATTGTGTAGAATTATTAGTAGATGCTTCATAATTGTTACCTTTTATACCTGTGGTTGTGATTGTTGTTTCATCTCCTGAGTCTGACACCAAATAATTTTGAATAGCTACAGTAGTATTCTTCTTCTTTCCCTCAAACCTCTTAGGTTTCAGCTTTGGGTGCAGAATCCAGTAGTGTTCATCATCATGCCCATCCTTCTTACAATGAGTGCATGAAGACTTTCTTTTCTGTACAGTGTTTGTCTTCCTCTCTTTCCATTTTTGTTTTCTTTTCTCCTTATTTTTTCTTGCAGTGGGTTGGGATGATCCCCCAACTTTTGAGTTCCCATTCTTACCTCTAGCTTCTAGATGCGTCACCTCAATGGATACCTCATCTATACTAGTGGGATTAAACATGAGGATAGTGTGCCTCATGTAGCTGTGTAGACCACCTATATACTTTAGCAAACTCTCAAGTGAGTCTAAAGAAATTCCTAGAATCAAAGCTCTTTTCCTAAATTATTGGGTGTAACCTTGTACACTTTGCCCTTTTAGTTGTTGAATATTTTGCCAGCTCATCATGGCTTGCTACATGTAGGCTAGTGGATAGAATATCTTTTTAATTGCAGAAACAAATTCACTCTAGACAGAAAGAATCTTACATGTTTCTTCATGTCAGCTTGTGTCCTGCCTTCCCACCATACCAAGGCAGTGCCTCCGAGGTGTAGGTTGGCCAGCTGAATCTTACTCTTGTCTGAGTCGATGCTCTACACTCTGCAATAAACATCAATTTGTCTGATCTAATTATCCAACTTCTCTGCATTCAACTCTCCATCATATATTGGTAAATTAAATTTAACATCTAATTTAATCAAGGATGTCTTCTTTTTATTTTTAGGGTTATTAGGAGGCATGAGAAATTTTTCTTCTTTCCCTTTACCTTTGGAGTGTTCATGGAGGAGAGATTCTTCTACTCCTTTATCTTGTTTGGAGCTTGATGAATCTTCATCTCTGTGTTTCTTAATGTCCCTATACATTTCCTCCAGCATGGATATCAAGGCAATAAAACTATCCATGAACTAAGGGTCTGATTCCAAGGGATTTTCTTCAGATATTTTCCTCTTAGAATAGACTCTTCCAATTTCCAGGTTAGTTTCAACCAATTCTCCTTCTCCTAATTTAAGCTTTGATCTATTTAGCATTCAACAACAAAATCAAGCACAATCTTGTCTAACCTTAGCAAACATAGAGCTCTGATACCACTTGATCTGGAATTTATCCAGGACAAAGAATTAAAGGTATTACAAACTCATGTGCATGGATCTACCTATTTTACATATGCAATGGATCGATAAGATTGCTAGAATACATAGACACTAAGGCAATCAGAGAAAACATAACATTCAAACATGTAAACAAAACAAGTTTAATAAGGATTTCACCCAATGCTCCTGGGCTACGTCTCCTGGTCCAGCCTTTCAGTGGTGGCCTCTCTATTATGGTTTAAAGTAGTGTTTTTACAACAGTGAGCTCAATTCGAGACTCACTAACAGAATGAAGTCAGTAGGAATGGAGTGCAAAAACTCTCCTTACTGAAACTCGAACTCTGAGGGTCACAGTAGTATGACAGGCCTATGCCAAGGAGTTTGCTTGAACCTCTCAAGCCTTCAATGGAGTACACAGACTCTCTAACTCTCTCTGGCTTTGTCTGGCTTGATGCTGCCTTCAGGTCAGCTCAGCTTCTACTCTCTATTCTCTGCTATTAACTTTCTATGTCTCTTCGTTGTCTGCCTCTATGTTCTGCTTTTGTGAGTTCATGGATTTAAAGCTAGTCTGTTCTTCGACTGCTTGTTTCCACTTCTCGGCCTTTTCGTTTCCTTTCCTCTGTCCATTCGAATTCCTCTGCTCTGCATCATCATCACTGGGTAATGCCTCGCAGGGAGGTGGCCACCTGTTTGCTAATGAACTGGGTGTCATATTCCCTGAATCATATTCGAATGGTTGTTAAATCTGTTTGCTTCAAGATCGCCTGTGAATCATGAATCGTTTACAAACTCATCATCAATGTCGGACGTCAAATCCCTTGTCATCTTGCTTTTTGACCTGTCAAATCCGATCAGTCATCGAGACGTATCTCCATCATTGATCTGGGCCCCCCAGATCCTACGGTCATCCTTCATATCGGGTGGACAAGTCACACAGTGTTTACCCATCCGATGTGGGTGATTTTCTCTCTTCTTCCAAATGTGTATCGCTCGATGTGTGGCATCAAGCAAGACTCAATCACAACTAGTTACCGCCTCGAAGCCTTCCGATATCCTGTCATTTTGGGGAATCCTGCGCTATGGAATTGAAACAGTTATTTTTCCAAATTTTATAGCGTTTTCACATTCAGGTGCTTCAAGGCTTTCCTTCACTGAGGGGAATGCCCTGCGATACGCGATTAGTGCTTGTTTCCCAGATTAGCCTCCGGTTTTTCCAGTTTTGTACCATTGTTCTTTACCATGGGCCAATGGTCTGTGTGCTCGACCGAGGGTCCTCGTTGCTCCACTCTAGCCACAACTGCAATTGTTATGAGGATTCCTTCTGATAGCTTCAATCTTTTCTAGGACTTGAATCTTTTAGCATAATTGAAACAATCATGAAAATTTAGAGAGTTTTAGGATCCAATTCAGATCATTGGAGTAGTCAGCAAGCTACCCATAGTTTGTAGCTTTCTATTTTGTGTTTAAGGGAGAGTTGTGGGTTTGGTTCAGTGTGAAGACTAAAGGGAGGAGCCTTGAGACTACCATTGTTGAGGCTATCCATGAGATGCTAGCAGAAGTGTGTGGGAACCTAGATATGTCGAAGGAGAACAATAACGTCAAGACATCGGTTTTAATCTCTAATTGAACTAATACAGATGCAACTATCGATTGATTTCAAACATGAAATTTCATCTCACATATCTGTGGCTTAATTTTTCTTGACTTGTTAAGTAGGCTGAATGAAATTTGTATGTTATCGCATTTGTTGTTTGTTGTTGTTTACTTGTTTCAGGTGGTCGAAGGATGGAACTGGAAGATAGATGGAGTGAGGAAGCAAGATCGTCACCAAGCAAAATAGTGTATTAAGAGGTAGGCCCTCTTAATTGATTCTAGCTTAAGGATATCTTCCATAGATTGTTTGTTTGTGTCTAGACCCACTCTCTCAGTCTAGAGGAATTGTTTGTGTCTGCACTTAGAATCTACCTACACCACGAATTGGCGAATCCACTGGGGAACCAATCCTTCTGTTTGTTTGTTTGTAATTTCATGGTTTTGTGTGAACTTTTCGAGTATCACCATTTCCCCTTTGTCATGTCTGATTTTGCTAGTCTACTACTCTAGATCTGAAATTTACAGTAGCAAGTCTGGTCTCAGCCTTAGGAAAATTTTTATTTTTTCCTTGTATCCTTGGTTAGCACATTTGTTTTCTTAATAGTCATGTCAATCAGCACGAATTTCTTAGAAACAGCTGCGCCGACCCCCTTCTAGTGCTTGTTGTCGGTTTGGCAATTACGCCGATGCCTATAGGTAAAGATTAGGGTTTGCCCTAGATATTGACCAGTGTGCCTTACTCTCTTGATTTATACCTCTAAGCTTGTTTAGTATGTGTTCCCCTTGACTGGAAAGCTTCATTTGGTTAAGTTTATGTTCTTATTGATTTGCCTTATTTTTACATGATTTCTTGAATCCTTGGATGGTGGGTGGCCCTAGGGAATCTAGGTTGTCATCCATTCAGCTGATTGTGAACTCAGTGAGTTAAGTGCTTGGTGAATTTACTCCTTGAATTTCGTTTTTGGTCCTCTTGATGCTTTGATCTCTATCACACAAGTTTGAAAGGTTTCATTTGCTTAAGCATCTCTTTTCCATCATAGATCACATTGCTTCTCTTGTTTTTGATAGAGTCATTTTGTCATTGGTTTTAAAGAAAATATGTTTTGTGTCTTTTCATTTTCTTGTCTCAAAAACTTTTTCATTGAAGTGTTTTATGAAAGATTAATTTTTTCATTTCATGAAAAGTACATAATTCTAGTTTGTTGCATCAATGTGTTACGTTAGTTAGCATCATTGATGAGTAGAGTTGCATTTGAATTTGAAAAGAAAAAGGAATTCCCTTTACTTGTGAAAGGACTGTTTGAAGTGCACTTATTAGGAAAATAGGAATTGGAAAGAGTTTTTCATTAGTTTATTTTCAAAAAGTTAAGTAGTGAAAAAAATCATTTTGCTTTCATTTGCTTGATTGTTTGCATTTGATTGTGTTTTCTACTCTCTCTAGTGTAAACAGTTCATTGAATTAAAAGAGTCTTGTCTCATTTAGTTGCCTATAGGATCTTTCAAGTCACATTGCTAAGGCCTGAAAAACCAAAATCTAATTCAATATAAACTTTAAAATGAACTCAATTAACCTAAGGCGCATTTGAAACTTAATGATCACCTCTAGAAGTTCTAGGCTAGATATGTGTTTTGGTGTCTTTAAACCTAGCAACTGTCATTAGCTTCGGCACTAGACAGTGCTAGTACGGACTTGCGCTCCCCATACCGTCACGTATATAAAGGGAGACTCCATTAGGTTGCAATCCTTTATCCATAGGAATCCAATTCTGCCACCTTGTAAACATGATACACTGAACACAACATTCATGGAGATTGCCTGCCTGTACTTCTCAGTTCGCCGGGAGGTATTTTGCAATTCACAGTTACTAAGTAATCCTTTTTACCTAGATCATCCTGAGTAGTCATTTGATCTTTTTGACTCATTAAAATTAAAATATCATTCAAGCACTTGTCCTTTCGAGCTCGTTTCAAATCGAAAGTGATAGGGTCATCTTTGTTTCTTTCTCGACTCTTAAAACATGAAAGAGCACCAGTTAGTTTATGCATCTTAAAAAATTGTTGCCCATGATCTCATAACATCCTTGTTAGTCTTTTCTAGACCAAATCATGAGTATTCCTTAAAGTACATTTTAAAGCCTTGAAATTTATCTCTCTTTTCTTGTTATTTGAGATGAAGTCATTGTGGCTGAACCATCTGGTTCACCTAGTTCCTCTTCCTCTCCTACGTCTGAAAGATTGTCTGAGGAGCCATTTCCTTAACTACCGCAGTCATTTGAGGACCAAGGTGTTGAACTCAGAATTGTTTTGAGCATTCAACCTTTGTCATCTCATCCTCCACCTCCCTAAGATATTGGGTCACTTTTTGATATTGTCCCGGAATCTTCGGACAATCCTATCCTAACTCATGAGAATTAGCCGACTATTGAAGGTTAGCTTGGACTAGTTTTTAATCCTTCGAATCCTTAGTTTGATCATGTTGTGATATCACCACAACATCCGTATAGTCTGTATGATCAGCCGGGTATTCCTTTGGAATTATCCTCTTGAACATCTTCACTCATTCGTTGTCGCTTGATTCCACCTATGGAATCCGAAGGCAAAATTCCAGTCTCCTCTTCGGGTCACTTGGAGGTCTCCACTCCACACACTGTTGAAGAGAAAGAATATCCTTTTCCACTTAAAGGTTTCCCCTACATGGGAATCATTCCCATCAGTGTTTATCGAGATTTTCCGCCTAATTATGTGACTTTAGCATAGTTGGTCTTAGGTACACCTAGTGCCTCATTGATTTATCATAACCATATTTTGGCATATTGCGCTATGCCTACAACAAGTCCGTTCATTCAGAACCTGACCTCCCAATAGACAGTGATTTCTACATTTACTTCAATCTTGGTGTGACCCACCATTCTAAATCCTCTTGTCTCGTTAACTCAAGTAACCATCTGGTTCAACCGAAGGTCTTGAGTCATGTCTCTCTCATTTTGTTAATCCCTCCAGTAAGTGGATAGGCTGTGTTGCTTGGGGGGAAACATCCAAATGTTTCTATGGTGCCAAGCACAACCAACGTGAGTGGCTCACAAAATCACATGGTTGGGATGAACCAACCTTCCTCTGGTGATATTCATCACCCTACTGGTCCTACTGGATCAACCAATGTCCAGTACCAACAAGTCCAAAATCCTGTTGGTCTGTCTAGGTTAAGCAATTTCCAGTATCAACAGCCTTATGAGGCTCAATTTTAGTACCAAACTCCTTATGTTCCATATGGTTCCCAAGGAATGGTCAATCCGCCTTATGTCCTTCACCCTGGATAGTATGTTTAGCCTGGTCCATCCACCATTCCTGGTGGCTATGACTAGATATAGTTCAGAAATTTTCAAGGTATCAATCTGGGAATTTTTCAAGTACCCTTGCAGCAGTAAGGATAACCTTTGCAGCAACAAGGGCAACCTTTTTTCCAGCAAGGGCTATTTATGTAGTAGGAGGCACTGCCATAGCAAGGACAACTGCAATAGCCATAGGGTCAACCCTTGAAATATTTGTAATAGGCCATGCAGTCACAGATGCAATATGTTCAACAAACCTCCCAACCTATGTCTTCTCAAGGCCAGCATCTGCAGCCGCAGGGACAGCCTTTGCAGCCGTAAAGTCAACCCTTGCAACAACAAGGCCAACCTGGGCAGCGCCAACCCTTGTACTCATATCAAAAAGGGCAACCCTTGCAAGGACAAGGTCAGGGCCAAGTCTTGCAGCAACAGGCCTAAAATCCTAATGTCCAAGGGTAGCAAGTGCAAAATCCTTATGTCCAAAGGAAATAGATCTTAAATCCTTATGTCCAGGGGCAACAAGTTCAAAACTCGTATGTCTAAGGAAAATAGGTGCAACATCCATATGTCCAAGTTCAACAGGCTCAACAACCTTTTAACCATATGTTTCTTATCAGCAACCTATGGCTGGACAGTTTCAAGGCTTTCAAGGTTAAAATCCACCCTACGGGCAAGGTAACCTATAGTGGGGGAAAAATCAAATGCCCTATGGACAAAACCCTCCACTATGGGGACAAAATCCTTACCAGTAGGGATGGGCTCCTCCGGTTGGACCCGCTTATCGACCTCCAATGCCTTTTAACACTCAATTATCATTCTTGGCTACACTAGAGTTGCCAGATGTGTCTTGACTCACGAATGATCCAATTCTTCATTCGCCATACTGGCCTCCAGTCCCTTCCAAGATTCTGAGTGATTGTCTGAAGTTTGAAGGAAAGGCCAAAGAGGATTCACAAACCCATGTGATGACATATCACCTCTAGTGCTCCTTGAATTCTTACATTGATGATTCCAATTCATCTTCATCTTTTCCAAAGAAATTTTATGGGTGCTACAACTAAATGCTATATCGAGTTACCTCGAAATACCTATCGTGTCTTTAACACTCTCACCATGGTGTTTCTCACACATTTCCAATTTCCAGTTCACTATGAAATCGACACCCATCTGTTAATGTCACTCAAGCAATACACTGCAACCCACATCTCTGATCATATCCATGAATGGAGGTGTCCATGTCACTTGATTAAGTTTGAGATTGTTGATCAGTTGTTGACTGAATGGTTCACCAAATCCTTCGTCAACAAATTTCTAAGGACATAGCTATGGGAGGATGTGTCACTGAGGAACAAGCTATTGCATGTGCCCAGTATCTAGACCTTGTCTATTCATAGTCTGGCATGTTATGTGACGTGTTACCTGATGCACCCAGACCATAATTTGATCTGACGTCATCTAAGTCTCCTACTACACCTCCTGTCGATGGAGTAATTGGTTCAGTGAAATAGACCCCTGCAAAATATTCTTCCAAACAGAAGTCAGTCACAAACACTGCTTCCAATGACTCTTCTCGTAATCCATCTGGCCCTGGAAAAATGTTAGAGGTCCATGTTGTTCAGTCTACGATAGCCTAGAAATCCTAGAAAGGTAGGAAGAAAGGCAAAGGCAATGGTAAAGCCAATGCCCCAAAACAGGGTCCTCCTAAGTCATCTAGTGGTGATGCTTCTCAATGGAAGCCTAAGTATTTGTGCCTCAATTGTGAGGAGGATCACTATTGTAAAGATTGTCCCAGACAATCTGAAGTTAGTTATTTTCTAGAAGGGACCTGAGCCTTCCTAAAAGAGCCATTTCCATCCTAGCAAAACCAAATGGTAGACTGGCCTCAATCATCTACTTCCTCAGGTTCACAAGTGTTCATGATGAGTACACCCATCAATGTGGCTAGTAGATCAAAATATTATCAAACTCCTACCCCGATAGCAGGGAAAGAAAAAGAAGCTACCCCTTCTTCTTCTACCCTGTCAAGTTCTAGTCCTCTTCATATAGAGTGACCTAACCTTGATTCTACCATTTTACCACCTTCTCGAGGTGTGTTGCGAAAATCCTCTTACAATCCCAATGCTTGTGCTTCTCAGCACTATAATATTGTTGAGGATTTGGCTCAAGCGCCATCAACTATGTCTGCTCTTGAGGTACTTCAAAGTTTTCCATCTCAACGGAAATCATTACTATTGGCTATTGGGGGTATTGATCCTGCGGATTCCAATATTATATGTTTTGATATAGAAAACCATGTTCCACGTCTTCCTCATCAAATTACCTTTCTCATTCAGGTAATCATCAATGAGAAAACCATTCATAGGACAGTGATCAATGAAGGTGCTTCTACCTACATCATGTCAGTAGCTTGTTGGAGGGAAATTGGTTCTCCTACTTTGAACCAATCCCCTAACACTTTGGAAGCTTTCGATAGGCACGATTCACGACCATTCAGTGTCTTACACAACCTTTCCATTCCTTTGGAGGGTAAGACAATACACATTGAAGTAGAGATCATTGACAATAATCTCAATTATAATCTTCTACTCGGACAGAGTTGGACCCATGCCATGCATGCTATAGCCTCCTCTCTATTCCGCGTGATTCATTTTCCCCATCAAGGGAAGATAGTCACAGTTGACCAACTGTCCTTCTTTACATCTTCCTCCTCAAATGGAAATGTTCCGTATGTCAAGTACACTAATGCTCCTTATGAGAGTGTGGGGGTAAGAATTTTTAAAGATTGCATTTTAATGGGAATTTTTCTACTCCCACCTCCTCATGTTGCCTCTATCAACATGATCTTGGTCAAATTTGATCCTTGGGTCATACCTTCGCCAGATCTTGTTGATACGTGGGGTGAGGTTATGCCACTAAGTTCGACTGCAATCAATTATGTGGAAATTATTTCGGCCTCAAGTTTTGTATCCTCTTATATTCCTATTTCAAGGACATATCGCGATACATATTCTCATTCCCTGTGGATTGATTCTCACTCGACGGTCATGTCTATGTGTCTTGAGAAGTTCTCTTCTCTGATGCTTATTGACATGTTAGTTTCTCTTAAATATGTCTAGATCTTTTAACTGTGGGCACCTTTATCTCTTCATGGATTCATGTTTTTTCACCCTCCCTGAGTTTTGGTTGATTGCCCATTATTTCTATGGGGTTGTCATCTGATTCGTAACCCTCCCTCACCCAGGGGTCATGGGGGCAAAGCCTTATATGAGTTCTACTCTATTATTTGGCCAAGTCGATGCTTACTCGTCATGTCAACGGTAAAACTTCTGTATTCATCTGTGTTGATTGATTACCCAAGTCTGAGCATGGAAATGCTTAGGTCATCTTGCATGGTTACCCTTGTACAATAGTGTCTCATTAATTTTTTTACAGCGTGGTTTGTTGAGTTATTTTGCAAGCAACTTCTCTACTTATTATGTTTTTTCCTGCTTTACAGATGTAGGTGTTCGCTCACATCAGTTTCACTGATGGTGCTTGCCATACCACCTGGAATATATCATCTGTGGCATGGGCCATCTATGACCCCCATGGTATGATAATTGATCTTCAAGGTATATTTCTAGGTTGAAAAACTAATTACATCGTTGAGTATAGCGCGGTTATTGAATTACTGTCAAAAGCTATTTCTCTTCCCATCCAGGAATTGGTTGTCAACCTTGATTCACATCTTGTTGTTCTTCAACTCAATGGGCAATATTCCATTAGAAACCCTCAGAAATTGAGAAATTATCTACGTATTCATTTTCTAGAGAGAAACTTTGATTACATTACATATAATCATATTCATTGACACATGAATACATTAACATATGAATTAGCTAACTATGTGTTGGATAGACATTTACGAAACATGTAACAACTAAAAAACAAAAACATTTGTACCATTGTAAGCAAATAAGTATAACATATATATGTGTGTGTGTGTGTGTGTGCACCAGTAATGTTTGTCATACATCAAAACATCAAAAAATAATATGTGTTTGAAATATATCAGTGGCTCACAGGCCTAAAAAATATGGAATGCTAGACCTATGCACTAAACAACATGATGCTCATGATAGCATGTAACTGCTCAGACTACGCGAGTCAGCAGTCAACGGATTTGATCTAACACCCCCACCATATTCCTTTGGTACTGGTGCGAGACACCACCCATCCAAGCATACTCTGGCATCCCATGGGTCAAACCCTTGAGATTCTATGCAATCTCCTACTCCTTTTCGCTTCCCTCCTGAGAAGGAGCAACCTCAAACTGTTGAGCAATGCACCTAGCAATCAGGGACATCTTGGTAGGGCATTCTGGTCCAACATCTGAATTCATAAAATCAAAGTATCATGAACACATATATTTCAAAAAATAGTAAAAAACATCAAAAAACTAAAATTGTTTGTTTTTACCTCCATAGTCAAAATCCTCCCCTTCTGGCACTGGCATATCCGGATCTCTGTAGAAGTCGGTACCACTATAATGCCAATCCTCCACAACGATCAGTTGTCGTTGTAGCCATGAGAAAAGTGCAGGCTTGTAGGACATCTGTCAGCCCCCATGACCCTAGGCATCAACTCCCTCCAACAGACCATCCATGGGTATCGAGGCATCGGCGGATCTACCTCAGTCAGCTAGTATTAGAACAACGAAACCTCTCTAGGAAGAAGGTCACTAGCACAGATATGAAGAAAAACTGCTTTAGGTGTCTCGCCTTAGCTTTTGAAAGCTGGTGTTTCATGTTGATTTTCATTTCTTTCGCCCAGTTAAACATGGTGGGTGTAGTGCAGTTGATAGTGTACTGGAACTTTGACTTGTTGGTCTCATGCGGCGCTTGGGACCCAAACACTCTGTTGATGGTCAATAATAGAACTCTCAATACAAGATCCTGAATGGTCATGATCTCGATCTTGCCACTTTTGGATTTGAGAGCTTATGGGCAATGTTCGGCAAGTAGCATAGTCATGCTTGCCCCAATTGGCGTCGACCCATATAGGTTGACTGTTTCCCCTCTCTAGGATAGTCTTGTTATGAAATAAATGTCTGAAGTCTCCAACTCCAACTCTTGATCACCGATGATGAAAATTTCTTGATTTATGTCCCAGAGACTAATCAGGTACCATAGCAGCTTAGGTTTGGCCCATATACCTGGTGTAAGAAAGAATTTGAGGAGCCCATAGTTCCTCAAAGCCTTCAAGCAATTTGGATCGGCTATTGCTTGAGTATCAATATCCTCATCCTCACGTTCTTTCCAATCTACCATTTTTTCATGATTTCTTCCTGCAATAACCATGTAATCAAGTCAATGATCATCCTTGGTTGGAAAATTTGGGTTCAAATGGCTGAATTGAGCAAGAACCATGTAAAAAAAAATTCTCACGGTGCCAGCGTGACTGTTTTGAAAATAGTGGTGCTGACGACATGGTTGGAAGTGTTAACCACCCCCGATCGGCGTGATTCCCTGCCCGGAAATCACGCCGACCGAGGGCGAAAAATATTTTCTGAAAGCTCCCCATGAAGCCCTAAAAAAGGATAAAAATAGGGAAAAATGGTATGAAAATAGAGCTCAAGGTCCTGTCTCTTACCTACAATTGACGGCTTGCCGAATGACCTCTCGGATCTCCTGCAATATTCTTTAGAAGAATTAGGGCACAAGTGGGTAAAAATCTCTTCACACAAAGGTAAAATGGTAAATGGTAAAAAATAATTACTTTTTCCCCATTTTATTCATTTTTTCATGAAATATTAGGGTTTTTGAGTATTTTTGACCTATTTTTCCTCAAAACTGGATAATTCCTTTACCTTTCTTATGCGGCGACAGGTGATGGATTGTTAGTGATGGTACTAGAGTCATGTTTCAACTCTTTCCTCGACTCGTAAATCTCAAATGAAAAGATTGTCGAGTATTTTTCCCTTTTTGACTCATAAAAGAGAATAAAATGGGTGGGCGTCTGCTTTCAAGCTCTTTTCCGACTCTTTAAACACAAAATATTGTCGAGCTCTTCTCATTTTGAACTTGTTAAAGGTTGAAAAACTTCATGCGCCCAATATTTGTTTACCCCTTTTTCGAGCTGGGATGCACTATTTACGAAAAAGGTACTCCTTGACTGAAATGTTCAAGTGGTTCTCTCAAATATCATTTTCTACCTTTTCAGGCTCGAGAGACACAAATTTATGAAAAGGGACCATGTGGAGTTTTCTTTTCCATGTATTTTTCAAACTCTCTAAACATGAAAAAGATACTGAGTTGTGCCATTGTCGGACTCGTTAAAACATTAAATGACATTGGATTCATTTCCATGATGAACATGAGCTTCTCCTTCCTAGGTCTCGTTAAACTTACTAGGTCGGATTCATCCGAAGGATGAACTTACAGTGCAAGCACATGTTATCCCCTTCAAGCTTATGATAAAAAATAATTGGGGTACGTGCTAGAAATGGTGGGGGAAAATTGGAAATTTTATCAGTTGTGTCGACAGCTCACTCTTGAACATGACACTTTCTGCTTTGTGTCAGGTTGTGATATCCTCCTTTTCATCATTGACCTTCCTAGGTTGGGCCATTCATTTTTTCCTTCCATTTTATCTCTACCACATCATCATGACCATCGATCCTATGGATCCAAAAGCTACCAAACTCTGAAATCGTGTCACTGATATTTTCAAGAGTCATCCCCTATGCAGTTACACTTACTCCTAATTCTTTGTATCATCTAACATCATTTTCATCCCTTTGTCTCTTGTCAATGATGTGGGATGCATCATGGCCCTCCTTCAACACAGTCGCTTCATGTCAACTTCAACTCATTATCCAGGAACTTGGCTGAGAGACTCCCTTCCAATACCTTAGAGCTTGCATGCCCTAATGGCAAGTTGTTCACACTCAATGATAAGTTCACATCATTGATTTTCGATCGTGTGATTTCATGGGTGTTCGATATCAGTTCCTTTATTCACATTCTGTGAACTGTGTTGCCAGTACCTTGAGAGCCATTGTCATTATTGGTGGTTTCTTTAATGCTTGTTAACAGTTCACATCATTGGCCAGTAATCAAGCGACTTCTTAGCATTTTTGACTTCAACACATTCATTCACATGTTATGATTTGTACTTTGATTGGGTTGTTTGGAGCGTAAGACCCTAGGCTAAGATTACACAAGTCGGGGTTGTGAGGTGATGCGACATGGTCATGTCAAAATACATGTCTCTTTCAGATGGATGGTTATGACCATACCATGAATTTTTATATGTGATCCTTCTCATTATTGGATGGCTACGACCATACCATGAGTTTTTATATGTGATCCTTCTCATTATTGGATGGCTGCAACCATAATCCCATGATCCTTATGATCCTTCCTGATCATAAGTTCCTTATGATCCTTGTGATCCTTATGATCCTTCCTGCTGGATGGCTGTTCTCATGCCTTGGATCCATTTACATGAGAATTCTCTGGATGGTTGCATCCATACCACAATTCATGTATTATTATTTATAATTTTCAGTGATGTATATGTATCTATGCTTTCTTGTAGGTTTTTCGATGACAGACTTCGGTTCCCTGCTTCCACTTGTAAATCATTTCACCCCTCACTCTAGCTCAACCTTCACGCTTTATGAGGCATCCATTACACAACATTTTGTCACTGTCCCTGTACTCCCCATCTACGATCCTAGAGTACCTCTACAGTGTACCCGATATGATTTCCTATCATGAAGAAATTTCCATTATGTCCCTCTTCATGAGCAGAACAATTCCCTTTTGCATCATTTCCCAAAAATCTTTTGTTTATCCCAGTTTACAAGACCAACGATAATGACCCATGTCCTCCTCGCACTGATATGCATAGATTACAACTATCCCTAGCATCGATCGGATTGACTGAGCCCTTTCTCAGTCATGCTAATCCTCTTTGGAAATTTTTTTAAATATGGAGTCGAAGCTTCTAGCTCTAGAAGCTTCGTAACGGAAGTCTGGTAAATGGTTAGGGTGGATGGAGTTAGGAGATCAATTTGGGCTCCTTTCCCTTATTATGATGGAACTAATCCAAGAGATAAGTCCTTCTCCCATGAGAAGGGGAACCATCTCCTCTCCATCCAAGCTATATAAACCTCTCTTTTTCCCAAGCACAAGCTAGCTTTTAGTCCTAATTAAGTTCTAGATGATGTTTTGATTTTGGAGTAGTCACCAAGCTACCCATATTTTGTAGCTTTCTAGTTTGTGTTTAAGGGAGAGTTGTGGGTTTGTATTGGTGTGAAGACTAAAGGGAAGCACCTTGAGACTACCATTGTTGAGGCTATCCATGAGATGCTAGCAGAAGTGTGTGGGAACCCAGATATGTCAGAGGAGAACAACAATGTCAAGACATCAGTTGTAATCTCTTCTTGAACTAATATAGATGCAACTATCGATTGATTTCCTACATGAAATGTCATCTCACATATTTATGGCCTAATGTTTCTTGACCTGCTAAGGAGGCTGAATGCAATTTGTATGTTATCACGTTTTTTGTTTATTGTTGTTTACTTTTTTTAGGTATTCGAAGGAAGGAAACAGAAGATAGTTGGAGCGAGGAAGCAAGATCATCACCAAGCGGAATAGCATACTAACTGGTAGGCCCTCTTATTTGATTCTAGCTTAAGGAGATCTTCCATAGATTGTTTTTTTGTGGCTAGACCCACTCTCTCGGGATAGAGGAATTGTTTGTGCACACACTAAGAATTTACCTGCACCACAGGGGTCCAATCAAGTCCTTGTTCAAGAAAATGCATTTGTATCATTATTATGTTGTTATCTTTCAGTTCTGAAAGTGTTATTCAGTTCTAGGAAGTGACCTAGGCTCTGGGCCTGAAAAAGTGGCACAAATCCCAGAGTCGCAAGCACATGTCTGAGGAGAAAAGTCCCCATACACATGCATACCCATGTTGTGGGATCGTCTATAGCCTCCTGGACACATGCATGTCCATATCAAGGGACCGTCTGTGGGTTTAATGGTCTAAAACTTCAGTTGGTCTCAGGGGCTAGTTACCGGAGTGGTTGGGATAGCTCCTGGGTGTTCTGTTGCTAATGTGGAAGGTCTCTGTGGTGTGTCTCCGTCGATTACACTTCCCTAATGTCACCTAGGAGGTTGAATCCCATTATAGTGGCCTCTCACACATATTTTCCCCGGTTGGCCTGTTACTTGGGTAGATGTGGGATGAGGGTGTTACATAGTGGTATCAGAGCATGGTTTCATTCTCTTTGGGTCGTTTCTAGTTTTTGTTCTCCTTGTGTGATATTTGATACCACAAAGTGGTATCAGAGCATGGTTGTCATGCAATCATGTCGGTTTCATGTGTTAATTATGCTTCTAGACCATGTGTTCATTGCATTTGCATGGTTTTGATCATGGTTGTAGTGATGTCGACATGTGAAGATTGATGGTGTTGTTGTGGGATGTGTCGTCATGAAATCTTGTCAGTTTTATATGCATTTGTTATGCATGTCAATGTCCATATGTTATTATGCATGCATTTTCATGGTTATAGTTATGCATGTATAGTAGGTAAAACATGAATTGTGAGGTCATTGTATGCATTTTAGGTCATCATGATGTTTTTGCTTGTTATGATGTTGATGTGTTGGTTGAGATAGAGCAAGAGATGTAGATCAACAAAGCAATATTACAACACTAGACTTCGGGGTAAGAGCAGATCGTCATACAAGTTTGTATGGTGACCATGCAGTATGTGGTTAATGGTTGTTATAAGAATTAGGGTTACTTATATACTTGTCATTTTATTGTTGTTATGGTTACATGTATGATAAATGCTAGTTGATTAGTGTAGTCATATGCACATGTGTCATATAGTCATGAATGATAGTAACATGTTGTTGTATGCATTATAGTCATATCCATGATGGTTATGTTCATTGCGTTGAAGATATTGATGTTAGATGTATCATGATAACTTGGATTGGTCTATGCAGATGATTATGGTTATGGTATTTAGGTATGAGTCGACTTATTTCTGATAGCGTGTTGTACTAATCTAGAATGACTATGCATATGTGATTGTTATGAATGAATGACAACTTTTTATGAGTTTATGATGTGAACATGTTAGCTAGTTACTATTATGTATATCATGATATTATTTATGTTTGAGTTGATTTGTTGTAAAGTTATATCATGATAATCTAGCTTGATTGTGTAGAAAAAATAGTATTCCTTGAGATACATTAAGGCATGATCTTGCTTATGTCATAAATTGGTGCTTGGTTGTCTATTATGTCATCTAGTTGATTTATCTAACATTGTACATTTATAGTTTCTTTGAATTATTGATTAATTGCATGATATGAGTATGTGTTTGTAATATTGCATGAAGAAATTATCTTGTTTTAAGATGGTTGTACTAACATATATGTGTTGAGACAATTGATATGTACTTGAGTGTAGTATTATGTATTATGACTGATGAATGTGAGTTGATTTTGATTATGACATGGTTGTTAGACTTAGTGAAGGTTGATTTCCAAGTAATAGATATGTTGCCATGACCTTTGGAACATGTGATCGAAATGTGTGAAAAGTTGCAGTAAACATGCTTGGTATTAGCATGACAATGTACTAGTTGATTTGTTTATATAACTATCCATTGGGTGATGTGAGAGTACATAGTAATACTTCGTTGCAGCAAGGTAAAGGTAAAAGAAAGGAATTGGGTGAAAATTCCTTTGGCTATGTTTGGAAACTACAATTCCAAACGAATGAGTGCATTACATACAGGAAGTCTTCTTAACCCTAATTTGTCTAAAATTATGTGGATATATGTTATATTCCTGAACATGTATTTAACAAATATAACAACTAGTTTTTCATTATGGATGGATTTGTCAAGGGAATCAGAGTTCCATGAGATATGGCATGGACATGTTTAGCTACAAGGAAACTTTATTGGCATCAAGGTAAGATAACTAGTATATTGTTATATTTATTTACACTGATAATTATGTGTTTATGGTAGTGTGATGCAAAGAGTTGCATGGAAAGATAGGTTTCCATGAAATATTGAAGAAGGATTGGGTTGAGCTTTGTGTAGGAAACATGGGATTGAGTCCTGGTTTCTATTGTTAGTCTTCTACTTTCAATCTTTTGCGATTTGTTTGCACTTGATTTACAATTTTTTTATGTGTAGTGCATGATCATGTGATTTTGTTTGCGGTGTTGTATTGTTATTGTTTTTCATGATTTTCTTCTTGTTTGTTTCTTGTTATTTCCTTTTATGTTTTGAGTCTTGGGAATTGGTTGGGAAAGAGGATAATGGATTTTGGGGAGAGTTGTGTGGTACCCAATAGGCGATGTAAGTCCTGGATGAAACTCAATGCATGTATAAGGGTAGTTGAAGGCAAGCGTATGACAACTAGTTGGATTGGTTGGGTCCATTGAGGTAAATGGATGGTGAAAGGACAATCATGAGGAAGGTAATAGAAAGGGTAAAGTAAATGGATTTAAGGTTTCAGATGCCTTGGCTATGTTGGGAAGCATTGTTCCCAATGGTGTGCATGTTGTGAATAGATAAAGGGAGTTCTCTTAACCTTGACCTTATGATATCTGATAATTATGTTGTGATTATGATTATGCTAATGTTTATATATGTATACATGTATGTATGTATGTCATGTATGGCAAAGTCATCATGGATCATGATTGTTTTTATGTTAATGTTTATATGTATATATGTATGTATGTATGTTGTTGTCTGATAAGGTCATCAAGGATCATGATTGTTTTATGTTGATGTATATATGTATACATGTATGTATGTACATTGTTATCTGATAGAGTCACTAGTGATCATTCTTGTGGAGGAATGATTTCTTATGCAGGTGAATGGAATGAAGAGGTTCCTCGTTTATGAGGAATCAAGTGGGGGGAGTAGTCATGAAAATATATGAGTTTAGTGTCATGTGGATATGAATTGATATTGTATGATTGTATTATGCCTATGTTTATGTTATGAAATGTAATGCTAAAGGATACATCAGCAAAATGAAAATAATGTTCTTTGCGGCATGCTAGGATAAGCACGGATGGCAGAGAGACATTGGAAACAAGGTTGCTTACTAGAGGCAGTATGGTTTTGGATGTGCAGTGCTATTGTTGTGTATATGTTGTATATTCATTGATTGTACCTATGGTGATATGTAATGTTGTATACTTTGAAGCTT
Source organism: Pinus tabuliformis (assembly GCA_031772625.1). Classification (NCBI taxonomy): domain Eukaryota; kingdom Viridiplantae; phylum Streptophyta; class Pinopsida; order Pinales; family Pinaceae; genus Pinus; species Pinus tabuliformis. The sequence goes on from CM062815.1 coordinate 1,033,937,870, forward strand.
AACTCAACAAAGAAAATGAACCACAGATGTCTAAAATCCAAAAATATTGTATATGTAGTCTTATGTATATATGGTGTTGTGTGTATATTACATATTCATTGTTGGGTATAGATAGTGTTATGTACATGTTGGATATGCGGTGATGTGTACATATTGTATTATGCGCATGATGGATATGCAATGTTGTGTGCATATGATGTTGTGCACATGTTGGATATGTGGTGTTGTGTACATAAGGTGCTATGTACATGTTGTATATGTAGTTCTATGTACATATGGTGTTTTGTGCATGTTGTGAATATGATACTATGTAAATATGGTGTTGTGTGCATGATTGTACATGTGGTGTTTTGTACATGATGTACATGTGTTGCTATGTGAAGGTGGTGTTGTGTACATGTCATGCATGTGGCACCATGTACATTTGGTTTCGTGCACATGTCATGCATATGGTGTTGTGTACATATGGTATTATGTGCACATTGTACAAGTGGTGTGGTGTACATGTGGCATTGTGCACATGTTGTGCAAGTGGTGCCATGTACATGTGATTTTGTGCACATGTTGTGCAGGTGGTGGTGTGTACAAGTGGTACTATGTACATGTTGTACACATGGTACTAGTGTACATGTGGTATTGTGCACGTGTTGTACATGTTGTGTTGCGGGCATGAAATACTATGTATGTGTATTTGTAGTCATGGTATCATGACATGTATTAATTTTGTTGTATTTTATGTACATATTTGTGTTGTGTTGTGAATTGGGTGTAGGTGTATGTATTGTGTTGTGTTGTACATTGGGTGTAGGTGTATGTGTTTTATGTTAGGTGCAGGTGCATGTATTTCATGGTGTTGTATGTCATGTGTGGTTGTATGTGTGTGATGCACACTATGTGTATGCGCACATGGTTGAGGAGAAGGCACTGGGTTTTTATCAAGTGTGGCAACCGATATGGAGTGTGTATGGAATAAGGACAAAGGTAGAAGCTAAGGATTGATTAAAGGATAAGTATTTGTATATTATTTCAGTTTTATTATGCATGTGATTTATGATTTTTGGTCTATGATGATTACATGTGATTTATGATTCTGGTTTATGATGGGTACATGTGATCTATGATTTTGATTATGATGGTTGCGTTTTGAGCTAACTTGATGCGATATGTTTATACATAATGATTTGATCAAAGATACTAGTTTTACTTGTTGTGATAAGAAGTAAACATGATTGCAAGTGTACCTTATTGATGAGATGCCAATGGGGTATGATGTGAATTTATTTCAATTTATTTTAAATCTAATGGTAGTTATGTGCTTGGAACAAGAAAGTATGAAATGCCCGATTGGGTGGTGGAAACTAACAACAAGCATTAGCAACAACAACAAAAGGAACTCGAATAAGTAACAATATGTTGGTAAAGCACCTTAGGAGCAGGGCCATCATGGGACACTGGTATCCAATAGTTTATATTGATTTCCATGAGCATGCTATGATTAGTATGATGGTTTTGAGGAAAGTATATGCCTTGGTTGTTGACATTTCAATGTGAGGAAGCCTTGCCAAGGGATGGATCACCTAGATAGGGGATGTTGGGGAACTTGGAAGGTGAGTGACTACACGGAAGGGGGTGACCAGATTTCCCGAGGGACTATGTAACAGAGAAGGGAAGGCTAGGGATAGATTTGTTTTGGTCATTAGCATTTCCAGATGGCATCAGATGCCCATTGGGAGTGCACCCTAAAACAATGAGCTGGTAAATGTTTGTTGAGAGTACAAGTGGTGCAGGATTGTAGTGATGGAAATTGGATGAAACTTTGACTTTGGTAGTGGATTCTGGACTTCCTAGGAAGGAAGTGAATCCTATCATTACTTTTGAGGGTGGAGGTTTAAGCCTATGGATTTCCTTGTTGCTGATGTGGATATTGTATCCTTTTATTTGTTGGTTGAGAATATGTGTATATTATTGTAAATATTATATCGAGATGGATTTATAAAGCTCCATATACTGTATGGTTATTTACTGGTTGAAGCAAATGTGCATCAGTTTATGTGTTTCTATTGTAATTATTGTAATGAGTTGTGTTACCAAGCTTCAGTATGCGGTATGTTGTCATGTTTTCTACAGTGGTCATTGTAAATACTGCAACAAGCTATGTTATAAAGCTCCATGGGAAGTATGGTTTCGTTTTAAGTCTTGTTGGTTATAGGTGTCATTGAACACCGAGGATGGTGTTCCCCAAGGGGGAGGGTTTTTTAATAGCCTTGGTTAAAAATCCATGTAAAAATATATAAGACCACAGTCATGGAACACTTATTCCAAGTTGAATGGTGGGAAAAACATCCTAGTGGGTGTTCATTTGGTTTATTACGGCTAAGGAAATCGATAAAGGCAATGGAAAAGGATTTGGAAAGGAAAATGGCATCCTTGGCACATTTATTTACAAAAATAATGGAAATTAGGAGAAAAGGAAGGTGAAAGGTCACAAGTTGCATGTGAGGAGGAAATGAAGGAAACATAATGGAAAATTAAGAAAATAGAGGCATCATTGATAAAAAGGCTTCTGAGGATCAATTGGCAAGCTCTTTGCTCAAACTTTCATTGGATCAAGAAAGGCAAAGGAGGCAAAGAGGAAGCAAAGATCAAGAAAGGAAGAGTAGGATCAAGTAGCTACAATATGATTCCTTGCAAGTATTGATTTTCATGTGTGATTTCCTTGATAGATTTGGCATGCATGGTATTACATGTTGTTCTTTACTATTAAGACATGGGTTTTTCCAAGTGTGATAGTGTTTTCAGCCTAGCCTTGCCATTTCCAAATAGCCATGGTGTGAGCGGGTTCTCATGTTTTGGTTGAGTTGCATTATCAGATGGATTCAAATATGAGTGAGGTGGATCTCCAAAAAGAAAAAACATGTCCTAATGATCTAGTTGGGTGCATATAAGGTGTCTTTTAGAACGCCTAATTGCGTCACACTAATTATCAACCTGGGTAAGTATTTTTGTTTCAAGAGTGTACACAATATGTGCAAGTGATGGAAATCGTTATATCTATAGAGATTAATACCTTAAGATAATTTATTAAATTCAATACAAGATTAAACGGATCAAACCATAAATCTCAAGCTTACAACTTCAAGGAAAGTAACCTATCTAAGCATGAAAACTCAATATTAATCAAAACCAAGACTCAGTCTTAATCAAGAGATTCTAATTGCAATTACATCAACCGAGTGCATTGTAGCAATAATAGATCTCTTTCAGCTAAATCTAAACTACTACATAGAAATAAAGCACCTGATCTAATCAATAACACTATGTCCTTTAATTAACAAGAAATGATTCTTATCTAATAATTAATTCAATCCATGACATAAATAAATGAAATCAATTGACAGAATTAAGAATTGATGAAATGAACACACAAACTCCACACTGATGAAAGTAAATCAATCGTAAAGTTGTAAAAAAAATAATTAAACTTGTAGTAAAAGAAAAGTAAAAATATAATACAGGGAACAGTGGTGAAATCCACCAGTGACCGGGCCTAAGCCGCTAGTGATTACTATTTAACTACTTCATAATATCGCCAATGAACATCAACAAGAATTATGTATTATTCATCAAATCCAAATGTCATTGCAACGTGATGTGTTCTTCAAAATCACACTCTGTATATTAAAATTACAATTGAAGTAAAAAGGCGAGAATTTTCCTCCTCTCTATTGTTCCCCCCTATTCTCCAATTCTCCCCATATTATCCTCCTCTCTTTGATCTCTGTTTTCATTTAAATACACAGAGAGCAAAGGGAAGTTACAACAAAGCTGATTAAAAAATTAATTCCATTACAAATTTGGATTATACAAAACAAATTGATTAGCAAGATCATATCTTAAAGATATCTCCATCAACCTTCAGTAGGAACAAGTTGAATTTGGTATTGCAGTTGGAAGAATTTGGAAAACGGCCACAACAACAAATTGAAGAAAATTGTCTTCGAAGAACCTTATGTTTCTCTTAATACAGATAGGATTTTGGAAAACTGCTCATCACAAAACTAATTCGGTCTGTTTTGGACAAAACCCATGTTTCGGATTTTCCAGATTCTCCTTAATTTGTCTGAAACATCCAATGAAAACCGTCACTTTTTATTCTAGCAAATTTTTGAGTTGGAATATTTAATTGTGAGTCGGAGATCAAATTTGTAGTCTAGAAAAGGTATTGGAGGCTAAAATCATGAGTGATGTTACAAAAAATCCATTAATAAACCATCATTGGTAAAATCATGCATAATAACCATCAATTTATTAAAAATAAAGGAGAAAAATAATATTTATCCATAAGAGCATAAATAATTATAAAATGGAATTATATGATAAATTATGATAAATGATGTGATAAAGAATGGTCGAAATCGATGAAATAGGCTTCAAAAAGTGATAATAATAAGGACAAATTAGTGGCCCAATAGATCCTTGAACCAAATCATGGATTGCAGTAAAGCCACTAGACTAGTGATCCCTGAACCAGATTGTGGGTTGCAATAAATCCAAGTATTGTGTGCCAAGGAATCCTCGCCAGGTTAATGGTGGATATATGCTAAAGCCTAAAGGTGGTTGCCCTTGATTAGGCCTAGGAATCCTTGCTAGTGAATGGTGGGATTTATGGTAAAGCGTAGAGGGTGGAGTCTCAATTTAGGGCCTAATGATCCTTGGATCGGACTATGGATTACAGTAAAGCCTGAGAGACTAGGAGACAAGAAAATTACTCACGATGTAGGCGGAGAAATCCTGTGGAATCCATGCTTTTGTTTGCCTAGTGATTTGGTGGAGATCATGGTAAAGATTGTTATTACATGCTTATTGTTTTGGCCTAGTGATCTGGTGGAGATCATGATAAATAATATTATTACATGTTTATTGTGTTGGCCTAGTGATCCGACATGGATTGCAATAAGGCCTAGCTTATATTGATGAGGATGTTTAGCCTTGATATTCCCTGGTTGGTTATTTTGGTTTTAGTACCACATTGATGCTTGGAATATGGCACGGGGGTGATTGGTTGAAGAGATTTTTGGCTCAGCGAATCTATGGTTGGGTGGAACATGGTAGTTCCAGCCCAGGTTTGATTTTTCATTGATTAATAAGAGTTTATTTCCTTGATATATTATGTGTAAATGTATTGGTTTATAAGTGGATTATATGGCTAATGTAACCTTGATATTTCTATTGTTATTAGGCTAGTTAAAAGCATGTATTATGAAAGTGATGATGTATGGATCTCCTTATGTTTTGATTTGTAAATGAATGAATAATGTATCTATGACCTAATAGATGATAATGCAGCTAATGATATAAGGGAACAATGCTTCTTAGCGATTCTCAGATAAGTATGAGACCCCTATGCTCAGATTTGTTGTTTAAACCTATAGATTACATATTTGTGACATGTTTGACGAAATTCCTGTCATGGCTAGTAGGGGTCCATTCAATTCCTTATTCAATAAATTGCATTTCTATCATTATTCTATCGTTATCCTTCAGTTCTGATAGTGTCATTGAGTTTTGGGTAGCGACCCGCAGTGTGGACCGAAAAAAGTGGCACGAAGTCTGGAGTCGCAAGTACATGTCTGAGGATAAAATTCACCAGATGCATGCATACCCATGTTGTGGGAGAGTGTGAAGACTCCTATATGCATGCATGTCCATATCAAGGGAGTGTCTAGGGATTTAATGGTCTAAAACTTTAGTTAGTCTCAAGGGCTAGTTACTTGAGTGGTTGGGATGGATCTTGGTAGTTCTGTTGTCGATGTGGAAGGTTTGTGTGGTGTGTTTCCGTCGATTCCACTTCCTTAAGGTCACCTAGGAGGTTGAATCCCATTATAGTTGCCTCTCATTGCATATTTACCCTAGTTGGCTAGTTACTTGGGTAGATGTGGGATGAGGGTGTTACAAAGAGTATTATGCAAGCATGTCATGGCTAGGTTATATCCTTAAATATAGGTTCTCGCTTTGTCATTGTATTTTTTCCCCTTATACCACATATTAGTATTGGAGTTAATTTCAATAGAAAAATTTAAACGATTTTCCTGTCCATTCTTAACCAGTTCGGCTACATGAGAACACATATTTCTCATTATAAAGCACCATGGTAACCTTTATTTTTCGATCTCAAAAGTTCTAACTCTCTAAAATCAGTAAATTTTGTGAATATCACAAAAAATGAGTTTAGCGGTCAAAGTTGTATATATTCAAGTGCATCGACACCTCGCATGGTTCTTGTCATAGTAGAAGATTGATTTGTTGTTGGTCATGAGAGGAACTAGTGTTGTGAATACTCCTAGTGTTGATATGGTGATGGGGCTATAACTCTGCCTGCTTGCAATTTATGATATATTTATGGTTTGATAAACAAGTGAGTAGAGTACCTAAACATTACTATATGAAACATCATCCTATGATTTGCAAACATAGCACAAAAACTCAAACTTGAACCTCAAGTACTGGGATTTATTGGTGTGTTAGGTATGTTGCATGGGTTTAGATGTTTTTAATAGTAAAAGTAGTTTATTGATGTGAAATATGTGGGATAAGGATTAGAAAATTCGCTACTAAGCTAGATCTTCATAAACGTTTTTCCAGTTGTGTGGATCAAATGGTGAAAATATGCTTGCAATGCCATTTATTTGGTTGCTCTACGTATTAAGTACGTTATTTTCTATTAAATGTTTGCGGCCAAGTTGGAATTCTAGTTGTTAGAGCTCAATAAACAAAGTTTGCAATCTTAACAAAGATGGCATAGTAGCTATTGTGATATTTGGGGGATTCCTTGTATGCCAATATCCTTGGGTTGTCCTCTATGTTCTACTAAAGATTATATTGACCAATTTGACTAGAAAGAAGTGATAAACCCTCTTGAAAAAATTGAGGAGCAATAAAGTAGAGCAAGGTGTATTGGCATTATGTCAAGGGGTTGGACAATAGGACCTAGTAGTAACATAAGGTTGTCAGCTTCAGTATTCTCATCAATAGATTCTATAATATGGGAAAAGTGTATAAAGCTTTCAACATTTTGTTGGAGGATATACTAGTGATCCAGGAGGGTCCCTAAAATCCCAAATATAAAAGTCCTTGAATCTAGTGAAACTAGCACCAAATTTAAGATCTCATAACAAGGAATCTAACGATGCAAATGGTGTCTCAATCTGAGTTTGTATGTGAAAGTGATGCCCAATCAAAGTTCTAGTCAAACTTGATAAAAAGAAAAAATTTAGTTGGCACCAGATAAATTTGGGGCATAACCAAATTGGTGGTTTGACCAAACTAGCAGCCAAAGTTGATGGTAGTTCCACTAAAATTGGCATAAGGTTTAGTTGTGACTAAAGTTGGTGAAATCACCAAATCTAGTAGTATCCACTAAATTTGAAGGTAGTTGAGTGGCCCAATAGCATGGGTCATGTGGCCTAATCAGATGGTTCCATGTGCTATTAAAATGAAACCAGTCATGAACATTTAAACAAAAGAATAACATAATCAATTTATGAGACTTTTTCAAGTGAAACAATTCTAGGCAATTATATCGTGTATATTGTTTGAATTGCAATGCTATAGCTCATCACTTTGCAAGAAGAGATTGATTATCATATTTAACAATTTATGAACTGTGAATTTTATCATTCAACCATCTCAATTAGGCTTATCGTCAACTACTTAGAAAATCAGAAATGCCATAGGGATGGGGGTCTCTATAGCTTGGTTTGACAAAAATATTTAGTGATTTATATTTAACTCACTCTCAGGGTTTGTTAAAAAACTTAGATGTACATTTTCTTTATAAAAATTGCTTGGATGGAAGCATTCAAAATATCTATAAATTGCAAAGTATACCTGTATTATGTTGGAAGAGGTTTTAGAAAAAATGTCACAAAATACCAAATTCATTTTTTCTTATGCTCTCACATAACCTATGCATAACATTACTTTGAAAGTCTACCTCACATTATCATGTCATCTCATTGTGTTTCAAATCCTTAACTAAGGAAAATGCAAACTATTTGGCAAGGATTATGAGAAGAGATTGTTACAATTCAATGATGATGAGTTTGTAAGGAAGATGATTGCATTATGATTGATGTTAATTGATATTCATAGTGTATTCACTTCCATTGAGTTTGCTTGTTTAATCCTCCATTAATATATCATGACTTCAGAATTGGTGATATTTAATATTAGGTATAGATTTAACCTAACATTGCAACACATCAAATTCAGATAAATTTCCTGTTGAAATTATATAGAAAGTTGTGTCTTGTCTTGGTGTTGCCTTTGATTATGTAAGAAATACACAAACATTCAGAAAATGGAGAGGTTCCAAATAATAACCTACACACCTTTCATTTGTTCTTCCAATGCCAAGGATTGGACAAGTATTCTCATATAGGATACTACTAGTAACTCACATTACATATTAGTAAAACTTGGTTTTGTCCAGTATTCACCAGTATCATGCTTTTTCAGATGTCCTTTCTTGTGAATGCATAGTGTCCATTTTAGCCTATTAAATATGCATAACGCTAATTTTTTTGTCATATTGGTTTTAATAACTAGGTTGCAAAAGGAAGTATGTAAGTCTATAGATCTTGAATGGGATCAGCTTTTTCTCATCATTCTTCAAAAGGGTTGAAAGGAATTTAAACAATGGAACTGAAATATAGTAAGAATCCTTTATGGACTCTTGGTGTTACACAATAATTTGTCACTGTCCTCATCTTAGTCCCTCTACTGTGTCATGTGTCAAATAAACATGTTCATATCTTCCCACCAATGTAAGAAGATTAAGAAAATGCTCTCTCATGCTGCAAGTTGACCATCATTCCCTAAGTTTCTGCCTCGTCGCAAGTAAATTCTTAATATACATGACAGTCCCTTGTCATAAACAGTCTCATCACAGCCCCGTCATAGGTGTACATTTGTTTCTTGTGACAGTCGAATTTCAAGGCTCGTTGTAAGGCCATTGAATATTTATTGCGATGATTGGTCTACATGCATTGCCTCCTTGCGATGCCATCGCAGAGACTTAGTTCACAGCTAGTGACGATCCAGATTGGGCAAATTTGTTCCAATAGTCGGCCTTCTGGATGTCTCTAAACCTAGTTTTTGGGTCAGTTTGGGTTGCCCTTCCCCCTCTGGGATGGTAGTTCTGTCTTTTGTGCTACCTTCTTTGAGGATAAGCTCCCTCCCCCTCGTTTCATGGAGACTTATTCTCCTATAAAATAACTCACCATTGCTATGATCTGCTAGTTTTTTTGGTTGGACAGTGCTGCTAGTGCTTTTGAGTTTGGTTGATAGCTTTGGTGTGAGTGTGGCAAGTTTGGGATTGCTAATAGTCTGTAAGAGGTTGTGGAGTGCCCTTAACTTTGTATAAAAGCTTATGAGTGTGAGAGAGAGAGATATTATATGTTGGGAGACCCACCCTTGAGAGTGAATGATTGAAGAAACATACTGGCTGGACCCTCTGAGAAGGCTTGTAATTTCAAGACTTGGTTGTAAGCTTGGTTCTTGATTCATTATTAATACAATCAATGATGATTTCCTATTTTTTGTATGTAATTTACTTGATAGCTCATAATTTCTTGACTTTATGAGTAAATAGATCATTATTGTTCTCGGTTACATGCTCTTTTGTTCCCTTGTGGTGTTTCAGGTTGATTTCTCATTAAGGAGAAGGAAATGGAAGATGGAGCAGTGCAACAGAACTTCATCAACCACCGGTTTGAGGTAGGCCTCCAACAATGAATGTTTAAGGGAATCAATCGTTGTTTTGTCTTTGCTGTGACTAGACCCACTCTAAGGCTAGAGGGGTTGCCTCTGTCTGCAGAGGGAACACTTTCCTACTTCACAAGTTGGTGAATCCGCTGGGGAGTCCTTTGTATGTTTTTTCTCTTGTTTGCTTTTGTTTGGTTTTGATTTATTATCTCTTGAATTGTGGGGTTAAACCATTAGGCTTTTTGGGTAAGGATAGTTTGGTCTTAGTTTGGGAGTTTTCATTCATTTTCCATTGTTTTTAAGTTTGTTTTTGGGAAAATATTAACAGTCATGCCGACGTCGCCCTGTCTCTATTTTATAAACCTGTGCATCACAGAATCCTATTGTACAATCGCGAAAATTCCTGAAATCGGCTTGTCGTGGAAGAGACGTGTAACCTCACAATGACGTAGCTCTGTTGCTATGGCTAGTGGCTGATCATCACTAGTTGTTGGTGTTGCACCCACGACAATTCCTGTAGAGTTGTTTTTTCAATTCTACCTCCTAAATTCACTAGTCTTGTTAATCCCCTGTTGTCTTTCTCTTGCCCATCAGTTTGTTTTAAATTACTTTTAGTTAGAGGTACTGTCTCTTTTGTTTCATTGAGTGAATCTTGTATTTTTGGCCTTGTGACCTAGATTTTTCAAGTTTCTAAATTATCTGGCTTGGTTGCTTGCCTGTCCAAGGTTCATCCGCAACCATCTTGTTGATTTGTTTGACGTTGTTTTTCTTATTTCTTGTTGGTTGATGTTTAGTGTCAATTATTGGACCAATTTTGATATTGATTCAATTTTTTCACTACCAGACATAGATTACAATTGTTTGGATCAATCGGTTCACACTTTCTTGTTTGTCTCTTTAAAATTCAAAGCTATCAAAATCAAAAGATTGCATTCATTTAGTATACGAAAGTGAAAGTACATTTGCATTTCAAGTTTTCATGTTTGAGAAATTGGAAAGCAAACTTTAAATCTATCATTAGTAGTATCGATGCACTGTAGGATTGATGTGTTTATGCATTGTGTCTCTTAGATGATCTTGGTTTTGTCTTGGTTTGGGAATGATCTCTCTACCTTTTTGTAAGTAGGTGTTCATCGAAATGAAAGATGATTTACTCATTCTAGCTGCATCCTAGGTTTTTGATATACATACGGTAAGGCCTGGAAATTGAAACATAATTCAAGATCAACTCTAAAATGAACTGAATGAACTTAACAACACATTGGAACATAATGCACATTATTTAGAGGTCTAGGCTAGAGACGTGCTCTAGTGTCATTAAACCTAGTCACTATTGTTTTCACTTAAGGTTGGGTGATTCCTCCTTCTGTGACTTAATAGCTGCTAGTATGGACTTGCGCTCCTAGTACCATCGAGTATATGTTGGGAGACCCCACAAGGTTATCATCCTATATCCTTTGGAAGCTGTGTCTACCGCCTTGCAAACTGTAATGCACCGAACACAGCATTTGGGAAGATTTACTGCCATACAGAAAGTCCTTGATTTTCGTATGATCGCCAAGGTGTATATGCAGTTTTATGGGTTGTTTGGTAAAACGTTTTCCTAGTTCTCTAGAGTAGTCACTTTCATTCCTTTTCGAACTCCTTAAAATACAAGGTCCATCAGAGCACTTGTCCTTTCAGGCTCATTAAATATTCTTAGGCGATTAGAGTCATATTTTCGTCATTTTCTCGACTGTCTAAAGGTGAAAAGGTCAAGTTTTCTTCCTATGTCTTAAAATTTATTCGACCACATTCACATTTACCTTGTTAGATCTTGATTTCATTTTAGTTTTCGTAGGGTTGCTTTCCTTGGTCATTTAGTTTTCCCTAGGGCTTTTTGAGTTAAATCATCCTGGCAGAATCACTGATCCTGTCTCTCGTTCCAGGTGACCAAGGATCTCCATATTCTGTCTCTTCTGAGGTACCGGCTATTAGTGATACTCTTCCTGTCATTCTGAGTATCCAACCTTTTAACTCTCGCACTCCAGAAGATGAGTCTTATGATATTCATTGGAACCCCATTTGGGAGCCTTCTAAAGAAGACTTTCCCATTACTCCTTCTGGCATTTCGGTCCTGATGTCTTCCTCAGACATGGATGAGACGAACCCCGCCATAGGTGAAGAAAAAATTATGGAAAGTGGAGAAATCCCTATACCTACGAAAAATTCACCCTTCCTTGTCACCCCTCTTGGTATCACATTGCCTCTACGCTATCATGCTTTGGCTGAGATCATGAGTTCTAGATCTCCCCTTATGAGTTCCATGTGGTCTCGTACCATCATTCTGACTTCGGAGCACTTTATGCCCTGGATTCACAATGTGATTGTCACATCTCTCCCGACTATTCCAAATATTTGTGTGGCTTCTTGAGCCCTTGTTATTGGTTTCGTCACTGCATCTTCAGTCGTCACCACTATTTCCAGACCATCAACTAGTCCTCCAAATAGTGGTCTATCGGCATCGACATCTAGAGTTGTTAATCCCACCCATAGTGTCCCACCTTCTTCTGGTTCCATTCCAGCAAGGGGGCATATGATCAGTATTTCCAAGCTCTTCAGAATCCGGATCCACAGAAACCGTTTCATTATTATGATTCTCAAGGAGCCTATATTTATCACCCTGGACCCATGCCATCTCAACCTACAATTGAGGTTTCGATCTCGTTATCTGTTGCTTACGGGCACCACCAGTTATCATGGTGGCCAGGCACAGCCTTCAAATTTTCAAGTTCCACCCTATCAAGGTTAGCCATCTTATGGGAAGCCGTCTCATGGATAGTTGTATTACAGACAACCTTATCTGGGGCAACCTGTTGGCCCACAAGGACAACCCTACCAGGGATAACTATCGACCTTCAGTGGTTCCTCTTTCACATACCTTGGGCAACCTTCTGGAAACCCAGGACAACCTTACATCCAACAAGGCCAAACTGGTGCCCAGCAAGGTCACCCCTCTTGACAAGTAGGTCAGCCTCACATCCAGCAAGGCCAACCCACTGTCCAGCTTAGTCAACCTTCTGGACAAGCTGGTGAGCCTCAAATTCAACAAGGCCAACCAATTGTTCAACCTGCTCAACCATCTGGTCAGTCAGGACAACCTTCGGTTGTGCAAGGTCATCCTGCCACCCAGCAAGCACAACCTTCTGGACAAATGGGTCAACCTAAAACTTAACCAAGTCAACCTTCTAGCCAGATGGCTCATCCTCAAGGACATTTGTCTGGGCCTACTCAACTGGGCACTCAAACACTCATTGCTTCTCAAGCTCCACCCGGTTTTCAGCCCTAGTCTGGGCTCCAAACCCAATCCGGTCTTCAAACTCAAATTGGGTTCCAAACCCAACCTTCTTATCAAATACAGCCTAGTCCCCAGGCTCATTTTGGAGCCCAGCCGCCTTATGGTTTCCAGCAGCCCCAAGGGCAACCTCAAATTGCCCCATACCAAAATTATCAACAGCCATAGGTTAACCCTTATCAGAATTTTCAGCAACCATACGTTGCTCCTGTGGGTCAAGTTGGTAATCAGTGGAATGTTGGGGGTCAAATCCAGGGTCAACCATCTAGTTATAGTTATAACCCCTATGGACAAAATCCCTATGGACAAAACCCTTATGGGCCAAACCCGTCCGGAAAAAATCAATGGGGGTAACTGGGAACTGGATGGAACTCTGGTGCTGTTTCTTACCCATGCCCTTAGATGTCCTTCAACCCTCAATTACCCTTTTTGGTGACGTTGGAATTACCAGATATGTCTAAACTGAAAAATGATCCCATTCTTCATAATCTATATTGGCCACCAGTTCCAACTAAGATTCCCGGTGATTGTCCCAAATTCGACGGTAAGGCTGGAGAAGATCCCCAAGCTCATGTCATGACCTATCACCTATGGTGTTCAACGAATTTATGGCTTGATGATTCAATTCGGCTCCGTGTATTCCAACGGACTCTCACTGGCTTTGCTACCAAATGGTATATTGAGCTAGCTTGCAAGACTTTTTAGGACTTTAACTCACTTACTATGGCGTTTTTAACTCATTTTCAGTTGCCAATTCGATATGAAACGAGCACACACCTCCTGACATCCTTGAAACAAGACATGTCTACACATATCTATGATCACATCCATGAATGGAGGCAGCATCATCATTTAATTAAGTTCTAGATCCCCGACCAACTTCTGACCGACTGGTTTACAACTTTGTTCGTTTGTCCGATAGCCCGAGACATTGCTATGGGGGCATGTGTAACTAAAGAGCAGGCCATTGCACGTGCTCAGTACCTTGACTTGGTTTACTCCCAATCCACTAGGCTATATGATTATTTTCCAGATGCCCCATGACTCGAAACTTCTAAAGCCCCATCAACACAATCTATTGACGGTGTCATCGGTTCCATTAACACATCCTCTAGAAAAGATTCTACAAACCCTGCGAAGCAAAAGTCTAATGCTCCAAATGAAAATGCTTCTCAGGCTTCATCCAATTCTGGTAAAACTTCTGAGGTTAACACTGTTTAGTCCACCGTGGCGAACAAAACTTCAAAAGGTAAGAAGAAGGGAAAAGGAAAGAATAAAGCTGATCAACCAAAGCAGGATCCCCCTAAGCCTCCGAGCAAGGAAGGTGCCAAGCACAAGCCTAAGTATCCTTGTCTTATTTTTGATGAGTATTACTATACTAAAGATTGCCCAGGGTAGTCTAAAGTTAGTCTTTTGTTAAAAGGTACCCCTGGGACTCTTGTCGTGCTCAAAGAGACTTTTCCCTCGCAGCAGACTCAAATGGTTGTTGATCCATCTCAATCCTCTTCTCCCTTTGGCTCTCAAGTCTTTATGGCTCGGACAATTCCCATCCATATTAGTACACGATTGAAAGAATATCCTTTGCCTGTCGGGAAGGAAACTGAGGTCCCCTCCAGTCCTCCTTCATCCAGTATTGGTCCGCTCCATATCGAGCGACCTAGTACTGAATCAGTCATTCGACCTCCTCCTAAAGGAGTGCTCCGGAAGTCTTCCTACAACCCTAATGCTCGTGCTGCACAACATTATAGAATTTTTGAGGACTTAGCCCAAGCTCCTTCGGTTATGTCCGCATTAGAGGTCCTCCAGAGCTACCCCTCCCAGAGAAAATCATTACTATCGACCATAGGTGGCATCGACCCGGCCAACTCAGATTTGATCACTTTTGACCTGGATAATCATGTACCGAGACTACCTCACCAAATTGCCTTCCTGATTCAAGTCATCATCAATTCTAAGACTATTCACCGCACTGTTATTGATGAAGGCACTTCTACTTGCATCATGTCTATTTCTTGTCAGAAGGTTATCGGTTCTCCAACCCTAAGCCAATCTCCCAATACCTTGGAAGCCTTCGATGGGAGAGATTCTCGTCCTTATGATATACTCTCGTGTATGCCTATTACCCTGGAAGGTGTTGATGCCTCGAAAATCGCTGCAACAACATTGGGGGATAACCACCCGGTCCGGACCTTAAAAGCAGCTCCTTTTCCGTTTGGTGTGGTGGCTCCGACTGTTCAACTAGGTCTAGTTACCTTCTCCCTATTGCTATTGGTTTATAATGTATCCTTAACTACCAATAGACAGGGACATCAGATCACTTCTTCTTGCTGATCAGGCAAGAGAATGACCCTTAAGCTGATTTGGGTTCAGCCAAGCCACAACTAAAGTTTTGCCTCTTTGAGGAGAGGACTTAAAAGAATGTAGAATTTATTCTAAATGCAAGCTTATTCTATGATGCAAGCAAAAGAAACTAATCTAAATTCTATCTTAATTAGGTAGATATATATCTAACCCAACTAAGAGCAAAATAATCAAAATATTGGGATTTAAATATGTCTTGTTTATGATGAATATCAAGTTAATGAAGTAGTTCAATTAACTGATATTATGGTTACCAAAACACATTCTATTGAGACCTTAAAACTGAAATAATAAACCAACAACATTCAGGAAGTAGTTCACAAAATGATATTGATTATCAAATCAATAAATCCAATAATTGAATAATGATATGTGGAAATAGTTCTCAACACATTATCATTCAATAAATCAGTTTCATAAGACAGATTTCAGAGTAAGTAGTTACTCAAAAATGAGAAATTAATCCATAAAAACAGAGATACATAATAACAAGATTGAGACAAATTACCCATATTGACAATAGTGCACAAACATGAATAAAATGACACATTCCTGTCACCTTAAAATTAAAACTGATATTTGAAACAGTAGTATTAGAAATACCAATTTATTGCATCCATTTCTCTGTCCTTGGTCTTCAACAGCCCTTTACATCGCTTGAACTTCTGCTTTCAAAACTAGAGCCACAATAGTGCAAGCTTTGTTCTTCATGCATAATTCAATATACAAAGGGGAAATCCTCAATAATCCCCAGATCTGAGATTTTTCACTCCTCCCTCCTACAACTCTAAATTCCAATTACAATAGTGCTTTCATGGAGTCTAAAATTGCAGAGGAGAGCAGCCCCTTTTACATTCTGCAATCTATTATTTATAATATTTGTGAAGGAATTCTTGAGAGAAGAGTTTGTTGAAGAGAAATCTGTTAAGTCCAATTTTATTTGCTCAAAAATCCTGATCTTCAATTGCTGGAGCCTTCTCATTGACTAAGATCTTTTTCTCCATATTCTTTCCACTGTTTTCCTGCAAAAAGAAATCAAAATAAATTAAGATGCAACAATAAAATCAATCATGGCATTGCTGGCATTTAAATCAAATCCAATCAAATTCTATAAAATATAATTTCTCTATTGATGCCTGGGATGATTTAATTGGCCAAGAATATCATTGACGAGTGAATCTGCAATTAGAAGAGGCCTGGACCAATGAAAATAAAACTCAGAAAAATGATTTTGTTTTCAAAATTCGGAGCTTGATCTTCTGCCTGATTTTTGACCCAATAAATGACCAAATATGTCAATGAAATCTCCTCAGAAATATTCTCCTTGATTTTCTCTTTCCAATGAGCCGTCCTGGGCCTCATTTGGCCAAGTAAAACTCATTTTATGAGCTTCCAAAGTTGATGAGTCAAATCTGGCATGAATCTGGAAATTCTGTTGTTGGGCTAAAAAATGTAATTAAAAACTAATCCTAAATTAGTCTCTAATTAATTCTAATTTAATTGCTAATCATAAACTAAACTAATTATTAGTAAACTATTTATTAATTTAACTTAACTAATATTTAATTAACTATTTATAAACGAATTTAATCTAATTAAAAAAACTAATTAATATTAATCTAAATGATATTTAAATTTAAATTGAATTAATAATATATTACATGTTATTAATTAATTTAATTAATACAATATATTACATATATTAATTAATATAAAATTAATTATCTAAATATTAATATTTAAATTAATATATATATAAAAAAAAAAACAAAATACAAACTATTTTCCACCTTTATTCCATTCATTTTAACTATGATTTGAATGGTTTTAAAAAATATAACATAGACCTCATGCTCACATAAACCTTTAAAGTGCCGTGATATGGTAACGTAAACCATTTCAAAAAACAATCGAATTAACCCATGAGCGTAAAACGAATGTTTGCCTTATCGCATCGGCGATCGGGGGTATGGAGGTGTCGGGGCCTTTTTAAAACAATGCGAAATCCCAATGCGAAATCGCATCGGGGGGTGGCTTATGATATTTTTTAAAAATATGTTGCCAACCAAACTTGCGATCCGATATCGCATCGGGGGTTTTGAAAATGTGTTGCGAATAAGACTTGCGATGCGATAAAAAGTCCGCGATCAAACAATTTTATTATATTTTTTTTTTGTTTTAAATTTTAATTTAATTAAATTAATTATATTTAATATATTAATTAATTTAATTAATTTAAAATTTAATTTTAAACTTTAAATTTTTATTTTTGTTTTATTTTTATGAACATAAGTTTCTAAACTATAGCCACTTGGAAAATAAATGAAAAATAAACTGCAGCCACTTGAATGTTTAGATTTTTGAGATTAGGATTTGATTTGGAAATTGGAATAAATTTCTTAAATATCGATAATTAATGATTTGGCCGCATAACTAAAAATGAAAAATGTTAGTAAAAACTCGCTACAAGTTAATATTTAAAATGAATGCCTTATTGAACTAATTTATTTACAAAATTTAACCCAGGCTAGATAAATGATGAGACTTCAAAGGAGTGCCATTTTCAAACCAGTTGACCAAATGAGGCGAAACAAGCGTCAATGGGAAGCTTGTAAAAAATCGATTCTAAGAAAACAATCAAAACAAGAATCCAAAGAAAACTAAAAATTAACAAAAGCGTAGGGCAATCAACTAAAATAAAAATCCAAAAGGGTGTTTAGCCAAATTTTTATAGAAAGGGTCCCCATTATTTGAAGTAAACACATCAATAATGGGGGGTTGTGTTTTTACCACAACAATGGCGACACGCGGGAGAAGAACCAGTTATCTCTGTTATGAATGAGATTTTCCTAAAATTAAAGCAAAAATAATTAAAGAAGAGAAAATTATGCTTGAAATGCTTGACTAAGTTTATTAGTCTGAATAAAAACCAGAATCATCTAACTGTAATTTTTCTTAAAATTCCTCATAAATTAAAATATTTCGAAACTCTATATCAGTCATTAATTAGCTGAAGGGATAAAGCAGGGGTCACTTTACAGCTTAGCTTTCAAAATATACTCCTTTGTCATAGGTAGAGCCACTGCTGCCAGCAAACATCTATAGTTTCGACAGGGTTACCTTTTAATCAAAAATGATTCAGAATCCCATCTGTTTAAGAATTATTGATCTAGAGATAAATCCATTTATATATGTTTTTTTTTTATTTATTTATTTATTTATTTTATTTTTTTATTAAATCTTAAAAGCCATTGTCCTAGTATGGTAGCCAGATAATTGACAATGCCATTCACTGGTTAAAATCGGACCGAACAAGCTGGCTCGTGATGAGACCCCTTGTTTTATAATTGTTTGCAATCATAAGCCATTACCCTGGTTTGTTTAGCAGTGTTGGTAATGTCAGCCTATTTTTCCCCTATGATCATGGTAAGCAGGCTCATGATGAGACCTCTTATCTTTTAAGTTTAAATATATTTCTGGATTATACTCTAGAAAAATAAGACTCTTTGGGACAGGGAGAATCATTGACTCCTTAAGAGTTAAGAATGACAATTTTAGAGTTAAAGGTGCTTTGCTGTAAAGTGTCTTTACTTGGTTAAAAATAACTTTTCTTGACTGATAATAAAACTTTGAAAGATCCTAATGAAATTTTGAAATCTCAAAATGATTACAATTTGATGAAAAAGAAATTTTTCAGATTTTATGATACTTTGCCAACTTCTCTTGATTGGTAATCTCTTCCTTAAGTATGTCTACCTCTATAATAAGAAAATCAAACTTCATTAAGAGTTTTAAGAAACAGCTAATAGGTGACTATTAACAATTTTTCTCCACGCATCCTGACCATCGTTAGGTAACAAATAGGCCTTCCACATAAATAATGGCAAAGTCACCAAAATCAAAGCTGAAATCCGAAGGAAAAGAATTCTTATGCTAAAATGAGAAAGAAATCAGCAAACAAAAATAAAAATGAAGAAATTTTAAAAGTGAAAAAGAAAATCCAAGTTTCGCAAGATAAACTCAAACAAGAATGTTTATACCAATGTCTCCAACAATATGAAGAAAAATAAAATAAGCATGTAATCATTCCTTCTTATGTTGAGATTTAGAAAAACATACCTTGCAGAGTTGTGAATTTTTTAGATAACAGTGATTGTAAAATTCAGCCATAATGAAAACTTTCTGTATGATATTAATCTTCTTGTTTCAAAGCATCATATTGATCATTTTCTAATAAAATGAATGCTTAAAGAAACAAATTAAAGGTTCAGAAACTTCCTGGTGTGGCTGTTTCAATGAGGATTATCGCTGCTTCTTGAAATAAAGCTAGGAGAAGAGTATGGACTTTTGAAAATATGATCTGGCAGAGGATTGAAAGCTTTAAATGGAGAGCTGCAAAACAGAGTCTTATATCAGCATAATTTAAAAACAAAAATGAAACTAGAATGATGAAATGGAAATTAATGAAAATGGGCACATGAATCTTACCATTGGATAATTGCTTTTGATCTTACCTGAAAGGTATCAATTTCCCCAAACTAGCTGACTCCTTATTTTAATTATCATTAAAAACATGAAGAAATCCTACTAACCAAAATCCTATAACCCAAAATCATTATTTATTTTATTTAAACTAAAGCAAGCAGTAAAATGTAAAAATAGAATGCTTAGTGCTCAGGGGAATTGAAATAAAAGAAATGCATCAGAGATGAGAATGAGAATTTGCAGTAATGACTATTCCTCAAAATATTATAAGTTTAATATAAACTCCATGATTTGATAAATTGTCCAGAATCAAGACCAAATCCAAGATAATAAAATTTAAATATAAAGATAGAGGTCTTGAATTCCATTTTAAATTATGGAATTATATATTTAAAACTTAAAATGTATGAGAAATTGAAATGATTTTTATATGCTGCAAATTTTCCATCAATTGCCTTTTTCCCATAGTGGTTACCCAAGCTCGTTTTAACACATCGCCTCATCGGATAATCCACACAACATGTTTCTTCACCATGCTTGAATTTGCAAAACTTCACTTTTATTGCTATGCCATATATTGATTAAATGTTAACGGCTTAGAGGCATGCATTGGAAGTTCTCACATCAAAGGTTGCAACGGCGAATCGCCTATATGAAAATATACATAGAGAAATTGTGCTATGAGATGGAGTGATCGCATCATTAAAGAAAGATTATATCGGGGATCAGAAAATATTTACATTGTGTTTCGCACATCGTAGATTCAGAGAAGTGACGTGAGCATAATAAATGTGATGAAATGATTGCACTATCGGTGATGCGATGGATGTCGTAGTTAATCGGCAATCGGCAACTTTGGGTACCCGATGTAACACAATATATTTTTTGCAATGCCGATATGCGATGAAGAGCGGACCCGATAATTTTTTATGATGGGATTTTAATAACATATCGGATCCAGGATATCGGCCATAAATAAAACTGCAAGGAAGCGATTGTGATATCGGCGATGCGATGAATGACATAACTAATCGGCGATCGCAATCGGCAATCTTAAGTGCATGATATAACAATTTTCAATATGCCGATATGTGATGAAGAGTGGACCCGATAATTTTATGATGAAAATTTGATAACATATCGGATCCGAGACATCGGCCCTTTAAAAGTTATGCTCTTACCATTATTGCGATTAAACGGACGCGATAATTTTATGACTTTGATTTGAATTTCATATCGGGTCCGGAATTATGTGTTCATCGCAATATCGGTAAAGTCATTTATCGGAGATCAGCGATTCACTGATCATGGAAGTATACTTCACTTGCAAACCTCCGATATGAGAAATGCGATATGGCATATGAGTAAGATAATACATCGGAGATCTTTGATGAGCAAAGAAATGCTAAGAATTACTTCCGATGAAATCTTATGATGCGAATGGTCTTATGATATTCCTTGGAATTTCAATTGGGTTTTCTTAGTGAATAAAAGCAAAATTAAAAAAAAATGCTTAAATTCTAATGCATCACAAATAAAATTTCCCTGAGCCTATTGCAAATTCGAAATGGATTTACTGCTTACTTCAAGTTTTTGAAAATAAATGAAAACCTGTAAATAAAATAGAACACGAATCAAAAATAAACTAAGGAAAAGAGAAACTAATAAGAGATGAGAACGAACTTGCAAATGCGTACCTGGAAGGAAATTGTTTGCAAATTTTACCTTACGAATCTTCAAATTTTTCCTTTGATTTATCAAAATTTTGACTTTGTTCAAAATCATCTCATCATTTATTCTAAATCTAAGTGTGCAATCAGCCCAAATGAAATCAATCATTCATGTTCATGGAATATAAAATTTACCATAAATGAATATGAAACTATGCTTCCCTTTCGAAGTGAAACAACAATTTATTACCTCTGCTCATTCCGAATTAATCTTGAGAAAAATCTGTATTGTTATAGTGACTGTTCAATAATGCCTTTAGTAAATAAAGATGATGCATTTTACGGCATCAGATAATAAACTAAAGATTAGAATGAGATTAAGCCACTAATTGTAGAAAAATATCAAAACAGATTTAAATGTGTGCACTCGGCAAAATGGGCATCCTTAAGATCAGCTTTTGGCAAATTACGAGGAAGATAATATGAACTTCATATGATTATCGTGACAGGTTGGACTAACTAATAATGATTGAATTAGAATTAGGCTTATCATAGTCAATCAGACATTTCATGGGATAATGGGGTCATGAAGCTTTTATATCCTCAACCTTTATCATATAAATTCCAAAAGAAAATTTTAGAAGGAAATCTCGAAATGAAGAAAAGTGGCTTTGAGGTAATTGATACCAAGTGCAACTATAATTGAATTTAATCAAGAGATTATTCAGAATAGGGAAAGTAGAGGTATTTCTGTAAGAAATTTAAAAGAAAGCAAGAATTAAAATTTTCTGATAGGGAAAAATGTTTTTACTGAACATGTATGAGAATGGCTGATTGCTTTGTTTTATTTTTTAATCTACAGAACTATTGCAAATAAATTAACTACATAAAACAAACTAACTAATTTAACTCTACTCCTATTCTAACCATGTACATGAAAATAACTAGGTATAATCATATTTCCAGTGTAACCATTCCCTCATTTTTATTTCCGCGTTTATGTACAGTTCAAATGTTAGTAATAAAAATACAGATTTGACTAAACTAAGGAAAATGAATATGAAATCAGAATGTACAGTTATTGTTAGGAACTTAATTAAAATCTCCTTCTCTTGAAATTTGCTTTCCAATTCAATATCAATTGGATCATAGAAATCTGGATTCAAAGGAAGAGATAACAGGCTAGATTGTGAAGATGAATTTTTAGATTCTTTGACCTGAAAAAAATTGTTAGTGTTATGTACAAATGTTAAATTATTGACAATTTTCCTTGGAGGAAAAATTTCCAAACAATTTTCAAATGAGTCAATGAAAAATGGATGGAAGCCTTTCAAATAAAATGGCAAATTGTTAATTGAATTGAATTGCTGGACAGATTGCAAAAATACATTCTCTTGTTGACATTTCCTTTGAAAAGATAGAAGCTTTTGATGAAACATTAGCATTGATATAAATTGGAATATTAATATCTTTCGATGCTGATGATTATAATATGAAACTTGAATTTCCCAATTGGGCAATGCATCAATTGAGTGTTGGATAGTAAGGTATTCAATATGCCAGCGAAAAGTGTGGAAAATTTGAAAAATTAAATCTGATTTTATACAAAATAAGTGGGGAAATAAAAATAAAATGAAATCACTATTTTTACAACTAATGTTACAACACAATTGGGATTGTTTTGAAATGATTTCATTTTCACAAGGATTGGCCAGAATTATGGAATTTGAAAAATTTTGAATTCCAACTTGTGAATTAGAAAACGAATTATGATTATGAATAGGAATGGGAGTTTGATCCTCATATGAATCATAAATTGGAATTATTTCTTGAATGGTGAAATCATGAAGATAATTTGCTGCTCTAAAATGAGGATTAGTTGAGATAATTCCTAAATTGAAGCGTTCTTCATCCTCAGATGTTATTTGAATTTTATCATGAGGATTCTCTTGAGAAGAATAAAAATCAACATCCTCAATGTCAGAGTAATCATCATAAATGACTTCACAATATTGCATGGAATTCCCTTCGATTTCCTCCAATATACCAAAACAATGAGGAACAAAAATCTCATGTTGATTAGTAACAAAAGAATGATCAATTATTGTTTCTTTATCTTGATAAAAATTTAATGGTAATTCATTTAAATCATCCTCTTTAATTTCTAAAATATCATTAATACCAAGAGGAAAAATATTACCATCATTGAAAATATCAGGATAAAGGGAAAAATGTGAACCTGAAACAATGCATTTAAAACTGTCTCTGTTTGAGAGCTCTTGTGCATTATGCTCATTGTAAATTTCAGATTGCAGATCATTCCTTTGTGTGCATATGCTTTCTTGAAGAACGCTGCTTTGCTGCTGTGATTTCGGCATTTGCTCATCATGGAGAAATTCAGAAATTTGTACAGCAGTTTGCATTTTATTTACTTTGATTGCTGCTTGTACTTGCTGATTTGCGATTTGATTTTCCGAATTTACTTCGAAGTAGCTTTCAGATTTCAAGGCGGCTTTTTCTCCAAAATTGTTGCTGTTGTCTTCTTGCATTTGATTAGAAATATCTTCTAAGCTTTGTGAAACCACTTCATCAAAATTTATTTGCACATCCAAATTGGGATTCTCATTTGTATTGGAAGGGGATGGAACAAAGCTTGAATCAATTTCATATGGATTGGGAATGGTTGGAAGAGAACAAATATATTTAAACCAATCTAATGATTCTTCTTCCATAGGTTTATCTTTGTCTTTAAATCTTAAGCAATTCAAATGAAATCGCATAATAAAATCATTAACAGACTTTTTAAACCTTCGTAGATATTCAATTTCTTTACATACCTGTTCATAATCATAGCCGTCAAATTTACAAATGAGAATTGTAACAAATTGATCCCAGCTATGGATTGAAGCAACTGGAAGAGTTTTGCACCAGTTTCTGGCTTTTGCCGCAAATGTGAGAGTAAAAATTCTGCATAAAATGCCTTCATCAATTCCTTGAAAATCGTAATTTGACATATTTTGAATAAATTGAAAGACATGGTTAAAAGCAGAAGAATTTCTCTTACAATTAAACTTTGCCTGAGACAAGAGTCTTACCACTTCGGGTGGAGTATTGGAGGATGCACGTCCATGGATACAACTCCATATTGGAAGTTTAAGAGGAGCCATAAACAAAATGTTAAAATTGAAAAGACTCCAATAGACAAATTTCTCAGGCCCTCCTTCTAGCGCCAAAAATGTTGATGCCTCGAAAATCGCTGCAACATTGGGGGATAACCACCCGGTCCGGACCTTAAAAGCAGCTCCTTTTCCGTTTGGTGTGGTGGCTCCGACTGTTCAACTAGGTCCAGTTACCTTCTCCCTATTGCTATTGGTTTATAATGTATCCTTAACTACCAATAGACAGGGACATCAGATCACTTCTTCTTGCTGATCAGGCAAGAGAATGACCCTTAAGCTGATTTGGGTTCAGCCAAGCCACAACTAAAGTTTTGCCTCTTTGAGGAGAGGACTTAAAAGAATGTAGAATTTATTCTAAATGCAAGCTTATTCTATGATGCAAGCAAAAGAAACTAATCTAAATCCTATCTTAATTAGGTAGATATAGATCTAACCCAACTAAGAGCAAAATAATCAAAATATTGGGATTTAAATATGTCTTGTTTATGATGAATATCAAGTTAATGAAGTAGTTCAATTAACTGATATTATGGTTACCAAAACACATTCTATTGAGACCTTAAAACTGAAATAATAAACCAACAACATTCAGGAAGTAGTTCACAAAATGATATTGATTATCAAATCAATAAATCCAATAATTGAATAATGATATGTGAAAATAGTTCTCAACACATTATCATTCAATAAATCAGTTTCATAAGACAGATTTCAGAGTAAGTAGTTACTCAAAAATGAGAAATTAATCCATAAAAACAGAGATACATAATAACAAGATTGAGACAAATTACTCATATTGACAATAGTGCACAAACATGAATAAAATGACACATTCCTGTCACCTTAAAATTAAAACTGATATTTGAAACAGTAGTATTAGAAATACCAATTTATTGCATCCATTTCTCTGTCCTTGGTCTTCAACAGCCCTTTACATCGCTTGAACTTCTGCTTTCAAAACTAGAGCCACAATAGTGCAAGCTTTGTTCTTCATGCATAATTCAATATACAAAGGGGAAATCCTCAATAATCCCCAGATCTGAGATTTTTCACTCCTCCCTCCTACAACTCTAAATTCCAATTACAATAGTGCTTTCATGGAGTCCAAAATTGCAGAGGAGAGCAGCCCCTTTTACATTCTGCAATCTATTATTTATAATATTTGTGAAGGAATTCTTGAGAGAAGAGTTTGTTGAAGAGAAATCTGTTAAGTCCAATTTTATTTGCTCAAAAATCCTGATCTTCAATTGCTGGAGCCTTCTCATTGACTAATATCTTTTTCTCCATATTCTTTCCATTGTTTTCCTGCAAAAAGAAATCAAAATAAATTAAGATGCAACAATAAAATCAATCATGGCATTGCTGGCATTTAAATCAAATCCAATCAAATTCTATAAAATATAAATTCTCTATTGATGCCTGGGATGATTTAATTGGCCAAGAATATCATTGACGAGTGAATCTGCAATTAGAAGAGGCCTGGACCAATGAAAATAAAACTCAGAAAAATGATTTTGTTTTCAAAATTCGGAGCTTGATCTTCTACCTGATTTTTGACCCAATAAATGACCAAATCTGTCAATGAAATCTGGAAATTCTGTTGTTGGGCTAAAAAATGTAATTAAAAACTAATCCTAAATTAGTCTCTAATTAATTCTAATTTAATTGCTAATCATAAACTAAACTAATTATTAGTAAACTATTTATTAATTTAACTTAACTAATATTTAATTAACTATTTATAAACGAATTTAATCTAATTAAAAAAACTAATTAATATTAATCTAAATGATATTTAAATTTAAATTGAATTAATAATATATTACATGTTATTAATTAATTTAATTAATACAATATATTACATATATTAATTAATATAAAATTAATTATCTAAATATTAATATTTAAATTAATATATATAAAAAACAAAATACAAACTATCTTCCACCTTTATTCCATTCATTTTAACTTTGATTTGAATGGGTTTAAAAAATATAACATGGACCTCATGCTCACATAAACTTTTAAAGTGTCGTGATATGGTAATGTAAACCTATTTCAAAAAACAATCGAATTAAGCCATGAGCGTGAAATGAATGTTTGCCTTATCGCATCGGCGATGGGGGTATGGAGGTGTCGCTGCCTTTTTTAAAACAATGCGAAATCCCAATGCGAAATCGCATCGGGGGGTGGCTTATGATATTTTTTAAAAATATGTTGCCAACCAAACTTGCGATCCGATATCGCATCGGGGGTTTTGAAAATGTGTTGCGAATAAGACTTGCGATGCGATAAAAAGTCCGCGATCAAACAATTTTATTATATTTTTTTTTTGTTTTAAATTTTAATTTAATTAAATTAATTATATTTAATATATTAATTAATTTAATTAATTTAAAATTTAATTTTAAACTTTAAATTTTTATTTTTGTTTTATTTTTATGAACATAAGTTTCTAAACTATAGCCACTTGGAAAATAAATGAAAAATAAACTGCAGCCACTTGAATGTTTAGATTTTTGAGATTAGGATTTGATTTGGAAATTGGAATAAATTTCTTAAATATCGATAATTAATGATTTGGCCGCATAACTAAAAATGAAAAATGTTAGTAAAAACTCGCTACAAGTTAATATTTAAAATGAATGCCTTATTGAACTAATTTATTTACAAAATTTAACCCAGGCTAGATAAATGATGAGACTTCAAATGAGTGCCATTTTCAAACCAGTTGACCAAATGAGGCGAAATAAGCGTCAATGGGAAACTTGTAAAAAATCGATTCTAAGAAAACAATCAAAACAAGAATCCAAAGAAAACTAAAAATTAACAAAAGCGTAGGGCAATTAACTAAAATAAAAATCCAAAAGGTTGTTTAGCCAAATTTTTATAGAAAGGGTCCCCATTATTTGAAGTAAACACATCAATAATGGGGGGTTGTGTTTTTACCACAACAATGGCGACACGCGGGAGAAGAACCAGTTATCTCTGTTATGAATGAGATTTTCCTAAAATTAAAGTAAAAATAATTAAAGAAGAGAAAATTATGCTTGAAATGCTTGACTAAGTTTATTAGTCTGAATAAAAACCAGAATCATCTAACTGTAATTTTTCTTAAAATTCCTCATAAATTAAAATATTTCGAAACTCTATATCAGTCATTAATTAGCTGAAGGGATAAAGCAGGGGTCACTTTACAGCTTAGCTTTCAAAATATACTCCTTTGTCATAGGTAGAGCCACTGCTGCCAGCAAACATCTATAGTTTCGACAGGGTTACCTTTTAATCAAAAATGATTCAGAATCCCATCTGTTTAAGAATTATTGATCTAGAGATAAATCCATTTATATATGTTTTTTTTTTTTTATTTATTTATTTTATTTTTTTATTAAATCTTAAAAGCCATTGTCCTAGTATGGTAGCCAGATAATTGACAATGTCATTCACTGGTTAAAATCGGACCGAACAAGTTGGCTCGTGATGAGACCCCTTGTTTTATAATTGTTTGCAATCATAAGCCATTACCCTGGTTTGTTTAGCAGTGTTGGTAATGTCAGCCTATTTTTCCCCTATGATCATGGTAAGCAGGCTCATGATGAAACCTCTTATCTTTTAAGTTTAAATATATTTCTGGATTATACTCTAGAAAAATAAGACTCTTTGGGACAGGGAGAATCATTGACTCCTTAAGAGTTAAGAATGACAATTTTAGAGTTAAAGGTGCTTTGCTGTAAAGTGTCTTTACTTGGTTAAAAATAACTTTTCTTGACTGATAATAAAACTTTGAAAGATCCTAATGAAATTTTGAAATCTCAAAATGATTACAATTTGATGAAAAAGAAATTTTTCAGATTTTATGATACTTTGCCAACTTCTCTTGATTGGTAATCTCTTCCTTAAGTATGTCTACCTCTATAATAAGAAAATCAAACTTCATTAAGAGTTTTAAGAAACAGCTAATAGGTGACTATTAACAATTTTTCTCCACGTATCCTGACCATTGTTAGGTAACAAATAGGCCTTCCACATAAATAATGGCAAAGTCACCAAAATCAAAGCTGAAATCCGAAGGAAAAGAATTCTTATGCTAAAATGAGAAAGAAATCAGCAAACAAAAATAAAAATGAAGAAATTTTAAAAGTGAAAAGGAAAATCCAAGTTTCGCAAGATAAACTCAAACAAGAATGTTTATACCAATGTCTCCAACAATATGAAGAAAAATAAAATAAGCATGTAATCATTCCTTCTTATGTTGAGATTTAGAAAAACATACCTTGCAGAGTTGTGAATACTTTAGGTTTTTAGATAACAGTGATTGTAAAATTCAGCCATAATGAAAACTTTCTGTATGATATTAATCTTCTTGTTTCAAAGCATCATATTGATCATTTTCTAATAAAATGAATGCTTAAAGAAACAAACTAAAGGTTCAGAAACTTCCTGGTGTGGCTGTTTCAATGAGGATTATCGCTGCTTCTTGAAATAAAGCTAGGAGAAAAGTATGGACTTTTGAAAATATGATCTGGCAGAGGATTGAAAGCTTTAAATGGAGAGCTGCAAAACAGAGTCTTATATCAGCATAATTTAAAAACAAAAATGAAACTAGAATGATGAAATGGAAATTAATGAAAATGGGCACATGAATCTTACCATTGGATAATTGCTTTCGATCTTACCTGAAAGGTATCAATTTCCCCAAACTAGCTGACTCCTTATTTTAATTATCATTAAAAACATGAAGAAATCCTACTAACCAAAATCCTATAACCCAAAATCATTATTTATTTTATTTAAACTAAAGCAAGAAGTAAAATGTAAAAATAGAATGCTTAGTGCTCAGGGGAATTGAAATAAAAGAAATGCATCAGAGATGAGAATGAGAATTTGCAGTAATGACTATTCCTCAAAATATTATAAGTTTAATATAAACTCCGTGATTTGATAAATTGTCCAGAATCAAGACCAAATCCAAGATAATAAAATTTAAATATAAAGATAGAGGTCTTGAATTCCATTTTAAATTATGGAATTATATATTTAAAACTTAAAATGTATGAGAAATTGAAATGATTTTTATATGCTGCAAATTTTCCATCAATTGCCTTTTTCCCATAGTGGTTACCCAAGCTCGTTTTAACACATCGCCTCATCGGATAATCCACACAACATGTTTCTTCACCATGCTTGAATTTGCAAAACTTCACTTTTATTGCTATGCCATATATTGATTAAATGTTAATGGCTTAGAGGCATGCATTGGAAGTTCTCACATCAAAGGTTGCAACGGCGAATCGCCTATATGAAAATATGCGTAGAGAAATTGTGCTATGAGATGGAGTGATCGCATCATTAAAGAAAGATTATATCGGGGATCAGAAAATATTTACATTGTGTTTCGCACATCGTAGATTCAGAGAAGTGACGTGAGCATAATAAATGTGATGAAATGATTGCACTATCGGTGATGCGATGGATGTCGTAGTTAATCGGCAATCGGCAACTTTGGGTACTCGATGTAACACAATATATTTTTTGCAATGCCGATATGCGATGAAGAGCAGACCCGATAATTTTTTATGATGGGATTTTAATAACATATCGGATCCAGGATATCGGCCATAAATAAAACTGCAAGGAAGCGATTGCGATATCGACGATGCGATGAATGACATAACTAATCGGCGATCGCAGTCGGCAATCTTAAGTGCATGATATAACAATTTTCAATATGCCGATATGTGATGAAGAGTGGACCCGATAATTTTATGATGAAAATTTGATAACATATCGGATCCGAGACATCGGCCTTTTAAAAGTTATGCTCTTACCATTATTGCGATTAAACGGACGCGATAATTTTACGACTTTGATTTGAATTTCATATCGGGTCCGGAATTATGTGTTCATTGCAATATCGGTAAAGTCATTTATCGGAGATCAGCGATTCACTGATCATGGAAGTATACTTCACTTGCAAACCTCTGATATGAGAAATGCGATATGGCATATGAGTAAGATAATACATCGGAGATATTTGATGAGCAAAGAAATGCTAAGAATTACTTCCGATGAAATCTTATGATGCGAATGGTCTTATGATATTCCTTGGAATTTCAATTGGGTTTTCTTAGTGAATAAAAGCAAAATTAAAAAAAAATGCTTAAATTCTAATGCATCACAAATAAAATTTCCCTGAGCCTATTGCAAATTCGAAATGGATTTACTGCTTACTTCAAGTTTTTGAAAATAAATGAAAACCTGTAAATAAAATAGAACACGAATCAAAAATAAACTAAGGAAAAGAGAAACTAATAAGAGATGAGAACGAACTTGCAAATGTGTACCTGGAAGGAAATTGTTTGCAAATTTTACCTTACGAATCTTCAAATTTTTCCTTTGATTTATCAAAATTTTGACTTTGTTCAAAATCATCTCATCATTTATTCTAAATCTAAGTGTGCAATCAGCCCAAATGAAATCAATCATTCATGTTCATGGAATATAAAATTTACCAGAAATGAATATGAAACTATGCTTCCCTTTCGAAGTGAAACAACAATTTATTACCTCTGCTCATTCCGAATTAATCTTGAGAAAAATCTGTATTGTTATAGTGACTGTTCAATAATGCCTTTAGTAAATAAAGATGATGCATTTTACGGCATCAGATAATAAACTAAAGATTAGAATGAGATTAAGCCACTAATTGTAGAAAAATATCAAAACAGATTTAAATGTGTGCACTCGGCAAAATGGGCATCCTTAAGATCAGCTTTTGGCAAATTACGAGGAAGATAATATGAACTTCATATGATTATCGTGACAGGTTGGACTGACTAATAATGATTGAATTAGAATTAGGCTTATCATAGTCAATCAGACATTTCATGGGATAATGGGGTCATGAAGCTTTTATATCCTCAACCTTTATCATATAAATTCCAAAAGAAAATTTTAGAAGGAAATCTCGAAATGAAGAAAAGTGGCTTTGAGGTAATTGATACCAAGTGCAACTATAATTGAATTTAATCAAGAGATTATTCAGAATAGGGAAAGTAGAGGTATTGCTGTAAGAAATTTAAAAGAAAGCAAGAATTAAAATTTTCTGATAGGGAAAAATGTTTTTACTGAACATGTATGAGAATGGCTGATTGCTTTGTTTTATTTTTTAATCTACAGAACTATTGCAAATAAATTAACTACATAAAACAAACTAACTAATTTAACTCTACTCCTATTCTAACCATGTACATGAAAATAACTAGGTATAGTCATATTTCCAGTGTAACCATTCCCTCATTTTTATTTCCGCGTTTATGTACAGTTCAAATGTTAGTAATAAAAATACAGATTTGACTAAACTAAGGAAAATGAATATGAAATCAGAATGTACAGTTATTGTTAGGAACTTAATTAAAATCTCCTTCTCTTGAAATTTGCTTTCCAATTCAATATCAATTGGATCATAGAAATCTGGATTCAAAGGAAGAGATAACAGGCCAGATTGTGAAGATGAATTTTTAGATTCTTTGACCTGAAAAAAATTGTTAGTGTTATGTACAAATGTTAAATTATTGACAATTTTCCTTGGAGGAAAAATTTCCAAACAATTTTCAAATGAGTCAATGAAAAATGGATGGAAGCCTTTCAAATAAAATGGCAAATTGTTAATTGAATTGAATTGCTGGACAGATTGCAAAAATACATTCTCTTGTTGACATTTCCTTTGAAAAGATAGAAGCTTTTGATGAAACATTAGCATTGATATAAATTGGAATATTAATATCTTTCGATGCTGATGATTATAATATGAAACTTGAATTTCCCAATTGGGCAATGCATCAATTGAGTGTTGGATAGTAAGGTATTCAATATGCCAGCGAAAAGTGTGGAAAATTTGAAAAATTAAATCTGATTTTATACAAAATAAGTGGGGAAATAAAAATAAAATGAAATCACTATTTTTACAACTAATGTTACAACACAATTGGGATTGTTTTGAAATGATTTCATTTTCACAAGGATTGGCCAGAATTATGGAATTTGAAAAATTTTGAATTCCAACTTGTGAATTAGAAAACGAATTATGATTATGAATAGGAATGGGAGTTTGATCCTCATATGAATCATAAATTGGAATTATTTCTTGAATGGTGAAATCATGAAGATAATTTGCTGCTCTAAAATGAGGATTAGTTGAGATAATTCCTAAATTGAAGCGTTCTTCATCCTCAGATGTTATTTGAATTTTATCATGAGGATTCTCTTGAGAAGAATAAAAATCAACATCCTCAATGTCAGAGTAATCATCATAAATGACTTCACAATATTGCATGGAATTCCCTTCGATTTCCTCCAATATACCAAAACAATGAGGAACAAAAATCTCATGTTGATTAGTAACAAAAGAATGATCAATTATTGTTTCTTTATCTTGATAAAAATTTAATGGTAATTCATTTAAATCATCCTCTTTAATTTCTAAAATATCATTAATACCAAGAGGAAAAATATTACCATCATTGAAAATATCAGGATAAAGGGAAAAATGTGAACCTGAAACAATGCATTTAAAACTGTCTCTGTTTGAGAGCTCTTGTGCATTATGCTCATTGTAAATTTCAGATTGCAGATCATTCCTTTGTGTGCATATGCTTTCTTGAAGAACGCTGCTTTGCTGCTGTGATTTCGGCATTTGCTCATCATGGAGAAATTCAGAAATTTGTACAGCAGTTTGCATTTTATTTACTTTGATTGCTGCTTGTACTTGCTGATTTGCGATTTGATTTTCCGAATTTACTTCGAAGTAGCTTTCAGATTTCAAGGCGGCTTTTTCTCCAAAATTGTTGCTGTTGTCTTCTTGCATTTGATTAGAAATATCTTCTAAGCTTTGTGAAACCACTTCATCACAATTTATTTGCACATCCAAATTGGGATTCTCATTTGTATTGGAAGGGGATGGAACAAAGCTTGAATCAATTTCATATGGATTGGGAATGGTTGGAAGAGAACAAATATATTTAAACCAATCTAATGATTCTTCTTCCATAGGTTTATCTTTGTCTTTAAATCTTAAGCAATTCAAATGAAATCGCATATTAAAATCATTAACAGACTTTTTAAACCTTCGTAGATATTCAATTTCTTTACATACCTGTTCATAATCATAGCCGTCAAATTTACAAATGAGAATTGTAACAAATTGATCCCAGCTATGGATTGAAGCAACTGGAAGAGTTTTGCACCAGTTTCTGGCTTTTGCCGCAAATGTGAGAGTAAAAATTCTGCATAAAATGCCTTCATCAATTCCTTGAAAATCGTAATTTGACATATTTTGAATAAATTGAAAGACATGGTTAAAAGCAGAAGAATTTCTCTTACAATTAAACTTTGCCTGAGACAAGAGTCTTACCACTTCGGGTGGAGTATTGGAGGATGCACGTCCATGGATACAACTCCATATTGGAAGTTTAAGAGGAGCCATAAACAAAATGTTAAAATTGAAAAGACTCCAATAGACAAATTTCTCAGGCCCTCCTTCTAGCGCCAAAAATGTTGATGCCTCGAAAATCGCTGCAACATTGGGGGATAACCACCCGGTCCGGACCTTAAAAGCAGCTCCTTTTCCGTTTGGTGTGGTGGCTCCGACTGTTCAACTAGGTCCAGTTACCTTCTCCCTATTGCTATTGGTTTATAATGTATCCTTAACTACCAATAGACAGGGACATCAGATCACTTCTTCTTGCTGATCAGGCAAGAGAATGACCCTTAAGCTGATTTGGGTTCAGCCAAGCCACAACTAAAGTTTTGCCTCTTTGAGGAGAGGACTTAAAAGAATGTAGAATTTATTCTAAATGCAAGCTTATTCTATGATGCAAGCAAAAGAAACTAATCTAAATCCTATCTTAATTAGGTAGATATAGATCTAACCCAACTAAGAGCAAAATAATCAAAATATTGGGATTTAAATATGTCTTGTTTATGATGAATATCAAGTTAATGAAGTAGTTCAATTAACTGATATTATGGTTACCAAAACACATTCTATTGAGACCTTAAAACTGAAATAATAAACCAACAACATTCAGGAAGTAGTTCACAAAATGATATTGATTATCAAATCAATAAATCCAATAATTGAATAATGATATGTGAAAATAGTTCTCAACACATTATCATTCAATAAATCAGTTTCATAAGACAGATTTCAGAGTAAGTAGTTACTCAAAAATGAGAAATTAATCCATAAAAACAGAGATACATAATAACAAGATTGAGACAAATTACTCATATTGACAATAGTGCACAAACATGAATAAAATGACACATTCCTGTCACCTTAAAATTAAAACTGAAATTTGAAACAGTAGTATTAGAAATACCAATTTATTGCATCCATTTCTCTGTCCTTGGTCTTCAACAGCCCTTTACATCGCTTGAACTTCTGCTTTCAAAACTAGAGCCACAATAGTGCAAGCTTTGTTCTTCATGCATAATTCAATATACAAAGGGGAAATCCTCAATAATCCCCAGATCTGAGATTTTTCACTCCTCCCTCCTACAACTCTAAATTCCAATTACAATAGTGCTTTCATGGAGTCCAAAATTGCAGAGGAGAGCAGCCCCTTTTACATTCTGCAATCTATTATTTATAATATTTGTGAAGGAATTCTTGAGAGAAGAGTTTGTTGAAGAGAAATCTGTTAAGTCCAATTTTATTTGCTCAAAAATCCTGATCTTCAATTGCTGGAGCCTTCTCATTGACTAATATCTTTTTCTCCATATTCTTTCCACTGTTTTCCTGCAAAAAGAAATCAAAATAAATTAAGATGCAAAAATAAAATCAATCATGGCATTGCTGACATTTAAATCAAATCCAATCAAATTCTATAAAATATAAATTCTCTATTGATGCCTGGGATGGTTTAATTGGCCAAGAATATCATTGACGAGTGAATCTGCAATTAGAAGAGGCATGGACCAATGAAAATAAAACTCAGAAAAATGATTTTGTTTTCAAAATTCGGAGCTTGATCTTCTACCTGATTTTTGACCCAATAAATGACCAAATCTGTCAATGAAATCTGGAAATTCTGTTGTTGGGCTAAAAAATGTAATTAAAAACTAATCCTAAATTAGTCTCTAATTAATTCTAATTTAATTGCTAATCATAAACTAAACTAATTATTAGTAAACTATTTATTAATTTAACTTAACTAATATTTAATTAACTATTTATAAACGAATTTAATCTAATTAAAAAAACTAATTAATATTAATCTAAATGATATTTAAATTTAAATTGAATTAATAATATATTACATGTTATTAATTAATTTAATTAATACAATATATTACATATATTAATTAATATAAAATTAATTATCTAAATATTAATATTTAAATTAATATATATTAAAAAAAAAACAAAATACAAACTATTCTCCACCTTAATTCCATTCATTTTAACTATGATTTGAATGGGTTTAAAAAATATAACATAGACCTCATGCTCACATAAACCTTTAAAGTGCCGTGATATGGTAACGTAAACCATTTCAAAAAACAATCGAATTAACCCATGAGCGTAAAACGAATGTTTGCCTTATCGCATCGGCGATCGGGGGTATGGAGGTGTCGGGGCCTTTTTAAAACAATGCGAAATCCCGATGCGAAATCGCATCGGGGGGTGGCTTATGATATTTTTAAAAATATGTTGCCAAACTTGCGATCCGATATCGCATCGGGGGTTTTGAAAATGTGTTGCGAATAAGACTTGCGATGCGATAAAAAGTCCGCGATCAAACAATTTTATTATATTTTTTTTTTGTTTTAAATTTTAATTTAATTAAATTAATTATATTTAATATATTAATTAATTTAATTAATTTAAAATTTAATTTTAAACTTTAAATTTTTATTTTTGTTTTATTTTTATGAACATAAGTTTCTAAACTATAGCCACTTGGAAAATAAATGAAAAATAAACTGCAACCACTTGAATGTTTAGATTTTTGAGATTAGGATTTGATTTGGAAATTGGAATAAATTTCTTAAATATCGATAATTAATGATTTGGCCGCATAACTAAAAATGAAAAATGTTAGTAAAAACTCGCTACAAGTTAATATTTAAAATGAATGCCTTATTGAACTAATTTATTTACAAAATTTAACCCAGGCTAGATAAATGATGAGACTTCAAATGAGTGTCATTTTCAAACCAGTTGACCAAATGAGGCGAAATAAGCGTCAATGGGAAACTTGTAAAAAATCGATTCTAAGAAAACAATCAAAACAAGAATCCAAAGAAAACTAAAAATTAACAAAAGCGTAGGGCAATTAACTAAAATAAAAATCCAAAAGGTTGTTTAGCCAAATTTTTATAGAAAGGGTCCCCATTATTTGAAGTAAACACATCAATAATGGGGGGTTGTGTTTTTACCACAACAATGGCGACACGCGGGAGAAGAACCAGTTATCTCTGTTATGAATGAGATTTTCCTAAAATTAAAGTAAAAATAATTAAAGAAGAGAAAATTATGCTTGAAATGCTTGACTAAGTTTATTAGTCTGAATAAAAACCAGAATCATCTAACTGTAATTTTTCTTAAAATTCCTCATAAATTAAAATATTTCGAAACTCTATATCAGTCATTAATTAGCTGAAGGGATAAAGCAGGGGTCACTTTACAGCTTAGCTTTCAAAATATACTCCTTTGTCATAGGTAGAGCCACTGCTGCCAGCAAACATCTATAGTTTCGACAGGGTTACCTTTTAATCAAAAATGATTCAGAATCCCATCTGTTTAAGAATTATTGATCTAGAGATAAATCCATTTATATATGTTTTTTTTTTTTTTATTTATTTATTTTATTTTTTTATTAAATCTTAAAAGCCATTGTCCTAGTATGGTAGCCAGATAATTGACAATGTCATTCACTGGTTAAAATCGGACCGAACAAGCTGGCTCGTGATGAGACCCCTTGTTTTATAATTGTTTGCAATCATAAGCCATTACCCTGGTTTGTTTAGCAGTGTTGGTAATGTCAGCCTATTTTTCCCCTATGATCATGGTAAGCAGGCTCATGATGAGACCTCTTATCTTTTAAGTTTAAATATATTTCTGGATTATACTCTAGAAAAATAAGACTCTTTGGGACAGGGAGAATCATTGACTCCTTAAGAGTTAAGAATGACAATTTTAGAGTTAAAGGTGCTTTGCTGTAAAGTGTCTTTACTTGGTTAAAAATAACTTTTCTTGACTGATAATAAAACTTTGAAAGATCCTAATGAAATTTTGAAATCTCAAAATGATTACAATTTGATGAAAAAGAAATTTTTCAGATTTTATGATACTTTGCCAACTTCTCTTGATTGGTAATCTCTTCCTTAAGTATGTCTACCTCTATAATAAGAAAATCAAACTTCATTAAGAGTTTTAAGAAACAGCTAATAGGTGACTATTAACAATTTTTCTCCACGCATCCTGACCATCGTTAGGTAACAAATAGGCCTTCCACATAAATAATGGCAAAGTCACCAAAATCAAAGCTGAAATCCGAAGGAAAAGAATTCTTATGCTAAAATGAGAAAGAAATCAGCAAACAAAAATAAAAATGAAGAAATTTTAAAAGTGAAAAAGAAAATCCAAGTTTCGCAAGATAAACTCAAACAAGAATGTTTATACCAATGTCTCCAACAATATGAAGAAAAATAAAATAAGCATGTAATCATTCCTTCTTATGTTGAGATTTAGAAAAACATACCTTGCAGAGTTGTGAATTTTTTAGATAACAGTGATTGTAAAATTCAGCCATAATGAAAACTTTCTGTATGATATTAATCTTCTTGTTTCAAAGCATCATATTGATCATTTTCTAATAAAATGAATGCTTAAAGAAACAAAGTAAAGGTTCAGAAACTTCCTGGTGTGGCTGTTTCAATGAGGATTATCGCTGCTTCTTGAAATAAAGCTAGGAGAAAAGTATGGACTTTTGAAAATATGATCTGGCAGAGGATTGAAAGCTTTAAATGGAGAGCTGCAAAACAGAGTCTTATATCAGCATAATTTAAAAACAAAAATGAAACTAGAATGATGAAATGGAAATTAATGAAAATGGGCACATGAATCTTACCATTGGATAATTGCTTTCGATCTTACCTGAAAGGTATCAATTTCCCCAAACTAGCTGACTCCTTATTTTAATTATCATTAAAAACATGAAGAAATCCTACTAACCAAAATCCTATAACCCAAAATCATTATTTATTTTATTTAAACTAAAGCAAGAAGTAAAATGTAAAAATAGAATGCTTAGTGCTCAGGGGAATTGAAATAAAAGAAATGCATCAGAGATGAGAATGAGAATTTGCAGTAATGACTATTCCTCAAAATATTATAAGTTTAATATAAACTCCGTGATTTGATAAATTGTCCAGAATCAAGACCAAATCCAAGATAATAAAATTTAAATATAAAGATAGAGGTCTTGAATTCCATTTTAAATTATGGAATTATATATTTAAAACTTAAAATGTATGAGAAATTGAAATGATTTTTATATGCTGCAAATTTTCCATCAATTGCCTTTTTCCCATAGTGGTTACCAAAGCTCGTTTTAACACATCGCCTCATCGGATAATCCACACAACATGTTTCTTCACCATGCTTGAATTTGCAAAACTTCACTTTTATTGCTATGCCATATATTGATTAAATGTTAACGGCTTAGAGGCATGCATTGGAAGTTCTCACATCAAAGGTTGCAACGGCGAATCGCCTATATGAAAATATGCGTAGAGAAATTGTGCTATGAGATGGAGTGATCGCATCATTAAAGAAAGATTATATCGGGGATCAGAAAATATTTACATTGTGTTTCGCACATCGTAGATTCAGAGAAGTGACGTGAGCATAATAAATGTGATGAAATGATTGCACTATCGGTGATGCGATGGATGTCGTAGTTAATCGGCAATCGGCAACTTTGGGTACTCGATGTAACACAATATATTTTTTGCAATGCCGATATGCGATGAAGAGCAGACCCGATAATTTTTTATGATGGGATTTTAATAACATATCGGATCCAGGATATCGGCCATAAATAAAACTGCAAGGAAGCGATTGCGATATCGACGATGCGATGAATGACATAACTAATCGGCGATCGCAGTCGGCAATCTTAAGTGCATGATATAACAATTTTCAATATGCCGATATGTGATGAAGAGTGGACCCGATAATTTTATGATGAAAATTTGATAACATATCGGATCCGAGACATCGGCCTTTTAAAAGTTATGCTCTTACCATTATTGCGATTAAACGGACGCGATAATTTTACGACTTTGATTTGAATTTCATATCGGGTCCGGAATTATGTGTTCATTGCAATATCGGTAAAGTCATTTATCGGAGATCAGCGATTCACTGATCATGGAAGTATACTTCACTTGCAAACCTCTGATATGAGAAATGCGATATGGCATATGAGTAAGATAATACATCGGAGATATTTGATGAGCAAAGAAATGCTAAGAATTACTTCCGATGAAATCTTATGATGCGAATGGTCTTATGATATTCCTTGAAATTTCAATTGGATTTTCTAAGTGAATAAAAGCAAAATTAAAAAAAAATGCTTAAATTCTAATGCATCACAAATAAAATTTCCCTGAGCCTATTGCAAATTTGAAATGGGTTTACTGCTTACTTCAAGTTTTTGAAAACAAATGAAAACCTGTAAATAAAATAGAACACGAATCAAAAATAAACTAAGGAAAAGAGAAACTAATAAGAGATGAGAACGAACTTGCAAATGCGTACCTGGAAGGAAATTGTTTGCAAATTTTACCTTACGAATCTTCAAATTCTTCCTTTGATTTATCAAAATTTTGACTTTGTTCAAAATCATCTCATCATTTATTCTAAATCTAAGTGTGCAATCAGCCTAAATGAAATCAATCATTCATGTTCATGGAATATAAAATTTACCAGAAATGAATATGAAACTATGCTTCCCTTTCGAAGTGAAACAACAATTTATTACCTCTGCTCATTCCGAATTAATCTTGAGAAAAATCTGTATTGTTATAGTGACTGTTCAATAATGCCTTTAGTAAATAAAGATGATGCATTTTACAGCATCAGATAATAAACTAAAGATTAGAATGAGATTAAGCCACTAATTGTAGAAAAATATCAAAACAGATTTAAATGTGTGCACTCGGCAAAATGGGCATCCTTAAGATCAGCTTTTGGCAAATTCCGAGGAAGATAATATGAACTTCATATGATTATCGTGACAGGTTGGACTGACTAATAATGATTGAATTAGAATTAGGCTTATCATAGTCAATCAGACATCTCATGGGATAATGGGGTCATGAAGCTTTTATATCCTCAACCTTTATCATATAAATTCCAAAAGAAAATCTTAGAAGGAAATCTCGAAATGAAGAAAAGTGGCTTTGAGGGAATTGATACCAAGTGCAACTATAATTGAATTTAATCAAGAGATTATTCAGAATAGGGAAAGTAGAGGTATTGCTGTAAGAAATTTAAAAGAAAGCAAGAATTAAAATTTTCTGATAGGGAAAAATGTTTTTACTGAACATGTATGAGAATGGCTGATTGCTTTGTTTTATTTTTTAATCTACAGAACTATTGCAAATAAATTAACTACATAAAACAAACTAACTAATTTAACTCTACTCCTATTCTAACCATGTACATGAAAATAACTAGGTATAGTCATATTTCCAGTGTAACCATTCCCTCATTTTTATTTCCGCGTTTATGTACAGTTCAAATGTTAGTAATAAAAATACAGATTTGACTAAACTAAGGAAAATGAATATGAAATCAGAATGTACAGTTA
Source organism: Pinus tabuliformis (assembly GCA_031772625.1). Lineage (NCBI taxonomy): Eukaryota > Viridiplantae > Streptophyta > Pinopsida > Pinales > Pinaceae > Pinus > Pinus tabuliformis. The sequence continues at coordinate 1,033,979,550 of CM062815.1, forward strand.
TTGTTAGGAACTTAATTAAAATCTCCTTCTCTTGAAATTTGCTTTCCAATTCAATATCAATTGGATCATAGAAATCTGGATTCAAAGGAAGAGATAACAGGCCAGATTGTGAAGATGAATTTTTAGATTCTTTGACCTGAAAAAAATTGTTAGTGTTATGTACAAATGTTAAATTATTGACAATTTTCCTTGGAGGAAAAATTTCCAAACAATTTTCAAATGAGTCAATGAAAAATGGATGGAAGCCTTTCAAATAAAATGGCAAATTGTTAATTGAATTGAATTGCTGGACAGATTGCAAAAATACATTCTCTTGTTGACATTTCCTTTGAAAAGATAGAAGCTTTTGATGAAACATTAGCATTGATATAAATTGGAATATTAATATCTTTCGATGCTGATGATTATAATATGAAACTTGAATTTCCCAATTGGGCAATGCATCAATTGAGTGTTGGATAGTAAGGTATTCAATATGCCAGCGAAAAGTGTGGAAAATTTGAAAAATTAAATCTGATTTTATACAAAATAAGTGGGGAAATAAAAATAAAATGAAATCACTATTTTTACAACTAATGTTACAACACAATTGGGATTGTTTTGAAATGATTTCATTTTCACAAGGATTGGCCAGAATTATGGAATTTGAAAAATTTTGAATTCCAACATGTGAATTAGAAAACGAATTATGATTATGAATAGGAATGGGAGTTTGATCCTCATATGAATCATAAATTGGAATGATTTCTTGAATGGTGAAATCATGAAGATAATTTGCTGCTCTAAAATGAGGATTAGTTGAGATAATTCCTAAATTGAAGCGTTCTTCATCCTCAGATGTTATTTGAATTTTATCATGAGGATTCTCTTGAGAAGAATAAAAATCAACATCCTCAATGTCAGAGTAATCATCATAAATGACTTCACAATATTGCATGGAATTCCCTTCGATTTCCTCCAATATACCAAAACAATGAGGAACAAAAATCTCATGTTGATTAGTAACAAAAGAATGATCAATTATTGTTTCTTTATCTTGATAAAAATTTAATGGTAATTCATTTAAATCATCCTCTTTAATTTCTAAAATATCATTAATACCAAGAGGAAAAATATTACCATCATTGAAAATATCAGGATAAAGGGAAAAATGTGAACCTGAAACAATGCATTTAAAACTGTCTCTGTTTGAGAGCTCTTGTGCATTATGCTCATTGTAAATTTCAGATTGCAGATCATTCCTTTGTGTGCATATGCTTTCTTGAAGAACGCTGCTTTGCTGCTGTGATTTCGGCATTTGCTCATCATGGAGAAATTCAGAAATTTGTACAGCAGTTTGCATTTTATTTACTTTGATTGCTGCTTGTACTTGCTGATTTGCGATTTGATTTTCCGAATTTACTTCGAAGTAGCTTTCAGATTTCAAGGCGGCTTTTTCTCCAAAATTGTTGCTGTTGTCTTCTTGCATTTGATTAGAAATATCTTCTAAGCTTTGTGAAACCACTTCATCACAATTTATTTGCACATCCAAATTGGGATTCTCATTTGTATTGGAAGGGGATGGAACAAAGCTTGAATCAATTTCATATGGATTGGGAATGGTTGGAAGAGAACAAATATATTTAAACCAATCTAATGATTCTTCTTCCATAGGTTTATCTTTGTCTTTAAATCTTAAGCAATTCAAATGAAATCGCATATTAAAATCATTAACAGACTTTTTAAACCTTCGTAGATATTCAATTTCTTTACATACCTGTTCATAATCATAGCCGTCAAATTTACAAATGAGAATTGTAACAAATTGATCCCAGCTATGGATTGAAGCAACTGGAAGAGTTTTGCACCAGTTTCTGGCTTTTGCCGCAAATGTGAGAGTAAAAATTCTGCATAAAATGCCTTCATCAATTCCTTGAAAATCGTAATTTGACATATTTTGAATAAATTGAAAGACATGGTTAAAAGCAGAAGAATTTCTCTTACAATTAAACTTTGCCTGAGACAAGAGTCTTACCACTTCGGGTGGAGTATTGGAGGATGCACGTCCATGGATACAACTCCATATTGGAAGTTTAAGAGGAGCCATAAACAAAATGTTAAAATTGAAAAGACTCCAATAGACAAATTTCTCAGGCCCTCCTTCTAGCGCCAAAAATGTTGATGCCTCGAAAATCGCTGCAACATTGGGGGATAACCACCCGGTCCGGACCTTAAAAGCAGCTCCTTTTCCGTTTGGTGTGGTGGCTCCGACTGTTCAACTAGGTCCAGTTACCTTCTCCCTATTGCTATTGGTTTATAATGTATCCTTAACTACCAATAGACAGGGACATCAGATCACTTCTTCTTGCTGATCAGGCAAGAGAATGACCCTTAAGCTGATTTGGGTTCAGCCAAGCCACAACTAAAGTTTTGCCTCTTTGAGGAGAGGACTTAAAAGAATGTAGAATTTATTCTAAATGCAAGCTTATTCTATGATGCAAGCAAAAGAAACTAATCTAAATCCTATCTTAATTAGGTAGATATAGATCTAACCCAACTAAGAGCAAAATAATCAAAATATTGGGATTTAAATATGTCTTGTTTATGATGAATATCAAGTTAATGAAGTAGTTCAATTAACTGATATTATGGTTACCAAAACACATTCTATTGAGACCTTAAAACTGAAATAATAAACCAACAACATTCAGGAAGTAGTTCACAAAATGATATTGATTATCAAATCAATAAATCCAATAATTGAATAATGATATGTGAAAATAGTTCTCAACACATTATCATTCAATAAATCAGTTTCATAAGACAGATTTCAGAGTAAGTAGTTACTCAAAAATGAGAAATTAATCCATAAAAACAGAGATACATAATAACAAGATTGAGACAAATTACTCATATTGACAATAGTGCACAAACATGAATAAAATGACACATTCCTGTCACCTTAAAATTAAAACTGAAATTTGAAACAGTAGTATTAGAAATACCAATTTATTGCATCCATTTCTCTGTCCTTGGTCTTCAACAGCCCTTTACATCGCTTGAACTTCTGCTTTCAAAACTAGAGCCACAATAGTGCAAGCTTTGTTCTTCATGCATAATTCAATATACAAAGGGGAAATCCTCAATAATCCCCAGATCTGAGATTTTTCACTCCTCCCTCCTACAACTCTAAATTCCAATTACAATAGTGCTTTCATGGAGTCCAAAATTGCAGAGGAGAGCAGCCCCTTTTACATTCTGCAATCTATTATTTATAATATTTGTGAAGGAATTCTTGAGAGAAGAGTTTGTTGAAGAGAAATCTGTTAAGTCCAATTTTATTTGCTCAAAAATCCTGATCTTCAATTGCTGGAGCCTTCTCATTGACTAATATCTTTTTCTCCATATTCTTTCCACTGTTTTCCTGCAAAAAGAAATCAAAATAAATTAAGATGCAAAAATAAAATCAATCATGGCATTGCTGACATTTAAATCAAATCCAATCAAATTCTATAAAATATAAATTCTCTATTGATGCCTGGGATGGTTTAATTGGCCAAGAATATCATTGACGAGTGAATCTGCAATTAGAAGAGGCATGGACCAATGAAAATAAAACTCAGAAAAATGATTTTGTTTTCAAAATTCGGAGCTTGATCTTCTACCTGATTTTTGACCCAATAAATGACCAAATCTGTCAATGAAATCTGGAAATTCTGTTGTTGGGCTAAAAAATGTAATTAAAAACTAATCCTAAATTAGTCTCTAATTAATTCTAATTTAATTGCTAATCATAAACTAAACTAATTATTAGTAAACTATTTATTAATTTAACTTAACTAATATTTAATTAACTATTTATAAACGAATTTAATCTAATTAAAAAAACTAATTAATATTAATCTAAATGATATTTAAATTTAAATTGAATTAATAATATATTACATGTTATTAATTAATTTAATTAATACAATATATTACATATATTAATTAATATAAAATTAATTATCTAAATATTAATATTTAAATTAATATATATTAAAAAAAAAACAAAATACAAACTATTCTCCACCTTTATTCCATTCATTTTAACTATGATTTGAATGGGTTTAAAAAATATAACATAGACCTCATGCTCACATAAACCTTTAAAGTGCCGTGATATGGTAACGTAAACCATTTCAAAAAACAATCGAATTAACCCATGAGCGTAAAACGAATGTTTGCCTTATCGCATCGGCGATCGGGGGTATGGAGGTGTCGGGGCCTTTTTAAAACAATGCGAAATCCCGATGCGAAATCGCATCGGGGGGTGGCTTATGATATTTTTAAAAATATGTTGCCAACCAAACTTGCGACCCGATATCGCATCGGGGGTTTTGAAAATGTGTTGCGAATAAGACTTGCGATGCGATAAAAAGTCCGCAATCAAACAATTTTATTATATTTTTTTTTGTTTTAAATTTTAATTTAATTAAATTAATTAAATTTAATATATTAATTAATTTAATTAATTTAAAATTTAATTTTAAACTTTAAATTTTTATTTTTGTTTTATTTTTATGAACATAAGTTTCTAAACTATAGCCACTTGGAAAATAAATGAAAAATAAACTGCAGCCACCTGAATGTTTAGATTTTTGAGATTAGGATTTGATTTGGAAATTGGAATAAATTTCTTAAATCTCGATAATTAATGATTTGGCCGCATAACTAAAAATGAAAAATGTTAGTAAAAACTCGCTACAGGTTAATATTTAAAATGAATGCCTTATTGAACTAACTTATTTACAAAATTTAACCCAGGCTAGATAAATGATGAGACTTCAAATGAGTGCCATTTTCAAACCAGTTGACCAAATGAGGCGAAACAAGCGTCAATGGGAAACTTGTAAAAAATCGATTCTAAGAAAACAATCAAAACAAGAATCCAAAGAAAACTAAAAATTAACAAAAGTGTAGGGAAATTAACTAAAATAAAAATCCAAAAGGTTGTTTAGCCAAATTTTTATAGAAAGGGTCCCCATTATTTGAAGTAAACACATCAATAATGGGGGGTTGTGTTTTTACCACAACAGAAGGGAAGACGATCGAAGTTGAGGTCGAAGTTGTCGATGCTAATTTAACTTACAACCTCCTCTTAGGATGAAGTTGGACATATGCCATGTGAACCATGGCTTCATATCTATTTCGTGTCCTTCATTTTCCCCATCAAGGGAAGATTGTCACGGTAGACTAGTTGTCCTTTTTTGCTTCTTCTTCTTTTGATGGCAACGTGCCTTTTGTGGAGCATACCTCCATTCCGTATGAGAGTGTGGGTGCTGGAATTTTTAAGGATCCTACCCTTATGGGTTTTTTTACACTCCCACCTCCCAACATCGCTCCCATCAATATGATTTTTGTTTGTTCTGATCCTTGGGTTCTTCCTCCCACTGATTAGGTAGAATCCTGGGGTGATGTCATGCTGTTGACTCCTGCCGAGATCAACTACATCGAAATTGTTTTGCATCGGCTTCATCTCCTAAACCTACTCTTTCGAGCAGGGATCTCGACTCGTACATCCAATCCCCTTGGCTTAGAGATAGCAGTTTGTCGAATCCCTTACAGGAAGTCTTTCCTTCTGATGTAGTGATTATCGAGACTATGTCTTTTGAGGAACCTCCTTAGTCTGATCATCACCATCGTTCCTCATTTCTCCCTACCCACGGGGCTATGCTTACTTGTCTTGAGCAGTTTGCTTCCTGTGCCCCCTCCCAACCCCTTCAGAAACCTATCCAAATCCATCAAGTTTTCTCTAAAGGAAACATGGGGAACATTACACAAACTCAACCTATCAACATCTCTGTTAAACTAGGGGTTGTCGAGCATATTCACATTGGAGTAACCTATACTTTGGAGGAGATTCAACTTTATATTGATCTTTTTCGATAATTTCGTGATGTTTTTGCCTGGTCATACGAAGGGATGCCCGACATTGATTCTAGCATCGTGGTACATGAAATACCTACGTATCCGGGTGCTAAACATGCTTGATATCATCTATGCCCCGTGCACCCCTGAAAGGCTGCAGCTATTAAAGCGGAAGTCAAGAATCTTCTTAAAGCTAGGTTTATTTGCCCTATCCCACTCACAGATTGGGTTTCTAATATTATCCCTGTGGCCAAGAAATAGGGCACTATTAGGGTATGTGTTGATTATTGCGACATAAATCATGCCTGTCCCAAAGATAACTTCCCTACACCTTTAATTGACCAGCTCATTGATGAGTGTGCTGGGAGTGAGATTTATTCATTTATGGATGTCTTTTCTGGTTATAACCAGATCAATATATCGCCTGTGTATCAACATAAGACCGCCTTTATCTTCCCGTGGGGTACTTTCGCCTATAACAAAACTCCCTTTCAGTCTAAAAAATGTTGGTGCTACCTTCCAGCGTGCAATGTCTTATGCATTTCATGATATTTGACACATTGTGTAGCCTTACCTGGAAGACCTTCTAGCTCATTCAGTGAAGTGCCAAGACCATCCAAATCACCTTCGCGAAATATTTCTTCGCTGTCGACACTATTGTATTTATCTTAATCCGCATAAATGTTTCTTCTTTTTTGAATCCCGAAGACTTATCGGGTTTGTCGTCTCCAAAGAGAGCATCTGTCTGGATCCCCTTGAGGTTGAATCCATTTTGAATCTTCCTCCCCCTGCTTCTTTGCAGCAATTGCAGAGTCTGCAGGGCAAAGCAAATTTTTTACGCCGTTTTATTCCAAACTATGTTGAAGTTGCCAAAGGCTATACACAGTTATTGAAGCGGGATACCCCTTTTTCCTGGGATACCACTACACAAGAGTCATTCGAGCAACTCAAGGCGCTCCTTGTTTCTACTCCGTTGTTACGTCCACCTAATTATCACTATGGCTATACTCTTTATTTAGCCGCCACTGATAGCACCATCGGCATGGTTCTAGTCCATGACGATGTTGATGGTACTGAGCATATTGTCTACTATCTTAGTCACAATCTACTTGACATGGAAACTTGATATGCCTATCTTGAGAAGTTGGCATTGGCAGCCGTTCATGCCATCCAACGTTTCTTCCACTATATATTATTGTGCACCATGATGGTGATTTCTGACTGCAACCCAATGATGTACATATTGTCACGTCAGTTGCTGGGGGGCAAGTACTCAAAAGTGGATTGTCATCCTTCAAAAGTTTGACTTGGAGTTTATTACAGCCAAGTCTAAGAATTCCCTCGTTTTCACTGAGTTTATTTGCTCCCTACCATCTACTATTGCGCCCTCTCGATCAGAGGACCATATTCCAGATGAGTCTTTGTTCTTGATTAGCACCCTCGATCCTTGGTATGGGGATATTATTATCTACCTTCAGACGTCCTCCTTTCGTCTTTATTTGTCCAAGGATGCTTGGCGATGTATTCACCATCGTTCTCAACCTTATCACATCATCAGGGACACCCTGTACCATCTCAGCATTGACTCTGTTCTCCATCGTTATCTGACGTTTGAGGAAGTCGAATGAGTCTTAAATGACTACCACTCTGGCGCCTGTGGTGATCATATGTCTGGGTATGCTACTGCTCAGAAGATCATCCATGCTAGTTATTTTTGGCCATCTATTTTGAAGGATTTCATTCTCGCCATCCGCTCTTTTCATGCGTGCCAAATCTACCAACGGAATATGTGTGCACCTCCTGCTCCTTTACACCCTGTCATTTTCGTCGACCCTTTTGCCAAATGGGACATTGATTATATGACCTGTAACCCTCACTCAGCCGGGGGGGCATGGGTATATCATCATTGCCATTGATTATTTCATGAAATAGGCCAAGGCGATGCCTACGCTATCTAATGACGGTAAGATAGAGGCACAATTTTTATTCAATCATGGCATTTCACGATTCGGAGTCCCTCAGGCTATCATCACCAATCATGGTTCTCATTTTCGTAATCATATGATGGCTGAGTTAACAACCCAACTAGGCTTGCGGCATGATAGTTCGACGTCATATTATCCTCAAGCCAATGGCCAAGTAGTATTTTCCAACAAATTTTTAGTCACATTGCTTCAACGCACCATTGGCATGCACAAGTCCAACTGGCATTTGATGTTGTTTTCTGCCTTATGGGCCTACCGAACTTCACTGAAGGATGTCACCAGGTTCACCCTTTTCCAATTGGTTTACGGTCTGGAGGCTACCCTTCCGATTGAATGTGAGATCCCTTCTCTTAAATTAGCCTTTGAATTTCTCTCGAACACTACTGTGGTAGAAGAATGTCTTCTTTACCTAGAGCAGTTAGACGAGACCTGTCGACTAGCCTCTCTAGTCATTAAAGCATAGAGGAAGAGAGTGAAAACTCACTTCGACCAAGCTATCAATCCTCATTCTTTTGTTGAAGGAGACCTATTCCTACTCTATGATCAAGTGAATGATAAGCTAGGGGCAGGCAAATTCGAGCCTATGTGGCATGGGCCTTACATTGTGAAACGTGTTTTGCAAAAAGGGGCCTATGAGATGATCGATTATGAAGGCAATTCTATAAATAAGCTCTAAAACGAGCTTTATCTAAAGAAATATTATGCATGAATTTCGTGCATCTGATTTGTACATACGTGTGTTTTCAGCATGTGTGTCGTTTGCATGTTTGTCTTGGTGTGTAGGCATAATTACCGCTTATTGTGTCTTTTTACTTCTTGTGCAGATGTCTATTATACCTTACATTGTTTTCGCTGATGGTTCCTGCCATAGTACCTGAAACCTTTCCTCTATGGCATGGGTGATCTACGATCCTCACGGTGAGTTAGTAGACCTTCAAGGCATTTATCTGGGTTGCACCACAAACAATGTCGCTGAATATAGCACTGTCATTGAATTACTGACCGAGACGGTTAACCTCGATATTCGTGTATTGGTTGTGAATCTGGATTCTCAACTTGTTGTCCATCAACTTAATGGGCATTATTCCATCATAGATCATTGGATTTTAAGGTTGTATTTACGTGTTAAATTATTGGAAAGAAATTTCTATTTTATTACATATCAACATATTCCAAGAAGATTAAACACATTAGCTGATGCATTAACAAATCATGTATTAGACAGAAATTTATGCAACATGTAATCAAACATTGTATAGAAGCATTTAGGCACAATAATAAACCATAAATAGCATGTATAAATATATATATCTTGTGGCACACCGAGGCATTCAAAAATAAGTGTGTATGTCAAAATAGAGTCTATGTCCAATACATCCGAGACACATCTCTCAAAAATCAGTAGAAAGTAAAGCCTAGGTGTCTACTACGGTGGGTTCTGCTCTCTATAGTAGACCACTGCCCGTGCAACTCGTCTCAAGAGTCTATGCACCCTAGGTGTCACTCCGACTATGTGTCTATGGTACTCTACTGGGACCTCCTCGATCCCCCTGTAGTCTGGGATCCTATCAGTCAAGCCCTCAAGGTTACGAGCTATCTCCTCCTCTGCATTGCCACCAGAGTGAAGCAGGGCCAGCTCTCTATTGCCTTGTGGGTCCCTTCATGCCTCAGGAGCTAGTCCTACCAGCCTCTCTAGTCCCCAATCTACAAGTAACATAAGAGGCATCATTAAGACAGATGCATGATAAAATCCAAAAAACATCATTAAAAACAAAACACCTAAATAAGTGTGGTGTTTGATCAAGTGTTTTACCTCCCTCATCCCACTACTCACTAGTAGGAAGCAGCATGTCAGGGTCTCCACGTAAATATGTACTTGCATATGGCCAATCCTCGAATATGACCTTCTAACAATCTAGCCACTCTCGGAACAACATCCCCCATGATACCAGTCGACCGCCACCCCCTCGCAGCATAACATGTGCCCAGCAGGTTATGTGGGTCTCCCATGGCCTAGGAACGTACACGTCCATATCCTGCAACTAAAGGGACAACACCTTCTCTAGCATGAGTGGGATCAGAATGGATCTGTTTTTGAACTGCTTCGTCTCCCCTCGTCAACACTTAGCGAGCTGCCTCTTCATGTTAACGGCCACTGCTTCAGCCCAGTTATACATGGTTGGGTTAAGGCAATCAAGAACTAGCCGAAGGTGAGTCTTTGTTTCCTCATGTTGGACTTGAGAGCCTGCCGCTCTCATGACCATGAACAATACCGAGTGAAGAGTCAAATCTTCTACTGTCAAGATCTATAATTTCCCGCTAGTGGCCAATTTGAGTGCCCCTAGGCACACCCGTGCTATTAGCATATCTAGTGTCTTGCCGGTGACCCATTGACCCTCTAAGATCAGCCTCTCACCGCGATGAGACAACCCAGTCAAAAATATATATGTCCATAGCATCAAATTCAATATCCTTGCCCCGGATGACGAACTTCCCGTCTGTCGGGTTCCATGAGCGGATCAACAGCTCTAGCAAGTCAAGCTATGCTCAAAGATGTGGAGTGAGGAAGAATTTCAGCAATCCACACTCAAGTAGGGCTCTCCTACACCCGGGATTGTTAAATGCTTGTTTTTCATTGATATCATGAGTTCTTTCCTACCACACGAATGCCATTTTGCCCTACGTTGAAAGAAAAAATGATTAGAGCCCTTTTCATAAGCTTAAATGCATAAATTATAAAAAATTTAAACTTTACGGTGTTGTCGTGGCTATTTTTCGAACAGCGGCGATAGCTTGAGGTCAGATGTTCATTTTTCTCCGATCTTCGTGAGAGTACATATATCTCTCGCGACAATCCTGATGGTGGTACGTGTTAACACGCTCGGTCATCACTAACTCGAGCGGCTCTTCCATGACGACCGAGAGGCAGATTTGAAATTTAAAATCCACCCAAAACCACCTATCCAATATCAAATTGAATGAAATAATCATTGAAATGCAGCGCAAAGGGAAGATTACTTGCTTGGTAGGAGTCTCAGGCGAGATCATTGATCGTTGGTGCTGGAATCAAGCTCAGAACTTCACTTAGGTTTGCACACCAAAACACCAAAGCTAAAAAATTCACAAGATAAATGTAAAAATGAAATTACCATACCCCCTTTTTATAGTGTTTTTCCAAAAATTAAAATTTTACACTATAGTGTTTATGGTTTTCCCATTTATTTTGAAGTTTTGATTAGGGTTTTGAGTTTTTTAACTTGATTTCCACATATATAAGGTATTTATGTTGAATGGATCTTATGATGTGGTGCTTTTGTGCAAAAACAGATATGGCGGGTACATGTCATGATCCGTATACACTTGGTCCATATTTTTCAAAAGTCCTCTTTAAGCTCTTTTTCGACTCAAAAGACGAAAAGATTGCTAAGTTTTCCCTTTTGACTTGTTAAACAGAATAAAAGGCGGTCCACTTTGAGCTCTTTTCTGACCGTATAAACATGAAAATATCGCCGGACTTTTGTCGTTTCAAGTTCGATACTGGTTACAAAACGACGTGTCTTCAATCACTTTTCTACTTTTTCAGATCAAGGCCACTAATTACGAAAAGTATTCCTTAATTGTAATGGTCAAGTGGTTCTCTTGATTATTATTTTATACTTTTTCAGGCTCGAGAGACACAAATTTACAAAAAAGGACCCCCTTGGATTTTTCTTTTCTGTGTCTTTTTCAAACTCTCTAAACATGAAAAAGACTCCAAGTTTTCCCTATGTCGAACTCGTTAAAACCTGACGACATTAGACTCGTCGTCATGACAAGACTCGAGCTTCTCTTTCCTAGGGCTCGTTAAACTATCACTAGGTTGGATTCGTCTAAAGGTCGAACTTATATTACAAGCATATGCTATCCCCTTCAAGCTTGTTTTCAAAAATAATTGGGGTACTCACCAGTAATGGTGGAGGAAAATTTGGAAGTCATCATTGGTTACCTACGGTAGCTAGTCACTCTTGAACATCGAAACTTTTGCTTCTTATTGGGTTGGGATATCCTCACATTGTCATTGGCCTTCCGAGGTTTTGGGTTGCCATTTTGCCTCATTCCATCTAATCCATGTTGTCTTCGATCCCTTGGTACCAAAATGCTGCCACATTCTGAAGTTGTGTCGCTGATATGTTCAAGAGTATAATCCTTCTATAGTTTGCACCCTTACCTCCTCCTCTGATACTCTGTTTCACCATCTACCACTTGTTCCTTATCTCGTGTCGTTGATGGGGGAAACATTATGGCCCTCCTGCAACGGATCATCTCTTATCGACATCAGCTCATTATCCAGGAGATCAGTCTAGAAATAACCTTCGGTACCTTTGAGCTTACATGCCTCAATGGAAAGTTCTTCGCACCCGACAATAGACTCTCATCATTGGTCTTTGATTGGTTGATTCCACGACTATTCGACTTCAACTCATTTTTCACACTTAGTGGATTGTACTGGACAGTACCTTGAGAGCCATTGGCATTATTGGTGGTTTCTCTCGCGCTTGTTAATGGTTTTCATCATTGACTGGTAATCAAGTGACTTTCTATCATGCTCGACCTCAGCACATTTGTTCACATGCTAGAATTTGTACTATGATCGGTTGGGTTTCAAGACCCTGAACTAAGATTACATATGTTCAGGCTACGTGGATTGGTTCATGATTACATACATGACTCTTTGATGGATGGCTGCGACCATACCTGAGTCTTCATGGATGGCTGTGACCATACCTTTATCATTATCATGGTCTTATCAACTGGGTGGCTGCGTCCATACCACAGACCAAGTTTCATATGTCTTTTGGATGGCTGTGCCCATGCCTAGACTACATGTATTTCACTATCAGAGATATCAGTTGTACTTGTGCCTGCCTGTTCTTCATGGTGGTACTCCAATTTAGATAGTTTCGTAAATCATTTCACCCCTTCCACTCTCTTGGGCTTCATGCTTTAGGGGGCATCTGTTACACAGTAATTTGTCGATGTCCTCATCTCAGTCCCTCTACCGTGTCATGTGTCAAATAAACATGTTCATATCTTCCCACCAATGTAAGAAGATTAAGCAAATCCTCTCTGATGCTGCAAGTTGACCCTCATTCCCTAAGTTTCTGCCTCATCGTGAGTAAATTCTTAATATACCTGACGGTCCCTTGTCATAAACGGTCTCATCGTGACCCCGTCGCAGGTGTACATCTATTTCCCATGACAGTCGAATTTCAAAGCCCAGCGTGAGGCCATTGGATATTTATCACGGCGATTGGTCTGCATGCATTGCCTCCTTGCGATGCCATCGTGGGGACTTAGTTCACGGCTAGCGACAATCTAGATTGGGCAAATTTGTTCCAACAGTCGGGCTTTTGGATGTCTCTAGACCTGGTTGTTGGGTCAGTTTGGGTTGCCCTTCCCCCTCTGGGATGGTAGTTTCGTCTTTTGTGCTACCTTCTTTGAGGATAATCTCCCTCTCCCTCATTTCATGGAGACTCCTTCTCCTATAAAATCACTCACCATTGCTATGATCTGCTAGTTTTTTTGGTTGGATAGTGCTTCTAGTCCTTTTGAGTTTAGTAGATAGCTTTGGTGTAAGTGTGGCAACTGTGGGATTGTTAATAGTTTGTAAGAGGTTTTGGAGTGCCCTTAACTTTGTATAAAAGCTTATGAGTGAGAGAGAGAGAGATATTATATGTTGGGAGACCCATCCTTGAGAGTGAATGCTTGAAGAAACATAATAGCTAGACCCTCCGAGAAGGCTTGCGATGCCAAGACTTAGTTGTAAGCTTTGCTCTTGATTCATTATTAATACAATCAATGATGATTTCCTATGTTTTGTATGTAATTTACTTGATAGCTCATAATTTCCTGAATTTATGAGTAAATAGATCATATTGTTCTTGATTATGTGCTCTGTTGTTCTCTTGTGGGGTTTCAAGTTGATTTCTCATTAAGGAGAAGGAAATGGAAGCTGGAGCAGTGCAATGGAACTTCATCAACCACCAGTTAGAGGTAGGCCTCAAACGATGACTATTTAAGGGAATCAATTGTTGTTTTTTCTTTGTTGTGACTAGACCCACTCTAGGGCTGGAGGGGTTGCCTCTGTCTACAAAGGGAACACTTTCCTACTTCACACTTGGTCCACCAATTCTTCCTTCAGTTTGTGAACAATGTATGAGTACATTGTGAGTAGAAAAGTAAAAAAAATTAAACAGGCATAAGATATCATTCATGCCCTCATGATACTTGTTGCAGAGATGAGATCATGCCTTTGCTAAATATGGCTATCATATAGAGGACCTTGTCTATCAAGTTCAAATGGGGAAAATTGGGAGAAAGAACATTGGGCATTGGACACTGCCTATATTCTATTTAAGATCTTTGAGTAATCAGTGAAGTATTAATGGTGAGTATCCTCTTCTTGATTTGCTCAGAAAAAAGTATCTTGCACAAAATGGTACTATTGATCTATATTAGGATAATGGAACATGATATATACCATAAAATTTTTATGCTTTCCTATAGTGGATTCTTTTCCTATAATCATCTATGGACTTTCCTGTTTATATAAAAAAAAAAAATACTTACCCCATTCTTGTAACTATAACATGAGAGTTGGGTAACCTAGTAACCACCTCCATTGGGTTAGATTGTTAAGGGTGGGTGTTACATTTGTATCTAGAAGCACACCCTCATAGCCTTAAATTCATGGCAATGGTGAAATTTCTTGAAATGTTGTAATATTGTAACTAAAATTGGTCCTAAAGTTGCTTCCGTTCATGGAGAAGATGTTGTATGTATGCATGAAAACCCAACTGATTCTCTATATTCTACTTGATATTCTCTATAGAATCCATGACTGAGACCCAAAAAAGGAATGAATTCCCATCTAGGGTTTTAATAAAATTATGAAATTTCTCCCTCTATTCCAACTCTTTTATCCCTCCACCCAACTCATAAATCTGAGGATAAGGGGGTTTTTTCTATTATATCCTCACTATTATGAGAGATAACTAGGTTGTGTAACCATGGATCTAGACCTATAGCCTACAAGATCTAGATAAATGAGGTGGTACCTAATTGCTCCCATTTGATAACAAATGTGGGCTGATAAAGGACACAAGTCTGATCGAGTAATATACTCAGCTTGCAGATCTAAAAGAAACCCTTCGAGCTACTAGCTGGAAGTTTAATAAATGAAATAGGGGATCCCCTTTCAAGAAACTTCTCAAATCCTGTCACTCTTCCATCTAAGGGCATTGAAGAAAAGCAGGGTCTTGTGGAAGACTATGACCATTTTGTTCCCACAAACAACCATATCAATTTCCAACATGTGCGTTGGTTGATTGAATGCATTCTCTCCATAATCGTCATCAACCATCGACTACCTCTCTCCACCATACAACCATAGGCTACACTCATCAAGAAATTGTAGACTCTTCCCGTAGTCCAAACTCCAAAGTACAGAGTAATCACCATTTTCTCAATCCATCAAATTATGTGTGTGTGTGTGTGTGTTTGATTGTTTAGTATAAAAATTGTTTTTTATGTTATTTTATTTTGATTTTTCTCTAATCGCATCAAGGGACACTACAAAACAATATGACAATGATGTCGTAGAGCATTATGTAATGTCATGTTACGTTGGCTCAGTCAAATTATTTGAAATGAAATTAATATATATATATATATATATATATATATATATATATATATATATATATATATATATATATATATATATATATATATATATATATATATATATATATATATATATATATATATAAAGATATGTTTGTGTTAGCCATTTGATGGGTTCACTGATGGTGGTATACATGCCTATGGTATTGCATAGCCCATGGTATTTTCCCATGGTATTTTTTATTATGAAACCTATTTAAAGTGTTGATGAAATCCATTATGGAATGTAAGAGTATTAATTTAGATCCATCTTAACACCATACTTGAACCCTCTCAATGCTTAGTAGATATAGATTTAAGATGGAACTAGGCTGGTAGATATAATATATATTGTGATGGTAATGATGATTAATATGCATTAACATTGATATAGTCTATCACATCTTAAGAAGGTAAGATATTACTAAAAAAATTAGCGTTTTATTTATATGTTCAAAACGTTAAAAAAACATTCCAAAATCATAATAATTTTGTTGGCCTTAAAGATCAAATGGGTTGTTAGTGTGAGAAATATTTTGAAAATTAGATTGAATGTTAGGATAAGATGAAAAATCTAAGAGAAAATTATTTTCATCTTCACCCTCTTACTATCACAAAGGTGACATGATCTTTCATTACATGGTGTTGACCAAAGTCCAGTTTTAGAATGAAGCTCATGACACTTTGTTCTTATTTTAGAAATTTTCGTTTTCCTTTTAACATTAGTCAAGACAAATACAATTTTTTTATTTTCAAGGTTCAAGTTAATCACATCTTTATAATATATTAGTTTTCTTTTTTCCTCTAACTCTTTGTCACCCCATAATTTCTCCTCAAATTTTGAAGTAATTTTTAATATTATCCTTATTATGCAAAATGATCTCCTCCTTTATCCCCCAATGGTCTAGCCAAGACTGAGCATCTTTATTCTACCCCCATTGGAACCTAAAGTGAGGGATTTGGCTAGAGTTATAAGAAAAATTTAGGAAGCCTCTTGGATTCCATGTTTTTTTCTTCTTCTTATACATGAGATAACTAGTCATAACCATGCTTTCAATGGGGGCAATGTTTGCTTCAATAAGGAGGATTGTATAAGAAGTATTACCTTTAATATTAATATTAATATTGTAGGTTATAAAGTACTTTTGGATATATTCTATCTTGATTCATGACACTCTAGAGATATTGCAACCCCAAAGTTAGCACCCATATAAAATAATAGGGGTTACAACAATCTCAAAGAGGACCTTTTTTTTATTCCATATTTGCATACTTACAATTGTTTTCAAGCCCATAACAAGATTTCCATCTTCCATTTAACATTTTCCCAATGCTATTATTGAGTGTTTGATGGATATCAAATCCAAGATATTTTGTATAAACAAATATTCTCCAATTAATTGTTCTCATATATGAAAGGATCATATGTGATCACTTTTGGGTTTAATTACCATGACTTTTAGTTTTGTCAATATCAATAGTCATAACCATCGTGGAGCATAAAACTTAGAGGATTCTTAGTTGCTTTCAAAGATCTTAATTTCTCCTTTCCATAAGAACATATCATCATCATAAAGGAGAAAACATATTACTATTTTCCAGGCAATCCACTTTGCGGACATAGATGATCCCTCTAGCCCAATGAGTGGGACTAGCAACCTATGTGACAGTCTACTAGACACTTTCCTAAGTTACAATTGAAATAGGAGAAGAGGAAGATGGCCTACCTCGTTCTGATGCTATAACTTCCTCCTTTGTTGAAGACCTCAAATCAGTTGCACCACGGGCTCAGTCATACTACTCACAGCATTTGAATGCCTAGACAAGAGACCAAGACACAACATAGCATGCAAGTACAAATAACATAATAGAAAGTAACCTACTTAACAGATCAAGGAGCATTAAGATAAATGATGCATTAACATACACATTTATGGAAAATGAACTGGAAGTTTTATATATTAATAGAATAAAGGAGGAAGCATACAACCAAGCCTTGATGTCAGTAATCTCTCCTTGAGTGAATTTCCAAGTCCAAGCTCCAGCTCTCCAAGCACTCCTTCTCCAAGCCAAATGAGTAGCATGTAGGCACAATCTTAGCATAAGGGTGCAAATAAAAAAATACCAACCATTTGGGAATGGGAGAGGATCAACATATAGGCAGTGAAAGGGAGTTAGGATCTCTCCAAAGATAGGAGAAGACCCTCATCTCAAGGAGGTAGCTCATAGGGATAAGACCAAAAGGCCAAGTTGAGAGAACTTGACCTCATCCATGTCGAACAACTTCCAGCTCATCGTTCTGGAAGCCTCTAGATCACAAAGCTTCCTGTCCTCTTTGGAAAAATTTCCTTTTAGGGATCATTGCTGATATCCAAGCCGAAAATGTGATGGAATCATGGGGATAGTATATTGCAACTAGCGACCATCGTGGTTTTCAGCATCAAGGGTCGATGATGCCAAAATTAGTGTTTTAGATCCATTTCCTTCAGGGGAAGCTCAATGAATTTTTCCATCATTATTTTTAGGGAGGATATGAGCTGCATATCTAGATGAGTACATTGCATGATGGTCATGTTTCGGGCACTTCGAGTTATGTCACGGGGAAGTGCAGGAGGTGTGAAAAAATGTTGTGTAATAGATGCCCCCTAAAGCATGAAGGCAGAACAAAGGGTGATGTCTGAGATGCTTTATGAGCTTTTGCAAGGACAAGAACAAACACTGTTAGGATACCTACAAATCAAGGATGCATATACATATACATATCTGATATCAAAACATGAATCCACAGTATGGACACAACCATTCGGATAATAAGGATTATGTGAAAGGATCCATGGTATGGCTGAAAACATCCAAATGAAAAGGATCATCTATAAATCTAAGATCCAAGGTATGGAAACAACCATCCAATATAGAAGGATCACAATAAATGTAAAGTCCCAAGGTATGGTCCCAACCATTCGTATAGCAGAAACATGTGTACAATCATGAATAATGCATAACTCCACACAGCCTAAGTCATATCAAACAAGACTCGGGGTCTTGTGCTCCATCCCAACCTGATCAAAGTACTATTTCTAACATGTGAATGAATGTGTCGAAGTTGAACATGCTAGAAAACCACCTGATTATAGGCCAATGATGTGGACCATTAACAGGCATGAGAGAAAACACCAATAATGACAATGGTCCTCAAGGTACGACAGTACAAATCGTGAATGTGAAAAATGAAGCTCAAGTCAAACACTCATGGAATCATTTGATAGAAGGTCAATGGTGAAAACCTTTCATCGAATGTGAAGAACTTGCCATTAAGGTATGCAAGCTCTAAGGTACTGAAAGGGAGTCTCTAATTCATCGTCCTGGATAATGAGCTAAAGTCGACAGGAAGTGACTTGTCGAAGAATAAAGTGGAATTAAATGAATAGAAATGAAACGATGAATAAAGTGGAATGAAATGAATAGGATCCAAGACTATAGAAAAGGGTCAGATAATGTATAGGTAATGAACTACATATAGGACTTCTCTTGAACATCGACGACATGACTCCAGAGTGTGGCAACATTTGACTCAACATAAGACCAAGGGTCATGATGAAATGGAATAGTCAGATGAGAGGCAAAATGGATCACCCAAACCTGGGAGGAAAAGTGACTAAGTGAGGATATCCCAAACCTGACACAAGAAGAAAAAGAGTGTCATGTTCAAGAGCAACATCCTGCCTATACAAAGGATGTTTCACTTTCATTTTTCCCCACTATTTCTAGCGAGTACCCCAATTATTTTTTATCACAAGCTTGAAGGGGATAGCATATGCTTGTCATATAAGTTCATTCTTTGAATGAATCCATCCTAGTAAGTTTTACGAGTCCTAGGAAGGAGAGACTCGTTCTCATCAGGGTGACGACCCTTTCGTCGTAAAAAAATTTAACGAGTTCAACAGAAGAATAACTTGGTATACTATTCATGTTTAGTGAGTTTGAAAAATAGACAAAAAAGAAAACTCCATCATGTCCCTTTTTGTAATTTGTCCATCAAACCCGAAAAGGTAGAAAATAATATTCGAGAGAACATCTTTACCATGTCGACCAAGGTGTACCTTTTTCGTAAATAGCCAATTGCATCCCGAAAAAGGGGTAAATGTATACCGAGATGACGTCAATTCTTTTAGTTTATCAAGTTCAAAAATACAAGTACTCGACAATCTTTTCATATTTGGAGAGTCAGAAAAGAGCTTAAAGATGACTCCAGGGGGGTTCCTTTTTTGTTTATTTTTAATGAGTCTGAAAAAGAGATAAAATACAACTTGTTGAATCAGTAAAGAATAATTACTATACCCACCAAAAAGTACCTGTAACTGCACAAAGATAACAAAACATCACTGATATCGACGAAAATAATAAAATATTGGAACAAATGAGTTTAAAACTTATAAATAGACTAAAAGTAAAAACATTTTTACCATTTCACTTGGAGTAAATTTGAGAGTGCATGTTTACCCCATTTTCTTTGGATTTTTAGTCGAGCTGTGTGGGAGATCCAAGGCATCATTTCTTGAACCGTCACCTTCAGATAGGATATCTACCTTTTCTCTTGCATTTCATTGTCTTTTCATGTGCTTTCGTCAAATTTTTTCTTTCCAGAGGGAAGGATTTTAATTTTTAATAGTGGGGGTGATCATCGTGGGTTTTCTCATCTGAACTGAAATGTTCGCCCTTGAGCTAAAATGCCCTTACGATGATATCACAGGTTTAATAAAAAAATTCCAATGACCGTGGGGCAAAATTTTTGGAGAAAAATATCCCTCTTAGGGAAAAATTTCCGAGTTGTAATCTGTGGAAAAAAATTTAATTGGTATTTTAATGGATTTTTTGTAGGATATTTCGACATCATGGTTACTGAATGGAAGGAAAGAGGCCATGAGGCATAATTCATTGAGGAACTATGGACTACTAAAATTCTTCTGAACCACAAGACTCAGAGCCCAAAACGAGGTGCTACAATACTTGATCAATCTATGGGATATTGATCAAGAAATCTTCATTATTGGAGACTAGGAACTATAACTGGAAGAAACAAACATTTACTTCATTAATGGATTGTCTAGAAAAGGGGAAAGAGTTCAAATCTTCATATATCATCCTGGAGGTGAGAGCACCAGTTCCCTAATAAGGAGACATTGCTCAGGTGCAGAAATGGCCATGGGTGGGAAGGTGAAGATAGAAACAATAGAAAATAATCCCTTTAGAATGATTCTATACTCCATAGCTCACATATCTGGGTCACAGGGTTTACACCAGATTTCAAAATCTCAATTCTAGTATGTAGTAGAATGCCTTAATCCAACAGTATTCAACTGGCATGGTGGGTTGGTGTCCAATATGAAGAGGAAACTGACCAAAGGTAGGTGGGGAAACTTGAAGCATTTTGGCTTCGGTTTGATTTTGGTTACTTTATTTGTGGAGAGTGTGCCCCTATTTTGGTATCAATGGAAAGAGGTACCGAACCCTGCTCCACAAGATCTTAGGCTGGTAAGATGGAATGAACTCATGCCTCATGGAGGAAGAGTCCAGCAGATGCATTTCCCTCCATAGTTTTTTAGTTAGTTGCATCGCCAACTAATCACTGTGGATGAGTATGCCTACATAGGCATAGATTTCAGATGGGATCCGAATCTACCTCTGCCACTGGGTGAATAGTGGATTGATGCAAGTAAAACTTGTTTTTGGATTTTTCAAGTTTTATGAATTTTTGTGAAAGTGTATCTGAGATTTAACTTGTGATAAATGTGCATATGTTGGACTAGAAAGGCCTCCCAATATGTCGCCAATAGCACAATGAGTAGCACGTCGAGTAGAAAATTATCCCTATGAGGAAGGAGAAAATCCCATGGTGGAGATGGAACGCAATTTGGAAGTGATCACTCATAGGAATCCAAAATACACTACTATAGAAGATGTGCCATGTAGTCTAGTTGTATTAAATTTAACTTGGTAAAGTTGTTGTAGTTGAGGCAGGACTTGGCTGGGTTCCTAAGTCTAAAAGAAAATAAGGGTAGTTATGAGGGAATGATAATTAAGGAATGTCATGGCATGCCAAGGAATGAAAAGTTGTCCTGACATATGCCAGATAATGTCAATGCATGTCAAGGAGTGTTTGGGAGTGTTAGGGAATCATAAGGGAGAACTAGGTCAAAGTGCATGGTAATGAATGAATATGAGATTATGTCAGGGAGTGTTAGTGAATTCTAGGTGTCCCATGGATGAAGTGTGTTAGGAGAATTTCATATTAGGACTTGTAGGAGGAAATCCTACGATTGTGATAAGAGGATGGAAAAATTAATTTGAGACAAAGGGAGACTTTGGTCTAGGCACAACACTATTTTCTCAATGAATTGATTGGGTTCCCAAGTCACCAAAAAGGTAAGGCTATCTATGAAGGCATGAAAACTAGGGACTGCCAAGGTGTGCAGGGAATTTTAGGAAGTGCTAACACATGTTCTAAAGTTCCAAGGAATGTTAGGCATGTCAAGACATGCCAAGTGCTAAGACATGCCAAGTGCTAAGGCATGCCAATGTGTGCTAGGTTCTAGGATGTGGCACCAACACATGCTAGGGATTGCCAAGGAAACACAAGGGAGGACATGTTTCAATTACATGTAAATGAATGAATGTGCGTGTATGATAGGGAGTGTTAACAAGTTATAGGTGTGCTAAGGAGGGAGTGACAACGTATGATAAGCAGTTCCAATAGATGATAGAGTGCTAGGAAATCCTACTAAGATGTGACAAGTGCCATGGTGTGCCAAGGAGTTTTAAGGAGTGTTAGAGAAACACAAGGGAGAACAAGGTCATAATGCATGGAAATGAAGGAATAAGAGTGTGTGTCATGGAGTGTTAGTGAGTTCCAAGTGTGTTAAGGAGGAGTTACAAGGCATGCTTGGAATTTCTAAGGAATGTTAGAGTTATAGGGCGACATGCAGCCAAGATGTGCCAACACGTGTAAGGAAGTGTTAGCTAGGAGTGCCAGGGAAACAAAAGGGAGACCTGTGTCAAAATGAATGGAAATGAACAAATAAGAGTTTGTGATTAGAATTGGATTTCTAGTTGTGCTAAGGACAAATTGACAAGGTATGCTAGGCAGTGTTAAGGCATGCTAGAGGCTAAGGAGACATGCCAAGATGTCATAGTGCTAGGGTGTAACACATTTGAAGGAGTGATAAGGAGTGCTAGGGAAACACAAGGGATAACTAGGTAAAAATGCATGGAAATGAATGAATAAGAGTTTGTGACCAAGAGTGTCAGTGATGTCTAGGTGTGCTAAGGAGAGAGTGACAGGGTATACTATGTAGCGTCAAGGAATGCTAGAGTGTTAAGGCGGTAGGCCAAGATGTGTCAGGTTCTAGGCTGAGCTAGGGAGTGTTAGGGAGTGTCAAGGAAACATAAGGAAGCACTAGTTCAAAATGCATGGAAATTAACGAATAAGAGTGTGTGGGAGGGAGTTTCAATGAGTTCTAGGTGTGTTAAGGAGGGAGTGACAAGGTTATGCTAGGCAATGTCAAGGAATGCTAAACTACCAAGGCATGTCAAGAAGTGCCACGGTGTGCTAGGGAATGTCAAAGCATTCCAAGGAATATAGGGGATGTTAACGCATGCCACATAGTGCCAAGGCATTCTAAGACATGTCAAGTGCTATGGCATGTCAAGATGTAAATTGTGTTGCTTAATTGTTTTAGACCAAGGTTGGATGTGATGAGCCTTGTCTTCGTAACTTGTTAAGTGGGATGAGTGATATTTTACATGAGTACCCTAAGATGTGTTACAAGTAGTTCTTAGGTGAACAAGGCATATGTTGAATTTCCATGACACATGAGAATTAGGGTTTGGCCATAGAATTTTTTATGCGAACACACTCAAGTGCCACAACACATCTACTATGCAGAACGAAATCTGCCATGAAAGAAAAAGTAATGGATTGAATGCACATAGTTTAGGGTTTGAATATCTTCATATGTTAATGCTTATTATTATGATATACAGTAGCCATTTATATGTCTGGTGTAAGACTCCTCTGGAGATTTCTATCCAACAACAACATCTCTGTGGTAAAAGGTTTATTGTCAGAGGTTGTTGCATCAAAAATAAAAACCAAAAGGGACCTTACTGTGCACATAGATGAACAATTAAGAATATTGTTATCTATGAGTGCTGATGTGGAGGTATGGGACAAAATTACACAGAAAACAAACCTTTTTGTTCAACCAATCAAGATCTAAAAAGGAGAATGTGTGATTATATATACATGTGTGATAGTATTTGGAGAAATGCCAACCTAACCCACAAATGTGTTGACATTTTGCTGGAGTTGACCTATAATTGCTCCTAAATTTAATAAACATGTAAAACAAAATATAAATTGATAGGAACATGGCCAAATTGTGAAAGTGTAAAAATTGGTATGGTTTAAAGGGACCAATCCCTTTGAAAAGTCTTGATTGTGGTAATGAAGGTTGAGCCTCATTCTAGAACCCCTTTGGGCATCCATCTTAGGAATTGGTGTAGGATGTGTTATCACTAGGAACTATAGTTCATGTATATAAGATTGTCCATAAGTTTTTATAAAGTCTTGAGGTCTTGTAAATAGGTTTATTAGTATATGTCAATTTCAAATTTGAAATTCAAGAGTTATTGATGTGAATTCGTGTAAAGGAAAAATCATTAGACACCCTCCATCATTGTTAGTTAAAGCATGTCATGTCATTGGTACTTTGCGCAGTTTCGCAGCGCGGGTATGATGTCTTTGGTACTTGCGCAGTTTCGCAGCGCGGGTGTGATTGGTCAGTTTAGCTGCGAAATAATGTTTCCGTGTTTTCGTAGCGCTCTGTTTGTCAGCGATTTCGTAGCGCATCCTGTTAAATTTGAACTGCCCGCGCTACGAAATCGGGGTTTCAGGGTTTTTTGCAGCGTTTTTCTCTGAATGTCTAATCCGAGAGTAGTGAGTCACAAGTCCGGCCATGATTGTCATTTCACACCCTCTCCATGTCATGATAAGCCATTATTTTGCCATAAGGTCCGAAGTCATGTAGTTGTGTGTCAGTTTAGAGGACGTTATAGGAGGTGGTCATTTCATAATGAGTTCTTCATATCATATGAACGTGTTTGCTATATGAAAAGCTTAAGCTTTGATTTAAACGGACTACTGCAAGCGAGCCTGCTCTCCAAAGCTGAAGATTGTTTTCGTGCTGCAAACCACCATCATTCCCTTGTGTAAAAATACTCAAAGAAGCATGGAAAGAAAGGAACACCGTTCTGGTAAATGTGTGAGAACAGAGCCGGAGGGGTTAGATGTAACTCTCAGGGATGAGGAGGTAGCAAAGGCATTTCGAAGTGCTGGCTGCTGGCGATTTTGTGAAAAATTGAAGGGTGGACATGCAGAAGTGACCAAGGCTTTCGCATTAAACTTCACTGGACTGAATTCGAAGGTGGCCATGTTGGAGTTTCCGGTGTCCCCTGAAGTTATTTCTACTGTCACAGAAATCCCGAGGGGTGGCCAAGAATGGTTCAAGAACTTCAAGTTTGACATGGGTCCATGTAAGGAGTTTTTGAAGGCACCTTATGTAGATGAAGATCTCACTAAAGCTGTCCCAAGGAGCTATCTAAAGGAGAATTATGCTATGCTATTGACATGTATCCAGAAGTACCTGACATGTGAGGGTAGGTACAATAAAGTTTACTCCTACCACTTCAAGCTTCTGTTACACTTCACTGGTAAGAGTTCAATAGACATACCTTTTTACTTGTTCAGGAGTATTAGCAAAATGTGTGATAAGATTCAGTTAAAGAAAGATGCTTATGAAACATCCCTTTTTCATCATGGTTTAATAAAATTGCTGGTGTTGGATAGTTTACAAAAAATTGGTTAAGACTGGGATTCATTTGTGTTTATGGCCGGTTTCCCAAGTAAAACAGGCCTCACTCCATTACCTGTAAGAGAAAGAGAAGAAAGCAGTGAGGAAACTACTTTGGCTGAAATTAGGAGAGAAGTAACAGACTATAAGAAGCCCAAAGCTAAAACAAAGAAATCAGAGAGGTCTGTAGCAGTTAAAGAAACACCTGAAGCATCAATGAAGAAAACTCCTAAGCCAGCAGTTAAAGAAATACCTGAAGCATCAGTAGATAAAACTCCAAAATCATCTAGAGTATCTGAAAAGGAAACCCCTAAGTCATCTCCTAAAGAAACACCTCAGTCATCAAAACAGAAGACTCACAAAAGAAAAGATGAAGCTAAATCCAGTGAAGTTGAAAGGGTTTCAAGGGTGAGAACTAGAGGCCAACTAAGCAAAGAAAAAGGAAAGTCAGTCCCTGTGGAAGAAAGTCCTATTTCAAAGGGTAGTTTAAATGACTTACTTGAAGCCATTGAACTAGAGCAAGATCATCCAATCCAAATTGAACCACTTGAACTTGAGCAAGATCAATTGGTACCACCAATGCATATTGATCTAACACAATCCTCACCTGAAAGTTCTAAAAAGTCAAGGGCTTCTAAAAGGTTAAAGTTTGAAGAACCAAGTGAAGAATATGCCTTTAAACCACGCAGACCAGTGACTAGAAGGCAAATTAAAGAAGTGGAGAAAGCTCAGAAAGAGAAAGCACCTTCGGAAATGCCTAGGACAGAGGCACTTGAAATCTTCTCTGAAAAAGTCCAAGCAGCTAAAAGCAAGAACAAGGATAATAAGGTTGTTATCAGTCAAAGTGGAAATGTGATTGCTATTAAGAAACAAGCTGGAGCAACAAAGGAAGAAATACCTCAGGTTCAAAATGTTTTTAAAGAAAAGGCAGTAAGATATACAAGTTATAAGAAAGCTGTAATGAAGGGTAAAACAAGTTTGATCAGTCAGGCTAGCTCGGTATCTGATGCATATGTGTGGACAGTGCCAGCTCTGAAGCAGGCAAAAATTATGAAACAAATGAATGCAAGTTTAAGAGCAGAGAACAAGATGTTAAAGGAAGAAGTCATCAGCCTGAAAGGGAAGCTAGACAAACTAGCTAAATGATCCAAGGAGAAATGTGCTTTCCAAATTTTGGTATATTTTGGCTATCATCTTTTTAAAGCTTTTTGAGACTTTTTGATGTCCTTACACCTGTGTAGAATGACTGAAGAAATCACAGACTTGAGTTATTGTTGCTTTAAGGTTCATGTGTTTAATTTTGATGACCTACAGCAGTTTCGTAGCGCGCTACGAAACTGCTGTAGATGACTGTTTATATTGAAAACTTGAGTTTGAATGCTGAGGTCAGCAAATATTTAAAGAGATGACTTAATGCCGGCATGGAGACTATAGAAAGTCAGTCAGATGTTTAAAAAAGGATGCCAGGTGTAAGTATTCGAAGAAAAGGTGAAGTTTTGTCTTTTGTTGAAAGTTTCACTTTATGTCCGAATTTTTAGGGTTATGATAGAGCTGCCGAGGTGTTAAGTGGTACACCTGTCCAGTTATGGGATGGCCAGATCATTAGTTTTCTTCAGTCACACGGGACTATCAAGGGATTAAATGGCTTGAAACTGGATCATTAATGCATGAACACTGATGGGAGGCAGAAACCGTGAATATAGGGTTCATATTCTTATTGGTTGATGAATCATCTATGCATCAGGCATCCGAAGCTGCTCATCCATTGAATGTGCTTTCAGTTTGGTTTGGTTATTATTGTAATGCTACAGGTGGCAAGCTCCAAGAACGCAGCAAAGTATACGAGGAGATAGACTTAAAGTGCCAATGTGATGGAGTCCTCTGTTTTCGTAGCACCATATCTCTTGTAATTAATTAGCTTGTTTATGATATAGTTAAGGTCATTAATGACAGAATTCCGAGCTCCCTTCATGCTTGTTGAGGAGTCTCAGGTAGTAGTGTTTGGATTGGCTATATATAGAAATAACTCTTATGTAAAAAAGGTTGGACATTTGATAGAAAAACAGAGTTGTTTTGGGCCATTGTAAGACTTTTTTGACAGTAATAGTAAAACAGTGTTGTTCTCTACTCAAGATTCTCGATGGATTGTTATGTTCAAATATAATGATGGTGTTTTATACTTTATGTTCTTTTATAGTCTTGTTGTAACACAATCACTCAGAATTCATAATCCTATGCTCTGACTTCCTGTGTGTTTGGCAAGCTATGTTTTGGTGAAGTATATTTGACATATAATGCAAAGAGCCTTGACTTCCATGAGATCACTATGTTTTCCTTGTTTACTTAATATATGTGACTCCATAGCCCAATGAGAACCAGTTTGACATGTTTCCAACCAGCTTTGCTTTCATGAATGAATAAAGAGTTAGCCATCTTTTGTAGTGAATGTTTTTATCAAGAGTGTGTGAGAGAGCCCTCTCTGATCAAAGAGGCTAAGCTTTGATCTAAAGATAGCTTTGAAAGAGTTACATGAAATCTTTCTTGGTTGCAGCCCTCAGTAGTGATTTTGTGATAACAGGATGCAACACTTCAAAATAATTTTTGTAGCAGTGATGTCAACACTTGTATAGTGACATGCGGTTGGAGTTGGCTTGTCAAAGCTCATTGGTCTACTTTGGAACTTCTCTAAGGTGATGCCTTAGATGATTTGGAGTACGAGGGCATGATTTGATATTTAGTTTGCATTGAAGAAGCTTTGGAGGCTAGATACTGGAAAACAAAACACCTTATTCTAAACAAGGAAGCACATGCCACTGAAGAAAGTAGCAACAAGTACACAGATTTGAAACTCAAATCACATCACTATTTATTACTCTTTGAACCAAGAAATAACTAAAAATTTCAAACACTACTATTCACTTTTCTTTTAGTCTAGAAGGTACAATGAATCTAGAAACATGTACAACAATGTCTCAACTTTCCTAACTCCTAATCCTAATGCACCTTCCTTGCAAGGATAGATAAGACAATTAAAGTCTGTCGCTAGTGAATATGATATGAGATATGCAAACATTCTTCCTTAGCTAAGGCTAAGAATTAATAACTAGGGAAGTGATCCTTTTAATTGTGCATGCAAAAACTAAATAAAGCAAAGAGTTTTGCTACTCCAAGTTTCTGAAACGAATGCACTACCTAAGGTAAGTGCTTTGCCTAGAACAAGATATTAAGGACTCAGAAAATTTGTTGCTTCCTTCAAGAGAGGTGTATGCCAAATAGAACTAAGTTATCATGCACTATCCTCCAAATTCATTCACCTTTAACAGAAATCTTGTGCCCAGAAAAAGACAAGAGACCAATATCCAACAAAATTCACTGACCAGCCAGAGACCCTTGTGCTCAAACAACGAGATAATAAGGGAATGTCAGCTAGGGTGGAATATTTCACCACCGAAATTGGCAAGAGATGGATGGGGTCAAAAACTATCAGACCTAATGCTCAAGAACAAATGAATTAATCCACACTTGGTGATCAAAAATGAATTCAATCCTTCTTTATTTAAAGATTTTGCAGAGCGGTTTCATATTCTTAAGTGATTGAGTAAACCTTACTCCAAATGCCAAATTTGAGTCTTTTAAGCCTAGTTTCCCCAAACATTTCCCAACAATGGGTATTTTGGGGTTTTTCCCCTTTATGGAGGACTATAGTCTACGAGGATGGATAGGATATTATGTCCCATTAGTCCTCAATTTGTAGAGGATGTTACATGGCACCTAATAAAAGAAACAATGATTTAGTTTAGGAGGTAATAACTAAATTCTTATTTCTTTCCACATAGGACATACATCTTGAAAAAATGATCATGGGGTACAGATACTACAAAAATCCTAAATCTTACTATCATTGTCATAGTCCAAGAATAAAAACCATTTCAACTGAAACAAGGTCAGTACCACATACTACAAGCACAAATTAAAAATTAAAAAACAATATACTTATTCAATGAAAGAATGACGAATCATATTAGCACACTTTAAATTTAATAGCTCTTGAGTTGCAATGTCAATCAAAATTTCTCAGGTTGGATGATAATTAAGTACTCAATGTTGTTTTGGGTCCAATTTGGGGAAAAGGAGGAGCTCTTGGTGACAATGGGATGATCAAGCTTTTCAGAATGGAGCTTTGCTATACTTTTCAACATACAAGTCATTCATTCTAGTGGAGGAGATATAGAGAAGCCTCTAATAAGGACCTTTCCAAGATCAATTTGGAGGAAGATCCATTTTCAAAGCTTAAACATAGTTCTAGATTCAAACAAGAGTAGTCATTTTTGAAAATAATTATTAATTCCCAAGAAATTGGAGCCAAGCTAACATGTTGACCATTTATTCTTCTACTGGACAAGGAAGCATTTATGAAAAGTCCTTGGCCCTTTGATCCAGTATTTGATGTAAATTTCTTGATTAGAAATGTAATAATAGATGCAGTTTATATTAAGGAAAAGGGAAAAGTAGAGGGACAATTAATAATTATATCTAAAAAACTCTCAATAGAATCCTAACATATTTGAAATGGAAAAGGATAACTCCATCATTATTTTTTCTTTAGAAACTTTGCTAATTTCCATGATTGAAGCATGTATTCATGCCTTGAAAGAAGCTCACAACTGCTTTTGATATTGGTTGAAGAAAAGAAAATGGTCAAAGTTACACTCATATAGAGGTATGGAAAAAAAGTATGTGGAGATTGTTGTCCCAGACTCCAAACAAAGAATGGAAAAAAGGTGAAAAAACCAAGTCAAAAGGTATCTGTAGCTTTTGTCATGCAGAGGTAGGTGTTAACTCCACACTCTACAACGAAGGCTTTGTGGCACAAGCGACACAAAGGTTTGCATGCAGAACTTTGGATTAAAAGGAGTGGAGCTTGATGCTACATGTCCACTATTACCCCACTTTTTGTATGAGTTATAGGAGATAAAATTAATGAGATATGGGAGATATAGAGTAGATACTATTGTTATTCAAATTTAATAAAAAATATTACTATGTCTTCCTCGACATAAAAGAAACATCTTCCATAAAATATTTTCTCCATGAACCTGATTTAAAATGAATCTCTCTCGTTGGCACACGCAGCCGCAAATAGAAACGATGCTGATGGGCCAATTTTAGTTTATAAAATTTACAATTAGTTTCAACTGAAAGATCTCCTATTTTTAGTTCAGATTTCAATTACAAGCAGTGAAATAGGACTCACCAATCAATCACGATTAATCATGAGTTGGAATCTACTCGCTCTCCAAACTATCCAATCTAAATATTTGCAAATCTAACTCATGTTGACCAAGTTTAACTCATGGTCAATGCAATTTTGACTTGAGACTTTTTTATTAATGCAACTTCCTGTGATTAATTCCAATTTATTCAATCTTCAGCCTTCACTCTATGAGCACGAGTTTTTCAAGTTTAGGCATGCTGCATTGCTAAAAACTAAACGTCAGCCATTCCAAAATTTATTTCTCATTGCTCAAGCCTAAAAGTCATAGTTGAGACCTTTAGTAATCAATCACTACTCACTCTTACACAGTCCACACTCATTATCGGGGAACCGCCAAGGTGAGCCTAAGTCCAGACTCCATATCGGGCAATTGCCAATGTGTGCTCTATCCATACTCCATATCGACCCTCGGGCAGTCGCGGTCACCTTCAACGTGTGTTACCTTTAGGCTTAGCTGCTTTACTATTAAACAAATGAGGTACATTGGCACTTCGCTTAAATAATAGGTATATTACTATATTGAAGTTTCAATGTCATTTTCAATGGCAAGTTTCAAGTTTCACTGTTTAGCAATCGAATGTTTGGCATATTCCTTTTGTTATAACTTTTCAACCCTATAAATGGGGCATAAATAGATTTAAAAAATGCACTAAGAAATGGTTTCATACCAACCGTAGACCAAGTCATCAAGAATTCCCTCCTTGGTCGATGTCTTTCCGACTTCAAAGGCTTTAACCATGCATTCACAACTTTGGGTATTTTTGTTCTTCTAGAATCGGTTATTGACGTATTGGTTCAGTTGTATTATGATAAAAGAACTTGCAAATTCAATACTACAATGTAATATATGTTAACAATATTTTCTTTAGGTAGCATTTCCTCATATATACCTAATTGTTTTTCAAGGTCATAATGATATATTAGGTCGAAATGTGCTTGTGTTGCTAGACAAACTCCTCTTTGATCCCTAACAAAACCTCGTATCCTTTAAAACCAACCCTATTTTTTGCGAATTTATATATGTAATTTTTATTTTTTATTTTTATTGTATTTTACAAGAGCCAAATTAAATAGAAGGAACAACTCCAAATATAAACAGAAACCGCAATTTAAACACAAGTCCAAAACAACAACAATGCCAAGGGAGAAGGACTTTGCTTGGGCTTATTGTGACAAGATTCTTGGAGACCCTAAGCTCCTTCATAAATTTTGCAAATAGAAATGTAGTGGAGGAATTTATAGATTCAAGTACCACCTTGCACAAATACCCAGCCATGATATAGGTCTTTGCAAAAACATTGACGAAAATGTCAAACACTAAGCAACCTTGGCCATTGATATGTTGAGTCAGTGTAATGCAAAGAAAGAAAAGAAAAAAAAAGAAATAAGAACTCTTGGAGTTTACAATTTTTCTTCCACTACCCCATTGTCATCTCCCTTTGTTGAATTCTCAATGCAGTTCCCAAGTTTCCCACACATGCCTCCAATTCCAAGTCAAACTCAAGGCCAAATGAATCCTCCTACATTCAACATTGGAGGTGGAAACATAAACACCTTTTTTCTCCCCGCACAAAACCTGGTTCCCAACCTACCTTGGATACCACTGGTTGGAAAAAAATATCCATAGTCAGGAAAGGAACGCCATTGCTAACTTTTGGTACTATTCTGACATACCTTTCCACTATGCCGTAAGTCCTTATTGGCAAGCTACAATTGAGCAGTTGTTGTTGCTGGTCCAGGGTTCAATCTCCTTCATTAGAGAGCATTAGGAAAAAATTTCTATTAGAAAGTGTTGAAGATTCCATGCTTGTGCTATCTGAGTTTCGTTCATCATGGATAGAAACAAGGTGCATGATCATGAGAGAAGGATGAAGGGATTAGAGGAATAGAACTTTAATAAATCTGCTTGTATCTTGTCTAGTGGGTACAAAGTTTCTCAAATCAATGGATGCCTCAGACAAGGTTAAGACTGTACAACTTATTTGTGAAATGATGGAGGAAGTCACTCAAGAAGTGGGAGAAAGACATGTTGTACAAATTTTCACTGAAAATGCAACTAATTATATCGCTGTTGGTAGACTTTTTAAGATTAGGCACCCCACTATTTTTTGGACCTATTGTGTTGCCCATTGTATAGATTTAATGCTTGAGGACATTGGTAAGTTTCATTGGATACATGAGGTTGTGGAGAAGTAAAAATCCATAACCAAATACCTATACAACCACATTATTGTCCTAAACACTATGAGAAAATACACTGAAGGCAAAGAAATTGTTCAACCTGCAGTGACTATATTTGCAACAAATTCATATCTTTACAATTTGTGGTTGAGTAAAAGATAAATCTGAAGAGGATGTCCTTGCGACCTGAGTGGATGGCATCTAAACATTCCAAGACCCTTGAAGGCATTGAAGTTGTTGCACTTGTGTTTAATGATGGTTTCTGGAAAGATGTCGAAGATATTATTGATGTGATGGAGTCCCTTGTTAGAGTTCTCAAGTACTTCAAGTCTTTTAACTTTTTCATGTCTTAAATTTCATTTCAAGCTTCTTTTTATTTTCAATATTCCATATGAATTTAAATTTGAAAGCTTGAACTTTTAGGATGGTTGATGGTGACAAACCCGCTATGGGTTAAATTTATGAGGTGATGGATCTCACAAAGGAGGCCATCAAAAGAAGATATGGGGATGAGGAGGCAAAGTATATGCCTCTTTGGGACATTATTGATGCACATTGGCATAGGAAATTTCATTCCCCCTTACATGTTGCTACGTACTTCTTAAACCTATTGAGTGTGGAGCATGATTATTTAGAGATCTTTGTTTTCAGCCGGATGTATACCCCAGGAAGTTTGTACACCCCTCCATGTGGGGGGGTGCGGGGGGGGAATTGTCCCCCCCGCGGGGGGGGCTAATCTCCCCCGGATGGTGGTCTGGGGGCTAGCGGTCCTCCGACGGGGGTTCTTGGGGCAACGCCCCCAAACCTAAAAACAGATGTAAAATTGCCTTGTAAAAGTATAGTAATTTCTAGTCAATCTGGGTCATTCATTAGGCAGATGATCTGACGGTGGAACTTATGTTTAGTTTAGGATTTTTTGCCATAGAAGGCAACCCCTCTCTTTGTATGAGGGAATTATATTGAGGCTGTGTAATAGACATGTATTCTCTGAGCGAGAAACAGAGAGGTGAGACTGTGAGAGAAAACAAAGGACATTACAGCGGATCTGCTGCAGGTTGTGTCTCTTCATTTTGCTGGATAATAGAAAGGAAGGACTGGCTATTCAGGGTGGACATAGCCCAAACTGGGTGAACCATGTATATCTGTGTCTCTCTGGTTTTACACGTTTTCTGTGTTTATATTTATGCAATATTCTGTGTTCCATTTCTCTATAATGCATAATTTTCTAACAATTGGTATCAGAGTCGAAGGTCTATTTGGCTGATAAACTCACAGGAAAGAAGGGTTCCTCGTTTGAGTGGGAGCAATGGCGGAAGATGGTAAGTTTAGGGTCAAGAAATTTAACGACCAAAACTTCTCGCTGTGGAAGATGCAGATGGAAGATTATCTGTATCAGAAAGATCTGTACCTACCATTGGGTGGAAAAACAAAGATGCTGACAGGTATGACAGATGAAGAATGGAACCTTCTCAATTGAAAGGCACTCATAATAGTATGGTTGTGCCTCGCAGTGTCGGTCGCCTTCAACATTTCAAACGAAACAATGACAGAGGGTTTGATTAAGGTGTTGGTGAAACTATATGAAAAACCCTCGGCCTCAAACAAGGTATTTCTTATGAAATGGTTATTTAATAAGAAGATTTCGGAAGGTGGATCTATTGTAGACCATTTACATGATTTTAATACTATTACAAGTCAGTTAAGTTCTGTAGGGGTAAACTTTGATGATGAAGTTAGAGCTCTATTATTCTTGTGCTTATTGCCAGAAATTTGGAATGGTTTAGTAATGGCCATTAGTAACTCTGTTTCTGGATCTAGTACTTTAAAGTTTGATGATGTTGTTGGTGCTATCCTTAGTGAGGAAATGTGACAGAAAAGCTCCGGTGAGACAGTGGGTAATGCTTTGAGTGCAGAGTCTAGGGGGAGAAAAATGGAAAGAGGAAAGAGCTCAGGATATCGCAGTAAATCAAGGAAAGGAAATCCAAGTCTAGATCGGGGATAGTGTACTAGAAATGCGGAAAGAAAGGACACCTAAAGAAAGACTGTATATCTCGGAAGGGAAAAGAAGGAGATGCACAACAAGAAAACAATCATGAAGCAAATGTGACAGGTGAGGTGTTACAATATTCTTTGATTCTTTCTTTTGAAAATATTACTGATTCCTGGGTGGTAGATTCAAGGGCCTCATTCCATGCCACACCTGATAAGAAATATTTTCATGACTATGATCAAGGAGATTTTGGACAAGTCTGCTTGGGTGATGATAAACCTTGTAAAATTGTTGGAATGGGTAAGGTTCTTGTAAAACAGCAGAATGGAAACCAATGGCTACTAAAGGAGGTAAGGCATGTTCTAGATCTAAAGAAAAATATGATTTCAACAGGGCAATTAGGTGGTGAAGGTTGCGTGAAAACTTTCACAAATAAAGCTTGGAAGGTCACCAAAGGAGCCCTAGTAATAGCAAAAGGCGAAAAGGTTGGTAAATTGTATTTATGCAATGGTATTTCTAACTATGTTAATGCTTTAACTTCCAAAGGAGCATATGCAACATTATGGCATCATAGGCTCAGACACATGAGTGAAAAGGGGATGAAGATTCTTCACTCAAGGAATTTCTTGCCAGGTTTGAAGAATGTTGATTTGAACTTTTGTGAGAATTGCATTTATGGAAAACAAAAGACATCCAGATTTCTTAGAGTTGGGAAAGAAAAGAAGAGCGAAAAATTAGAGCTTGTGCATACAGATGTATGCGGACCTGCTCAGGTATCATCTCTCAGTGGCTCTTGTTATTATGTTACTTTCACTGATGATGCAACTAGAAAAACTTGGATTTATTGTATTAAGAATAAATCTGATTTATTTCATACTTTCAAGAAATGGAAAGCTTTGGTTGAGATTGAGACAGGAAAGAAATTGAAGTGTCTCAGATCAGACAATGGAGATGAATATTGCAGCAAAGAGTTTGATAGGTACTGTTCAGAGCATGGAATTCACAGAGAGAAGACAGTTCCAAGAACACCACAAGAAAATGGTGTGTCAGAAAGGATGAACAGAACAATCATGGAGTGTGCAAGGTGCATGAGATTGCATGTAGGATTGCCTTTACAATTTTGGGCATATGCTGTAGATACTACTGTTTATCTAATAAACAAATGGCCTTCAAGTTCCTTGAATGGTGGTATTTCAGAGGAAGCATGGACAGGAAAAAAGGTAAACTACTCTTTTTTAAAGCCTTTTGGTTGTGAGGCCTTTGTCCATATTAATAAAGAAAATAGAACAAAGCTTGAGGAAATGTCAAAGAAATGTACCTTTATTTGATATGGTGTTAATGATTTTGGTTATCGCTTATATGACTACGAAAATCAAAAAATCATTAGGAGCAGAGATGTAATATTCAATGAAAAGGTCTTATATAAGAATCAGTTGTAGGAAAAAGAAAACAAGGAATATGTTATTCTTGATGTAGTCACTGAAAAAGTAAAGGTGCCTGAAAATAATAATAATCAACAACCACAACAACAACAACAACCACAATAGCAACAGACACCCCAAACACCTAAACGTGGTGTCAGAAGATCTACCAGGATAAGTATACCCCCTGAACAATACTCTCCTTCATTATATTTGTCACACGGAATAAGTCGATCTTGCGGACAAGATAGACCTTCCTAGAATCTAAAGAAGACCTAATGACAAGCAAACCAACCAAACACTATCTTTCTCTAAATATGCTTTAATAAACAATGGCAAACAGGTGTTTTTAGGGCCTACCTTAGGTCCAACGCATGTTTGTGGATGCCCTCGCTCCTTCGATCCAAATGAGCTCCTTTGTCGCGAATCTGCAAACACAAACAAGGCAAACAAATTAAATAGCACCTGAAAAGCCAAAATCATAAAACATATTTAACATGAAAGTCAAGGAGTCCATGAAACAAATAACATAAGATACTTGTTGAGAAAAATGAGTTTGATTGTATTAATTCAAAAGAAGAAGAACTTTACAACCTTTGCCTTGATGCTGTACAAGCTCCTCCCAGGGTCCAGCAAGAAGTCTCCTCTACTTTGACAAGTTTCACTCACTCCCCAATGAAGCCAAAAGGTATGTGATCTCTCCTCTTAAGCTCAACTAGGAAGTCTTGATTTCACCAACATTTACCCTCAAAAATGTTCAGCTTCTAACATCTCCAGCAACCAACCCAATGCCTGTATTTATAGTGCAATGGAGGGAGGTTACTAGGTCCTCCTTCAAAGGGATAAAGCCCTCCTTCAAAGGGATATCTCCTCTCATCAAGGGATTAGCTCCTTCTCTTTTGGGATGCATGAACCACCTCAGAGCGAACAATCCATGTCAAAATTCCTTCTAGAAACCTCTAGAATTAACCCAAAGTGAGTTTTTTAAGATAAAACTTGTGCCTTTTGACTTTCACAGGGGTCCGCACCCACACCATTAGGGACAGAGCGGGCAGGTCCGCAGTTTTTGTAAACAGAAGGTGTGGGACCGCAGGTGATAGTGAGAGAAAGTGCAGAACCAGAGATGCACTGATTTTTAATGTCTTTCTCTCATTTACAAAGCTTGATTTGAAGTGCTGAGGTCTGAGACTTGCTTAGGAGGACAGTACAAGTGATGATAGACCTATACTGACTACAAATAATCATGGTGACGATATTTTTGTGTAACAAATTGCCCCCTAAAGTGCGAAGTCTGTAGTTGATGAGGATTTCATTGATAATTTAGGAAGAGTGAAGTACTTTATCATTTCGAGGATCATCTTGTGGAGAGCCCGGTTGGAACCTATAAAAACATTCAATGCAAGATATATATATGAGATCATATCATCGCTGAGGTAGGCATTCCCATACTCAGATCAAAACTGACTAGAAAAACTAACTACTGCTCTGATATAGGAATGATCATGTAAAACATCACAAGTATAGACTCAGGTGGACACAGTATGGACGTAGCCATCTGTTTATGAATAGTCCATTATATAATGAATACAAAATTCCTCGCAGCCTGGATTGTGGAAACTAGATCCAGGGTCTTCATTTCTACTTCCCGAAACAGTACGATTCTATCCATGCGAATGAATGTGTTGATGTCGAACATGGTAGAAACCACTTGATTACCAGTCAATGATGTAAACTGTTAACAAGTGTGAGAGAAACCACCAGTGATTTCAATGGCTCTCAAAGTACCCAGTACAATCCATGAGATGTGAATAAATGTGTTGATGTCGAACATGTCACGGAATCCTTTGATCGAAATTCAATGATGCAAATTGTCATCAAAGGAGAGAGACCTGCCATTGAGGCATGCAGATCTCAAGGTACTGACGATTTCTAGATCATCTTTCTAGATAATGAGTTGATGTCGATAGAAAGCGATCCGTCATAGGCAAGCCCACAACACGAAATCATAGATCATGTTGAAGAAATTTAGTTGCAAGGACTGACTCAGGGATGTTCAAGATGGATGACAGATATTTTGCAGATGAATGGCTTATTGGTAGTGACCTCTTGAACACATAACGACACGGCAGATGGTTTGGTGACAATTGACCCAAAGTTAATACTCAGAAACCGGCTGAAGACTTTCAATGTGGTTTGATCAACTGTTAGGTAAAGGATTTCCCAACCCAGGTGAATAAAAGTGTCGTGTTCAAGAGTGGTTACAAAGTATGACAAATAGACTCATTTTTCCCTCTTTTCCCCCACCATTTCTGGCAAGTACCTCTTTATTTTTGACAAGCTTGAGGAGGATAACATTTGCTTGATTATAAGCTCATCCTTCGGATGAGTCCAACTTAGTTTAAATTCGAACCCTGAGAAGGAGTGGTTCGTTCCTATTTGTAATTGAACAAGTCCTTTACTATGAGATTTTAACGAGTCTAGTATAGGAGAAACTCGGTGTTTTTCAATTTTAGAGAGTCTGAAAAAACTTAAGAAGACTTCAGGGTTGACCTTTTTCGTAAATTTGTGTCTCCCAAGCCAGAAAAAGTATAAAATAATACTTGAGAGAACCGCTTGATATTCTATGACCAAGGAGTACTTTTTGTCATTAGTGCCTTTGACCCGAAAAAGTAAAAAAGTGATCAACGACACGTCGTTTTATAACCAATATCGAATTTGAAACGACAAAAATCCGGCAATCTTTTCATGTTTTTACGGACAGAAAAGAGCTATAAGTGGACCGTCTTTTAATTCCGTTTTAACGAGTTTAAAAGGAACACTTGGCGATCTTTTCATGTTTTAGGAGTTAGAAAAGAGCTTAAAGGTGACTCTAAATGTTTTTTCGTCGAAAATGATAGATTTCGCCTGAATAATCCGTTATCTTGTACAAAAACACAAACATTACTCATACCTGTTTGAAATGGATAAAAATGTCGCAAAAATACCTTTTCAAAGTGAAACATAAACAAATTTGCAAGTTATTTACTCAAAAAACTTATAAAAAGGG
Organism: Pinus tabuliformis; assembly: GCA_031772625.1. Lineage (NCBI taxonomy): Eukaryota > Viridiplantae > Streptophyta > Pinopsida > Pinales > Pinaceae > Pinus > Pinus tabuliformis. The sequence continues at coordinate 1,034,018,949 of CM062815.1, forward strand.
CCTTCGTCAATTCATTTTTACCGTTTGAGTTTGGGTGAGAAAATAATGCTTTTGCTCAGAAAACTTCCCGTGAAGATTGCGGAAAATCCAACTGTCGGAATCGAACGTCGTCTTCTCCAGGTAATCCACATCATCCTACTCTTCATTTTTAACCATTTCATTTTATTTTTTAGTCATTTATTTCATTTTTTGGGAGGGTTTTTAGGCATAAAAACTGCGCGCGCGGGCCCGCAGGTTTACCACTGCTAGCCTGCGGACCCCGAATTTTTCTCCATTGGGAAAAAGCTCGGGGTCCGCACCTTCCATGTAGACAAAGTGCTGTCCCACGCACTGTGTCTAACCCAGAGGGTGCGGTCCCCGTTGCAAGGGTTTTTAACCCAAAAATTCTGAAAAATGGACCAATCAAAATAATTTCTAACAATTTAATTTATCCTTATGCTTGATGCAGAGAGTACATCATGCTAGATTGGCGTGAACAAGAGCATGAGGACGTGGATGCCACTGCATGGAATCATCAGCCTTCACTTGATGCTTTGAGGGCATGCGGCTTGTACAAATTCCGGGCCATTCCTGGCATGAGGGCTCAGGTGGATTTCTTACAGCTGATGGTTGACAGATGGAGCGTACAGGACCAGTGCTTCTTCATTGGCAGCCACCAGCTCGAAATCGAGCTGGCGGACATATATTTCTTGACTAGTTTGCCTAAGAGAGGCGAAGAATTGACTCTGTTTGGGGCTAGGGCAGGTGGCCAGTCTGTCGATAGCCTCAGGCTAGAGTACTGCAACAGCCAGGCTAGAGATAAAGGGATAGATATAAAGACCATATCCCGTCCTGAGCTCATGGTGATTGCGTTCACTGTCACCAGACTTTGTGGGGCTGTCGCATTACATATTGCCACCGGATCCCAGATGTGTATGGCAGTTGATTACTTTCGAGGCACCATCTTCAACTGGTGCGATGCTGTGTTGGCCAATGTGAAAGACCAACTAACCAGGGCCAAGAACAGACGACTAAAGACCTTTGGTTATGGGGCTTTGGTTGTGAGTTTTGGCCTAGAGAGGGTTCCTATGTTGATCCCGCAGCACCTTACTGTTGGAGCTGGGCTTCCTCGAGAGCCCAAACTGATGCGATGGGTCGCAGTTATGGCCCGTCACCTGGACGAGAGGACAGAGGTTGCTCGATTCAAACCTGAGTATTTCCAATGGTTGGAAAACTAGGTCTTTTCTATTCAGGACTTCCCTTATGCTGGGATAGATTTTCGTGGTGACCCAGACATGGTTCTTCCACCAGGAGAGCAGTGGGATGAGTCAGGTAAAATTATTTTCAACATTTTCCTATTTTAATTTTTTTTGTTATTTTTCCATCGTCTCAAAACTGATAGGAAAAGTTTCAAATGTAGATGTGGGTCCACAGTGACCAGCCGCTCTCCGGCCTTACGAGAGGAAACAACTAGTTGCACCCGCGCCAACCCCACAGGACGAATCAGCAGAGGTTTTGGCCGAGTTGGAGGGTCATCTCGAGTGCTTGACAGGAGATATTCTGGAGACCACTATAGATGACATTCTTCGTCAAATTCAGCGCTATGTGATTGGGGTCCCGAGACCTTTTAGGAGGTTCCTTTGCAAGGTGGCCCGTGTAGTGGTTTCTTATAGAGATCATTGCCAGTGATAGGATGATCGCCTATTGTGGGCACATATGACATTTTTGTTTTTTGTACTTATCATTTTTGCCGATCATACGTTGTTTTTCAACCTATGATCGAGGACGATGTATTTTTGACACACTCCTATATCTATATATATATATATATATATATATATATATATATATATATATATATATATCATTATTATCGGCTTATCTTGTAAATCATGTTATGGAATGGTTTTAAATTTACATGTATGATTATTGCAAATGTCTATTTAACATTCGAGAAGCAATTGCATCTGCTAATGTATTTAAAGATCTTGGAATATGCTGATATTCAATATAATCAAATTCACGTTCCAAGAGACGCACTCTCAAAAATAATCTTAATAACACTGGATTTCTAATGGCATACACTCTATTAAGCTGTAATACAATGAGTTCAGAATCTAACCTCACTATCAAACTCTGAATCCCAAATGAAATAGATTCAGATAATAACTCAATCACTGCACTATACTCGGCAATGTTGTTCGTTGTTTGACTGAGGTTTACCCAATGCATAGATACTAACTCGTCAGAGGGTGAATAGATAACCCAAGCTGCGGAAGAGATGTTCTGTGTATTACGATAAGCACCATCAGTGAAACCAATGTATGTTTGGAGAGGCATCGAAATTTGCAATATCAAGAGTAAAACCAAGATAAGTAGGAATAATGACGAAAAAACACTCTCTAAGCTAAGCACACTGTTTAAACTAAAACACACCAGCTAGAAAGAAAAACTATCCTAAATAAAAATCTCCATACCCATTCTTTAAGCATAATACCTCTTCAAGTAAAGACCATTTCTGGGTTTACCCAAAGAGTCCCCGTCAAAGTCTACCAATTCATAGGCCCCTTTGGCTAGCTTTCACTTGACAACATAGGGACCATGCCACATAGGAACGAATTTTCCAGCGCCTAATTTATCATTAGCTTGATCGTAAACTAAGACTAGATCTCCTTCCGAAAAAATTCGAGGGGTCACATTTCGATCATACTGAGCTTTCATGCGTTTTGCTTGAGTCTCGATCGCCAATGCAGCATCACGTCGATTCTCATCTAATTGAGCTAAGTATAACAAACGATTTTCCTCTTCGGAAGTGGCTGGAAGTAACTCGATGGCCGTTTGCAGTGACGGGATTTCTCATTCAATGGGTAACACGGCTTCCAAACCATAGACTAGTTGGAAAGGAGTGCACCCTGTTGATGTTTTTACTGAAGTTCGGTAAGCCCAAAGCGCTGAAAATAGCATGTTGTGCCAATTCGACTGATGAATCCCAATGATTCGTCGGATCATGATAACTAAAACTTTGTTGATGGATTCAACCAGACCATTAGCTTGAGGATAATAAGGGGTTGAACTATCATGACGTAAACCAAGTTGGCCTGTAAGTTCGGTCATCATAACGTTTCGAAAATGAGGCCCATGATTAGTGATTATCGCTTGCGGGACACCAAACCTAGCAATTAGATGATTGAACACGAAAATTTCAGTTGCTTGCCGTCTGCCTCAAATGTAGGCATCGCCTCGGCCCACTTGGTAAAATAATCTACCGCAAGGATGATATACGCATGCCCCCCCGCCGAGTGAGGGTTACATGTAATAAAATCGATACCCCATTTGGTAAAAGGACCAACGGAAATTATAGGGTGGAGAGGAGCGAGTGGAGCGCACATCTTTCGATCAAAAATTTGGCAGTTGTGGCATTTTCGGACCGCCGTAATACCGTCTTTAAATAAAGACGGCCAGAAGTAGCCAGCGCGCAATATCTTTTGGGTTGTGGCAAACCCAGACATATGACTGCCACACGCTCCAGAGTGACAGTCATTTAGAACCCTTTCAGCTTCCTCGTGAGTTAAGCAACGTCAAAAAATAGAGTCCGCCCCACGGCGATAAAGAGTATCTCCAATAATCCTAAATTGTTGGGACTGGAATCGAATTTTTTGATGTTTTGACCTTGAAATTTCTAGCCAAAAGGATTGGGTCTGGAGATAAACGATGATATCCCCATACCACAGATCTAAAGTGCTGATTAGAAACAAGGATTCATCTGCAATGGGCTCCTCCGTCATAGTTTCTGTGTCATCACGCGGGAAGTCACACATTAACTCCGCAAAAACTAAAGATTTCTTAGACTTGGATTTCTCGAATTCCAAGTCGAACTCCTGCAGGATAACAATCCATTTAGAGTACTTGCCCCCTACAAATTTCTTGGTCAAAATGTAGATCATAGGGTTACAATCCGAAATTACTATAGTTTTACGTAGTAAAATGTAGTGACGAAAACGTTGGACAGCTTGAACGGTTGCCAATGCCAATTTCTCCACATGTGAGTATTTTAGCTCAATTGGATTTAAAGTTCGACTAAGGTAATATATCACGTGTTCAGTTCTGAATTCATCTTCCTGAACTAAGACCATTCCAATGGTGGAATGAGAGGCGGCAAGATACAAGAAGTAATCCTGGTTGTAGTTGGGAGGATGCAACAACGGTGCATGGGTCAACGCGTGTTTGAGTGCATCAAAAGATTTCTGAGCTATCTCATCCCAATAGAATGGAGTATTTTTCTTCAACAACTGGGTAAAACCCTTTGTAACCTCGGCGTAGTTAGGAATGAATCGTCGTAAAAAGTTTTCTTTCCATTGCAAACTTTGGAGTTGGCGAAGACTTGAAGGAGGAGGCAATTTGATGATAGCTTCGACTGTTGAGGGATCGACATGACTGCCGGCTTTCGAAACTACAAATCCCAGCAATCGACCCGTTTCTATACAAAAGACACATTTGTGTGGGTTCAACCGAATCCGATAATGCCTACACCTCATAAAGATTGCTCGTAAATGGACAAGATGATCAGCTCGATGTAATGAATGAGTAGGCAAGTCATCAAGATAGGTGTTAGAAAATTATATATTACGGAGCAATGGAACACATAAAATATTGCAGAAATATAAACACAGAAAACGCACAAAACAAGAGAGACACAGATATACGTGGTTCACCCAGTTTGGGCTACGTCCACCCCGAACAGCGAGTCCTTCCCTTTTATTATCTAGCAAAATGAAGAGACACAACCTACAGCAAATCCGCTGTAATATCCTCTGTTTTCTCTCACAGTCTCACCTCTCTGTTTCTCGCTCACAGAATACACATCTATCTCACAGCCTCAAATACAATACCCTCATATAAGAGAGGGGTTGCCTTCTAGGGAAAAAAACCCTAAACTAAACATAAGTTCTACCGTCAGATCATCCGCCTAATGAACGGCCCAGATTGACTAGAAATTACTATACTTTTACAAGGCAATTTTACAGCTGTTTTTAGCTTCGAGGGCGCTGCCCTCGAAACCCCCCGCCGGGGGAGGCTCCCAAAGGTCGCAGCCGCTCCCCCCTGGACCCCCCCTGCAGTGAACATTTTACGGGCAGCGTTGCCGCCCCCATTTCGAGCTGGGGTCCTATGTGGTGATACCTTTGAATATAGAAGATAATCAGGCTCCACACCCAACAATCTCCCACTTGGAGACTGATTGTAGCAACTCCACCGCTGCTCCATTTGCTGGACAATGACTCCTCTTTGGACCTGGTTGTTTCTCATCTTCATCGTCATCCTTGAAGACCAACTGAAACTGAGCATATTCTCAGTTTCTCCCTGGTTACAACTTTTGTTAGCATATCTGCAGGATTCTGGCTAGTGTGTATCTTTTCCAGCTTCAACTCTCCATCTTCCAACACTGATCGTATGAAATGATACTTGAGCTATATGTGTTTAGTCCTGGAATGAAACGCTGAGTTCTTTGCAAGATGAATGGCACTTTGGCTATCACTGTATAACGTGCCCATATCATGCTCCTTACCCAATTCACCCATAAACCTTTGTAACCAAATCATTTCTTTACTAGCCTCTGTAGCAACAACATACTCTGCTTCTGTTGTTGAAAGTGCAACAACACTTTGGATTTTTGAAACCCAACTGACAGCTATTCCTCCAACAGTAAATACATATCCTGTAGTGCTCCTCCTGTTATCTCTGTCACCTGCCATATCTGCATCAACATATCCTTCTAGGGAGATGTTTGAACCACCAAAGCATAATGCTTGATTTGTGGTACCTTTCAAATATCTGAGAATCCATTTCACTGCCATCCAATGTTCCTTTCCTGGATTGTTCATGTACCTGCTTACAACTCCCACTGCATGTGCAATATCAGGCCTTGTGTAGACCATTGCATACATTAAGTTTCCAACTACTGATGCATATGGAACTTTAGACATATAATCCATGTCTTCTTGGGTCTTTGGGCACATTTCCTTGCTAAGTTTGAAATGGCTAGCAAAAGGTGTACTAACTGGTTTTGCATTGTGCATGTTAAATCTTTTCAACACCTTTTGTATGTACTCATTCTGAGACAATGTTAATTTACGATTTTTCCTGTCTCTAGTTATTCTCATACCAAGGATTTGTTTTGCAGCTCCCAAATCCTTCATTGCAAATGAATTTGCCAATTTTCTTTTGAGCACATTTATTTCCTGCATGTTAGATCCTACAACAAGCATGTCATCTACATACAATAACAATATAATATAGCTGCCATCATTTTGCTTTTTCAAATAAACACAATGATCATAGTGACATCTAGTATAACCTTGTTCAAACATAAACTTGTCAAATTTTAGATACCACTGCCTTGGAGCCTATTTTAAGCCATACAAGCTCTTCTTCAATCTGCACACTAGTTTCTCCTTCCCTTTCACCTCATATCCTTGTGGCTGCTGCATATATATCTCTTCCTCCAAATCCCCATGGAGAAAGGCTGTCTTCACATCTAACTGCTCAAGATGCAAATCTTCAGCTGCTACAAGACTTAAAATAGTTCTGATTGAAGTCATTTTAACAACAGGAGAAAATATTTCATCAAAATCAATACCTTTCTTCTGTGCAAACCCCTTCACCACAAGTCTAGCTTTATACCTCTGTTTTCCTCCATCTTCTTCCTTCAGCCTGTAAACCCATTTATTCTTCAATGTCATTTTTCCTACAGGCAACCTGACTAAATCCCAAGTCTGGTTATGCATTAAGGAGTCCATCTCTTCTTCCATGGCTACCTCCCACTTCTTCCTGCTTTCAACCTGCATTGCTTCTTCATAACATTCGGGTTCACCGGAATCAGTCAGCAATAAATAATATAATGAAGGAGAGTATCGTTCAGGGGGTCTACTTATCCTGGTAGATCTTCTAACACCACTTTCAGGTGTTTCGGGTGCCTATTGTTGTTGTGGTGGTTGTTGTTGTTGTGGTTGTTGATTATTATTATTTTCAGGCACCTTTACTTTTTCAGTGATTTCATCAAAAACTACGTATTCCTTGTTTTCCTTTTCCTGTTTCTTTTCCTGCAACTGATTCTTATACAAGACCTTTTCATTGAATATTACATCTCTTCTCCTAATCATTTTGTGATTTTCGTAATCATATAAGCGATAACCAAAATCATTAACACCATATCCAATAAAAGTACATTTCTTTGACTTTGCCTCAAGCTTTGTTCTATTTTCTTTATCAATATGGACAAAGGCCTCACAACCAAAAGGCTTTAAAATAGAGTAGTTTACATTTTTACCTGTCCATGCTTCCTCTGGAACACCACCATCCAAGGAACTTGAAGGCCCTCTGTTTATTAGATAAACAGCAGTATCTACAGCATCTGCCCAAAACTGTAAAGGCAATCCTGCATGCAATCTCATGCACCTTGCACGCTCCATGATTGTTTTGTTCATCCTTTCTGACACACCATTTTCTTGTGGTGTTCTTGGAACTGTCTTCTCTCTGCGAATTCCATGCTCTGAACAGTACCTATCAAACTCTTTGCTGCAATATTCACCTCCATTGTCTGATCTAAGACACTTCAATTTCTTTCCTGTCTCAATCTCAACCAAAGCTTTCCATTTCTTGAAAGTATCAAATACATCAAATTTATTCTTAATACAATAAATTCAAGTTTTTCTAGTTGCATCATCAATAAAAGTAACATAATAACGAGAGCCACCAAGAGATGATACCTGAGCAGGTCCCCATACATCTGTATGCACAAGCTCTAATTTTTCATTCTTCTTTTCTTTCCCAACTCTGAGAAATCTGACTCTCTTCTGTTTTCCATAAATGCAATTCTCACAGAAGTCCAAATCAACATTCTTCAAACCCGGCAACAAATTCCTTGAGTGAAGAATCTTCATCCCCTTTTCACTCATGTGCCCGAGCCTATGATGCCATAATGCTGCATCTGCTCCTTTGGAAGTTAAAGCATTAACATAGTTAGAAATACCATTGCATAAATACAATGTACCAACCTTTTCACCTTTTGCTATTACCAGGGCTCCTTTGGTGACCTTCCAAGCTTTATCTGTGAAAGTTGTCACACAACCTTCATCGCCTAACTGCCCTATTCAAATCAGATTTTCCTTTAGGTCTGGAACATGCCTTACCTCCTTTAATAGCCATTGGTTTCCATTCTGCTGTTTTACAAGAACCTTACCCATTCCAACGATTTTACAAGGTTTATCATCACCCAAACGAACTTGTCCAAAATCTCCTTGAACATAGTCATGAAAGTATTTCTTATCAGGTGTGGCATGGAATGAAGCCCCTGAATCTACCACCCAGGAATCAGTAATATTTTCAAAAGAAAGAATCAAAGCATCTTGTAACACCTCACCTGTCACATTTGCTTCATGATTGTTTTCTTGCTGTGCATCTCCTTCTTTTCCCTTCCGAGATCTACAGTCTTTCTTTAGGTGTCCTTTCTTTCCACATTTCCAGCACACTATCCCCGATCTGGACTTGGATTTGCCTTTCCTTGATTTACTACGATATCCTAAGCTCTTTCCTCTTTCCATTTTTCTTCCTCTAGAATCTGCACTCAAAGCATTTCCCGATGTCTCACCGGAGCTTTTCCGTCACATTTCCTCGCTAAGGATAGCACTGACAACATCATCAAACTTTAAAATACTAGATCCAGAAACGGAGTTACTAATGGCCATTACCAAACCATTCCAACTTTCTGGTAATGAGCACAAGAATAACAGAGCTCTAACTTCATCATCAAAGTTTACCCCTACAGAACTTAACTGACTTGTAACTGTATTAAAATCATTTAAATGGTTTGCAACAGATCCACCTTCCGACATATTCATATTAAATAACCGTTTCATAAGAAATACCTTGTTTGAGGCCGAGGGTTTTTCATATAGTTTCGACAACGTCTGCATCAAACCATCTGTCGTGGTTTCCTTCGAAACATTGAAGGCGACTGACGCAGCAAGGCACAACCGTATTGTTCCGAGTGCCTTTCTATCGAGAAGGTTCCATTCTTCGTCTTTCATACCCGTCGGCATCTTTGTTTTTCCGCCCAATGGTAGGTATAGATCTTTCTGATACAGATAATCTTCCATCTGCATCTTCCACAGCGAGAAGTTTTGGCCGTTAAATTTCTCGACCCTAAACTTACCATCTTCCGCCATTGCTCCCACTCGAACCAGGAACGCTTCTTTCCTGCGAGTTTATCAGCCAAATAGACCTTCGGCTCTGATACCAGTTGTTAGAAAATTATATATTACGGAGCAATGGAACACATAAAATATTGCAGAAATATAAACATAGAAAACGCACAAAACAAGAGAGACACAGATATATGTGGTTCACCCAGTTTGGGCTACATCCACCCCGAACAGCCAGTCCTTCCCTTTTATTATCCAGCAAAATGAAGAGACACAACCTACAGCAAATCCGCTGTAATATCCTCTGTTTTCTCTCACAGTCTCACCTCTCTGTTTCTCGCTCACAGAATACACATCTATCTCACAGCCTCAAATACAATACCCTCATACAAGAGAGGGGTTGCCTTCTAGGGCAAAAAACCCTAAACTAAACATAAGTTTTACCGTTAGATCATCCGCCTAATGAATGGCCCAGATTGACTAGAAATTACTATACTTTTACAAGGAAAATTTACAGTTGTTTTTAGCTTCGGGGGCGCTGCCCCCGAAACCCCCCGCTAGGGGGGGGCTCCCAAAGGTCGCAGCCGCCCCCCCCTGGACCCCCCCTGCAGCGAACATTTTACGGGCGGCGTTGCCACCCCCATTTCGAGCTGGGGTCCTATGTGGCGATACCTTTGAATATAAAAGATAATCAGGCTCCACACCCAACAATAGGGTTGCACAATGTGCTTGATGTCATGAAACGCATAAGACATCACCCTTTGAAAAGTTGCTCCAGCATTCTTAAGCCAAAAAGGTAACTTGCAATAAGCAAATGTCCCCCATGGACAAATGAAAGCCGTTTTTGGTTGATCGGCAGGTAGAATATTGATTTGATTGTATCCGGAAAAACCGTCCATGAAGGAGAAGATTTTGCTGCCGGCACAATCATTAATGATTTGATCGATATAGGGAGTTGGGTAATTGTCCTTTGGATAGGCTCGATTAATGTCCCTATAGTCGATGCATATTCTTATTGTTCCCTATTTTTTGTTAACCGGAACAATATTCGATACCTAATCTGTTACGGGATCAGATAAATGAAACCTGCTTTCAATAGTTTTTCAACTTCTGCTTTAATTGCAGCAGCTTTTCGTGGGTGAATTTGACGCAAACGTTGCCGGACGAGTTTAGCGTCTGGGTAAGTCTTGATCTCATGAACAATAATCGCGGGATCAATTCCTGGCATTTCCTCATAGGACCAGGCAAACACGTCGCGAAATTCTTGAAATAGGGCCTTATATAGCTGAATTTCGTCATCTGTACACGAGGCACCTATATGAATGTTCTTAACAATTCCGGGCTTAACCGAAATGTCAATAGGAATAGTTCGAGAGATGTTTCCCAAATTTAACTCTGAATCGAGGTGTTTCATTGGATTCTGAGGTTCCTTGGCATATTCAGTTGTAAAAATTGATGAGAAATCATTTTCAAAACGATCATCCTCGGGTAAAAACGAAGATCTGTGATGGAGATCTTCCCATGGTAAATCATCTACACATAGGATTTCACGAATTTTCTCGTCTGAGTGAACAAGTTCAGAAAACGTGATTAAATCCAAGCTTGATGTGAAAAGTGATTCCTCACGGACCACATTCATTAAGTCATTTTCGGTTGAATATGGGTCGGCAAATGACTGCACGGCCTCATAGGCAATTTCATATGGACTCAACGGCATGGCATCACCAAATGAGTCTATCTCAAATTCAGAAGGAATGATCCAAGGATCATCATAAACAATGGTGTCCGATCTGATCATATGAATAGTTGCTAATGAAGATGATGCATTGATCGGAGGAAAAGGAAAAGTTCCTAGTAAACCAGCATCTTTAACTAGTCCTACTCCAACATCCTTATATGGGATAGTTGTTTTACCGACATGTTGAATACTCTCAGAAGAGGCTGGATCGGATGAAAAGTAAGCCAGCTGGTCTATTGTTATGATCTTTCCATTATGTGGAAAATTTATTACTCGAAAGACCGATGAAACGACCGCTGTCATAGCGTAAGACCAACTTCGACCCAAGAGAAGGTTGTAATCTAGAGGGGCATCAACCACCTCCACATCTAGACTAACGGTTTTTCCTTCAACCCCTATAGGCAAATCCTGTAGAATGCCAAAAGGATGACCCATGGCCATCAAAGGCCTTTAGAATCATCAGGGATTGGTTTAGTGAAGGAGAACCAAGCGATCTCCAACACTGTATCGACATAATACCCGTTGAGGCTCCCTCATCAATTACAGTCCGATGCATAGGCCTGTTTTTTACTATCACTGGAATCTGGAAAGCCATTTGATGAGGCAAACGCGGTGTACTATTTTCTAGATCGAAAATTATTAGATTCGAGTCTTGAACATCAATAGCTCCTATAGCCGACAAAAGTAATTTACGTTGTGCTGGACATGATTGCAGCACTTCCAAAGCCGACATTGCTGACGGTGAAACAGCTAAATCCTCAACAATGTTATAATTCTGAGCCACTCTCCCATGTGGATTGAAAGCTGACTTTCTAAGTATACCCTTGGCGGGCAGTTTAATTACCAAGTCTGGATTAGGTTTCTCGATCTATAGTGGATCGGAACTGGGAGCTGAGGTTGATGTATTAGAATGAGAAGATTCTGCTTCTTTACTATCAACAGGACTTTTACTACCATAATCTTGCAATCGAGTCACAATCCTAACATGGGACATCATCAGTATGGGTTCTTCATTGGCACTCGAGGACGAACCTATCATCTTACTGTCTTGAGCTGGAAAAAGATCCTTCAAAACAGCAGGAGTTTGGGAACCTTTGACAATCTTCGCAACCTCTACACGATGAGGGCAGTCCCTTGTAAAATGTTCATCGTCACAAATGAGACAAGGATAACGAGGTTTTCACTTTTCATCATTGGATTCCGCCATTTCAGGTTTCTCCTTTGAACTTTTGTCCGTTTTATTCTTCTTCTTTCCTTTCTTCTTCCCACCGGATTTTGATTTGGCTGTAGATGACTCTACAATGTGAATATTGGCGGAAATCTCTACAGAAGAATCTCTTGTTGGGGAATCTGGCAAGGTTATAATAGGAGAAGAATTCTTGGAAGATTTCTTCTTACTTTTAGTGTTAACCGTACCAATCATACCATCGGCGGCATGAGATCCCGAAGGAGTTGCAGCGATTTGATTTTGCTTGGGAAGATTGGGGATTTTCTCGTATAACGTACCTGACTGAGTATAGACCAAGTCAAGGTACTGTGCTTGAGCAATTACTTGCTCCTCAATAACAACTCTGGCTTTAGCAACATCTTCAGTGATCTTTGGCAGCAAAGATTTTACAAACCACTCGGCCAAGATCTGATCCGGAATAAATACCTTCACTAAACGCCATCGACGTCTCCACTCATGAATATGATCTGAAATATAAGTAGACATCGATTGTTTTAATGAAGTTAACAATTCCGTGCCATTTTCATATCGGACTGGCAACTGAAAATGAGTTAAAAACAAGGTAGCTAACTGACTAAAATTATAAAAAGTGCCTCGTGGTAACTCAATGTACCACTTGGCCGCGAGACCAATTAGAGTGCGCTGGAAAAGTCTAAGATGGATTGAATCATCTAAAATGGAGTTAGACGCACACCAAAGGTGGTAAGTCATCACATGGTTCGACGGGTCCTCTCCTGATTTACCTTCGAACTTGGGAATGTCACTGGGCAACTTATTCGGCAATGGCGGCCAAAACGGAAGATAATTAATGGGATCGTTCATTAGGCGCGACAAGTCAGGCAAGTCCAAAGTTGCGATAAATGGTAACTGCCGATTAGGATCCCTAAAACTCAGGGTCATGAGACCAGCCCCAGGAGGAGGATATCCAGGATAACTAGGAATAGGAATTGCATTTGGGATATTTTATCCTCCTGGGAAACCAGGATTAACCGGACCGTACTGGGGTTGTTGAGGTTGTTGATAAGTGTACCCAGGATACGGTTGATACTGATAGACTGGCTGCTGCACAGCAGGACCGAATTGGTACTGTCCCTGGTACGGTTGATAAGTAAATTGTGGTTGACTTGTGACAACCGTACTTGAACCAGGTTGTCCTACAGGCATCTGAACCGAAGTTTGAATCGTAGATCCAGACGGTGGTAAAGATTTCTGAGGAGTAGATACAGGAACAGTAGAAACCGGAGCTGTCGATACTCCAGAAGTAGGTGGGGTAGATTGAACAGATGTTGCGGCAGTTGTAGCAGTCGTTTGAGGTGGAGTACGAGGTGTACTAGGCCCAGGCTGAGAAACTACCGAAGGTACAGAAGTTTGAATGTTAGACTGGACTGGTTGCTGGGGTGAACCAGAAACTAAGGGTTGTCCAGTTTGAGATGACAACTGTAGATTTGGCTGCAACACCTGTTGGGTTTGCGATGGATCCCACACTATATGTATTCCGGGGTACTAACCCATAACAGGTTGAGAATGCTGAGGACCATAACCGGGTTGAGGGTAGGATTGATAATTGAAAGGTACATTTCCCGTTCCTTGAACATACGTTTGACCGGAGGGTGGTTGGAAACCTTGGTTCGAGTACTGACCTTGGGGTTGATACCCTTGAGGCACGTACTGATACTGGGGTTGACCTTGAGCTATAAATTGATACTGGGGTTGACCTTGGGGTACATATTGAGTCTGGGGTTGACCTTGAGGAATGTACTATCCTATAGGTATGTATTGTCCTTGAGTTTGCCCCCCAGATGCAAATTGTGTACCTTGAGGTTGCCCCCCAGATGCAAATTGTGTACCTTGAGGTTGCCCCCCAGGCGTTAATGGACGCTGCCCCCCAGGCAGTAACTGACCACCTTGAGGTTGAGGATTGGGAATAGAACCTGACATCATGAGAATGTCTTCTACACTCAACGGCTTAGTACCATTGCTTCCAGTTAATAACCCTTGCTCAATGGGTTGAGGAGATGCTCCCGAAAAAGTACCAGAAAGAGACTGATACCCGGAGGGAACAGAAGGACCGCCGTACAAAAAGGATTCAGGCGATTGATTAAACATGGATGACTGTCCTGACATATTTACGGGAGTATAAAAACCTCTAGGTTTTGGGTGATAAGGAGCGCGAGGTGGTGGAAAACTTAACCCTGAGTTTTCTAAGAAATTAGGTAAAGAAAGATACCAAGAACTGCTCCTAGGTGGACTGTAAAAAATTGATTCATGCTCCCTTAGCTCAATAACAGGTTGATTTTCAGGGATAGGGATGCCTACTTCTTCTTCCGGAGCAAGTTCTTCAATAGCAATAAGTCCAGAAGGAAGATCTTGGGTGATTACTCTTTCTACCCTAGGTGAACCAGGACCACTAGAAGCTGGAGAAACAAACCCCGATGTCAGAGTAGCAGCAAATTCACTTTCAGGCTCAGATATTTCAGGTTCCTCACCTATATCACTAGTAGATGAAAATCTACCAGTAACTTCGGAAACAAACACTAACTGTGGATTATAATCTGCTACTAATGGTTGAAAATCAGGATGTACTATCAAAGAAGATTCTCCTTCTTCAGGTGACTCAACTCTACTGTCTCTAGGAGTTACGAGGACTTTCAAGCCTTCAAGCTGGCTCAGTACTTCCTCAGAAGGTTGGCCCCAAAGTCTACGGGACTTCCTTAGTAACTCAGCCACGTTTACAAACTCAGGAGATCGGCCCAAAATTCTACGGGACTGCCTTGGTAATTCAGCCATAGTTAAAAACTTTTAACTACTTCACACGCAGACAAAGTAAAATCTCAATGAAAAGCACCTAAAGTCTCTAAAGAACCAAACAAATTTGAATCACATGCCTAAAGAATATAGGAAATCAAACACACACAAATAGTAACTTTCCGTACTGAAAACACTAGTTGGTGATGAAATCCAACGTCCCAGAGTTCAATACAGAAATGGTGGTTGAAACAGTTACCCCAGCAACCTGCTTAATGAATAGACTGGCACAAGTTCCTCCACTTAACCATCTCGAGTGAAGACAACCCCCCAAACAATCCAAGTGAGTCTAGCCGACGTCTGCTCCAGGTACAGTGGGATCTTCCCACCACTATCAGCTCAGGAAGAATCCTAAAGAATATGGCCACTAAGGTTACCAACTGAGACAAATATACCTGGGGAAACAGTCTACGATCCAATACACGCGCAAGGGCAGAGTAGTAAGCTCAATCCCCTTGAAGGCTCCTTGACATAATCCAAGGCAACAAGTGACCCCAAGCTCCTCGACAATGGTTAATCTGAGGTTTACCGTTTTTATACGTGAATATCTGGCGTCGTTCCCAATGAGGAAGGATTGATTCCCACACTAGTTCGGACACGATCTCGTGCTTCTCCTTTAAGAGGAGCTTTCCCAGAGCATAAATGCAACAATTGGATTTCTTCCCTACCACAAGATACAACTACTTGTTTGTTTTAACTGTCTTGGAGAGTTAATTACTCTCCTACTCCAAGACACTAGCCTAAGCTAAGTTGGTGTATCAGAGCCCTAGAAATAAAAATGTTACTAGATGAATTTTTACTTTAAGCGTTATTTTTTATTGGTTTTTGTTTAAGTCCAAAGGTGCGGAGATGAAACTCGTGGTATGAAGACTCGACTCAAAATCACTAAAAATGCACCTAAGATGATTTAAACGATCTTTTTCTCTTCGATGAACTTCTAAACTAAGAAAGAGTTTGAGAATGCAAATACTTTGTAAACACAAATCTTTCTCAATCAAACAAATTAAAAGAAGAGCTTTTGCCTTTTCCAATGCACTCAAAATGAGACAACTAGTTATTTCACAAAAATTTCCCTTTTTCGTTTCAAAGCACTCAATTACTACAAAAAAACAAACTTTTTTCCAAAAGAGATTTTTATATTTTTTATAAAACACTCAAAACTATGAAAATGACTAACTTTGAGATCTATAAATTATAAAAATCTATTTGAAGTCAAAGCCTACTAAATGTCTTTTTTAAGGATGTTTTACTTAGCTAGATGTAAGCTAAGGACCAATTTATGCAGAATCACAAATAAGTCAAGAACAACCAATTTTGTTTTCTTTTTGAAAATGAAAATCCAAACTTTTTTTTTTCTCGGTAACAAGGCTAATCTATTAAATATGTACAGAGTGCAAAATTACAACAGGTAAGACCAGTATGCTCTTGCCCTCAAAGGGCACCAGACATAGACAAAAACTAAGACTGACAAAGACCCAGACATAATTCCCCATAGCAAGCCCTCGCAGGGGTGGTTCCATGAAGTTCCAAGACTGTCCATAGACGGAAGCCCGCGCAGGGGTCTTAGACAAAAAGAACTGTTCAAGTCGTCCCGCACAGGGGAAACAGTAAGTACTCTCATCATTAACACAAAAAACCAATAGCTTAGACATCCTAAAAAAAAAAAACATTGACTGAACCAACAACAAACCAGGAGGCGGCGACTGAGCCTGGAGCAACCGGGTGGAGCAAGGGCGCCGGCGTGATTATTCATTCAGCTCATCCGGTTGCTCTTCCACAATTGGGCACCAGTCGTAGTAATTCGGCTCAGCTTCAGTAGGCGAGGTTGCTTCCGCTTCCCCAGTAGTCGCAATAGGAGCATTCTGGGAATGCTTGGATTTTTCCTCGACGGTGGCCCAGCTTTTTTCTTCCTGCTCCAACTCAGCTATCCCTTGCTCCCTGGCTTCTATGGGGTCATCCACCTCAGGAGGATTCTCGATGAACAGAATGGAGACATGTGCACTAATTCTCGGGTTTGCCGTAGAGCTGGTGAAGTTGAAAATAGTGGAGCCAAAAGCTGGCAAGGAGGCCGAGCTGGATGCCCTAGCATCCATATGCTGGCCTGAGTGCAGGGGAGTGGCTCCAATGGAGCTTGCCAGATTACAGTGGCAGCAATGCCTCGTATCATCTCTCACAGGTCTGCTCAAACCCCCTCCTCTAGAAGAACCACGACGGCTCAGCAACCTCTGTCTGGTTCTCACCATACTGGGATGGGACTCCCTGCAAACTGCCAAGTGAACCAGACTATCGATTACCAGAACCAGCTCTGTAATGGACCCAACCGTCTGAGAGGGGACCTCTTCAACGGCAAAGAGGCCAGCCAAATGCAACACGACCAATATTCCCTGCTCCGAACCGGATTTATGCTCTTCATCGTCACCTACCCACCTCGAGTTCCCATCCACCATAACTGCAGCGATGCTCTGGTTCGAGTGCTCTCTCCGGGCATTCACTACTGCCGTCCCCAGTCCCTTTGATTTAAACCGGGAATTATCTCGCCATCCTCTCGCATGGAGTGCCACGTGATGCCCATGGATCGGCATGTGGCCAGCTTCCAACTCCCGTCCCATCGCTTTAAACACCCGCATTTGGGGGAGTTGCCTCCATTTGGACCAGTCGAGAGCATTCTTGGGCTTCCTCATTCGATAATATGTCATTCGGCTGTCCTGTAATTAGAGAGTGATTACCTCCCACTCCAACATTGGCCATGTAGTCCGCTATCTTATTGCCCTCCCTCTTTGTATGAGTGAAGGTGATAGCTCTGTTGCTTTGAAGCTTCTGTTCTATTGCCTCCAGACGTGCCTCTAACCTCCAGCTGGTTGCTACTTTTTTGGCTTGTGATCCATTTAGGATTTTTTTTGCCATATTGATGAGGATTTGGGAGTCTCCTTCAACTTCCAGAGGATAGAGGTTTAGCTCCCCCACGAGCTGAAGACCCTGCCATAACCCTTCCAATTCAGCTGAGTTGTTGGTGTCCCAACCAATGCTTCCATAGAAGAGTGTCATGGGAGTCCCTTCATGATTTCTAATGATTCCCCCAAAGCCTGCTAACCCAGGATTCCCTTTTGAGGCACCATCAAAGTTGAGTTTGAAAGTGTGCTTTGGCGGGGGCTTCCATTCAACTTGTTTATCCATGCTGTTTGCAGGGGGATTCTACTGGTTCGTGTCGTTGGTGCATCTGATCTGCCAATTGTCCATAATAGCTTTCTCATTGGCTAGGGTAGGCCAATCCTCCTTCTTCCATGATCTTATCATCAGAGTTTCTTGGATATTTTTGCAAATCATATGCCAGATTGTGTCCATCGAGGAGCGTTGATTTTTGAAGATGCGCTTGTTTCGTTCCTTCCATATACTCCATAGGATTAGCCCAGGAATCAATCGCCAAAGATGGTTGAGGATGTTGCTCTTATACGGCTCCTTTTGCCACTGTCGTATGGAATTCGTAATTTCAACTTCAAGTCTGCATCTCTTTTGGCATCGAAAGCTTGCTTTCTCCCATAGTTGGTTGGCTAGAGGACAAGAGTCCAACAAGTGTTGGAGCGTTTCCTCATGGGCGTAGCAGTTAACGCATATGGAGGGTCCGTGGAAATTTCTTCTTCGGAGCTTGTCCCAAGTTAGGATTCTCTGATGCCCTACCAGCCAGAGAAAATGACAGATCTTGGGCCATGAGCTTGAGTTCCATATTTGGCCCCAGATCGGGTCCTAAGGTGCAGCGTCATTGCAAATAATTTTATAAGCTTCAGACGTGGTGAACGCTCCCTTTGGTAGATATCCCCATCTTATGATATCTTACCTTTCGTCACATCTGATTTTTCTTTTGCTGAGCTCCGTTTCCAATGCTGTGGATGTCTGGCGATTATCATTTGAGAGGATTTGGTTGCCTGGTTTCCAGGTTCTGAATCCTTTCTCCACATCCTGGGTCCAAAAGTGTCTGATTTTGACCAGCTGTGTTTCCTCCTCCAAATGATGTATAGGCTGGTTCAGAGCATTGCTGAGGGTGGGCATTTGATTCCATGCGTCCGTCCAGAATCTAGCATTATTGCCATTTCTTACCTCCCAGAAGCTGTGCTTCTGGATCATTTTATAATGTTCCTTGGCAGCATTCCAAATTAACGAACCTTTTTTACAGGGTTCCAATCTGATAAGCTCTTCCTGGGGTCATTGGTTTGCATATTTTGCTGTCCATAAAGTGACCCATGGCTTGCCTGCATTGGTGAGCCATTGCCACCAGATCTTGGCTCCCATGATGGCATTGCTGTGCTCCGGATCCCTTAGTCCAATTCCTCCTTTTGCCTTTGGCTTGCAAACTGTGCTCCATTTTACCAGAGCCCACTTGCGATTGGTTGCATTGCTCCCCCAAAGGAAATTTCTCTGAATTTTCCTTAGTCTTTTTAGGACCCATTTAGGCGCTGCCAAGATGGAAAAAAGGTACAACGGCATAGCTTGAAGGACAGCTTTAATAAGAACCGCCCGGCTGACAAGGTTCAGGGTTCTGTGAGTCCATTGATTGAGCCGAGATTCAAGCTTTTCAATTAAATTGCGCCAAGAGGAATGAGTGATGGCTGAGGTAGTGAGGGGAGCTCCAAGATACTTTGAGGGGAGGGTGGCCATAGGGAATCCCAGGATACGGACTATGGCTGACTTGACTACTAGAGGAGTGTTGAAAAAGAAGATCTGCGATTTGGAGCAGTTGATATTGGTTCCTGAGGCTTCTGTAAAATCAGTGAGGACTGCTTTGAAAATTGAGGCTTCTTGAACAGATGGGTACCCAAACAGCATCGTGTCATCAAAAAATTGCTGATGGGAGGTAGCTGGCAGGTGGTGAATGGAGATACCCTTAAGCTGGTGCATGTGGAGGGCATTCTTAATGTGACGTCCCAGTCCCTCAGCCATCAAAACAAAGAGGAAGGGGGAGAGTGGGTCACCTTGCCTGATACCTCGGGAGGGATAGAAAGGGCGAGAGGGGATCCCATTTACTAGGATGGAGAAGCTAGAAGAGGAGATAAGGCTCATAACCCAGCGAACCCAAGTGGGGCTGAAACCAAAAGCAGATAACATTTGTTGAATATAGTTCCAACTGAGTTTGTCAAAAGCCTTGGAAAGATCCAGTTTAAGGAGCATACCTGCCTGCTTTGAATGCTTGAGAGTATGTGCAATCTCATGTGTGTGGATGATTCCGTCTAAAATCTGTCTTCCTTCAACATAACCTGATTGTTCCGGCGAGATGAGCATTGGCAGGAGGGGCTTTAGCCTGTTTGCGATGACTTTAGAAATGACCTTGTATATGACATTGCATAGTGCTATGGGCCGGAATTTATCCGGTTTGAGCGCATCCTCTTCTTTTGGAATCAGGGCAATGAAGGTGGTGTTGAGCGAGGGAAGCAGCCAATGAGCAACTCTCGACTCCTCCACCACCTCCCAGACTTCCATCTTAATCAAATCCCAGAACCTGTGAAAGAAAGTAGTGGTAAAACCATCCGGGCCGGGAGCTTTTCCATCTTTGAGCTGAGTCATTGCATTGTCTACTTCCTGCATTTGAATTGGGCTTAGGAGGAGTTCATTATGCTCTTCTGTGACTAATTTTGGTATATGGCGGGTAATTCTTTCAATTGCCGGATTTCTGTTGATGTCAGGTTCTTGGTGGACCTGCTTGAAGTGTTCGAGGAGAGTCTTTTCGATTTCCTCATGCTGCTCCACCTTTTCTCCTCCTGGTTTTTGAATGTATGGGATATTGTTGCCCATTCTGCGTTGCACTGTTGTTCTGTGAAAAAATTTTGTATTTCTTTCTCCCTCTTTGAGCCATCTGATTCTTGATTTCTGTTTCCAGTATATCTCCTCCTGCCTTCTTCTTTCTTCTAGCTGAATGTGGATGCGTTGTTCCTGTGCGAGAGTTCGCTCGGTATGCCCGCATGTACTTATTTCTCTTTGCAGTTCCTCCAGTGCTTTTTGAAGATCATTTTTCTCCTTGAATATGTTTCCAAAGGTCACTCTGTTCCATCTCTTGAGGCAGAGCTTTAGATGTTTGAGTTTCTGTTGAAACTGAAACATTTTGGAGCCGTCTTGAGGGTGGAAGGAGGTCCATGTGGAGTTGACGAAGTCTCTGAGAGAGGGATGAGTGAACCAAAACTCCTCAAAACGGAAGGGTCTTCACGTTTTATTGCCTGGGCGTTGCCATTGAAGGGCAATCGGCCAGTGATCAGAGCCAGAGTGAGGTAGAATGGCCGCCGAGAAATCCCCCCCTAAGTGGATCGAGTTATCTGATATGAGAAAGCGATCCAGCTTGGAGGCTATTTGATGAGGGCCTGTTCTGCGATTACTCCACGTGAAAGTGCCATTGCAAAACTATAAATCTATCAAGGATGCATTCTGAATAAAGTTTTTGAAGTAGGTGTTTTCCTGCTCCAGCTTGTTTCTGCCTCCAATCTTCTCCTCTAATTTTGTGATCATATTATAGTCCCCTCCCGCAATCCATAGAGGGTGCTTGCGATTGGCGTTGAGGACTTCTAAAGTGTGGAGGAGAGCCATTTTTTCCTTTGCTTCCTGAGGGAAGTAAACATTCGAGAGATTCCCATGAATATTTGTGCCGACTATGTGGAAGGTAGCCTGAATGAGATTGTGTGAGGCATGGAAGTCCGACAGAGTAAGGGCTTGAGAGTTCCATGCAATGGCTAATCCCCCTGAAGCGCCCGATGCATCTACAGCGACTGATTGACATCCTGACCATGCTTTGGAGAAGATTCTTTCTAAAGTAGTGCTATTACATTTTGTTTCCTGGAAAAAACAAATTTGTGGCTTTTCCAATTTAATCATATTTTTAAGCATTCTGAGCTTTCCTGGGCCGTTGAGCCCCCTGAGGTTCCATGAGATGAGCTTCATGATTCACTATTGGGGGAGGGCTTGTAGTACTTCGTAAGCTTAGCATACTTACCGGAGTCTACCAGAATCTTTCCGAGCGCGATTGTTCTTTGGAGGTCTGTTCTTCTTCCTCTTTTTTTGGAGTCTTTTGGGGTTTGGCTAAGATCCCAGTGACTGCCTGGCTGAATGCCAAGCTGATTTTGATAGTAGGCCCTGGAAATGACCATTTCCAGTTTGTCCAGCTGTAGTTCTGGGATACTTTCATATGCTTTTCTCTTGCATGCTGCTTCTAGTTCAAGTATGTCTAAACCATATAGATCTATACTTTCCGGCTCTTCCTCCATTTGTTGCACCTGATTGTCTTCTTCCGCGGGAATACTTGGATCCTGGGCAGGGCCTGAGGATCCATCAACCTCCATTTCATTATCTTTGTCCTGTTGCTTCTCTTTGCTCTCCACAATGAGGATAGGGGGATCTTTGGAGGAGTGGGTTTTGGATGGGTGGGCCTCGGGATGTGGCTGTGAAGAGGAAGAGGGGTGGTCAGAACTTGGAGGGGGGGAGGTGATGTGCTCATCCGAGATATTAGCCAGGATTCCAAAGCTGTTCCTGACTGAATGGTCAGGGCCTGTATTCGATTTGGGTTTCTTCCCTGTGGGTGGTTTTTTGTGCGCTCTCTTGCGAGTTGGGGCTTTGGTGAAGCCATCATTGGGCTGTGATTCAGAGGGTGAAGGGACTTTATCTTGAACATTCAGGGGGCAGTCTCTAAATAGATGCCCTATGGCATGGCATTTACGGCAGCGAAACGGAACATGTTCATAGTCTAAAGGCTGAATCCACTCATAATCACGGTGAGAGAGACTTACCGATTCCGGCAGGGCTTTGTCCAGGCGCATGAAGACGCATAAGCGGGCGTAGGATGTGAATCTTCGGAGTTTCGTTTCTTCAGCAGTCCTAATATATTCCCCTAAGCCATTTCCTATGTTTTTCAGAATGTTCTCATCCCAATATTCGTCTGGTAATCCATAAAGTCTTATCCAGACTGGTACCCATGTAAGATCCTCCTGATCTGGGTTGAATCTGGGACCCCAGTCCCTCAGATATAGGCCCGCAGAATTAAAGAAATAAGGACCCTCAACCAGGATTCTATATTTATCTTCCAGACAAAAAAAGATTGCAGTGAAGAATCCTTTTGGGCCTAACTGCAGTGTCACATCTCCCTTAGGTTTCCACTTCGCGGCAATCCAACTGTACAGGGCTTTCTCCGTCGGCCAAAACCCTATGAACTTCCCAATGAGTGCATGGTCAGTCATGTATTGGATTCGTGCTTCTATTATTTCCCCTGGCAGTTCGATTCTGGGTCGATCTGTGGCTATTGGTTTGCATGTGGTTGAAGAGACCTTCTGAGTACCCTCTGATGGGGTTGGCTTCACAGTCTCTCCATTTACCTTATCTTTCAGGTTCTCTTTTCCTTTGCGTTCATTCTGGCGCAAGATTTCTGGATTGATGACGTTCTCATGGATTGATCCAAATCGGATTGATCTCTCATTGTGTTGTTGTACTACATGTACGCTGGGGGAGGTTGCAGAAGCCCCCCCCTGGGGGTCTCCCATGTGTCCTGCGCCTTTTCCTCCTTTGTTTTGAAGAGCCTGCACAGGTCATCAGGTCCTTGCTGGTTATCTGCACTAAACAGTCTGTGCCGTCTGAGCACACAGCCGAACCCTAGCCGCAGTCGCCAGAGCCGTATTCCCGACTCAAACTGTTTTTTAACCAATGAAAATCCAAACTTTCAAACACAAGCTTTTCGAAGTTTTGTAAAGAGAAAACTCAAAGCGGATTACTCAACAAGGGGAGATTTCATAAATGGTCAGACTCATAAGAAGGCTGGTAGACACTAAGGTGATCTGAATTCCCTACATCTTCTAAGCTCAGAGCCACTACACAACCAAAATGAAAAACAAACCTAACAAGCAAAACTCCTAGGAATTTCACCTAAAACCCTAACACTAACAAAATCAACCTAAGGAAAGCTTCTGACAAGTTATATGCAGGTCTGGGCAGTGGATAACAATTTCTAAACAAAAAACTAAGCTGACTAACAGAGGAGATCTAAGGTTTTTCAAAATTTTGATAGGGTCCGCAGGCCCACAGTTGACACAGGTGTGGTCCCGCTCTGTGCTAAAAGCCAAGCTGTGAGTAGGTATGCACTATGTCAAATGGCTAGAGTGCGGTCCTCTCCCAAAGCTATGAAAAACAAAAAAAAAAACCTGGATCTACAAACTCTACCCAATTTTATAGTCAACAAGCCAAAAACAGAAACAAAAACACAGTTTCTCAAGTCAAAGTAAAAACAAGGAAAACAATCAAGTCCCCAGCGGAGTCGCCATTTTGTCACACGGAATAAGTCGATCTTTCAGACAAGATAGACCTTCCTAGAATCTAAAGAAGACCTAATGACAAGCAAACCAACCAGACACTATATTTCTCTAAATATGCTCTAATAAAAAATGGCAAACAGGTGTTTTTAGGGCCTACCTTAGGTCCAACGAAAGTTTGTGGATGCCCTCGCTCCTCTGATCCAAATGAGCTCCTTTGTCACGAATCTGCAAACACAAATAAGGCAAACAAATTAAATAGCACCTGAAAAGCCAAAATCATAAAACATATTTAACGTGAAAGTCAAGGAGTCCATGAAACAAATAACATAAGATACTTGTTGAGAAAAATGAGTTTGATTGTATTAATTCAAAAGAAGAATAACTTTACAACCTTTGCCTTGACGTTGTACAAGCTCCTCCCAGGGTCCAGCAAGAAGTCTCCTCTACTTTGACAAGTTTCACTCACTCCCCAATGAAGCCAAAAGGTATGTGATCTCTCCTCTTAAGCTCAACTAGGAAGTCTTGATTTCACCAGCATTTACCCTCAAAAATGTTCAGCTTCTAACCTCTCCAGCAACCAGCCCAATGCCTGTATTTATAGTGCAATGGAGGGAGGTTACTAGGTCCTCCTTCAAAGGGATAAATCCCTCCTTCAAAGGGATAGCTCGTCTCATCAAGGGATTAGCTCCTTCTCTTTTGGGATGCATGAACCACCTCAGAGCGAACAATCCATGTCAAAATTCCTTCTAGAAACCTCTAGAATTAACCCAAAGTGAGTTTTTTAAGATAAAACTTGCACCTTTTGACTTTCACAGGGGTCCGCACCCACACCGTTAGGGACAGAGCGGGCAGGTCTGCAGTTTTTGTAAACAGAAGGTGCCGGACCGCAGGTGATAGTGAGAGAAAGTGCAGAACCAGAGTTACATTGATTTTTAATGTCTTTCTCTCATTTCCAAAGCTTGATTTGAAGAGCTAAGGTCTGAGACTTGCTTAGGAGGACAGTACAAGTGATGATAGACCTATATTGACTGCAAATAATCATGATGACGATATTTTTGTGTAACAATATTATTTATTATTGACTGATTCTAGTGAACCTAAATGTTATGAAGAAGCAATGCAGGTTGAAAGCAAGAAGAAGTGAAAGGTAGCCATGGAAGAAGAGATGGACTCTTAATGCATAACCAGACTTGGGACTTAGTCAAGTTTCCTGCAGGCGAAACTACATTGAAGAATAAATGGGTTTACAGGCTGAAGGAAGAAGATGGAGGAAAAAAAAGGTACAAAGCTAGACTTGTGGTGAAAGGGTTTGCACTGCACAGAAGAAAGGTATTGATTTTGATGAAATATTTTCTCTTGTTGTTAAAATGACTTCAATCATAACTATTTTAAGTCTAGTAGTAGTTGAAGATTTGCATCTTGAGCAGTTAGATGTAAAGACAACCTTTCTCCATGGGGATTTGGAGGAAGAGATATATATGCAGTAGCCACAAGGATATGAGGTAAAAGGGAAGGAGAAACTAGTGTGCAGGTTGAAGAAGAGCTTGTATGGCTTAGAATAGGCTCCAAGGCAGTGGTATCTAAAACTTGACAATTTGATGTCTGAACAAGGTTATACTAGATGTCATTCTGATCATTGTGTTTATCTGAAAAAGAAAAATGATGGCAGCTATATTATATTGTTATTGTATTTAAATGACATGCTTGTTGCAGGGTCTAACATGCAGGAAATAAATGTGCTCAAAAGAAAATTGGAAAATTCATTTGCAATGAAGGATTTGGGAGCTACAAAACAAATCGTCGGTATGAGAATAACCGGAGACAGGAAAAATCACAAATTAACATTGTCTCAGAATGAGTACATACAAAAGGTGTTGAAAAGATTTAATATGCACAATGCAAAATCAGTTAGTACACCTTTTTCTAGCCATTTCAAACTTAGTAAGGAAATGTGCCCAAAGACCCAAGAAGCCATGGATTATATGTCTAAAGTTCCATATGCATCAGTAGTTGGAAGCTTAATGTATGCAATGGTCTGCACAAGGCCTGATATTGCACATGCAGTGGGAGTTGTAAGTAGGTACATGAAAAATCCAGGAAAGGAACATTGGATGGCAGTGAAATGGATTCTCAGATATTTTAAAGGTACCACAAATCAAGCATTATGCTTTGGTGGTTCAAACATTTCTCTACAGGGATATGTTGATGCAGATATGGCAGGTGATAGAGATAACAGGAGGAGCACTACAGGATATGTATTTACTGTAGGTGGAACAGCTATCAGTTGGGTTTCAAAAATCCAAAGTGTTGTTTCACTTTCAACAACAGAAGTAGAGTATGTTGCTGCTAAAGAGGCTAGTAAAGAAATGATTTGGTTACCAAGGTTTATGGGTGAATTGGGTAAGAAGCATGATATGGGCATGTTATACAGTGATAGCCAAAGTGACATTCATCTTGCAAAGAACTTAGCATTTCATTCTAGGACTAAACACATACAGCTCAAGTACCATTTCATATGATCAGTGTTGGAAGATGGAGAGTTGAAGCTGCAAAAGTTACACACTAGCTAGAATCCTACAAATATGCTAACAAAAGTTGTAACCAGGGAGAAACTGAGAATATGCTCAATTTCAATTGGTCTTCAAGGATGATGATGAAGATGGGAAATAGCCAGGTTCGAAGAGAAGTCATTTTCCAGCAAATGAAACAGCGATGGAGTTGCTAAAATCATTCTCCAAGTGGGAGATTGTTGGGTGTGGAGCATGATTGTTTAGAGGTATTTCTTTTCAGCTGGATGTATACCCCAGGAAGTTTGTACACCCCTCCACGCTGGGGGGGGGAGTGTGAGGGGAACTTGTCCCCCCTCGTGGGGGTCTGAGGGGGCTAATCCCCCCTGCTGGGGGTCCGGGGGCCAACAGTCCCCCGACGCGGGTTTCGAGGGCAGTGCCCCTAAAGCTAAACACAGATGTAAAATTTCCTTGTAAAAGTATAGTAATTTCTATTCAATCTGGGCCATTCATTAGGCAGATGATCTGACGGTAGAACTTATTTTTGGAGAGGTAAATCCCCTTTGCGGACAGAGGCGATCCCACTAGCCCAAAATGGGTCTAGCAACAATCAATCAACGCTTCCATGCAAGTTCCTAGTCGCAAATTGAAAGTGGATTATGAGAACCAACCTGAAGTCCAATGCTAGTGTTGTGGAAGAGTTGATACTCCCA
Organism: Pinus tabuliformis; assembly: GCA_031772625.1. Taxonomy (NCBI): domain Eukaryota; kingdom Viridiplantae; phylum Streptophyta; class Pinopsida; order Pinales; family Pinaceae; genus Pinus; species Pinus tabuliformis. The sequence goes on from CM062815.1 coordinate 1,034,046,385, forward strand.
TTCCCTTGCTCCAGCAGGTCACGATCCTCACGATCTCTGCGAATGGATACCTGCACATGCAAAGAACGAAGCGAATACAAGCATAAAATCCACTAAATACAACCATATATCGGTCACAAAAGATATAGATCAAACATTATCATAATGAACAATAAGATCGGAACCATAATGATAGTCGTTTATTAATGGTAATCAACAGAGAAAAGTACAACCAAGGTTCTGACATTGAATCCCTCCTCTGGCTGGGCAAACAGCTACATATGTCTTGCAACAAGCCTTTCTCTCTCTTTGATTATGAATGCAAAGCTCAGACTTCTGACAGTATAATCTCCCTATGCTCCAAAACTCTTACTATCACTCAAAAACTAGCACTATCACTAGCTTGTCAAATGCATGAGGACAGGCTTTTATAGATGGAGGAGGGGAAGAAGATACAATGAATCAAGACACCCATTATGGATTGGCATTATCCCCAAAAAGCCATTGTGGATATATGTAATGGATAGATGATGAATCTCGACATCCAAGAGATTAGCATTATCCTCAAAAACTTCATGATTTGAAGGGAAAAAACATTCGGGCGCGCGTTTGTTAAAAATCTTTTCCAAACGCGGTTGGCACAGGTGTAACTCTAAGACAGAGCGCCAACAGGCGCGCCCTCTTTTGAGGATTTCCTTCATTGGCATGGGTAGTACATTGTGGACCCGCGCTAATGGAAAAAGGGCACTTTTCAGGGATATTTTGCAGGAGATGGCTTCAAGGCACCTGAAGTCCATACTTAGGGGAACATAATGCAAGTGTTTTTAAGTTATGTCACTGCTCACAGGTCCCGGAATGAGTCCTCCAAAGTGCGGGAAAGGGGTAACGGGGACGGTGACCAATGGTGACAAATTACTATGTAACAAATTCCCCCTAAAGCATGAGGCCCAAGAGAGAGAGAGGGGTGAAATGCTTTACAAGAACACATGCAGCTGCCACCGGAGAATCTGCATAGAGAGATACAACTGATAGCTCAAGTACATGATATATGTGGTATGGTCGCAGCCATCCATAACAGAGTACATAATAATCTAGATCCATGGTATGGGCGCAGCCATCCGGTTAGGATCGATGAATAGACTCAGGTATGGTCGCAACCATCCAGTGAATGAGTCATGTAACAAGAATCCACAAAATCACAGACGAATACATGAGCTGAAGTCGAACATGCATGAACATCGTCTGATTACCAGTCAATAATGAAAACTGTTAACAGACGCGAGAGGTACCACCAATAATGACAATGGCCCTCAAGGTACTATAGGTACAATCTACGGCGTGTGAATTAGGGAGCTGGCGTCGAACATCCGTAGAATCATTCGATCGGAGGCCAATGATGAAAACCTCACGTCGAACACAAAGAACCTGCCATTAAGGCATGCAGGCTCCAAGGCACCGGAAGGGAGTCTCTAGATCAGCTTCCTGGATAATGAGTTGAAGTCGACAGGAAGTGATCTTGATCGAAGGTGGGCCATAGTGTTTCCCACATCATCGACACGAGACAGAGAAAGAATATTGTGGTGGATCAAAATTATGTGAGCTATCAGAAGGAGGTTGTTATTCTGCAGAGGTCAACTTCTCTTGAACATATTGGCGGCACGACAGTGGAATTGGCAGTATTTGACATCAATGGATCAGAGGTCATGGTGATGAGGCAATGAACAGATAGGAGGTCAAATAGGATTACCCAAATCCACGGAGGCAAGTGAAAAATGAGATGAGATATCCCCACCCAGACACGAAAGCAGACAAGTGCCATGTTCAAGAGCGACATACTGTCGACACAACAATAATTATGGTTCCATTTTCCCCTACCATTTCTGGCGAGTACCACAATTATTTTTATTTACAAGCTTGATGGGGATAGCATATGCTTGTAATGTCATCTTGATGGACTCCAATGTCATTAAGTTTTAACGAGTCTGACAAAGGGAAAACTCGGCGTCTTTTCATCTTTAGAGAGTTTGAAAAGACTGTGGAAAAGAAAACTCCAAGGGTGTCCTTTTTCATAAAGTTGTGTCTCTCGAGCCCGAAAAAGTATAAAACAATGCTCGAAAGAATCGCCCGACCATTACGATCGAGGAGTACTTTTCATAAGTAGTGATTTCGACCTGAAAAAGTAAAAAAGCGATCGAAACCACGTCGTTTCGAAACCGTTAACGAACCTGAAACGACAAAGGTCCGACGATCTTTTCGTTTTTACACAGTCGGAAAAGAGTTTAAAGATGACCGCCTCTTATTTACGTTTAACGAGTCAAGAGGGATAACTCAGCGATATTTTCATGTTTAGCGAGTCAGAAAAGAGCTGAAAGATGACTCCATAGTGACTTTTTCGTGTATTTATCGAGTCCGAAAAAGTATAAAATATAACTCGTTTCACCATCGAAGTTGCGTAAAAGACCTGTCACTGCACAAGAAGCAATCGTAAAATCCATTTTCAACCACAAATATATTAAAATATTCAAAAAATAACTTTTTAAACCTAAAAATGAGTCAAAAAGTCTATAAATATGGTGAAAATGTAAAAAATAGAATTACTTTTTACTTTTTACCTCTCGAATAGTAGTAGTGGTCTGTTTGGGGGGTGAACTTCAGGTGGTGATTACAGCCAATCCGTACAACCATTCGAGATTTCGTCGGTTCCAGGTAAGAGGTGCTTCCTTTGGCTTTATTTCCATTCATTTTTTATGCCTGCAAGGAGGAATTTGAAATTTAGGGCCGCACCCCATTGGCGCGGGTATCCGGCACGGGTCCGCGCCAATGGGGTGATTTACCCAAAGGTGTCGCGCCAACCGCGCGACCTAATTTTTACCTTGAATTTCATCATTATTTTTGAAATTTGTCCGGTTTGTAAGCTTACCAGTGTTCCAATAATGACTTATTCATCCTTGTGGGTGCAGGAAACAAGCAAAAATGGTGGTGGAATGGAAAGAACGGGAACATGATGCCGTAGATGCCTTGGCCATCGAGGATGAGGGATGTATGAACGCTTTGAGGGACTGTGGTCTCAAGAAGTTCTTCCTCACATCTTATCTGCGAGCTCAACCTGAGTTATTGCAGTTCATAGTGGATGCTTGGGATGTTGATGACCAAGTATTTCGCCTACGGGACCAAACCTTAGAGTTGGACGTGTCTGATGTGTATTTCATTACTGGGCTATCACGGAGAGGGGCGAGCCCTATTTTGACCAGAAGCAGACCTTCCAGAGAGAAGATAGGTGAAGTGAAGGCCCGAGTGTGTCCAGAGGCACAATTTGGGAGAAACAGTGCCAAGGTGGATATCGCCACCATCAAGGATTTGGTTCTTAAGGTGATATTGTTCACCATCACGCGTGTAGCTGGGGTATAGGTGCCCCATGAGGCGAGAAAGAATCATCTGTTACTAGCAACAGAATGCCTCAGCCCCACCATCTTTGACTGGGCTACAACGGTGACTACCAACATCAAAAGGAAGCTTACAAAGTGTAAGCGCGGAGAAGTGAAACAGTTCAGGTATGGCTCAATTGTGGTGTCGTTCTTCTTGGAATGATTACCCCGCTTTCAGATGCAGGGAGCTGTAGTGGTTGATCCATTGCCACGAGAGCTTAGGATGACACGCTGGGCAGCATTGATGCCCAGAGGAGGAGGGGGGTAGCAGATGTCTTGGCGGCCCGAGTTCTTTATATGGCTCCGTCGTCAGCTGATCGTAGTGGAGGATTGGCCATACGCGGGGACTAATTTCATGAGGGACCCAGACCTCCCACTGCCAGAGGAAGAGGAATGGGACGAGGAGCTAGGTATGATTTCTTCATTTTTTTATGTTTTATGTATTTTCATTTTTTTTGTTAATACATGCATGTTCTGATAACAGTCATATGTACATGCAGACGTAGGCCCAGAGCGACCAGTCGTCTTGTCTCCTATAGCGCGGACGGGCCAACCCGTAGCCGACCCTCAGGCAAGGGGTGCCGTGGGGGAAGAGCTGGTGCAGAATCTCGAGGGACTCACCCAAGGGATTCCGGGTTGCGCTAGACTGGCGGATGTGCCCTTCGCATACCAGAGGCACACAGTGGGAGTGCCGACTCGCACCAATCGTCTATTCATGTGCCTTGAAGACTTGCAAAATATCCCTGAAAAGTGCAATTTTTCCATTAGCGCGGGTCCACAATGTACTACCCGTGCCAATGAAGGAAATCCTCAAAAGAGGGCGCGCCAGTTGGCACTCTGTCTTAGAGTTACACCTGCGCCAACCGTGTTTGGAAAATATTTTTAACAAACGCGCACCCGGATGATTTTTCCCTTCAAATCATGAAGTTTTTGAGGATAATGCTAATCTCTTGGATGTCGAGATTCATCATCTATCCCTTACATATATCCACAATGGCTTTTTGGGGATAATTCCAATCCATAATGGGTGTCTTGATTCATTGTATCTTCTTCCCCTCCTCCATCTATAAAAGCATGTCCTCATGCATTTGACAAGCTAGTGATAGTGCTAGTTTTTGAGTGATAGTAAGAGTTTTGGAGCATAGGGAGATTATACTGTCAGAAGTCTGAGCTTTGCATTCATAATCAAAGAGAGAGAAAGGCTTGTTGCAAGACATATGTAGCTGTTCGCCTAGCCAGAGGAGGGATTCAATGTCAGAACCTTGGTTTTACTTTTCTCTGTTGATTACCATTAATAAACGACTATCATTATGGTTCCGATCTTATTGTTCATTATGATAATGTTTGATCTATATCTTTTTTGACCGATATATGGTTGTATTTAGTGGATTTTATGCTTGTATTCGCTTCATTCTTTGCATGTGCAGGTATCCATTTGCGGAGATCGTGAGGATCACGACCTGCTCGAGCAAGGGAATGGGAGTATCAACTCTTCCACAACACTAGCGTTGGACTTCAGGTTGGTTCTCATAATCCACTTTCAATTTTCAACTAGGAACTTGCATGGTAGCGTTGATTGATTGTTGCTAGACCCATTTTGGGCTAGTGGGATCGCCTTTGTCCGCAGAGGGGATTTACCTCTCCAACAACTTGGCGACTCCGCTGGGGAACATAATGCAAGTGTTTTTAAGTTATGTCACTGCTCGCAGGTCCCAGAATGAGTCCTCCAAAGTGCGAGAAAGGGGTAACAGGGACGGTGACCAATGGTGACAAATTACTATGTAACACTTATGTTTAGTTTAGGGTTTTTTTCCATAGAAGGTAACCCCTCTCTTTGTATGGGGGCATTGTATTAAGGCTGTGTAATAAATGTGTATTCTCTGAGCGAGAAACAGAGAGGTGAGTCTGTGACAAAAAACAGAGGATATTACATCGGATCCGCTGTAGGTTGTGTCGCTTCATTTTGCTGGATAATAGAAAGGAAGGACTGGCTATTCAAGGTGGATGTAGCCCAAGCTGGGTGAACCATGTATATCTGTGTTTCTCTGGTTTTATGTGTTTTCTGTGTTTATATTTATGCAAGATTCTATGTGTTCCATTTCTTTATAATATATAATTTTCTAACAAAACCCATAGTATTTTTATGATAAGAGCAAATTTAATGAGGATGGGGAGCTTCATAGAGGACTTATGACATGCATGGAAAGGTTCTTCCCTGATCCAGAATTTCAAAGTCATGTCTTTTACCAACTAAAGGATTATAGAGCACCACCTAAATTACTTTCCTATACTAGTGATATACAAGAAAGGTCTAAGGTGTTGCCATGTACCCTTTGAGGCTTGAAGGCTTTATCAGTTCATTAAATTTGTTTAAACTTTATTTTGTATGTTAAATGTTTTATAGCTTCGAAGACCCGGGATCGAAACTTGCAGATCTTGCCCAAATTCAACGATGGAGGATGACTGGGATATGGCACTGAAGAAGGCGTCGAAGCCGGTTTTCTGACTATTCTCAGCGGAATGCAATGCTCGGCAGACATTCTTTCGGTCGTTGGCGAGTTCAATGGATTCGGGTTTGCAGAGAGATTGCCTTCACCAATCAGGATCTTCGAAATCTCAATGGGGTTCGAATTTGGGGACTGATATGAGGTGGGCTCCGGCGCTCGTCCTCAGTGCTGGTTTGGGTTTACTGCAATTTCCGGAATTCAAAAGTGATTTTAGTAATTCAAACGAAGATCAACGAACGGAAGGACGCAAAAACAGATTTATTCTCCGAGGAAAGTCGAATGCTCAGAATAATGCCACGGGAGGAAAAAGGGAAGGGCTTCTGGGCGCTGTGGGTATCGGATCTACAGCATTTCCCATCAGATCCAATGTTGAAACCAGCAGAGGAGGGCCGCATGAAGCGGATCTGATCTCTCCCACTGTAAATAGATTCAAACACCCCAGATCTGGCCTGGATCTACCCGATCCAGAAAAAAATCGAAGGAAACGCCAAAATCCAAGAGATCTAGAACCTCCCTCAGATACGAAGCTGGATGATTCAGATTTGACAAGAATCGAGCCACCCTAGATTGCTAGGTCAGGTTTCCAAATTTTTGTAAAGACGCCAAAAGGAACCACAATCGTGATCTGGACTTATGACAGGGACAGGGTTTCAAATCTAAAAAACAATATCGCCAATCAGACTGGCTACCCGGAAGAGGAACAACACCTGTTAAATGAGGGCAGATCACTGCAGGAATGCAGAACCATGCAAGAATACAACATCAAGTCAGGCTCCACAATCATTCTCAATATGAGATTACGAGGAGGAGCTGAAAACATTGGAACCAGCTCACAAAACAAAGGGTCTTTTAAGGAAGCAGTGAAGGGCAAAGGAAAAAATCCCACAGCTGCCATTGAACCTCCGGGGCAGTACATTGTAGATCAAACACCAGAGAGCCCATCTATCTCCATCGAAATACCAGAGGTAAAAAATATATATTCAGATTTACAAAAAAATGCAGTTATTTGTAGATTTAATGGCTTTTGGCCTAGAACTGATGCACTGTATCAATGGATCCACTCGGTTTGGACAAAAACTTGCCAAATCTACCTATACCCAAAAGGGTTTTTTATAGTATGTTTTGAGACAGAAGAAGAAAAGGAAATAGTCCTCAACCAGGGGCCATGGTTCTGGGGTAGTGCTGGACTTTTTATTACCCCTTGGTTTGCTGAATTTGATGCCAACACCATGGTGGTATCAAGGATGCCAGTATGGGTTAGGCTGCATAATCTAGCTTTACACTTTTGGCATTCAAAGGTTCTAATAGCAATTGGAAATACCTTGGGGAGAATGTTAAAGATAGACGGAGACCGATACTTAAAAGGAATATTTACCTTTTCCAGAATATGCGGCGAGGTAGATCTCAGTCGAGGACTACTTGAAAGCATCATCCTGAATTTCAATAATACACAGTGGAAACAACCTTTGGACTATGAGAATACAGCCTTCATATGCCGGGGATGTCAACAAATAGGTCATCTGTACAATGCATGTCCAAGCCTCAATAAGAGCAAGCAACAACAAAGGAAGCCGAAAGGATGGCAGAACATAGATGCTACATATAAGAAGGAAACTACAGCAAAGAAAGAAGAGAAAAATACAGCAAAGGATAAAAATCAGGACAATAAGGACAAGGAGAGTAATGAGGAAAAGGAACAAGAGACCCAGCTGGAAACAGGTGGTAATAAACGAAGTCACAGCCCTGAAGGATCGGATTCAGATAAGGAGCAACCAATGAGTACGATGGAAAACTAGCTAGTCGTTCTTGACTTCCCTCCCAACATGGATGGTTGGCGAAAAGTGGAGAAGAAGAAGGGCAGGAAGACTTAGGCCAGCTGGGTTTCTTTTTTGGGCTGTAATCCCGGAAATTGGAGCAGCTCTTTCTCTTTCTGCCATTAGGCAATACTGTATATTGCACGGTGTGTGATCTCCTCTCACACAGCTAAACTGAATGCTTAATGCATATGCTTGTAACTTTTTATTTTTTAAAATAAAAAGTTCACTTTTTTCTTTGGAAAAACAATGTTAAATGTTTTATTAAATTTTGTTGTATTTTAAATTTTTACTATTTAGTATTTAGTACATCTACTCATGAACCCTTGCCACTTGCTAGGTCTTTGGTGGCAAAACTTTTGTAGTGATACGCCATATTTGAAGAGATTTTCCATTTGAATCTTAAACCAAGCATGCAGTGCTTCAAGTTGTGAGTGCAAATGGAGCATGATTGAGAAAATACATTCTAAGAAGCACAACTGATTGACACAAAAGTGATTAAATGACCTTGTATTTTTCCATTACAATTTACAACTTCGCAACAAGAAAATACTAGGTGAGAGCTTGTATTTGAAGGTTTCATAATCTGATTTGGAATTTAAAGTTCAAAGTCAAACTTAAATTCATAGTTCAACGTCTCATGATAATGATAGGTTTGGATCATTCACCAATAGACCTTGAAGAGATAGATTTACAAACTACAAATGCAGCATGTTGGGTCCAATTAGACGAGGCTCCTCTTTTAAGCCTACATGACTTGAAGAACTTTGAGATTCAAGCAAGCGGAGGAGTGGGAGGAATCAATTCTAGTTCTCACTCTTAAGAGTCTTAGACTCTTAGTTACTGATTTTTTTCTAATTAGTATCTAGTTGTTTGTAAACTTTTAGAAGCAGTTACATCTAGTTCTATGTAGTCACTAGTTAGGAGTCATGACTTAGTACTTTGGATCATGTTTGGACTCATAACATATATGAGATTCTTATTCATTCGTGATATTTTGGAAATCTGTTGATATTATAAATTTTTTGGACAGGGATTTACTGAATATCAATGGAAATTGTTTTTTTTAATTCAATATATATGTATATTTTTATTTATTGAATTCACTATTTTTTTCCCAATTTTTTTTTTATTTTTCCCCAATTTGATTAAAACTCTTAGCTCTTTTGCCTCACCGATTTATTGTCTATTCCAAGTTTTGTAACATTGGTTACAATTTTCATTCTTCACTTATGAGTGCTAAAGTGTGCTAGAGAGTGCCAACGCATGCTGAGGAGTGTTAGGGAGTACTAGGACAACACAAGGGAGCACTAGGTCAAAATGCATGGAAGTGACTGAATATGAGTCTGTGTTGGGGAGTGTTAATCAATGCTAGTTGTCATGCCAAGGAGGGAGTGACAAGGTATGCTAAGAATGGGTAAGGCATGCCAGGGAATATCAGGGAATGTCAAGAAGTTCTATAGTGTGCTAGGTAGTTCCGGGGTGTTCTAACATGTGCCAAATAGTGCCAAGGCATTCCAGGTGCTAAGACATGCTAGGATGTGCAGGGTGCTAGAGTATGCCAATATGCGTCAAGGAGTTTCAAGGAAAAAAAAGGAATCACCAAGCTAAAATGAAAGGAAATGAACAAATAAGAGGGTTAATAAGTCGAGACTTTATCTTTTTCAAAAGGACCATGCTAGGCACACTAATAATATGTTTCAATACATGCCAAGTGCCAATGTGTGCCAAGTGATAATTTTTGTCAATGCAATATTATGCCAAGGAGTTCTAGGGCATGCTAGGGACTACAGGGAATGCCAACACATGATAGGGGAGTGTTATGCTATGCTATGGCATGCCAACATGTTCTTTTGAATCCTACTCATGGCAAGATGTTCTAGGTACAAAGATGTTCCAGGTACAAAGATGTTCCAAGACATGCAAGGTACCAAGGAATGTTAGTGTATTGTTCCAAAGCATGTTAAGGTGTTCCATGAGTGTTGAGGAGTGGTAGGTCTCTCTCATTAATAGAATTGACAGAGCTTGATTATGTATTAAATAATATAGTTCCTACACACACTAGTGGAACTTTATTTAAAGGAAATTTGCTAGATAATAAACCTAATAAATATGAATCATGTGTTGACTCATAGGAAGACTATATTCTTATGACTTGAGGGAAATGATACACACTAATTACTTCTTAACAAATTGACTGGCTATTATAACCACTATGACCTTGGACACATAATGAAAAAGAATCCACAACAATGGTCTTAAATCATTATATTTTGATAAAAAATATAACAACAGGTAGATAGTGTCATCAAAAACTCATTGGAATGATCAATGATGATGAACATTTTTTGACCGTCACCAAAAGTAACCAAAAAGAGCATTGGTGAAGGTCAATAAAAGATCATCACTCGAAGTGTCACCAAAGAGAGAATTAGTGATGAGCCTTTAACGACCCTCACCAAAAGTGTCACCAAAGAGAGATTTAGTGATGGGAAATTAACTACCCTCACCAAAAGTGTCATTGAAAATGGCTTTGGTGACAAACCTTAAAGGACCATCACTATATACACTTACAACAATGATTTTTTAAAGACTATCACCATATGCAACATTGGTGATTCACCTTAAAGGTCCATCACAGGCATGAAGCATCATCAAAAACTCATTGGAATAATAAATGATGATGAACATTTATTGACTATCACCAAAAGTAACCAAAAGATCATTGGTGATGATCAATAAAAGATCGTCACTAGAAGTGTCACAAAAGAGAGAATTAGTGATGGGCCTTTAGCAACCCTCACCAAAAGTGTCACCAAAGAGATAATTAGTGACGGGCCTTTAACAACCCTCACCAAAAGTGTCATTGATAATGGATTTGGTGACAAACCGTAAAGGACCATCAATATATACACTTACAACAATGTTTTTTTAAAGACCGTCACCATATGTGACATTGGTGATAGGCCTTAAAGGTCTGTCACAAGCATGACCCTCACCAATGAACTTTTTTCTTGTAGTGCACTGGAATACCAGAGGCATATAGTTAGAGTGTCTGTGAGACTACATTGGTTATTAGGCCGAGAGATTAGAGAAATCTTGTGTTATCGTGAGTATCACGCGGGCAATAGCCTTTCTAGTTGTTTTTTGCACTATTGTAGTCTTTGAAAGCCATGTGTCTCAGAACACTTTATTTTTTGCGATTTTGATTGAAAAAGTCTAATAGACGCTATATATATATATATATATATATATATATATATATATCTATATATATATATATATATATATATATATATATATATATATATATGCATGTTTTATTTTCTACTTATGTGTTCATGTGTCATGGTGACATGATTAGTTTTACAAATTATGAAAATGTCTATCAAGAACATAATTTTCTCCTGCATCTATTAATGGATTCAAATTACGTGGAATGTGTTGATATGTGATAAAATCAAAATTTATTTCCAATAATCGAAGATGTAGATACATACATAGAATTTGTGGATTTCTTACAAAATAATGATTATTCAATTGTAACACAAAAAGTTATGAATCTAATTTAACAACTAAATTTCTAATGCTAAGAGCAACTGCTTCTAAAAATAGTTCAATGACTACACTGTATTTGACAATATTATTAGTTTTTCGTCCTAAGAAAATACCTTGTAAATGACCAACTTTCCATCAGGGGAAAAACGTGCCCAAGCTATGGAAGACAAGTTTCTTGTGCTACGACAAGCACCATCAGCAAAACCAGCATAATGGTTTGACAACATCTACAAACCGAGTGGAACACAAGGTAAGCATAAAAACATGCCTGCAAAGAAAACAATCACGCCAAAAAATAGAAACCGCACACTAATGAAGTCACACACTAATTTAGAAAAGTAATTACACAGAACCCATGCATAATAATTTTTCAGATACAACCTATTCTAGGGTTGTGACAATACATTTCCTTTGTAATCAACTAGCTCATAGGCACCCTTTTGTAAGACATGTATTACAATATATGGCCCATGCAACATAGGTTTGAACTTTCCAACTCCCAACTTATTGTTGGCCTGATCATATAAGAGGACCAAGTTGCCTTCAGCAAAAGTGTGTGGAGAAACAGTTTGATCGAAATGAGCTTTAACATGTTTCTTTTGGGCTTCGATCACCATTGGAGTAATACAACGGGTATCATCTAGCCTCTCAAGGTAAAGTATCTGCTCCTCTTCAAGTGAGTTATTAGGAAGTAGTTTGATAGCTAATTACAGCAAAGGTATTTCACACTCAATCGAGAGTGTTGCCTCTAAACCATAAACCAACTAGAACATAGTAAATCTAGTGGTTGTCTTAGCCGAATTCTAGTAAGCCAAAAGAGCCAAGAATAGCATAAGGTGCCAATCCTTTTTGTGCTTCCCAATGGTTCGTTGAAGCATAGTAATCAAAACTTTGTTAATTGCTTCAACTTGGCCATTGGCTTGTGGATAGTAAGGAGTTGAGCTATCATGGCAAAGACCCAACTGAGTAGTGAGATCTGCCATCATGTACTGATGAAAATGTAATCCATGGTTAGTGATAATGACTTGAGGTACTAAGAAACAAGATATGACATGGTTGAAGAGGAACTAAGCAGTAGTGATACCATCAGCATTATATGTGGGCATCACCTCGAACCATTTAGTGAAGTAGTCAACGATGACAATGATATAACCATGCCCCCAGTCCAAGAAAGGGTTACATGTCATGAAATCTATGCCCCATTTAGAAAAGGGGCCAACGATAATGAATGGCTATAAGGGTGATGGCGGGGCTCGTCGCTTGTGGTTAAAAAATTGACAGTCATGGAACTTTTGAACAGACAAAATACAATTCTTGAAAATGGAAGGTCACCAATAACAAGTGTGGAGGATTTTTTGAGCAGTGGTGTAGCCTAACATGTGACCACCACATGCCCCAAAGTGGAAGTAAATAAAGAATCATTTAGCCTCTTCAAGTGTTATACATCTGTGAAGAACAGAGTCAACACCGACTCGATATAATGTATCACCAAGAAGCTGATAAGGTTGAGACTAATTCTAAATGCGATGTCGATTGGATCGAGACAACTCAGATCAGAAGGTTTGGGTATGAAGATAAATGATGATATCTCCATACCACAGGTCGAGAGTGCTAATGAGAAACAATTTTTCATTAGGAATCTTCTCAGTAAAATCGGTGGAAGTGTTTGCGAAAGGAAGGGTGCAAATCAATTTGGAAAAAAAAAAGTGATTTCTTTGATTTGGCGGCAGTAAACTCCAAATCAAACTCTTGCAGGATAAAAATCCATTTATAGTAATTTCCCCCAAGAAATTGATGAGTTAAAATGTAAGTCATGGGGTTACAGTTAGAAATCATTGTTGTCTTCCGTAGAATAATATAGTGACGAAATATTTGAACAACATGGAATGCTACCAAGGCAAGCTTCTCGACATGAGCATATCGATTTTTAGTGTCAATGATATTTTGTCTGAAATAATAAACCACATGTTCATTACCATCGTCATCATCTTGAACTAATACCATAGCAATGGTACTACCAGTTGGGCCAAGTAGAGGAAATAGTCACGGCAATAGTCGGGGGGATGTAATAAAGGAGCACTGATGAGCATGTTCTTTAGGGCATCGAAGGATTATTGGGCAATATCATCCCAAATAAATGGGATCGCCTTTTTGAGAAAGCGAGTAAATCCCTTAGTAAGTTCAACATAGTTAGGGATAAAACGATGAAGAAAATTAGCCTTTCCTTGCAGACTTTGCAATTGATGAAGTGAGGTTAGAGGGGGTAAGTTTACAATAGCCTCAACTTTTAGAGGATCTATTTGGATACCCACTTGGGACATAACGAAACCCAAGAGCCGACTTGACTCCACGTAGAAAACACATTGATGCAGATTAACACAAATATTATAGTGTCAACATCACCAAAAGATGGCTCGAAGGTGGTCTGGATGGTCACGACACTTAGCAAAATGAGCTAGTAAGTCATCTGAATAAGGTTTAAGGACGTGTCAAATATCAAGAAAATCATATGAAATTTCTCTTTGAAAGGTAGAACCAATGTTTTTTAAGTCGAAAGGGGGCTTCTTATAGGCAAAAGTTCCCCATGGATAGATGAAGATCGTTTTGTGTTGATCAGCAGATAAGATGTTGATCTAGTTGTAACTAGAAAAACCATCCATAAAGGAGAAAATTTCACTCTGATCACACTCATTGATGATTTTATCAATAAACAAAGTGGGATAGTTATCTTTTGGGGAAGTGCGATTAATGTCATGGTAATCAACACAAACTTAGATCATGCCCTACTTTTTAGTAACAGTTACAATGTTAGAAACCCAATCTGTCAATGGGATAGGATAGATGAAACCAACTTTTAAAATCTTTTCAACTTCTTCCTTAATAACAACATCCTTCATAGGATGCACAAGATGAAGTTGTTGACAAACAAGGTTCACATTAGGATACGTGGGTATTTCATGTGCCACAATAGCTGGATCAATACCATGCATTTCCTCATATGACCAAGAAAATACATCACAAAATTATTTGAAAATATCGGTGTAAACCCTTATCGCATCGGGAGAATAGGAAACCCCAATATGAACATTCTCAACAATCCTAGGTTTAATGGAAATGTTGAGAGGCATGGTTGCAGTAATATTTCCAATATTACCTTCAAATAGAACCTCGTGCACCAAAACAGGTGTTTGAAGTGGATGCGTTGGGTTAGGAGAAACAAAACCTTCAAGACACGATGTAATTTCACTTAGGCTTGGAAGAAACGAAGAACGATGATGAATATCATTCCAAGGAGTTTCGTCAAGAGACATAACCTCAACAATACTCTTGTTGGTGGGGAATGTCTCATTCAAAGGTTTCGAGGAATCCCAAGAACTAAGGCAAGGATATTGTGCATAAGTATCCAGGTTCATACTGAAAATAGCATGACTTTCGGAAGCAGCCACTGATGCCGAGACAATGTCATGATAAGCTTGTTCCAATGGACTTAGCGGCATGGAGTCACCAAATGAATCAATATAATCTGGAGAAGGAATAATCCAAGGATCTGTAGAGACAAAGATCATATTGGTTGAGGCAACATTCAAAGATGGGAGAGAAAAAGTTCGCATTAAAGTAGAATCTTTAAAAAGACCTTCCCCCATGCTCTCATATGGAATTTTAGTGTTTCCCACATATGGATCATTTTCGTTCAAGGCACCAAAAGAGAAAAAAGAGAATTGGTTGATGGTGACTATTTTTCCTTTGTGAGGAAAATAGAGCACCAAAAAAAAAGAGGAAACCACACAAAACATGGCATGGGTCCAACTTCACCTGAGAAGAAGGTTGTAATGAAGATTTGCATCTACAAATTCCACTTCTAACTCAATAGTATTCCCTTCCAAAGCGATAGGCAAACTTGTGAGAATACCATATGGACAAGAGCCTCTACCATCAAAGGCTTCCAAGGTGTTCGAGGAATGGTTAAGGGATGGAGAGCTAATGGCTTTTCGACACAAAAAAGACATGATGCAGGTGGAAGCACCTTCATCAATGAAAGTCTGATGGATCATCTTTCCTTTTAAAATAACTTGAATCATAAAAGCAATTTGATGAGGAAGATGAGGAACATGGTTTTCAAGATCGAAAGTAATCAAACTAGAATCAACAAGACAAATGGCTCCTATAGTAGATAATAATTATTTCTGTGGTGTTGGACATGTCTAGAGGACTTCCAAAGCATAGATCACCAAAGGTGGTTGAGCTATATCTTCGACTATATTGTAATGTTGTGCAGCTTTAGCGTTCAATTGTAGGGTGATTTCCGAAGCACAACTTTGGGAGGTAGTGGGATAATAGATTCATTATTAGGTCACTCAATATGGAGTGGACTAGTACTGGGTGGAATAGAAGCAGAAGGTATATCAGTGGCTTCTTTCTTCGACATCTACTTTTGAGGGGTTTGATAATCTTTTGATTGAGTAGTGACAGAGATGGGAAATGAACCCTACATCATGAGAACTTGAGAACCAAAGGAGGTAGAGGATTGTGGTTGGTCTACCAATTAATTCTGGTGAGATCTAAATGGATCTTTCAAAACAGTCTGAGCCCCTTCCAATAAATGACTAACTTCAGCACGTCGGGGAAAATCCTTGGTATAATGGTCTTCCTCACAAATGAGACAAGGATATTTCATTTTTCGAGGTATCATCAACAAATGACTTGGGAGGATCATGTTTCGGGGTATCATATTTTCTTTATCTTTACCCTTTTATTGGGTTGTGTTATATTCTTTCCACGACTAGCCCACATAATTAACCGAGGGGTTAGAGGGGGTGCGGAGTGCCCCCTTCATTGCGTTGATTGCGTAGCAGGGGGGTTACAAGGGGTTTGAGGGGTGCAAGTAACCCCCCTCTATGGGGTCCAAGGCAACGCCCTGAAATTTTTTTCTTTCTTTTTTGACCCTATATTAAGTTGGCCAGACCTACCTATGTTTTTGTGCATGTTTTTCACAAATGGATTTGGACGCGATGGATTTCGGTCCATGGTTTTTGACACAATGGTTTTTGGTCCATGGTATTGGATGCTTCGGTATGTATAAATATGTATTGTAACATTGAAAGGAACATAATGAAAAATCAAGCTGGTAGTCCCGGTTTTGGGATCCAGGGGAAAATCTCTGTGTATATGTGTTTTATGTGTTATGATCTCGCATTGTTTATTTTCTATGTTTTAGAATTTGTATGCAAGTAATTTCTATACGGGGTTAAAACCTACACCTTTTTCTTACCTTTCGAGACTTTATCTACCGCATTAGACTGAACTGCGTGAACCTCAGAGGTTTTACCAGGATTTGAAAGATTTTTCGAAGGATGATTAAAACCAATATCTGAAGCATATTTTTGCTTTGAATAAGCTTTGGTGGAAGTTTGAGACACTGATCCAATTATACCATCAACAGGTGGTACATCAAGAGACTTTGAAGATGCTGGATCTGAAGATGGTCTCGGAGCATCAGGCAACATTTCATATAGTGTGCCAGATTGGGAATAGACTAAGTCTAAATATTGGGCACGAGCAATAGCTTGATCCTCGGTAACACATCCACCCATTTCTATATCTGCAACAATTTTTTTTACGAATGATTTCATGAACCATTCAACTAAGAACTCATCAGGAACTTTGAATTTGATGAGGCGATACTAATGTCTCCATCCATGGATATGATTGGAAATATGGGTCGCAGTATCTTTCTTCAAAGATGTGAGAAAATGAGTACTAGTTTCATAACGAAATGGCAATTGGAAGTGGATGAGGAAGGCCATAGCCAAAGAGTTAAAGTCAGCATAGGTACCCTGAGGCAACTCAATATACCATTTTGTGGCAACACCTATCAAGGTTCACTGAAAGAGGTGGAGATGAATAGAATCATCAACATAAGAATTGGAAGAACACCATAAGTGATATGTCATCACATGGGCTTGAGGGTCCTCTTTATATTTTCTCTCGAACTTCAGGAAATCACTTGGAATTGTTGTAGGAACTAGAGACTAGTAAGGTGAATGAAAAATAAGATCATTAGTAAGCCTTGAGACATCAGGTAGTTCCAATGTAGCTAAGAATGGAAATTTCTAATTAAAGGGCTTGTAAGGCCTTTGAGGAGGCTGGAACTACAAGTTCTAACCTTGTTGTTAAGGAATTTTACCCCACGATGGAGGATTTTGACCATAATGGACTTGATTCAGCCCCCACTGGGGGGTGCCTTGACCATAAGGTGGATTCTGTCCAAGGTAGGGTTGATACTGACCTACCACAGGCCATTGATAAGCATTATATATAGCATATGGATTGTATGTTTGATGTATCTATTGACCCTGGATGTGATGTGATTGGCCTTGCTGCTTCAGGGGTTGACCTTATTGCTACAAAGGTTGGCCTTGCAAATAAAAGGGTTTAGTGGGTTGTTGAAAATACCGTGCTTGTTGTTGCAAAGGTTGTTGATACTGCTGCAAAGTTTTCCCCTACTGTTGCAAAGGTTTCCATTGTTCTTGTAATGACTGTTGGACAATTCCTTAAGGGATACTCTATGGGTATTGGTAAGTTCCAAATGGAATTTGACCATATGCACTAGGAATAACAGATTAACCAGGTTGCACATGAGGTCCTACTTGTGGAATATAAGGTGGATTTTGCAATGCTTGTGAACCATATGGGACATAAGCTTGTTGGATTGGTACCTAGGCCATGTAAGGTTGTTGATACTGTATATTACTTGACCCGAATGGACCAATGGGGTTGGGGATACTACTAGGATAAGGTTTATTGACTCCAACCATGTGAGATTGTGATCCACTCACATGGGCTCCACCTAACACAAGAGGAATGTTTGGATTTTCCCCCCCAGGCTGTGAATAAGGTGAAGGTACATTTTGTCCACTTAACAAAGGGACTGGGGAACTTACGGACACATGAACTGAAACATTCGGTGTACCAGAATGGACGATTGGAATGATGGTAAAGGAAGGCCTTCTGGAGGAAATTCATATGCTTGCTCTTCATAAAATCAGGAGTATGAGTAGCGGAAAATTCAGGAGGACCTTGAGGAGAGGTTGGAGTCTCACCTTCTGAATCTATGGGTGGAAACAACTAGCGAGGAGGAATCCGAGATATACGACGAGATAACTCCAAAGGAACATCAAGTTGATCATAACGATTGTAAGGATGATGAGGAGATTATCAAATAACAAGTTTAGAGGATATAAGACAAACATTTGTGGAATCTGAGGGGTTTCTGGTTTAGACTCTTGAGGTGACAAAGAATCTGAAGGTAGTGGCCAAGAAGCAAGGGGTTGGATGATTGGGACAATCCCAAGTTCAAAGCCTTGAGCTTCAAGTGACTGAGGAAGTTATGGATGAACTCCTTGTGAAGACCCTTCAATATCAGATAATGGAGGGGAACTTTAGGGTGAACTCAATGGTTCAGCCACAATGACTTTCTCTCAAGAGAATAAGAAGAAGGGGTGATTCGTTGAGGGCTGATTAAAATTAAAATTTCCAAGGAATTACTCAATATTGGGCCAAGAAGAAACTACATGGGTTTGACATGTTATTGTTGGCAGTTAATTTTATTGACATGGAACAAAAAATAAATCAAAATAGGTAATAACTAGGAAAGAGGGTTTACCAAGTATCCATGAACTGCAATATACACCCCAGCTAAAACCAAGGACTTAATGTATGGTGACCAATCTTCCTAAATTCTATGTTTGGTGTATCACGTTTACAAGGTGGCTGACTTGGTTACCTGTGTCTAAATGATAACAACCTAATGGGATCTCCCAATACATACTTGATGGTACGAGGAGCACAAGTCAGTGTTAGCGATGTCTAATGCAGAACCTTTCAGAGAGAGCATCCCTATATACTTATCATAATGAAGTGCCTCTGATATACCCAAAAGTACTGGAGAACCTTCTATATACTTCGATATTGGGACAGGATTTCACCCCCGGGATACACTGCAGGTAGTTAATGATAGTTGCTATGTTTAAAAATGCTAAAACACATTTCTAGCCTAGACTTCTAGATATTTTCATTAAGTGACAAATGCTCCTTAGGTCAATTGAGGTAAATTTTAAGTTTATCTTGTATTTAGTTTCAATTTTGATGGCTCAATGATGTCACCTATCCCTAAAATGAAACTAAATGATGAAAAGGAAACCTTTTCATTCGATGAAGGCTAAACTAACAAAGGAAGAGAGACAACCAAATAATGCATCAAGCAAGAAAAATGCATCAACACAATTCTTTCTAATGCAATATATAAAAAATTAAATCCAAACTTTCATTTCTCTAACAAATGCAATGCCAAGATGTAATCCTATAGAAACGAAAATCACTTTCCTTTCACTAAGATGCAATAATGACTTTCCTTTCACTTTGATTCAAACAATGTAAAATAGTGCAATGGTCAAAAGAAATTATAATCAACTTAATGAAAATGAAAATCTCTTTCACTTTATGATTTTGAATGCAAGAAATATTTCAAAAATACTTAAATGATAAGGTATTCACTTTTTATTTTTGAAATATTAGAATGAAGACAAGTAATTTCTTTCAGTTCAACCAAAGCAAACAATTTGTAATCTATTCTTGACAATGGAACTAAAGCAATCTTCAAAGCATCAACGTGACTCGACACTAATGAAAACCACTTCACACCAATGAACCAAAAGAAACTTGTAAAAGATGTCCTGATTGCAGGAAGACTCTTGAATGGGAGCAATCAATCTCAGAAAAGTAGACCAAACAATGAGTGGAGGGTGACCTAGAAGCCCTAGAAACCCTAGAAAGCAATGAAGCTTCAAACACACATTAACAAAGTCAAGAGACAATTGCAGTCATACAAGCATAACAACTAAGACAAATACACTATAGACACATTGGAAAATCATTGACAAAGGGAAAAAAGACTAAGAACAAGAAGAAAAACCCTAATTTTTCTTATCCTCTAGGATCATCGCGCCTGTTACAAGCAAAAGGGTGATGCAAGGGTAATCAACGCGACTGTAATTAAAAAATTAGCGATGACATCATGACTATTAAGACTAAACCCACGATGGGTGAGAAAAATGAGGGAAAATAAAAAACTTCAAGACCAGAATAGATTGAGTGTCCTCAAGCAATAACCAGTAAGTGAAAATAGCTACAGAGAAGAAAACAAGTCAAAAAACTGACGGTTGGTCAAACTCATCATAGAATCAGGGTGAAGGATTGGATGGAAATGGTTATAGCTTCCCCAATGGAGTCGACATTTTTTTTTCTAGGAAATCCTCTCTGTGGATAGAGATGATCCCTCTAGCCCAATGAGTGGGACTAGCAACCTACATGACAATCTACTAGACACTTTCTTATGTTAATCAAAATAGGAGAAGATGAAGATGGTCTACCTCATTCTGATGCTATAATGTCCTCCTTTGTTTAAGACCTCGAATCACTTGCCCCATGGACTTGGTCATACTGCTCACAACATTTGAATGCCTACACAAGGGATCAAGACACAACACATCATGCAAGTACAAATATCATAATCAAAAGTAACCTAATTAACAAATCAAGGAGAATTAAGATAAATGATGCATTAACATACACATTTATGGAAAATGAACTAGCAGTTGTATATATTAATAGAATAAAGGAGGAACCATACCACCAAGCCTTGATGTCAATAAGCTCTCCTTAAGTGAATGTCTAAGTCCAAGCTCAAGCTCTCCAAGAACTCCTTCTCCAAACCAAATGAGTAGCATGTAGGCACAATCTCAGCATAGGGGTGAAAATACGCAAATACCAACCATTTGGGAATGGGAGAGGATGAATATATGGGTAGGGAAAGGGAGTTAGGATCTCTCCAAACATAGGAGAAGGCCCTCATCTCAAGGAGGTATCTCATAAGGATAAGACAAAAAGGCCAAGTTGAGAGAAATCAACCTCATCCACATCGAACAACCTCTATCTCATTATTCTGGAAGCATCTATATCAGGAAGCTTCTTGTCCTCTTTGGGAAAATCTCCTTTTAGGGATCATCGTTGGTATCCAAGCCAAAAGCACAATGGCATCGCAGGGCTAGTATAGTGCAACTAACAACCATTGCGGTTTTCAGTGTCATGGGGCTGATGATGCCAAAATTAGGGTTTTAAAGCCATTTCCTTGAGGGGAATATCAAGGAATTTTTCCATCATTGTTTTTAGGGAGGATATGAGATGCATATATGGATGAGCACACTGCATGATGGTCATGTTTTTGGAAATTTGAGGTATGTCACAGGGAAGCGCAGGAGGTGTGACAAAATATTGTGTAACAATTACTATACCTAATTTGTAAACTGTCATGGACATTCCACTGGATAGTTCACCACAATAGATATAATAAAATTATACTTAAAAATGTGAAGTCTACATTATGAGGGTTTATTTGTCTTTATATTTTTTTCATATGTAAATTGATGTTTATTGCTTAGAATGAAAATTATAATTATGTAGAAAATATAGAACAAAAAAATAAAAAATCTCAAACAATGATTGTCACAAGATATAACTTGGGAATCCCTTTTGGGATAAAACCCAACTGGAAGGTGAGACCGCTCAAATCTCTTTCTCAAAATAAAAAAAAAATGTTGTGAGTACAAAGAAGAAAGGCCTATGGTCATGGGATAATATAGTGAAAAAATCCTCTGAGTGTTCTCTCCCCCTATCCCTCTTGGCTACTTTGCTCGTCTATGGAGCAAAATTCACTAGGAAAGAATGGAACACCTTTCCTCCTAGTGGTCCAATTATAACATAGCCTAATAGCCTATTAGTGGTTAAGTTTGACTCCTTCAAATCTTAGCTATATTTTTAATATGGACTCTCCATGAGTCTTCTTCATTGTGATCACATGGCTAACCCCTTTTCCATGAGTAATAGAGGTTGACATGGTATCCTCTCGAATTATGGTTGTCAATTTCGATAGGTCAAATTATAAGAGACATAAATTTATCATATGAGCTCTAATTGAGGTGATTCTTGTGCCATTGCAAAGTTATTGACCTGTATATTACGAAATATAGGTCCATATTAAGGTTGAGACCACAAAATGTGTTCATTTAAGCCCTCAAAATAGCTCTTGAAGTTTTTGACCCGAAATTTTCCAAACTAGGACCACAGGTAAAAATGGTCGTATGAGTCGATTCCTCCACTTTTCCACTCTAAAATCATTAATATGATGACAAAGAATATAATGATCCAATATTGATAAAACATCCCAAATTTTAGATCCTTTTGGTCCCAAAAATATTCTACTAAATTAAGTGAGGAAATTTTTCCTCCACCTTCTCTGAGGTGTACCATTTAGCTTTGCCTAGATGTTTTCCTTTCAAGCCAATCTGTCAAAGGTCATGATTCCCCTATCTCGTAGTTTTGGACCCTTTTTTCAAAATTGTATCCTTTCTCAACTCTCCCTAATCATTTGGTTCCACATCCTTTACGGAAGGTATGACATGTTCCTCTTCCTGATCTAGCATGGAAGGCTCGTAGAGTTTCAAATTCTCCACATTCATCACTGAGTTAAAGTGCATATATGCGGGTAGAATGAGTCTATCTAAATTATCTCCCACCCTTTCTAGTATCTCAAAGGGACCATACTTCAAAGCTTTGATTTTCTTATCAAGACCTTGTAGCCCCTCCTTTTTCAATTGTAACCATACTCTATCTACCACCTTGAATGGCTTCTATTTTATGTTTTGATCATGCATGGCCTTATATATTTCCTATGGATTATACAATGTTTCTTGTACCTATATATGGATTTTCCGTATATTCTCAACAAACTTTTCAGCCCTAAAGTATCCCCAGTAAGATCCTCCCTCACTCTTCCTTGCTTCCCATATGCAATATCAAAAGGTGAAGGTGGAAAATATTCAAAACAAGTTTCAAATGAGGAATTACCAATAGAAGCGTGGACTTCTCTATTATAAGAGTGTTGTATATACACCAAATTTTCATCTTGTGCCTTTGGATATTTCTGGTTGTAAATGTTGCACCAAAGTCTTGTTGACTACTTCTGTCTATGAATGGAATGTTGTGGACCTCTTTAATTGCATGTCCATCTATCCCACAATATAGTCCAAAATGCACTAAAAAATATTGTTTCCCTATTTGAAACAATGTTCCTCAATATTACAATGCACCTAGACCTATCTAAATAACAAGCTTGCTGCTTCTTGCCCATTGATGACCTTTTCACAGGGCATCAAAGCACATATCTTGTTGAACCTATTGTAACAACCCCAGGTTAATAGTTTGTGTAATAAAGTTAATAAAGGCAAAAGAATAAGACCAATGCCATGGGACACATATTCGAAGTTGAATATTGGGAAAAATAGCTTAGTGGGTGTTAGTTTGATTTATTATGGCTAAGGAAATTGGAAAAGGCCTTAGAAAAGGAAAAGGGGCATTAATTGACATTTACTTATGTGTTGGCTTAGTAGATCCTGACCTAGGTTCAGAGTTAGTTGTGCCAAACAAAACCCTACACTATTGCCCTTTCGGCATCAACCTGCATAGCACGGACTAAAGTCTCACCCGAAGCAGCATGGGGGGATGCTGGAACCAAGTTTCTGCATCTAGATATTAGTGTGATGTCCTTTAATGTCTTAGATCTTCCTTCACATAGATCTCTAAGCCCTTAGGGCTTCGTGTCGTAGTTTCCTTCAAATGGCCTCTAGACCTTCACGAAGGTCTACAATCAGCTTCTGCGAACCTCTAACAGATAAGTTAAATAATTACGTGCATCATAGACTAACCTTAGATCGGAATCCACACAGATTTGCTTAAGTGCTTAATAAACGTAATAAAAAGTATTATAACTCCCGCGTAAATACTTAACATGCATTGCGTTCAATTAATAGACTTATCCAGTAGATTCGCGCATCAATACATCATTATTTCATAGAGACATAATCTCATCGCAACATATATCACAAACATAAACAGTAGAAGTAAACAGATAAAACATATGAATTTCTCCAATAGTCTTCTTTATTGATCTTTAGTATAAGGTTATAGACTCAAAAATTCCCTGCGCACTCAGCTACAGGGGGTCCGCGCACTCAGTTGCAGACTCTACTCTAGGCCTCTGCACACTTAGCTAAAGAGCCTTTCCCCCTCTAAGACTTACTTCT
The DNA here is from genome assembly GCA_031772625.1 of Pinus tabuliformis. NCBI lineage: Eukaryota > Viridiplantae > Streptophyta > Pinopsida > Pinales > Pinaceae > Pinus > Pinus tabuliformis. The sequence continues at coordinate 1,034,070,864 of CM062815.1, forward strand.
CTTCGCTAACTCTCTAAGACTCCATTCATTGTATCCATAGACGAAAGCATATATATCCCTTAGACTCTTTAAGACACACCTATTTATACAATCCCAAGTTCCACAGACCAAGGATAGATCTCAAAACTGACTCAATATTTTACATAAATGAGGGTAAAAACCCTTTTTGACTCCTATCGACCTACACGCTCTGCATCCACAATTTGCGGAGACTTTACATATTTTTGTCAAAAATTACATCAAAACTTGGGTTTTTAACCCAAAACTGACCCAGGGGACCCCATTGCAATAGGCCCCCAAGAAAAAGGTCATGAATTGTCGTCAAGTCACTCAGCTGGTGTGTTGATATTACTGCAAATATCCCCCAGCTCCACCTGTACAACTGCTACCTCAGCAATGCTCTGTGTAGTTGCATGCTTGACTTGTTCCATGTGATGCCCCATAGCTAGTCCTTCGCCGACCAACTTGATCTTCTGATGTGTGAGCTGCAAGTTCGTTAGCTTCTCCTAAATGTTGGTTGAGACTTGGTAGGTTTCTTCCAATTAGGGACCGAACCTGGCCATAAGTACTGCCTCTTTTTTCTTAGTTGATTCCACTTAGGTGAGGAGTTGTTTCTTGTCCTGCAACTTGGCAAGGCGTTGTGTTGTATAAATTGAGTGTGTTGTCACCCTAACCTCGTCATACTGCTTTTGGAGCTCGTAGATCTCTGTACTCATTGTTTGCAAGTTGGCATCTTCCTGGAGGGTCATTACCAACTCCATCACTTGCTCAAACAAGGTTTTGAAGTCAACGATTGCGGTATCGACAGTAGTCATCCCTTCCTTAATGGCAACTTCGAGTTGTTCCCTAACTTTAGGTGGAGTCGAAGGCTGTGATTTGAGCTGCAACTCCATTATTTTCATGTTGAGTTCAAATTGAACTCTTGCCACCTCTGATTTTTCATCGCAAATTCCTGAAGCTAATTTTTGGATCTTGTCCTCAGGTTGTACGTCCTCAGGTATGTGCAACTCTAACATTGTTCTTCATGCCTCTCCAACCGCGGCTGCCAGCCAGGAGCTCTACACCTAGATAGTATCCCTTTCCTTTAGGACCTGTGTCTTCTCGGTGAGAATTTTTTTATTGTTCACCTAGTACTCTCTTATTAAATTTAGAGCGTGTTTCTCCTGAGCTCGTAGTTCTGATATCACTCCTGCCTGCAATGCATGAAGAAATTCATTGGGTAGCATTGCAAGATTAAGGTCGATGTTATTCAAGTTACTTATGATGATCTTGTCATTGGCCAATTCTGTACTCAGGGACCCTTTTGGTAGAGAAAATATTTGAAGGTCCACTGATCTTACTAGTTCTGTAGCCTGACTTGTCCCCAGTGCTAGGCTTGTCTATGCAGTGCTCACTTGACCTGCACCCACCAATATTCTGCTAGTTTGGATCTGCAGCATGCATAGATCCTTATGGACATTTCCCAACGACTGCATGTACTATCACTCAAATTGCTACAACCATTCAGTTGTAGTGTCACGCACCTTGTCACTGATCTCATCGAGATCACCCTCTATCAGGGTGATGGGATCCTGTTGCGCTTTAGCCAACTTCGTCCTTTTGTGGGAACTAGCTTGTTGTTGTTGTTCTTTGCGCTTCCTTAGTTGAAATTGGGTGCTCTGCCCCTCATCACCACCACCGCCCTACTCATACTGCTATTCCTCCTCAATTTTAGGCAGAGGGGATTTTCTGCTTTATTTGAATTTGCGTTGCTCTTGTTCAGCCTGTTTCTTTTTAGCGCACTCCTTTTTCAATCAAGCCTTCTCTTCGGCTTCCTTCTTTTCTTTCACGACCAAATTCTGTGCTATTTTTTTTCCTGCCTCCTTCCACTTCTTCTCAGTGGAGCTTCGAGCAACTTTGTCAGTGCTTGCATCTAAGTCGGACGGGGTGTGCCAATTTGCTGGCCAATGATTGATCACTTCCTATATGGCATCATTGGTGACCAAATACAGAAAATCAAACCACTTGTACTGCAAGTCCTTCCGCACTTGAATGTAGACATGGTATAAGTCTGCCTTGAACTCAACATACATAGACAACTACTCATATAAGGTTGGTGACAACCTCACGCATTGGTTGATGGCCATGCAGAAGCTTGCTTCCATCAATACTCAAAAAATCTTCATTTATGTGACCCGTGCGGGGTCCTTGGTGGCCTAGAGGGAGGCAAACTGCACAGACTCTGGCAATCCTGCCTTCAATAGAGGAAACCAGTTGTCCTTTGATAGATCCCACATGACTAGCATAATGGAGAGTAGAAACCATGTGTAGTGGAAGGGCTTCCTCTCATCTTGGGCCTCGTGAAAATTTGCAAGGAATTCACTGCATAAATACTGCGACTAGTTAAACTTCACGCCCTTTACGCATTGTGTAGTCAACGATGTCGCAAACGTCGAAACCTCATTTTCACAACACTTCCTCATAACTTTTCTGGCCAGTATTTGAGTGGCAATCTACATCGCGGGATCATTGATGGATGTGATGGAATAGTAGTGCAACTTCCTGATAAGCTCAAACTTATTCTTCATCTTGTCTACCAAGTCTCTCTCACCTATCTTTCCCCCAAACTCCTTGGCTAGATTCAAACCCTCATGCAGCGGGTGCATGATCCTGTGGACGAGAATATCTGTGATGGGTATAGGCACACCAATCCATAATCACCCATTGTGCGCTAGAGTAAGTAGCTGCTACACACAGGTGGTGTTAATATTAGTGTTGTGTTAGTGGGGCACCCACAACAAGTTCAATAGCCCAGATTATTCTACTTCGTGGATCCATTCAACCATCTCTAACTCAATGACACCTGAGTCTCAGTAATACACGCACCTCATATAACTTTCCATCACGAGGTGAGGGAACCGCTCATGGTCAACAAGGTCCCGATCTTCCATTTTTAATAGGGGAACCTGCGTAAGGCACAGTCCTTCAAAAGTTATTTTCATCGGCAATAGGGGAACATGAAGGAGGAACTTGTCAGAGTCTAGGTCCTTGCGGACCTTCATCTTCCTTTTTTGTGGTGAGATATACTCAGGCAATTTGGTGATGGGCTCCATTCCCTCAGCATCTATATCTTCAGTTCCTTGTTCAGCTTCCAAATCCACATCCTTCTCAGGTTGCTTTTCCTTCTTCTACTTCTGATTTGTAGTATGTTTCCTGGGCGACTCACAAAAAGGAACCAGCTTCTTCTGCTTGTCTTTCTTTGGTTTCTGGGTCTCTTTAACAGGGTGTTGTGGCTTCAAAATTCTACTGCTAAAACATGGGGGATAACCACCCGATCTGGACCTTAAGACATCTCCTTTTCCATTTAATGTGGTGGCTTCGACTAGGGATAATGGGACCAGTTTCCCAGTGTGGGTTTTAAGATGAGAGTGGGTGGTTTATGAGTGCTTTGCAAATATAATAATGATAATCTAAGTGACCTATTCTACAATGCAATTTCTCTAACAAACTTATTCTAATATAAACTCGGGTGTTCTTGTGTGATATGTGATCTACAAGGATATCTATTTAGTATGTTATAATAAAGATTGAACACAACTAAATAGAGATGATAACGTAAAAGATAATTCCTTTGACAGAATAGTTAGTCAAAGGAATTTATAAAATAAAATCACATATATGATGAGTTGTATATGAAAATCACAACTTCAGCTAGGCATCATACAAAAGTGCAATTAATGCTTAACGGAAATAATAAATCTCACATGTAATTCATGAGAGTAAAGTTTTTCCACTAATTAAATTTAAAGAGAATCAATCATACACGATAATAGTACCATATGTGTGAATTCTTGCTCATTCAACAAATGACATAGACCAACTTCATTCTTCAAATCAAATTGTCTCCCAAGAATACAAAAGTGCATCAACAAAGGAAAGTAGTCTGATATCTAAAAGAAATGATTATGTTCCATCATTTCACCAAAGCATTCACAAACATACAATAGTGCATTCTTTGCAAATGTTTTTGATAAAATTCTGGACCCTTATCTAAATGCATGACAAGGGTATAAATACTACTATAACTAAATGTGTAAAAATAGATTATTCAAAATTTGAGGTGGTTTCAAACAAACTTCCTCCTAACTAGGTAACTAACTCCAAAGATAAATAGAGGCTAAATAAACAAAACTAAGAGGATGACTTGTTGTCTACAATCTTGTCCTTTAAGTCACAAAAATCAGTCATCCGTTGAATTTGAGGAGGTGGCCCAAAATGAGTTCTGACTTGTCCAATGAAGATCGCATCGGTGAGCGGTGGCACAGTTAAGAGTCATAATCTAGCTATGTGGCTTAACTAGATACTGTTAATATGACTCCCAGTTGGTCATGATCAGTTTCGCAATTGCCTCTCTGAATCCCTACCTTCTCTTGCCAGTCTTTATACAGAGTAGTTAAATAAAGCATTTCTCTTGTATTTCCTTCCTTGATGAGATTGGTGGAAAAAAGGATGTGGTTCACTTCTTTGGAGATTTTCTTTTATACTCCCACTGCCTGTGTGACTGCTAGCTCAGCCTATTTGATTCTGCATCCCAATATGTAAGGAGAATGTCTTTATGAGTTTCTTCAATCTCAAGTAGATTAGCCTTCTTTCTATCTTCTGTTTCCTACCACTCAATGAACTCAGAGATTCTGGTGTTTAGATCATTAAACTTCGTTCTTTGGTCCATTGCCTTGTCTGTCAATTGGTAGCTAGTAGTCAGATAGGGAGTAATATGTGACATCTTTTGGCAAAAATACTCTTGTTGTCTCATTGGAAGGGAATTTAATTCCTAGGCCTCTTTGATGAACTCCTTAGTAGTGGGAACGTCCTTGTATCTTTCCATGGATTGCTACATTTCCTGGAGTTGCATGTTTTTGGCTGATATATCGGCCTCATGGATAATTTTCAGGACCTCCATGTCTTGCTGTAATTGCTTTAGTTGCTCCACCACCTACTTGCTTGCGCTTTCTTTCTCTACCTCAACCTCTTGTTTGAGCTGTGCAATTCTCTCCTCTTTCTCCCTTAGCAGACTAGAGTAGTAGCCTTGTCAATAGTGGTCTATGTGTATGCTCCCATGAACTGTGATAGTCTAGTCAAGTTCTCAGTTGGATTGAAAGTAATGTCCTTCTAGACGATGTCCATGGGCTCGTTTCTAGGTGGGAATTTAGGTGCATCTATCCTTCTCCTATTTCTCTTCCTTCTAAATACAGCCTTGTGGAGAGGGCTATAGAACACATCTAGTGGAGGTATTTCAGTGATTTTGAGAACAATCTCTAATGTGGGCAGAGCAAGGATAATTTTAGTATGCTGGGATGTTGAAGCTTGTTCCTCCATAGGTGTAGATTCCTTGGCAGCAGAATCGGGCTTTGTATCATTTTGAACATGTGGAGGAGTTTTGAATTCCTTTGCTTCTTTGGAATTTGAGGCTTTGGGAGTGCCTTGCAATTTCTGATTAAACTAATCCCACTCCTGCTCCAAACTACCACCTTTGGTCTTTGAATTGATTTATGTAGCCAGGTTGCTCATCACTTGCTTCTCATATGACTTCCTGCTAGACTCAACTGTGTTGTTGGCATCTTGGGGCTTCCCTGTGTTTGGTGTGTTCTCTGTGTTTACCTGAGAGTCTATTTGAGAGCTAGGGCCTCCACTATCAACAGTGACGCTTGGAGTAGACTTATCGTTGGGTTTTAATAGATGAATTGGGATCACCCAGAGCCTCTCATCTCTGAAGTCCTAAAATCCTTGAAAATCTTCAGGTTTTGGATTAGCTTTGCCCATTTGAATGCTTTTTCGAAGGATACGTCTAACTATAACAAATCCTCAAAATTATTATCATCATGATTGTATGGCTTGAACTTTACTCCAGTAGTGACATTATATGCCACTTTGTTTGGATCAAATCACCTCTTAGGAAATGTATGAAGCCTGAGGGCTTCCATATGTGCTAATTCCTTTGTGGCATGAACAAAATTGTCTAAAGAAAAATAACCAAATTTAACAGGGAAAATGGGCCATAATGACTTCTTGCCATCTTGTAGAACTTTAGTCAGGTCCTTTCCCACAGTTTGGTAGGAAATCTCTCTTGCTAATAACTTATCAAGAACATATAAAGGAAGGACATGTGGATCAACTGTGCTACCAAAAACCCTAATATAGGTGAACCGCTTTCAATAAAATACTTGCCGACAGTAAGCAAGTATGTTGCAGCTTCTTGGGAAAACCTAGGGGTTTTCTTATTGAAAATATTTTGATGTAGGGGAAATACAACAGCATGTAATATCTTATAGAAGTGAGGAATGTAATGTGACTCCCATATTTGTTTATGACTAAGATGGATTAGGTAAGGATCTTGTAAGGTCTGTTTCCAACCCATGGTTGGAAATGTCGTGCAAAACTAGATAACATCCATAATGTAGGCACTAAAATAGAAGGGAGGGAGGTTGTATGAAAAGGAAGCTTTCTTCTATCGATATTCGGTAATGGTGGTGGCTAGGTTGTCAGATAAGATGGAATGCCAATTCATGAGATGGGAATTAACACAGGCATCACTCAGAGGAATCCATTCAATTGAGAACTTAGTATTATTGGGTAGCCCATACAATCTACATATCATGGTTGTTGCATAGTTGTAGGGGTTTGCCAAAGATGCTATAGCATACATACCCAATTTTTCATACTTGAATTTTTTTTCCAGCACCCTCCAGCCGTGAATTAGCTTGAAGGGGTTTGGATTCTTGTTTGTGAAGTTAACCACAAATGTACTGTCATAGATATCCTGGGGATCAAGTTTGTGGTACATCTTCTTCAGATCCTCTGCTCTGAATGACCCAATGAGCTCCATCTTTGAATTCTTGAACTACCTATCTTCAATGATAAGGTTATCAATCACCCACCTGATCATATCTGTATAGGGGAGGATTTTAGCCCTTGCTCCTATCCTATGAAGGAATGAATAGGAAGCTTCTCTACATTGAAGTTCTGAAGGCCTTTTTGAGTCAGTTGTTGCTCTTGTAATAGTGATTTTAGGATGTTCGTCCTCCAGCCGATTGTAAATTACTTCCCAAGTTGTTGCACCTCTGGTAGCATCACAAACCATGTCAGCAAAGGTAGGAGCCATCTCTGTAAACTCAACTTCAACAATGGTATGTTTTCTCTGTTTCTGCATCACCTTTCTTAGGGACTTGTCTTTTGTCACTTTCCTGAGATAGACAAGATGTATCAGCGTAGACACTATCTACTAATTAATATTGAAAGCTTCTATGAAATGAATTTGGATCATGAGAAAGGCTTTAATGAGATACTCGATTATAACTACCCATAACCAGGAAAATGATTATCCTATCTTGCGCCGCTAAATATTTAATAACATGTCAACTCATTTTCTTTAGCATTTAAAGCGTAATTATTCCACATGTTTTACCAGACTTAATCACACATCATGGTCTTAAAAGGGATAAAGTATAGCGTTATTGGATATGTTAAACAAAATGTGATTGCGGAGATTGCAATATCGTGTTTCGCAAATAGTTTGTGGTTGTGCTAATGGCTTCGTCAAGTTTCTCACAAACTATGCAAAGCGCGAACTGCGATTGCGAAATGGCAAGGTGATTTTATCACAGTGGGAGACCTAATCGCATATCGCACTTTTGTAAAGGTTTTTAACATGGTCATGTGGAAAAGTGTGATTTGCGATCTGCAATATAGATTTCATCCTTAGTTTTGCAATGTTTTTCTAGGAATTTTCTTAGAGTTAGGGTTTTATTATCCTAAGCCTAAAAATTTAAAAGTGTTCCCATTTACAATTCTAAACCTAGCTATCGTTTGTTATAAATGGGGCGGTTGTTTCATAGTACAACAATTGGAGATTCACCTGGGAGAACCAATTATCTCTAAGTAGTTTTCTGAAATTTCTAAAAACTTTCAAAGTAATTAGGGTTATAAGAATAGTGATTACATGAGTTATAAGGTAAACAACATGTCTCTGGAATCTTCATTACTTGCTTAGCTTATTTACTTAATTACTTTACTCTTGTAATGATAGAAGTGTAAAGATTTGCATCAGCCAATAAAGTTTAAAGAAATATAGTAGATGTCTTTTGCATATTAGTTTTTTGTAGTTTACTCATTTATCATAGATAGAGCCTCTACTACCAGCAGGCATTCATAGCCTCGACAGGGTTATCTTTTAACCAACAATGATTCATTGTCCCATCTGTATGAATTTTAAAATTTCAAAATGATATTCATTTGGATTGAATCTCACTTGGACCTTGTGCTCTTTTTCCCCTTTTTTTTAATGTAATTTTTCTCTTTTTGATTTCTTAAAAGACATTGTCTAGGCATGATAACCTAGTAATGACAATGTCAGTCACTGGCTGTAACTAAACTGAACAAGCTAGCTCACGATGAGGCCCCTTGTCTTTTGATTCAGGAGACCATGAGCTATTACCCTGTTTGGTATGAAGCATGGTAATATCAGTTTAATCACTTCCCTATGAACATGGTAAATAAGCTCATAATGAGACTATTTATCTTTTAAGTTTCTTATATTTTAGAACTATACTCTGAAAAATGAAACATTTAATATATGGGGTAGATCATTGGCTCTTTTGAGGGTTTTGGGTGATAATGATAGAGTTTTTAAGACGCTGATCTGCAAAAAGTCCTTACTAGGTTAAAGATTATTTTCTTGACTGATAAAAAAACCTTAATATTATATAAAGATAAGAGTTTGTTCGTAAAATAAATATTTTAAGCAAGATCAAGTTTTTTACAAAGAAATCAAGTTTACTTTAGTACTCAAATGTCCTAATTATTCCTTTTAACTCTTACTTTCTTATAAAAGCGAAAAGAAAGAAATGTTATCAAAGATTTTATTTTGAAAAGCGAAAAGTAAATACTAGTTAACCATTATTTTCCTAGAAAGAAATATGTTACAAAATTGGAAGAGGTTATCTCCTTGGAAAAGTATCTTTTCAATATTTTCCCATTGATGGGGAAAGAATCCTTCTTACCTGACAAATCTTGTGAAATAAATGTTGATTGTCCAATTTTTTCAATGATTTGAAAAGGGCCAAGCCATAGTCTTTGGAATTTGGTATGTCTACCCTTTTCCTCATGTGCTTTGTCCCATTTCAGAACCAAGTCACCTACTTCAAGATTTTTATGACTGGCAGAAGTTGTGTCAAAAGAAGCTTTGAATAATTGTTGATGATGGAAGTGGGTTGCTTCAAACTTTTCTCTTTCTTCTTCATGCTTGAGAATGTGAAATTGTCTAGCCTGGAGAGAAGATGAAGGGTTTTCATCAATAAATTACACTAGGGCAAGAGATGGGATTCCTACATTTGTGGGAAGAGCAACTTATTTTCCATAAAACTAAAGCGAAAGGGGAAGAACCAATAGAGGCTTTCTGAGTAATCCTGTCTGCCCATAGAGCAAATGTTAATGCTTTGTGCCATTTCCTATGATTTTGATCAATAGTCCTTTTGATAATTCTAATGAGGTTCTTGCTTATTGATTATGCTAATCCATTATCTTGCAAATAATAATCGGTTGAATATTTCAACTTGAAACCTCGCTTAAGAGCAAATTCTACCATTGTATTTCTAGAAAGTAAGATGCATTGTCAAACATTAAAGCTTAGGGTAAGCCAAATTTGGTAATTATATACTGTTCAATGAAGTTTATAACATTTTCTGTATTAGCTATCTTTAATCGGACAACTTCTACCCACTTAGTAAAGTAATTAGTAGCTGTAAGGATGTACCTATGTTGTTAGGAAGAGTTAGGAACAATCTCACCAATTATGTGTAATCCCCATTGTTCGAATGGTTGTCGGATGTTAACTAGTTGTAAAGGGAATGATGGCTTTATTTCTCTTCTGGTTGTGGTTTGACAAGTTTTTCACTTCCTTGCATATTCATGTGCATCTTTAAATACCATTGGCCAATAATACCCCACATGTAGGATTTTGTGAGCCATGGTATTTCCTCCAAAATGTCCTCTAGTTGGTCCATCATGTAATTCCTGCATGACCTTTTCGGCTTCAGGTTTCTCTAGGAATATTAGTAATACTGAATCATAATTCTTCCTAAACAATACGTCATTGAGTAACTCATACTGATTTGATTTCAATCTTAAAGCTCGCTTTGTTTTATAATTAATATGCAAAGGATCATATCCATTTTTTATATAAATTTCAAATCGGCATATTGTGATTAGGTCTCATTAAGGCTTACCTCTGATATTTGTACTTCATTACCTTGATCTTCTTCTGATGGTCACTGGGAAGCTCCTTTTAATATCCTACAAAAACCTTGGCCCTTGATAATTTTAGTTGGCCGGATTTCTACATCATATTCTTGGAGTGCAGTTACCCAATTAGCTCTTTTCTCCCCTACTTCTATTTGGATCAATAGTTGTCTTACTGCAAGGTAGGGTACAATTATATTTGTATGGGTTTTAAGAAGAAAATATCTGAAATGTTTCAAAGTTTTAAAAACATAAAATTCTTGTTTCTCTACAGCTGAATAATTTAATTCGGTGCCTTGCAAGTTAGAACTGAAAAAGGAGATAGGTGCCTCAACATTTTCATCGTTCAATTGTGTCAAAATTGTTGCATATGATGTATCAGATGAGAAAGTATATAAGACAAAAGGTTTGGGAAAGTCTAGGGTTGTCAATGAGGGAGAATTAATAATAGTTTTTTTAATCAACTCGAATGACTCCCTTTCATCCTTTTTCCCTCTAAAAACTGCATTTTTCCTTATCATCACTTGAAGAGGTAGAATGATTTGTGAAATATTTGGGACAAATATTTTTACAAAATTTATTTGGCCTAGGAATGATTGCATGTTTTTCTTGTTGTGTGGGAGGAGAATTTTTTCAAACTCTTGGACTCTATCAGGATCAATGTAAATTCCTTTCTTGGATACTATAAACTCGAGGAGTTTTCCTTCTGATAAAGCAAAATAGGATTTTTTGGGGTTTAAGGAAATGTCGTATTTCTTGCATCTTTCAAAAATGTGTTTCATGTCACTTAAAATATTTTTCCTATGCTTGGAATAGACCATGATGTCATCCAAGTAAATAACCACCGATTTATTGATTATACCTCTGAAAGAAATGTCCATAGCACGTTGAAATGTGGCACCCACATTAATGAGTCCAAAAGGCATCTTCTGATAGGCATATGTTTCCCACTTGGTCCTGAATGTTGTCTTTAATTTCTCATATGGATGGACAAGTATTTGATTATATCTTGAGAATCCATATGGAAAGGACATTTATTCAGAAATTGTAACTGATTGTAAAATATATTCCATGGTGGGCAAGGGCAAATTATCTTTTTGACAAGCTTAATTCAGGATTCTAAAATCAATACAAATCTTGATATCTCTGTTCTTTTTCCTTACGGGTACCATATTTGATACCCACTTAGAATGTCTAATAGGGAAGATTATTTTGGCTTTTAGAAGCTTGTTCAATTCGGATTTGATTTGAGTTTCAAGGTTTGGGTGAATTTTGTGAAGCTTCTGTTGAATTGCCTTTTCATTTGAAGTCATGGGTATGGTGTGTTGAATTATAGAGGCATCATAAGTTTTGAGATCTGCATAATCCCAAGCAAAAATGACTTTATATGTCTTCAATAACCTGATGAATGATATTCTTTCTTTAAATGATAGGCCTAGACCTAGGTTGACATTTTGAGTTATTCCGTTGGACCCTAGGTTTACTACTTCAAATCTTAAAGTAGAACTTTGAGTTTTGGAGTTAGTAATTTTCTTAAATCTATCCTTTAGATCATAAAGATCTTCCATTTTAACCACAGACTTTGGGATTGGGTTATGATCGTGATTAAGTTTGATTTCTAGATCATCGTCATGTTCATCTATGATATGTTCTTATATGATCCCTCTGATGTAAGGAAATTAACTATATCCACATAGTTGTTGAATACTCTCCAATTTGTTACATTGTCGGGAATTGATGGCCTAAAAATTAATTCTATTGAAAATTTGTCTGGACTAAAATCTTTTGAGGGTATAAACTTGGATGCCACATTAGAAAGTAAGTCATCACTTGCATTTTGTAATCTAGGGATTGAAGATATGTTGAAAGCAAAAAAATGAGAAGTCAATTTCTGAGATAAATATTAATAGTGTTTAAGGTGTCCAGAGACCAATGAATTGTATTTCTCACATGTTTCATAATTATCTCCAAATCACCGTATACTTGCAGGTATTGAAGATTAAGACCGATGGCTTTATACAATCCTTGGATTAGTGCTTCATATTCAGCGACATTGTTTGTGCACTGGAATTCAAGTCTGCAGGCCAGCATGGTTTTCTCTCCTTGCAGATTGATCAAAATGCATCTTGCACCTGTACCATCCTTTGACTTAGAACCATCAAAATAGAGAGTTCAGAATGGAGAGTTATTATAAACTTTATCTACTAAATGTAGACATTTCGAACAATCCGTTTGTGAAAAAATTTCGATTTGAGAGACTACAACGTTATCTAAAAAGGGAGACCTATGAGAATTAAAGTATCCTAAATAGGAGTCAATTGAGTAATTTCCAATGATATTATTAGTGAAAGTAACAGGTTCGTTTCTTCCCTCGAGGTCAGTGACCATATATTTCATGAATTTCTCTCGGTCTACCCTGATTTGGTTAGGTTTACCATTGTGTGGCAACCACATGTGAGACCAATCAATTGCGAAATAACTGTGCAAATTTTCAAACTAGTCCCTACTAAGAATTAAACCATCAAATTTAGGGATATAGGCCACCAAAATATCAATAATTTGTGAAAATTTTGGATTAGAGGAAAGCCTTATTGACACTGATGTTATTTCTCCAAGCACCTCGACTTTTGTCCTATCTAGCTGAACTATGTGCACTGCACATTTTTGAGGTGTAATGTTCAATTTGGTACACACAACCCCTGCCATTATATTTGAGGAGGCTCCTGAATCAACAAGGCAGGTGTGAACATTCCTGTTGAAAATTTCATAAGTGAGCAGAAACGGAAGAACATGAGAAATAGACCTATCACCAATCAGAACTAGAATCGAAGGATCTACCTTGTTTAAGGATAAGGGAGGTTATCCCATATTGTAGGCATCTTGAGTAACTACAACAAATGGTAGAGTGGATACTAGAACTTCTTTCAATTCCCTTAATAACATCTTCTACTGTTGTTTGAGTTTAGTGAGCTCATGCAACAAGATGTTAGCTCTATTATTTTTCATGTCTTCCACTATATTGTATTTGACTATATCTGAGATTACCCATGTTTTTTATGCGTTTGGAGAATCTGAGAGATAGGATTGGTTTGGCTATTCTTAGATTTCTTAGCTATTGTTTTCTCCTTTGCAGGAGTAGCAACTTTCTGTTGGTGATTTGTGATAGACATGTCAAGAGATTTTGTGCTTCTTGTAGTCACTGGCATTGCTTGTGCCTCTTCTTTAGTTGAAAGAATACAATCCCACATTCCATTTAGTTTAATTTCTTCTTCTGTTCTAGCTTCCTCTTCCTTTGGGAAATCTTCTTCTGCTTCTTCATCAGATTCAAATTTTGAAATGGTTTTTGGGGGTTGTGACATAGAAGAAGGTTTCCTTTTGAATGATCGAAAAGGTTTCTTAAGGATAGAGGATTCTGCAACTTGTTTTTTAATTTCGACCATTTCATTGGACATCGTCTTTAACACTTTTTGAAGAAATTCAAGATCAAAAGGGTCTTTTGAAGCCTTCTTCTTAGAGTCTGTTATCACCAAAATAAGAGTTTACATTGTTCCTAATCATGGTCTTAGATAAGTGTCAAGTAATTTTATGTTTTAATGGGTAGGTGATAGGTTAAGAGTCTTAAAGGTATCATTTTTGTTTCCAAATAAAGTTTAACAGCCTTATTCTATGTCTCATAAGTCGCACATTTTGTTTAGAAACTCATATCTTAAACCATTTTGAACTTTTTTTGGAATTAGCCCCAAAACCAAGTTTCCATAGCGCAGACAGTGTAAAATGTATGTTTTGCACTATGAAAATGTTGCTCTTTTCGTAGCACTTTTCTCTGCGTGCTGCAAAAGCACGGATTCATAAACAGTCTTTTCAAAACATCAATTTGTTAAGATTCCATTAAATTTTCATTATTAGGTGTCAACTAGGAGTCATTTCTCAAGCATGTAGCCATCCAAAATTCATCATTTCGAATTTAGGGGTCATCATGATAGGTTATTTCAAATTTGAAAGGGCTGGCTAGTTTCTTATTGCAGTTTGCATGCAAACACTCAAACAGATCATTTTCGAATGGTAAGCTTATGGTAATTTCTTACCAAAGTTTCTCTCATCTATAATTCAAGCGAGGCTGATAAACATAATTTCAAGTGAGGTTGGTGTGTTACAGGAATTCAGAGGCAAATATGATAGAAGAAAGGAAAAGTCATAGGTCTAGTCATTGTTTAAGAACAGAGCCTGAAAGCACCGAGGTCTTAGCCAGAGATAACTCAGTTGTGGAAGCTTTCAAGAAAACAGGATGTTGGAAGTTTTGTAAAAAATTACAGGGAGGACATACTCAGGTGATAAAGGAGTTTGCACTACATTTCATTGGCTCAAACACAAAGGTTGGAATCCTAAACTTGCAAATTTCTCCAGAGATCATAGCTTTGGTGACAGATATTCCTAGGGGACAAGATATATGGTTCAAAAAACTCGGATTTGACATGGAACCATGTAAAGTGTTCCTAAATCCAGAGTTTGCAGAAATAGACTTAACCAAGGAAATTCCAAGGGACCATATCAAAGACATCTATGCCAACTTGCTCTTCAACATTCAACATTATTTTACCTATGAGGGAAGATATTATAAAGTTTATTCATATCATTTTAAACTCCTGTTGCATTTTGCTGGTATGATTTCTTTAGATTTACCTTATTTCCTGTATCGAAGTATAGCTAACATGGCAGATAAAGTGCAAATGAAATCTCAAGGATATGAAACCTCCCTTTTTCATCATGGTCTAATTAAACTGATAATTTTACATGAACTTAAAAGGATCAACAGAGAATGGTCTTCATTTTTTTATGTGTTTTTGGAGTGAAAAATCAAGATACAGGCATTAGCCCTAAGGTTAAAGAAACTCCATCAGCAAAAACTAGCAAGCTTGTAATGTCCAGGTCAAAAAGGTTTGTTAAGCTGAAACCTAGAAAAATAGGTGAAAGAGCAAGTGAGAAAAACATCAGTGGTTATTCTTGAGACTCCTAAATCCACAAAGGAAAAGATAGCTGAAGTTAAAGAAATGACACAAGAACAGTCAGCTAACAAACCAGTTCAAAGGAGATTGACTAGAAGTCAAATTGCAAAGGATAAGGGTAAATCAGTGATCTCAGGAGAAAGTCCAAGCCTAAAGGGTAATTTAAATGATATTTTAAAAGCCATTGATATTGTAGAATCCCCTTTAGTGCAGGTAGATGTCATAGAATTTGATAAAGGAAAGTCGAAGAAGATGAAATCCTCTAAGCAACTGGAATTTGAGGATGATGTTACAGTATTTGTGTTCAAGCCCAGAAAGCCCTTAACCAGGAAATATAAAAAGATGCAAGAGTCCAATATTGAGTTAGGGAAAACAGAAGAAGCTTTCGTTGTTTAGGAAGATTTGATAGACCTTTCATCACCAATACCTGAAGGTGACAAAAACAGAGTTTTTTCCACTCAAACAGGAAAAACCAGTTATGAATAAATGCAAGAAAGGTTAAGACCAGATAATAATGAAATTGCTAGACTAAGGATGAGATCAAGAAGGCATGCTACTGAGAAGACAAATTTCAAAAGGATAAAGGTTCTATGGGAAGTTGAAAAAGTTTCCAAACTAGAAATAGTCAGTAGTGAAACTGAGTACTTTACTTAGACTGTTCCTGCAATCAAAGAAGCCAGATTTGTAAGGAGGATGAATGCTCAGTTGAGAGCTACTAATAGTAGATTGAAGAGATATATTGAAGACCTAGAATTACAGTTAACAAATTCTGAAGAAAGGCTACAACAGTAATGAAACAGGGTGATGAAAAAGGGCAGTAAAGGATATATCTTATAACAATTTTGGTATTAAAAAGAAGGTCATCTGTGAAGAAGAACATCTTATAAGGTTAAGTTGTTTTGATTTTTGGTGATCATATCAGTCTTTATGAAATTTTGAAAATTCCCAGGCTGCAGATTTTTGAAAACTGTGCTGAAAAAAGATCATACACAGCAGTTTCGTAGCACGCTACGAAACTACTAAAGGTGACCTTTTAGCACTTTATAGATGTATTTTCGAAGGTAAGGTCTAATAAATTCCAAGTTTTGATGTTGCTGGTAGACATATGAGGATCATAGATGAAGTTTCAAATGGTAGTGATGCAGAAAGAATGGTTCAAAGAAGTATGTCATAAGTGATATAAAAGCTGCGCTACGAAAACAGAGTATTTTCATAGCACAGTCATGTTTCATCCTCTTTTCCATCTGTTTGAGGTTCCCTTTTTTGCACAGGTGGAAAAATGAAGTTTTAATGGATTACTAACACATGCCAAATATATGAAACAATCATCAACGTCAGCAAAACTGCTCGAAGATAAGCATAAAGGATTAAGGGCTTAAAAGGAGGAACTATGTCTCCTTGTTTTTAGGACAGTTAGGTCATGAATCAGCAGGGTTTGTAACAATACTGGAGACATCATAAAGATTGAAGACATGGATTAGCAGTTGATTAGAGAATTTATTTAAGTCATAGATAAGGTTGTTGAAGCATGTTTTAGGAGTTTCACTCCTATTTGTATTAGGACTCTTAAAGACAATTAGCTGTCAGTTTGTAATTAAAAAGTTTGTTTTATGAATAGATAGGTGTCAATGTCAAGAATTCAAATTCTCCTAAGGATGGATCATAGAATCCAAGGTTGTAAAAACTCTATATAAAGCATGAGAATCTAATTCCTCAGGGTGGGTAATTTTTTTAGAAAAAGAAAGTTGTGTTATTGTAAGAAACTGTGGTTTTTCAAACTTAATACAGAGATCAGTTTTACTACTCAAGATTCACAACGAGTTTATGTGTTTGATGTTCTTATGGCCTTTTTTCAATTACTTATTTTCAGTGGTATGAGCTTGTGATACTTAGAATTCATTGGAAAATGCTCTAACGTCCTTCACATGCTTGTAAACTGTGTTGATTCACTGTGTTACTGTTTTACTTATAAACCTAAACTCCAAGTGCCTTGACTTCCATGTTTTACTGATCATGATGTTTTGTTGAATAATATGTTGACTACATAGCCCAATAGATGTTTGCTAATCTTTGATTCAACCAGTTAGGCAGTTATACATTTTTGTCCATTTTTATTCCTAGAGTTAGCCATCTAATCATTAATCAAAAATCTTAAACCTATTGAGAGAGCCCTCTCAGGTTGATGAGGCTAAGCCTCAACCAAAAGATTGGTTTGAAAGAGTTACTCAAAGTATACTTGATCAATAGCCTATCAAGGTCATATTTTGTGATAACAGAGTCATCCTTAATGTCACTTTTTTGGTCTTCCTTTCGTCTGTTTGTGATCTTTTTTCCAAAGCTATGATTCTTCTTTCTATAGATAGGGCTTCTTTCATGTTTTCTACAAGGGTAGCCTTATTGGCTCTATCTACACAAATTGAAATATTATAAGGCAGAGATGATATATACCATTCTATTTGTACATCTACAATAGGTTTAGAGGCAAAGGGGATTTTTTTAGCAATTTGTTAAATCTGGAGTTGAAATCTTTGATCTTTTCATCTGGGTTAGCTTTTAAATTAGAAATATCATTGATCAGGGATGCTATGGTCCTATAATCACCAAATTTTGTAAGAAACACCTCTTGAAAAGTATCCTAGTCTCTATTGAACCTGCTGGGACGGAAAAGTACCAAGACCTAGCAGATCCTTGGAAAGTATAAGGAAACAGTCCGATTACAACATATTCATGTGCAACTCCATTGAGATTCATGGCTAACATAAAATTATTTAGATGTTCTTCGATCGAGGGAGAATCATCAGGATTATACCTAGGCTGCCATTTTTTTGGGTTTGTTGGGAGTGCATTTGGATTTGCAACTAGGACAACACCAGGATTTGTCCAAGGTTGATTAGCCATAACTTGAGCTAGGGACTAGGAAAATGGGACCAAAAGTAGGTATGTTAGGTCCCTATAATACTAGTGATTCCCCCATTACTATTGTTGTTGTATCCCTTATTGTTATTGTTGTGCCCTTATTGTCCCCATATTGTTATTATTGTGCCCCATGGAATCCCACTATTATTATTTTTTTGCCTTTATATTATTATTGTTAGGTCGGGTTTGGTTATATTGTGATCCCTTAGAGTCCTATATATAGAAAGGAGGTTTTGTCATTTGAATCATCTAAGAATTGTTCATTTGTGTAATGTAAAGGAGGTTTCCCCCTGGAAGAGGCTTATTTCTAAGGCGTTGATCTATCTTTTCTATATTTTCGTGAGCTGGTTTCATAACATTTGGTATCATAGGTTTGGATTCTAGGGTTTTGCTGCTCCAAACAGGTCATCGTGGCATGTTTGCTATAACCTTTTTTCTGCAATGTTTCAGAATCTAAAAGAAAAACCATTTGAGAGGAAATCTCGTTGAACCTTGGGCCCACCTAAATTTCAGATCTTGTCTCACTATATTTTTGGAGATACAACCTAAGGAAATTATGGTTTTTTCAAACCCCCGAATTACATTCTAAAAAAGTGACCTTGGTAAAATCATCATAACTTTTGCTCTTGCATTGTCACTTCAAGGAGTTCCAATTAATGGGCTATATTCAGGACCGGTTCTCCCTCGATCTCTGAAAATATTTCCACTTCACGAAGCTTCGAACATCAAGGCAATGGCAAAACCTATTTTTCACACAATAACATCTTAATCCAGGTATTCAAAGATCTTAGATACCTACCTCACAATCCTTTGAAGAAGCGTCACTCTGCTTTGCTATAGCTAACTGAGGTATCAAACATGAATTCTGTCACAAATCATCCTATGACTCGATCAATCCAGTGATCAATAACACATGTGATCTTATCTTCAGAAGCTTCCAGCCCCCTCACTAATTCCGGAGTCCACACTATTGGACTGTCAAGTCTCCACCTTCTTTGGCCATATGCTAATTTAGCTATCCACTCGTATAGTTCAATCGAGAAGGTGCAAAAGAAAATTTCGTTTATTTCTATGTACAAATATATGTCCAACCATTAATATTTTGACACATGTGGATTCCTATTTTCCTGCACCATGAATTCATGGATCTTTCTCTCCAACCGCTTCTCAATTTCCGTTTTGGTCAGATTCCAATGATGCAACATCACACATCTCTTTATGTAGATCCTGTCTTGTTGGCCTAGTGGGTCTTGACCTAGGTTCAGAGTTAGTTGTGCCAAACAAAACCCTACACTATTGGCCCTTTCAGCATCAACCCGCGTAGTGTGAACTGAAGTCTCACCCAAATCAGTATGGGGGGATGCTGGAACCAACTTTCCACATCCAAAGATCAGTGTGATGTCCTTTTATGTCTTAGGTCCGCCTTCATTTAGATCTCTAAGCCCTTAGGGCTTGGTGCTGTAGTTTCGTTCAAATGGCCCCTAGACCTCTGTAAAGGTCTACAATATGTTACTAGGGACCTCTAACAGATAGGTTATCTAATTATGCGCATCACAGACTAACCTTAGATCATAATCCACACAATTTTTTTTAAGTGCTTAATAAACTTAACATAAAGTATTATAATTCTCGCTTAAATACTTAACATGCATTGCATTCAATTAATAGACTTATCTAGTAGATTCACACATCAATACATCATTATTTCATAAAGGCATTATCTCATCGCAACATATATCGCAAAATATACAGCAGAAGGAAACAGATAAAACATATCAATTTCTCCAACAGTCTTCTTTATTGATCTTTAGTATAAGGTTACAGACTCAAAACTTCCATGTGCACTCAACTATAGGGGTCCGCACACTCAACTGTGGACTCTACTTTAGGCCTCTGTGTATTTAGCTACAGAGCATTTCCCCCTCTAAGACTTACTTCTTTGTGCTAACTCTCTAAGACTCCATTCGTTTTACCCATAGAAAAAAGCATAGATCTCCCTTAGACTCTCTAAGACACAACTATTTATACAATCCTATGGTCCACAGACCAAGGGTGGATCTTAAAACTGACTCAATCGTTTACATAAATGAGGGTAAAAACCCTTTTTGACTCGTATCAACCTACGCACTCCACATCCACAATTCGCGGAGACTTTACATCCTTTTGTCAAAAATTACATCAAAACTTGGGTTTTTAACCCAAAACTAACCCAGGGGACCCCATCCCAACATTATGAAAATAAGGAAAATAGGATAAAACAAAGATGAAAGGTCACGTATTTGAATGAGAGGTAAACTAAAGGAAAATAGAGGAAAATGAAGAAAATATATGCCTCAATAATATAAAGGCTTATGAGGACCAGTTCACATCTTTTGACAGTTCAGTTTTGCAGATTCTCTCATACCATTGCACACTTAGAGAATTTTTGGAGGACTGTACCATTGGAGAAAGGAAAGCAAGGAAAGACAAGGAAATCAAAGGAAAAGAAAGGAAAGTTGGACCAAGTGGCTTCAGCGGGTGGATTTGTAGGTAACATGTTGCATGTGTGATTTCCTAGCTGGTTTGTGAATGCATGGTACATGCATTTGTGTATTTGGTTCTTTTGTTTTCATTGGATTGGGTTTTTCCTGGTGTGACAGTGGTTTCAACCTTTCCTTTACATTTTTGGATAGCCATGGTGTGATGGGATTCTTTCCTGGTTGAGCTTTGGATTGTTGAAAAACTCTGGAACCAAGTGAGGTGGTCTCAAGAAAATTCCCAAGCGTTGGGGGTGGACATGATTTAATTTCCAGGAAGCCTTCAACAACTAGGTGGAGAAGGGAAAATTCCTCAAGGTAAAGGTGAATAAACTTAGAGGCATCCAAGCTTGTTTTGGGCATTGTGTTCTCTCAACCAGTTTTGGCAAGATCGCGACGGCCTAAGGGTGGAGGTGGTTTAATATTCAGGAAGCCTTGGTTGTTTATGTCTTGAGATCCGAAATTAATATTTGGAATATGGCACAGGGATGATTGACTGAAAAAGATATTTGTTGGAAATAATACTGAGAGGGGGGGTGAATCAGTATTATCAGATTAATAAAACCTTTTCAATTTCCTACTCAGAAACATATACGCGACTTCTGTTAAGTGAACCAGCGTGTACACGCGACTGTGTCTAAAGCAACTAGCGTATATGCAGATATCTTATGATTCAGTTAATCTTATCTTCAGTAAATGCATCAGAACATTATTAAGCAATTTAGGAGTAAACAGGTGCAGTATAACAGAACAGAATCATCACACAAGAGCCACACACATGAACACCATGATATAAGGTGGAAACCCAATGTGGGTGAAAACCACCTGCTGCAATTCGTCTCTTTCTTTCTTTAATGAGAAACTTCTTTTACAATATACTGGTGCAGTCCTTTACCAGTATGCAGGCTACAACCTGCAGAGGGCTACAACCCTCTCTTTCGTTTTCCAACTACTTTTGGAAGGGAGCTACAACCCCCTCAGCTCTTGTACTAGCTGATCCATTTACTAGTACGTAGGTGCTGACCCTACAACCTTCAGGGACCACGTTTCATCAATTTTCAGACTGGATCCAAGAGTACAAAGCAAACATTACCGCAATACAATCATCAACTTATACTTGCATCATAATTCATTAAACAACCCAATACCGAATCACTGAAACCCTGTCATCAAGAACACAGAACCCAAACCAGAATCTAGAACTCTGCAACAACCACCAGAATCAGCAACAACCTGAAATATCAACCCTTATCATGCATACGCTACTTCACTGTACCAAAACCGCGTGTATACGCGCTTTCTCCAAAGGCAACCCGCGTGCAGATCTAGAAATGATTACTTCTGCCTTTGCTGTCAGATCCGACCCTTACCAAGCGTCCCGAACAGATAACCAACAATACCAGATCCTCTCACTGCGTCAGCCACACACAATCCATGCTCCTTTGCCTAGTGATCTTCTCCTTATATAGCTTTAGGCCTTGTTCAATACCAAGAGCCAAAACCATAGAAACACAATACCATCAACTTCAATACTAGGGATCGACACGCCCGTCGAGACACAATGGTCCGAAACCATAGGCACAACTTCCAAGGACTAACCGCCATGGACCAAAGGTACGTTTCCACATACACGCGCTTTTGCTGAAGCCAACCTGCGTGTACACGCTGATTCTCCTTGCTGAACCTGCGTATATCTCTTTCTTGTCCTGCTGTACTGAGATCTGTCTTCTAGTTAAGTTGTCATCACCTGTACCAGTCTCTGAGCACCTGTACCAACCTTCTGAGTGAGTTTCCATCAAGGACAACACTTGAATCATAATGCCAACAATCTCCCCCTTTGGACTTGATGGCAACCACCACACCAAGTCACTCTCCCCCTTTGACATCAAGGGCAAAGGGTGGACCAAGATATTCTCTTCCTTGGTATACCTTCTGCTGACCATACTGCTGTCCATACTCCCCCTGAGTATATGCTGAAATCTCCAAATGTGCTCCCCCTTTGTGTATGCCAAAGTGTACCAATCTATCCATCCTGCTCTTGCTGAAATGTGCTGTTCATGCTCCCCTTGACTGTAGGCAAGATCTGTAAAAGATGTTCTACAAGAAGAACAAAGACTTATACATCATAGAAGACCTTCCTATCACCAAAAGACTCAACATACATTCATCACCCAACCTAGTGGGGATATCCCAATATTGACTCATTCACCTAACCATGTGAAGATACATGATAATACATGAACATTTCATCATTCATCCCAGGCATAGTGGGGAAACCAACATAGGCCGTTACATGACCTTGACATCATAAAAGAGATACATGACATAGTGATGAAATATCTAGACCAAGACTTATGAAAGCCACCAACAGCATCATGATCTGTACCATCAGCCTGCAATACCATTCCTAAACAGTAAGATGTATCATTTAGCTTCATAGACTTTATCAACACCTTCTAACCATAATGCCAACAATGCATTATTCGAAGAATATTCTCCCCCTGAGTGTAAGCCAACCATGTCTGAACCATTTCCTGAGTCTGTTCTGCTCCCCCTGAGCCTGAGCCAACCATGACTGAACCTGGGTCTGTTCTGCTGCCCTTTCTTCATATACGCGACTTTGCAGCCTGTAACTCGCGTATATACGCGACTTGTCTTCAGTCTATCAGCGTATGCAGGATGGAATACTGAATTTCATCACTTTCAGATTCCCCTGTGTCTGTTATGTCAGCTGTCTGAGTTATCCCACACCTTTCTGTCTCTGTCTTCTTCAATTCCTGCAACTGTGATGATGTATGGTCCCCTTGTCTTGAATTTTGAAATCTGCTTCTGCATTCCCTTGCTTTATGCCCATAGTTGTTGCATGTATAGCACCTTATATTTTTCATGTTCCTTCTATCACACTCAAATGCTTTGTGTCCATATGCATTACAGGCAAAGCAATACCCTCTGAAATACCTGGGATGAGATGATCTTTCTTGAACCATTCTACTTCTGCATCTGGCTGCAACATGTCCAAGATTATGACATACATAACATTTAACTTTATTCAGCGGAGGAAATAATCGTCTATCACGTTCATAGTTAGGAGTAAAGGATCTTCCTTGAGGAATTTCTTTTCTTGGTTGTTCCTTGAGCATTTCAGATTTCTCATTAGAGTTTCTTGTCTCACCTTGTGAACTAGATTCACCTTCAACATATTCATGAAAACCAAGACCAGTCTTGATAGCAGGAGATCTTTGACTATTAAGAATATCATCCAAGACTTTAGAACTATCTTGAAATCGTAAAAGCTTATCCTTTTCTTCTAGTTTACCTTTCAAGATATTTACCTCAACTTGATGTTGTTCTTCCTTTTTCAGATACTGCTTCCTTAGGTCTTCTTCAACTTTTCTCCCTTCTTCTACTTGTCGCTTTAGTTTGATCACTTCATGTTCTTGATCTTCAAGATCTTCTTTTAGAGAGAGGATCTTTGATTCAAGTCTCTGAATAGTTGTGCTCTGATCTTTTGCTATATCCTGCAATTTCTCCCTTACCCTGGTTTCCGTTTCCAATAGTTCTTTTAATTTGGCAGCTTCTTCAGTTTCTGCATTCTTCTCTTCATGTGCCATGAGACTTTTAATATCCTCGCTATCATTGGATGAAGCATTCTTCTTCTTGTGCGCCATGAGACTTCTAATATCTTCACTATCATTAAATGAACTTTTAATATGGGAATAATAGCTTCTACCATCTTGTTCATATATCCTTTCTTTGTTATGAGGACATCTAGCAGCATAGTGACCAACTCTACCACATAGAAAACATTTGAAAGGCAGCTTATCTTTGAACCGTCCAGTTCCACGTTCAAGATTCTTGACAAAATTTACCTCATCTTCTTCCTCTGACACTTCGAATGCGGCCTCTGGTGGTACCTCTAGTCGCATTTCAAAAGCAGTTAGGATCCCGTGAAGCTGTGACATGGTAAGTTTTCGCACATTCTCCTTTTCTTCTACGGCAGATACTTTAGAATCAAATTTAGTAGACAGAGATCTCAAAACCTTTTGAACTAAGACAACTTCCTCAAATTCTTCACCCAGATCCCTCATACAATTCACAATCTCATCCATACGCAGGAAATAATTAGCTACGCTTTCATTACTTCGCATCTTAAGAGTTTCATACCGGATTCTGAGAGTTTGAAGCTTCGCTATTTTTACCAGATCATCTCCTTCGTAGCTTGTAACGATTTTGTCCCATATTTCCTTAGCTGATTTGAGATGCATGATCTTCATAAATTCTGATTGAGTCAAAGTACCCAATAGGACATTAACTACTTTGGCATTGAGCTCATATTGCTTTTTCTCTGCTGGATCTGTAGGAGTTGCTGATGGGAATTTGTATCCTCCTTCTATGAGTCCCCAAACTTCTGCTCCAAGAGACTGTAAATATGCAGTGGTTCTTATCTTCCAGTGAGTAAAATTGTTCCCGTCAAAGACTGGTGGCCTGATGTGTGCCTCTCTTTCTGGATTAGCCATTTTGATGGATCTTTTCCTTCAAGCGATCAAGCTTCCTCTGAAGGACCTGCTCTGATACCAATTGTTGGAAATAATACTGAGAGGGGGGGTGAATCAGTATTATCAGATTAATAAAACCTTTTCAATTTCCTACTCAGAAACATATACGCGACTTCTGTTAAGTGAACCAGCGTGTACACGCGACTGTGTCTAAAGCAACTAGCGTATATGCAGATATCTTATGATTCAGTTAATCTTATCTTCAGTAAATGCATCAGAACATTATTAAGCAATTTAGGAGTAAACAGGTGCAGTATAACAGAACAGAATCATCACACAAGAGCCACACACATGAACACCATGATATAAGGTGGAAACCCAATGTGGGTGAAAACCACCTGCTGCAATTCGTCTCTTTCTTTCTTTAATGAGAAACTTCTTTTACAATATACTGGTGCAGTCCTTTACCAGTATGCAGGCTACAACCTGCAGAGGGCTACAACCCTCTCTTTCGTTTTCCAACTACTTTTGGAAGGGAGCTACAACCCCCTCAGCTCTTGTACTAGCTGATCCATTTACTAGTACGTAGGTGCTGACCCTACAACCTTCAGGGACCACGTTTCATCAATTTTCAGACTGGATCCAAGAGTACAAAGCAAACATTACCGCAATACAATCATCAACTTATACTTGCATCATAATTCATTAAACAACCCAATACCGAATCACTGAAACCCTGTCATCAAGAACACAGAACCCAAACCAGAATCTAGAACTCTGCAACAACCACCAGAATCAGCAACAACCTGAAATATCAACCCTTATCATGCATACGCTACTTCACTGTACCAAAACCGCGTGTATACGCGCTTTCTCCAAAGGCAACCCGCGTGCAGATCTAGAAATGATTACTTCTGCCTTTGCTGTCAGATCCGACCCTTACCAAGCGTCCCAAACAGATAACCAACAATACCAGATCCTCTCACTGCGTCAGCCACACACAATCCATGCTCCTTTGCCTAGTGATCTTCTCCTTATATAGCTTTAGGCCTTGTTCAATACCAAGAGCCAAAACCATAGAAACACAATACCATCAACTTCAATACTAGGGATCGACACGCCCGTCGAGACACAATGGTCCGAAACCATAGGCACAACTTCCAAGGACTAACCGCCATGGACCAAAGGTACGTTTCCACATACACGCGCTTTTGCTGAAGCCAACCTGCGTGTACACGCTGATTCTCCTTGCTGAACCTGCGTATATCTCTTTCTTGTCCTGCTGTACTGAGATCTGTCTTCTAGTTAAGTTGTCATCACCTGTACCAGTCTCTGAGCACCTGTACCAACCTTCTGAGTGAGTTGCCATCAAGGACAACACTTGAATCATAATGCCAACAATATTTGGTTCAACCTAATCTATGGTCAGGTGGTATGTGGAAGTCCCTAACTTTGTTGGATTTCGCATAAGTTAATAATAATTATTTTTCTATTGTAATCTATGAGCACTTGTACTTGTTATTATGGTGATTTCTACCTTTGAGACCCAGTCAAAGATAATCAAAATTTCCCCTCTTTGATGACCTCCTTCTTCTATCAAGTATGGTGTCTTGTTGAAGCTCATCAAGAATTCTAGAGAAAAATCTTCAATTGATGGAATTTGTACACTTTCTCCTTGATATTCAACCAAAGGAGGCTCATACAATCTCAAATTTTCAACATTAAAAACGGAATAAATTTGCATATATGAAGGAAAATATAGCTTAAAATCATTATTACCAATATTTTCCAGAATTTTAAATGGACCATAATAGATCGGTTTCAACTTTTTACCTTCACCTTGAAGCCTTTCCTTGCTAATGTAAAGACAAACTTCATCACCTACTTAAAACTGATGATCCACGCGATGCTTATCATGTCTTTCCTTATACTTGCCTTGACTCTTTTCTAGTTGTTCTTGAACTCTTTGGTGAATAAACTGAATTTTCTCAATGAGTTTATTTTCTCTGTTTATGTCGTTATGTCCATATACAACTACATATTTCTCAAAGATGAAATCCAAAGGCTATTTAGGCAAATAACCAAGACATGCCTCAAAGGGCAAAGTTAGAGTAGAAGAGTGTTTTGCTCGATTGTAAGCATGTTGAATATAATGAAATTTTTCATCCCACAACTTAGGATGTTTGCCGCAATATCCTCTTAGAAAATGAATAGATTTTGTTGTACCTTAAGAAACCAATTTCCTAGTTTTATAGAAATTGTGCTTAAGACATTAATGATTACAAAGATTGTCACTTGTTTGTCATGCAATTATATATTATGTTCTCAAAGGAAGGACCTGGGAAATTTGGTTCTTAATACTCAATACTTAGGTAATATGATAACATCAGAATTCCATTTGATTTTTGAATATAAATGATGAATGAAGGAAGATTGAATTAGTCATAGACAATACGCTATTTAACACAGGATCTACTATCTATGACATTGAAAGAAGTTATAGATAATATGTTGTTTTATATAGAAACTACTATTTGTAACTTAAAAGAATTGCAGATATGGAAACTTCAAGTATAGGAGTTCTCTTTAAGGAATTTGACTTTATTTACATAGGCAAATAAATACCTACAATTTCAATTACTATACTCAAAGGAAGAAAACATAAGATGACACATAGTCATAGAGGACACAAAATCATACCCATCAACGTATGGATAACTTATGATTCTTCATTAATCAATGGTTGTATCAGGAATTCAGTAGCTTGTTCTCTAGGTTCTCCAAAACTTGAACCCCTTCTTTCTAAATTTACCTCTTTTTATACATTACAAGATAGTTGGTGATCACAAAAACTGTCAAACTGCTTAATTATTTTCCTAACTATCTAGAGTAAAAATTATTACAAAACATTACACAGAGGGTAAAATACACCTCCTTCTAAATAATATAGAATAACAGGAAGTAATGGAAGTTAGACAATAATGATAATTGTTGGCTTTTCGGCTTTGTTGTTCGGCTGCTGAGTTTCTCTATAGAAGCTTTAATAATCATTAAACCATTTTAATTATACTCAAATTTGACAAAACCATGTGTGTGAACCTGGGCTTGCGTATGTATCAGGCACATTTTGATTGGCCAAACACAAGAAAACCTGACCAATCACCTTCCTCTGAATTTTTAATCATCCACCACTAATTTTGATTGTCTCACTTAAACAGTGGAATTGGCTATTTTACGCAAAACACTAGTTTGCCACAGAACTGAAAAGATTAACATTTTGATTCATAAACCCGTCATGTCTACCTTTTTTGTACGTGAGCCGTCCGATCATTCGTTCAATCAATGGTTTGATCCTCTAGAACCCACGAGATTTTAAACTTGTTTAAAATAAATCCTATTGAGTCCGCCTATTCAACGCTCCGTTGACTCCCATATGAACCTGATGGGAAATATATATCACCAGTTAATAATCTATCAGGTCTAACTTTAGCCCTAAAACCTGATCTTTTCTTCGCCCGATATCCATTGGATCCCGTCCTTTTGGATGAACGGCTGAGATTAACCTAAACTTAAGCAAGCTTGAACTACATTTGATATATTGTCGCATCCAATAAGTTGTCGCCTGATTACCGTTGGATCTATGGCTTTTTGATCAACGGCCCAGATATTCTTGCAAGTATACCTTCACATTAGATTTATGATACAAAACCATTCTAGCTAACCTGCGCAATTACCATTAGATCTGTGGCTTGTCGATCAATGACCTAGATCTTCTTGCAGGCTTACATTCAAATTCATCCCGTTAATCAAATAAAATACTTTATTTAGGTTATTTCCTTTAGATTTTGTGAGGGTAAGGTATATAAGGGAACGACATTGAGAATGAACCCCCGCAATGTGTAGTACACCTAGGGGAGATAATATGGGGTATTGAGGGAGATACCCAAGGGAATAATATAATAATGGGATGAGCCATAGTAATAAATAAGTTGGTTAACCCGTATCATGTAAGGGGCCACAAGTAGTTAGCAATAATGTAATAAGCCCATGTTATTAGATAGATGGTATTGATGAAACCATGGTAATGACCCATGGTATTGTATGTATGAGGCCTATATAGAGGCTAGAGACTCCCCATTGAGATATGTCAAGGATTATTGTATGAACAAGCATATGGCTTGTGGAGTCTTCTCCTTAGCCCTTTCTGATCGCTTTGACCATGAATCTAACTTTTTAGGTCATCTTACTAAGCTCCGATAGACAGACATAGTGCAAGAATATATTAAAGCCTTTGAAGCATTAGCCTTCCACGTTGGAAATCTAGCAAATGAATTCTACTTGGAATGTTCTATCTATATTTAGATCTTGTTATTCTTGGGTATATTTCTATTATCAAATATTCTCAGGTCAGATCCATAACAAGTGGTATGAGAGCACTTTCTTGGGCAAAGCAAAGAATTTTTCTTATTTTTTTTGCAGGAACTTTTTGGGGTGGTGAGTTTGTGGATAAGATTTGTACGTTTTGGTGCAAAATCAGCATAATCTAATTGCATATCTGTGTTTTTTGTGAAAAAATTCCCAATTTGAAAAATAAATCGCTGAATCAGAGTCCAGATGAGGGAGATATCGCTGATTTAAAAATTAGTTGTGTTGCAGATATTTTTCGGGGCAGCGAGTTTGCGGATCAGATTTGTACATACTATGGCAACATTTGTAGACTCTAATTGCAGATCTAAGTTGTTGGTGAAAAAATACGCAATTTAAAAAAAAAAAAATCAGTCTAATCGGAGTCCGAATGAGGGAGATATCGTTGATTTAAAAACATCGTTTTTTCAGAAATTTTTGTGAAGGCGGGACAACTGTAGTGCGAATTTGAAATTCCAGTACCTAGATTGGAATTCGATGAAGATGTACAAATTTGATGGCTCTAATATGGAAATATGGTTAGCACAAATGGAATAGTATTTTACTCTAGAACACATCATAGATGATTAAACTAAACTACGTGTGGGATAACTTTACTTGGACCAAGAAAGATGGAAATGGTGGCAGACACATTCTAAATGTTATCCAAGGACAATTACTTGACAGATGTTCACAAAATCCATTTGTGACCACTTCGACCATAAATCTAATTTTTTGGGTCCTCCTACTAAACTCAAATAGACAGGCACACAACCTAGCAAAGATTTTATTTTTACAGGAAAAAAGGAAACTAAGAAACCTAAAGGGTTATTTTCTGCTGGTATCTCCTTATTGTAGCTTCAAGGATGTATTCAGAAGGAGAAAATCATTGTGTCTATAAATCCTAGTTGCAAGCAAAATCCTATAAATGTCAATTTAGCAAAAAAATTGCAAGTTCCAGCAAAACAAATGGAGCACACACAGGTTAATAATGAGGAGGTGAAATTTTATAAAGATTTGAAGCTTTCTATGGATAAGTATGTGTTGCATTGTGATTTTTATATTTCAGATATGGATAACATGGATGTTGTTTTGGGATATCCTTGGATGGAATCTGTGGGTATTGTCAATATTAATGTGTAGAAGAAATTCATGAAACTCTGGTATAAAAAGAAGAAAATAACATTGCAGGATAATCCTATTAAGGCCCAAGTAGAGACTATGAAGGCAGAAGCACAAAGCTCTAATGACACTGACCCATCAGATGATGAGCCATTAATGGTCGACAACCAAACACAAACATCAAACTAGGTACCAGAAAAACAAGGAGAATTCAAGGAGGCTGAAGAAGAAAATGTTACAGGTATTGATACATCAGACAAGGACTCAGTGGTTGAAGTAATATTGGAAGATAAGAAACAACAGCAGGCACCACAACATGTACCAACTACCAATCAGGCTCCATTAGGTGGTGAATTAAAGAAAAAGACATTGTTGGTTAAAACTTCAGCATATCACCACCCACATCACCGCGCAAGAAAACAACCAACAAGATGGCAATGAATTAGCCACAAGGACAACAACCCCTGCATGAAAAATAGAGAGGGGCGACGATCCACCTACTACACATCAACAAAGAAGAGCTGCCAAGGTCAACTTCCATCTCAAGCGAGCGAGGCACTAGCTAGATTGAGGGTTCACCTTTCTCTTGGATGGCTAGATGCACGTGCATGGTACCAGTAAACTACTCTTTTGAGTAGACCTTATTATTTGTGTTCTTCATATGTTTCAAGGACAAAACATGTTAAGTGGGGTGGAATGTAGGATACCTAGAGGGGATAATATGGGGTACAGAGGGAGATACCAAGGGAATAATGTAATAATGGGATGGGCCATAGTAATAAATAAGGTGGTTAACCCGTATCATGTAAGGGACCACAAGTAGTTAGCAATAGTGTAATAAGCCCATGGTATTAAATAGATGGTATTGAGGGAACCATGGTAATGACCCATGGTATTATATGTATGAGGCCTATACAGCGGCTAGATACTCCCCATTGAGAGATGTCAAGGATTATTGTATGAATAGGCATATGACTTTTGGAGTGTTCTCCTTCCTTAAGGAGTGAATGTATGGTGTCACCCTACCTTAAGTGTTTGATCAATAAAGAAACATTTCTATCTATATTCAGATCTTGTTATTCTTAGGTACATTTCTATTATCATATATTTTCTGGTCAGATCCATAACACAATGATTCTAGGCCACATGTTGTGGTCAACCATGCTCACGTCGTAGTCAACTGTAGGGGTTGAGGCTTAATTAACTGTAGGGATTATATTTTTCCCACAACACACCTTATCATACTCATCAAGTTATCGCTTGAACATGCCCCTTAAACCTATATGCTCTTTAAACAATGGTTTGGTTTTCATTTCTTTTGATTTTTCTTTCATTTCGTGATAAAACTAAAAATAAGGCTTAAACCACAATATAAGCTACAACAGTTGTCATGTTAACCACTTTAGTTTGACCATCTATTTAAGGATGGAAGGTTGAACTTTTCTTCAACTAGGTGTCCATTAAGTTCCATAAACTTGACCAAAAATTTCCAACAAATTAGGAATCATGATCACTTACAATCGAAGTAGGTAATCCAAAATGAACCCATACATTTGGAAAGAAAATTTGAGTTGTAATTTATTTTTTTACAAGGCATTAATATGCACATCTTGCTGAACCTATCCACAACTACATACAAATAATCATGACCTTTTCTTCATAAAGGAAGACCTCCTACAAAATACATAGAAACACTTTCCCATGGACGTGAAGGTACTGGAAGTGGTGTGTACAATCCTAGTTTCCTATTCCTAGGATTACTGACTGCACAAAATGAACAACCTCTGATAAAACATGACACACTTTCAAGCATATGAGGCCAGTAAAAATACCTTTGAAGATTTTCCATTGTTTTACTTACACCAAAATGTCCAGCAATAATAGAAGTGTGTGCTTCCCTTGTGGCATTTACTCTCTCTCCCTGTGGAACACAAAGTTTTCCCAAATGATACAATAGATATTATGTACATGGTAGTCTAATTCCTCAACTTGGTGGCCTTGACTCAAGTTTGAATATACCTCTTGAAAGTCAACATCATTTGCGTATTATTCAACATAACTTTCAGGAAAAACAGAATTATTCTTGAGTAAAATGACTACTTTAACAACTGGTCTAGAAAGCATATCAACAACTCTATTATAAATACCTTTCTTGTACCTAATTACCAAGTGGAATTTCTGTAAAAATTCCATCCAACTAAAGTGCCATGATTGCTGTAATTTCTTTTGAGATTATAGATATTACAAGGGCTGATGATCGGTGTGAATAATGGTTTCTTTACCCATCAATTAATGCTTCCATTTCTTCACACTTTACACTAATGTCTAAAGCTATTTATCATATGTAGGATAGTGTTGTAGTGGATACAATCACCCTCCAAAATTTTCCCTTAGCTTTGTTTTGGAGCCTTGTTATAGACATTTTTGTGCCTTACAGCATGGAGCATGAAATGTCCATAATCTGAGGGATCCAAAGTCCCTAAACATGTTGTTCCTACCCCTAGAGGAACAAGGCAAACCAACCACAGCAATTCACAGAATTTCTCCACCTGAAAACACTCAAAAACAAGCCAATTCTGGATCATGTCAACTGCTCCACTGAGCATCTACGATGAATGTCAACTGCTCCACTGTCTACGTGCGTTGAATGTCAACTCCAGAAAAGGCTACCTGCGCTAAGCGTAATTGGACAAATGGCAGGCTCATTCCTCAATGTGTCAATGCCCAGGAAGCTTCCAAAATGACACTTGCATCAAGGAATTTGACTGGTGATGAGTAAGAGGTTCCAAATCTCCAAGTGGAAGCAAGAACCTCCAAGTGGACTCAAGAACTGAGAGAGGGAGAGGACACTAGTCAGATCTCAAGCTGACTCATCCTCTCTCCAAAATAACTATATATAGATCTCTCCTCCATGGGATCTGGGGGGCTGGAATTTTGTTATTGCAAATAATTGCTGTTGGTTTGAGACTGGAGACATTGGGTGTTTAATGCTTTGAAGGGAGCTGAAGAAGGAATTCCATTCTGCTGGGAAGGAGATGTTGGATTGGAGCCCTTTGGGTTGTATCTCTTCCTGAACCTTGTTATCAATCAATAAAGCTATCTTGGTTTTCTCCTATATACTGGTGTATTTGTATGATTGCATTAGTGTATTTGATTTACTTCTAATCCTGAATCATTTATGAATATGAATATTTGCCTTTGTGTTGTGTTCTTCTCTTGTCGCAAGTAGCTGTTCTCTTGTCACAGGTAGCTGTTCTCTTGTGATCTCGTGGGAATCAAGTGGCTGTTCTCTTGAGCAAGCGAGGAGGCAAGTAGCTGTGAACACCCAAAGAGAAGAGGATCTAGATCGAGGGACAAACGGAAGACAACGGTAAGTTCATCGATCTCCCCTCTTTCACATTTCATAAAGGAAGAAACCAGTGTAGCTGTATTCGTTTGTTGCTAAGGCGCTGTCACACCTTAGGTGGATAGGATCGTCCTGCATAGGAATTTTTCCCCACAACAAATTGGCGACTCCACTGGGGAGAACTTGTTTATTCATTTCTTTTGTGTTTCTGTCATTTGTTTACTTCATAGACTTGACAGCAACTATCGAACTGCATCTTTCTCGGATGCAAAAGAAGCACAAAGCTCTAATGACACTGACCCATCAGATGATGAGCCATTAATGGTCGAAAACCAAACACAAACATCAAACCAGGTACCAGAAAAACAAGGAGAATTCAAGGAGGCTGAAGAAGAAAATGTTACAGGTATTGATACATCAGACAAGGACTCAGTGGTTGAAGTAATATTGGAAGATAAGAAACAACAGCAGGCACCACAACATGTACCAACTACCAATCAGGCTCCATTAGGTGGTGAATTAAAGAAAAAGACATTGTTGGTTAAAACTTCAGCATATCACCACCCACATCACCGCGCAAGAAAACAACCAACAAGATGGAAATGAATTAGCCACAAGGACAACAACCCCTGCATGAAAAATAGAGAGGGGCGACGATCCACCTACTACACATCAACAAAGAAGAGCTGCCAAGGTCAACTTCCATCTCAAGCGAGCGAGGCACTAGCTAGATTGAGGGTTCACCTTTCTCTTGGATGGCTAGATGCACGTGCATGGTACCAGTAAACTACTCTTTTGAGTAGACCTTATTATTTGTGTTCTTCATATGTTTCAAGGACAAAACATGTTAAGTGGGGTGGAATGTAGGATACCTAGGGGGGATAATATGGGGTACAGAGGGAGATACCAAGGGAATAATGTAATAATGGGATGGGCCATAGTAATAAATAAGGTGGTTAACCCGTATCATGTAAGGGACCACAAGTAGTTAGCAATAGTGTAATAAGCCCATGGTATTAAATAGATGGTATTGAGGGAACCATGGTAATGACCCATGGTATTATATGTATGAGGCCTATACAGTGGCTAGATACTCCCCATTGAGAGATGTCAAGGATTATTGTATGAATAGGCATATGGCTTTTGGAGTGTTCTCCTTCCTTAAGGAGTGAATGTATGGTGTCACCCTACCTTAAGTGTTTGATCAATAAAGAAACATTTCTATCTATATTCAGATCTTGTTATTCTTAGGTACATTTCTATTATCATATATTTTCTGGTCAGATCCATAACAAAATGATTCTAGGCCACATGTTGTGGTCAACCATGCTCACGCCGTAGTCAACTGTAGGGGTTGAGGCTTAATTAACTGTAGGGATTATATTTTTCCCACAACACACCTTATCATACTCATCAAGTTATCGCTTGAACATGCCCCTTAAACCTATATGCTCTTTAAACAATGGTTTGGTTTTCATTTCTTTTGATTTTTCTTTCATTTCGTGATAAAACTAAAAATAAGGCTTAAACCACAATATAAGCTACAACAGTTGTCATGTTAACCACTTTAGTTTGACCATCTATTTAAGGATGGAAGGTTGAACTTTTCTTCAACTAGGTGTCCATTAAGTTCCATAAACTTGACCAAAAATTTCCAACAAATTAGGAATCATGATCACTTACAATCGAAGTAGGTAATCCAAAATGAACCCATACATTTGGAAAGAAAATTTGAGTTGTAATTTATTTTTTTACAAGGCATTAATATGCACATCTTGCTGAACCTATCCACAACTACATACAAATAATCATGACCTTTTCTTCATAAAGGAAGACCTCCTACAAAATACATAGAAACACTTTCCCATGGACGTGAAGGTACTGGAAGTGGTGTGTACAATCCTAGTTTCCTATTACTAGGATTACTGACTGCACAAAATGAACAACCTCTGATAAAACATGACACACTTTCAAGCATATGAGGCCAGTAAAAATACCTTTGAAGATTTTCCATTGTTTTACTTACACCAAAATGTCCAGCAATAATAGAAGTGTGTGCTTCCCTTGTGGCATTTACTCTCTCTCCCTGTGGAACACAAAGTTTTCCCAAATGATACAATAGATATTATGTACATGGTAGTCTAATTCCTCAACTTGGTGGCCTTGACTCAAGTTTGAATATACCTCTTGAAAGTCAACATCATTTGTGTATTATTCAACATAACTTTCAGGAAAAACAGAATTATTCTTGAGTAAAATGACTACTTTAACAACTGGTCTAGAAAGCATATCAACAACTCTATTATAAATACCTTTCTTGTACCTAATTACCAAGTGGAATTTCTGTAAAAATTCCATCCAACTAAAGTGCCATGATTGCTGTAATTTCTTTTGAGATTGTAGATATTACAAAGGCTGATGATCGGTGTGAATAATGGTTTCTTTACCCATCAATTAATGCTTCCATTTCTTCACACTTTACACTAATGTCTAAAGCTCTTTATCATATGTAGGATAGTGTTGTAGTGGATACAATCACCCTCCAAAATTTTTCCTTAGCTTTGTTTTGGAGCCTTGTTATAGACATTTTTGTGCCTTACAGCATGGAGCATGAAATGTCCATAATCTGAGGGATCCAAAGTCCCTAAACATGTTGTTCCTACCCCTAGAGGAACAAGGCAAACCAACCACAGCAATTCACAGAAGTTCTCCACCTAAAAACACTCAAAAACAAGCCAATTCTGGATCATGTCAACTGCTCCACTGAGCATCTACGGTGAATGTCAACTGCTCCACTGTCTACCTGCGTTGAATTTCAACTCCAACAAAGGCTACCTGCACTAAGCGTAATTGGACAAATGGCAGGCTCATTCCTCAATGTGTCAATGCCCAGGAAGCTTCCAAAATGACACTTGCATCAAGGAATTCGACTGGTGATGAGTAAGAGGTTCCAAATCTCCAAGTGGAAGCAAGAACCTCCAAGTGGACTCAAGAACTGAGAGAGGGAGAGGACACTAGTCAGATCTCAAGCTGACTCATCCTCTCTCCAAAATAACTATATATAGATCTCTCCTCCATGGGACCTGGGGGGCTGGAATTTTGTTATTGCAAAGAATTGCTGTTGGTTTGAGACTGGAGACATTGGGTGTTTAATGCTTTGAAGGGAGCTAAAGAAGAATTCCATTCTGCTGGGAAGGAGATGCTGGATTGGAGCCCTTTGGGTTGTATCTCTTCCTGAACCTTGTTATCAATCAATAAAGCTATCTTGGTTTTCTCCTATATACTGGTGTATTTGTATGATTGCATTAGTGTATTTGATTTACTTCTAATCTTGAATCATTTATGAATATGAATATTTGCCTTTGTGTTGTGTTCTTCTCTTGTCGCAAGTAGCTGTTCTCTTGTCACAGGTAGCTGTTCTCTTGTGATCTCGTGGGAATCAAGTAGTTGTTCTCTTGAGCAAGCGAGGAGGCAAGTAGCTGTGAACACCCAAAGAGAATAGGATCTAGATCGAGGGACAAACGGAAGACAATGGTAAGTTCATCGATCTCCCCTCTTTCACATTTCATAAAGGAAGAAACCAGTGTAGCTGTATTCGTTTGTTGCTAAGGCGCTGTCACACCTTAGGTGGATAGGATCGTCCTGCATAGGCATTTTTCCCCACAACAAATTGGCGAATCCACTGGGGAGAACTTGTTTATTCATTTCTTTTGTGTTTCTGTCATTTGTTTACTTCATAGACTTGACAGCAACTATCGAACTGCATCTTTCCCGGATGCAAATTAGAAAGTTGCTGCTTTGATCCAGTTGTTGGACTTGTCTATGATCTAAACAATGGATCCACAAATGATTTGATGATCCTTGTGATAGTCTTTAGCACCCTCTCAAATCATCCCTCTGTTTATACCTTGCTTGTGTTTCTGATTTGGCCTGAAACAGTTGATTTTTGAGCATTTTGTGACCCAGAACCCAGGGGAAACGAGAGTTTCTCCTTCAGCGCAGGCACTGTGAAGGCAGTCTGCATTTCAACGCAGGTCCCGTGAAGGCTACCTACGCTGAATGTCAACTCCACAGTGTTAGACTTGCGCTGAACCAGTTTAGCCTTGTGCAGCTGGGGTTCTCTGTTGTCTGTTGCCCTGTTTTGATCTCTGTTTTTTGCCGCCTTTAACCAACATAGGTACCAGTCAGATAACTTCTTTTCTTTGCTTATATTCCGCCTCCTTTTGTACAAAAAGACTTTGAATGTTTTTATGTGTTTGTGGCGTCATTTACAGTTTTCCTTTGCATGAGTAAAGTAGTCATCTTGTAGCCTTTGATTCAGATCTGATTGATTGTGATCTTAGAAGAGAGTTCATTGGTTGTTTGCAGATTGATTATAGGTTTACTTTTGCTTATTGGTTTGAATTTGTCTCTTTTGAAGTGTCAAAACAAGTCTTTATTTCAGAAATCGTTAAGTAGTGTAATCTCTTCTATCTTCTCTGATTTCGAAAAAGTGAACTTGTTTGTATTGATCATTTTAAAAGCAAATTCAAAGTTGTGCAAAAAGCTTTCTTTGTTGGCATTTATACTAAGAAAGTGGAAAACAAACACCTGCATTGTGCATTTTGCATTTGATAGTTTCAATGTTGGATTTAGGGAAAGTGCATTAGAGTGTGTTGATTGCTCTTTGAGAAAAGATAATGTCTTTCTTTTCCCTTAGTAGCTAGGATTTTCAAAGTTGAAAAGATAATAAAGCTTGCTTATCATCTTTAGACTGCATTTAGGAATTTGTATCATACATCTCGTGGTGAACCTTGAAAGGCAAACTTTAAAAAGATCAACCTAAAATAAACTGAATGAACCTAACAACTCTTTGTAACATAACGCACAACATAGAGGTCTAGGCTAGAGACGTGTTCCGACGTCGTTAAGCCTAGTGACTGTCGATCTCGTGGAAGGTGGGTGATTCCTCCTGAGGGATGATAGCGCTAGTACGGATTGTGCTCCCACGTACCGTCACGTATATATTGGGAGACCCCTATAGGCATATATATTTTATCCTTAGGAAGCCGTGTCGGCCGCCCTACTGATCACAATGCAGTGAACACAGCATTCACGAAGATCGACCGCCCGTACCCTAAAAAGTATTCTGCGGTTTTGCGAAAGGTTTGGCACACCCTCTGCCTAGAACTCCAGAGTAGTTTCTTTTGGCCTTTTTCAGACTCTATAACAGAAAAAGTCCATCCGAGCATTTGTCACTTCGGGCTCGTTAAAACATCGAAGGAGACTAGAGTCATCTTTAGCTTTTTCTCGACTCTTTAAAAGTGAAAAAGCAAGTTGTGTCTAAAGCGTCGTTAACAATTTATTTTAAACGGAACAATCACCCTTTAATCCTGCGTTGATCTTTAGGTTGAAAAGATGGAGCACACCAACCAAGGAATTCCTATTGGTGGAAATCCTAGTCCCTTCTCCTCTTGGGGAGATGTTGGTGCGCCCCACATGGCCACATTGTCGTTT
This sequence comes from Pinus tabuliformis, assembly GCA_031772625.1. Classification (NCBI taxonomy): domain Eukaryota; kingdom Viridiplantae; phylum Streptophyta; class Pinopsida; order Pinales; family Pinaceae; genus Pinus; species Pinus tabuliformis. The sequence continues at coordinate 1,034,110,435 of CM062815.1, forward strand.
CCAGCACTGACAATTGGCCTACCAGTTTGGCTCTTTTCGACCAATGTCATTCAGAATACCACCATTCCTGAATAGTCGAGTCAACAGTTAGATCAGACAAGAGTTGCTTCCCAGCCTTCAACTTCATCTTCCTCCCCTCCTTCCTCTTCGCTTGACGGAACTGGTCGAATTAAAAACTAGGTTCCTAAGGAGAAGAAAGAGAAGAAGAAAAAAGAAAAGAAGAAGAAGGAGCCTAAGGCGACTGGGGGCAAACAAGTGTCATCTAAAAAAAATCCACACACAACACTCATAAGGCCTAAATCGCCATGCGTCATATGCCAGGGAGACCACTTGCATAGAGATTGTCCCTGTATCCCCCGGATACTAAGAGACTGGTCCCCCCATTTGCACAATTCGGTAGCATCGACCTCTGATAGCCATGTCGACTGCTCACTGTCAACTAGTGGGAGTGAAGCCCCAGGACAGAGCGGGAAAACTAAATTTCCCTGCAGACTGTGTGAAGGCGATCACGCCATCCACCGTTGTCCCTTCTTAGACGAGGCAAAAAGAGTTCTGGAAGATCGCCCGATTTTACGAGCGCATCTCCCTCCTGGATATCAAAGACTCCTACCAAGTCCCTCACTAGTTGAGAACCCGGCTGACCCGCCCAAGTGGTCAGCTGAAGCATCTGTCATTGAAGATGAACCGTCTGGATCCATGCCTGACGAAAGTCAAAAGGTTGATACGGCAGTTGACCCAGTTTTGCCTTCAGAGGCTTCATCTTCGAATGACACCCTCACAGAGGAGAATAAAGACGACACCGTCCAGATTCTCTTCATCAGCACTGACTCTGATGATCAAGGGGGCAATGCCACCATTCCTTTATCGCAGGAAGGAAGTTCGTCGGAGCAATATCCGGCCATATATTCGGTCCCACCACCAAGCAACCTAGTTGTGTCCTTTGACTGGAACCAACTAGGCAGACCCCGGTTGCCAGCCAGTATACCATTCAGAATTATTTGTCAAATATACAGAATGGTAATGGCTGGCACTATCATTGATGAGGGGGCATCTGTGAGTATCCTTTCCTCTATTGCTTGGAAAGCGCTTGGTTCGCCAGCGCTTTTGCCTGAGATGAGAAGTCTATCAGGCTTTGATAAAGGAACCAGTTGACCTTTAGGGATCCTCCCCAATGTGCCTATAACATTGAAAGGGAAGACCATTCAAATGAACGTGATGGTCGTTCAAGGACCCTTGGATTATAACCTACTCCTTGGACGAAACTATATATATTGCATGGGAGCTATAGTCTCCTCACTCTTTAGAGTAATGTGTTTTCCGCATGAAGGAAGAATGGTCAAGCTCGTAGACCAACTTTCATTCCCCGGATCACGCATCGCAAATAGTCATATACCATCCCTAAATGGTCTATTCATGCAAGAAGTGTCTCAACCCACGGTCCGTCCTCCTGATGAGCGCGAGTAATCCGGGAGGATATGACTGGAACCCAGGGGGCATGCATCCTGGCCTGCTTCGGCAGGAAAACTTTGGGTATAGGGTAGGTTTCCGCGGGAGAATATGACTAGTCCGTACCCCATCCGTGGATGGAAGAGGGGTTGTTCTGGAATAAGATTCTCTTGTCAAAGTTATGTGTTTGGCGCCAAAGTCATTCACCCTTGTCTATTTCGGTAGACATTGCCGAGGAAGTGTTTTGTTTGAAAGAGTAACGAGACAATCTTTGGGTAACCTGAAAGAGGTAGGCCTCTCCCGGTAAAACAAATGTTTTATCTGAAAATTGAGGGGTAACCTTGAAATCGTACTTTATACCTGGGGGCATGCAAACCTTTCAGAGTGCAAGCAAGGGGAAACTATTTATTTTTTAAATTTTTAGGACCTCTAACCCTCTAAACTCGTAGGATTCGTCGTTTCCAAACTTTCATAAAGAAAGGATCGGGAGCAAAGCTTCGTGAGAAGAAGCTCCATAAAAAACAGAATCTTGATGAGACACTCTTATCTTATGACTGGTATTAACGAGCAGTTTTAGCATAAAGTTCATGCTCGTTAAAAAATAAACGCAAGATTCGAGCAGTTTTAACGCGGAATTTATGCTCGTTAAAAAATAGAAAAGCGATTGTGAGAAAGAGTTTCCTCCAAAGTTCAAACTCATTAAAAAATGAACCTACCCCGGTAAATAACCACTGTGAATGTAATATCATCAGTCGTTAAAGCTTTGGTCGTGTTTGCACCTGCCACCTCCACTTTTCATTTGGCCGATCGTTCACCTCCATATGATTGTTTACCCATTTTGAGGAACAGCTTCGAAGAGTGATTTCACCTAGCCATCCTTGTGACACTGCCGTGATTGGAAAATTCCAACCTGTACCTGGAATACGTTGCTATCCCTGTTTATCACTCGTTCCTCAAAAGACGAGTCTTCTTTAAGCTCTTTTCAATTGACTCGTAAAATATGAAAAGATTGCCGAGTTTTATCCTTCCAGCTCGTTAAAGAACAGGAAGAGCTATCCCTCCTCTAGATTTTAATCTTTTTGGACCTGAGGGATTATTGCACAAAAAGATCGAGCGCTTGTTTTGTTCGGCTCGTTAAAGATATCGAAAACTCATCCCTTCTGTATTGTTTTATACTTTTTCGGAATTAAGGGATTAGATGACGAAAAAGGAATTTTGGAGTTGACTTTATGTACATTTTCAGACTCTCTAAAAATGAAAAGGACCGAGTTATCCTTGTCGTTAGACTCGTTAAAATTATTAAATAGCGACAAACTTGTCTTTAGACGAGAACGAGTTTCACTATCGCTAGGCTCGTTAAAACATAGCGATGGGCTTGCCCGAAGGGCAGGTTATAGAACAAGCATATGTTATCCTCCTCAAGCTTGACAAAAATAAAGAGGTACTGGTCAGCAATGACTGGGGAAAAATTGGGAGAAAATCGAGAAAACTTTGACGGTAGCAGGTCGCTCTTGAACATGACACTTTTCCTCCGTACCACAATCGGGTTGGGTTGTCTTATTCACCGGTCACATCACCATGGTCTCGCCATACCATCCATATTTGGGGTAATGCTACCAATCCATCGCATCAGTGTCGCCATATGTTCAAGAGGAGTCGTTCAGAAAGAGTCAACCGGGTCCCATCCACTGCCATACATTATCCTTCATCCATTCATGACCGCCACCCTGAATCATACGTCACAGATCGTTTTCATCTCCATTAAAATCATTAGCTCCGTTCCGTGTCACTGATGTGGGATTCATCAAGGCCCTCCTTTGACGGATCGCTTCTTGTCGACATCAGCTCATTATCCAAGAAGTTGATCTAGGAACAACCCCTTCAGTACTTTGAAGCTTGCATACCTCAATGGCAAGTTTCTCACTTTCGGCGACAGGTATACATCAATGACCTTCGACCAGAAGATTTTGTGTGGTGTTCGACGCCAAGTCCTTTATTCACACCACGTGAATTGTACTGCAGTACCTTGAGGGTCATTATCATTATTGGTGATTCCTCTCGCGCTTGTTAACGGTTTACATCATTGGCCAGTAATCAAGCGATGTCTTTCCATGTTCGACTTCAGCGCAATTCTCACATGGATCGACTTGTACTTAGAGTGAAGATCGAACGAGTTTGAAGACCCCGGATCTAGTTTCATCCATCTGGGCTGCGATATATATTCAGGAAAGATAAAGACATTTGACATGTACATCATTGCAGCAGATGATCATCCTACTCAAAGGATGATAATTTCGCCAAAATTATCAGTCTACCATCAGACGATCGTCTGTTCTATGTACAAAAATGAATTTATAAAGCTGAGCATGGGAATGCCCGCCTCAGCTAGATCATGAAAGCAGTATGAATCATAATGTATTGTATTGTATTTTATTACAGGTCTCCTCCCAGCAAATGGATGAACTTCAGACCCTCCTGGATAAAGCATTTCACCCGATAAACGGCCTCATACTTTAGGGGGCAACTGTTATAGACATTTTTGTGCCTTACAGCATGGAGCATGAAATGTCCATAATCTGAGGGATCCAAAGTCCCTAAACATGTTGTTCCTACCCCTAGAGGAACAAGGCAAACCAACCACAGCAATTCACAGAAGTTCTCCACCTGAAAACACTCAAAAACAAGCCAATTCTGGATCATGTCAACTGCTCCACTGAGAATCTGCGCTGAATGTCAACTGCTCCACTGTCTACCTGCGTTGAATGTCAACTCCAACAAAGGCTACCTGCGCTGAGCGTAATTGGACAAATGGCAGGCTCATTCCTCAATGTGTCAATGCCCAAGAAGCTTCCAAAATGACACTTGCATCAAGGAATTCGACTGATGATGAGTAAGAGGTTCCAAATCTCCAAGTGGAAGCAAGAACCTCCAAGTGGAAGCAAGAACCTCCAAGTGGACTCAAGAACTGAGAGAGGGAGAGGACACTAGTCAGATCTCAAGCTGACTCATCCTCTCTCCAAAATAACTATATATAGATCTCTCCTCCATGGGATCTGGGGGGCTGGAATTTTGTTATTGCAAAGAATTGTTGTTGGTTTGAGACTGGAGACATTGGGTGTTTAATGCTTTGAAGGGAGCTGAAGAAGGAATTCCATTCTGCTGGGAAGGAGATGCTGGATTGGAGCCCTTTGGGTTGTATCTCTTCCTGAACCTTGTTATCAATCAATAAAGCTATCTTGGTTTTCTCCTATATACTGGTGTATTTGTATGATTGCATTAGTGTATTTGATTTACTTCTAATCCTGAATCATTTATGAATATGAATATTTGCCTTTGTGTTGTGTTCTTCTCTTGTCGCAAGTAGTTGTTCTCTTGTCACAGGTAGCTGTTCTCTTGTGATCTCATGGGAATCAAGTAGTTGTTCTCTTGAGCAAGCAAGGAGGCAAGTAGCTGTGAACACCCAAAGAGAAGAGGATCTATATCGAGGGACAAACGAAAGACAACGGTAAGTTCATCGATCTCCCCTCTTTCACATTTCATAAAGGAAGAAACCAGTGTAGCTGTATTCGTTTGTTGCTAAGGCGTTGTCACACCTTAGGTGGATAGGATCGTCCTGCATAGGCATTTTTCCCCACAACAAGCCTCCCTACCAACCTTTCACAACAACATTTCTTGTCTTGTCAAGTACACAAGGTTCAATGATTTTCTTGCAGAATGACAGCCTTCCCATCAAATCTTGTTGCATCCCCCTCATAGGTTGTTTCACCGGACTTGGTCCAGTTACAAGATGAGCATCTCCCTCAAAAAATTGCGCAATTCTAGAGGGCAACCAACCTTCCCTCCAGAAATTGCACAATTATGTTTGGCAGCTAGAATTGCACAAATATTCCTGCCATTGTTCAATGGAAAAATTGTGCAATTCCTCCTAGCAAGACTGCTCAGCCTAGAAAATGCACAATCCTGGGTAGGAGTTAGCTGCTCTACCCAGAAATTGCACAATCCCTTTGGGTAGCTAGCCCAACTCCCTCCCAGAAATGCGCATTTTTCCTCCCAGCTGAGCAGACTATTGCATGTGCAATTGAGTTGACTGGTTCCCTCCGAGACTGAGAAAAATTGTTTTGCATGCATGGGTTGCTCCTCCCAAGGTAGCATGCAAAGGCATCCCTTGTTTTAGGGAGCTATTTTTACATGTTGGATGTTACATGCAAGGATCATTTTAGAAACCACCCACCAAGTGTCACTTTCCCTACATTGGTGGCATGCGTGTCGCAACCTTGATTTTATCGAAACTCATCAACCAGACAATACAGAGATTATTCCTCACATCGATCTTGTAGCTCTGACTTCCCACATTGCATCTAGGAGTCATCGACACATTCAGCTGAGTTTTTTTAGGGTAAACCCACTTTTCATGTCTCGCATAGCGTTTCTAGCACATTTTTTCTTTTGCTTTGTATGAATGTTGTCTACTCGATTTTAGTGAGCACTTGCTATTATTTTGATACATACTAGCTTGTACTAACACTATTTTAGTTTTCGTTAACATCTCACTGATGTCGCATGCATGACACTATCTTGCACAGACGGTCTTCGTTGCGGAAACTCGCTTCACACACATGGATGATTTCCCATTTTCTGAATCCTACTCTTGTTGTTTGCATCAATCATCATTCACTCTTTTTTGCACTCATCTCATCATGCTTTCACATTTCTCATGTCTTCAGTCACCCGTCAGCCGGACTGGGCTACCTTGGCCCGGACTGTGCCTTGGTCGGCTAGCACTACACATTTCTGGAATAAAAAGCTTTGCCTTCCCTCTATAAATTGTTCAATACTAGCCAGGCACTAACCTACAGGCATGCATTACGCAGTCTTGTTGGCCCCAGAAACTGGGTAATGCAATTTGTTGGTTGCATGTCACTGCTGAATGAAATTACGCATTACATGGTTTCAGTCCTCAGTAGGCTAGTTTGGACTATCCATTGCATAGTTCCAACAGTCAGTCAGCCTACTGACATCCCAGACTGTGCCTTCTGCAGTTTTGATAGTCAATCTCCCTACCTCCCAGTGGAAATTGTGCAACCTTCATGAAAGTTAGTTCTCAAGTTCTTTTGGTTTTTGACTAGCGAAATGCTTTCCATGAGTTTTGCCATGTCTCCAGGTATCGCAGGTGATCATCTGCCTCTCAGCAGCACAAGTACAATGGTTTCCAGGAGAGAAGAGTTGAAGACATCATTTAGAGCACACTTGGGGATGCAGTCGATCAAGCGTCTATGAACTTGACTACCCATGAAGACATCAAGTTGTTCGTAGATAAGGACATCAATATATGATGGAAACAACATCAAAACAAGCATCACCATGAAAATCAGTTAAAGGCAGCATATCAGATGCAATGAACGCAAGAGGAAGGTTTTTGAAAACACATAGGCGAAACAAATTTGTAAGCTCAAGCAGATCCACTTATGATGAAAGAAACTTTGTATACTCAGGCTATGAGGTGACGGTGTGACATTAAGATCGTGCGAAGGCAGAGAATGGAACAGAGAAGGAGTTGGATGTGCTAAAGCAACAACTCAAGGAAGAACATGAGCTGCATAGATGAGAGAATGAGTTGTAGCAGGAATAGGTACAGCAAGGGGCACAACATGCATTCACCGATAAAACTACGCCCGTACAAGTTATAGATCCATCGTAGCAGCTGACACAGAGCAGACATGGTGAGAAATGTTGTTGATTGCATGCAAGGGAATTCAACAATATGCATGTCATTGTGAGCACTCATGCAATCCCACCATTTCAACACACTCACCAAGGAAATGACAAGAAGCAATTCCGACTAGATTTGAACATGAAGTTGATAGTTGATGTGCATGACCACCAGCACACACTGGAAGATCAACATGGAAACTATGCATCAGTTTGTTTCTATTTCAACCACACCAAAGAATATCATGTGCATGCTAGCAGACGAGTTGATGGAGGAGCCACACCAGTGCACCCATATGCAATGGAGGCAAGAGTTCGCTTCAACAAGATTTCACCAAGGGGCGCATGCACCATGGAAAATTTTAGGGGCTAATGTTCGCCCAATGGGCTAATTTTCCATGATTTTTCCACAAAAAGATTCGCCAATTTCCAATTTTATAAAAGATGATTCGCCCAAATTTTAGAATATAAAATTCTTTTACCTTAAAAATCGCCAACATTATATAGAGGATATATATAAAGTCATTATAGAATTTAATAATTTTACAAATATATCAATAAACATTTTATAGTTTTCATATTAGGGATTAGTGAGATTCGCCAATGTTTCTCAACTTCAAGAAGATTTTCCATCCTTAAAATTTTCCTTGGCATGCACACCATCACGGATGACCAAGCTTGGCATCAACTCACCACCTTCACCTTCACAAGCATGTCAAAGAGTTGGTCTCACCACAATGGACAGAGTTTCAGTGATGTCTTGCATGGTTGCTCATACCATTTTGTCTCACATGGGAACATGTGCATTGTAATGTAACATCTTGTCAAGTGGAAGTTCAAGTGTCGATAGTTGGATGTAACAGTCATAGAGTAGATGAAGAGTCATGAAGGTAGATGAACTATCACAAAGGGGAATGTCAAGGGTCACCCCACCCTTTGCTATAAATAGAACCTCATAACTCATTGTAAAGGATTTTGGTCAGCCAAGATTCCAATAGGACTATCTTATAGAGAGCTTGGATAGTATTGTAAGGAGCCTTGGCTTCTCCACTATGCATAGCTAGTATATCTCTTTGGAGGAGAAAGCAGTTGTGGTTGTAACGTTCCACTGTCAAAACTAGTGGTTAGACATGGATGTAGTGTATGTCTGGAACTTACACTTCTTAATATACAAGAGCCAGCATGTTTCATGGACATGTTGTATTGTATTTCAACTATTTGTTTACTCTAAATGATATATGTATGGTTTTTCTTACGCATGCATGGCTATTTTTGTGTATGTATGTATGAATCTTTTCTAAAACGTGTTGTTGGTTTAACCATCACTTTGGATTTCTAGCTAACTTTCCTTCCACGTTGTGATGCATCTGTGCTTGTGTGTTCCCTTCTTAACTCCGTTCTACCACAAGTTTCCAAGGGGCACACTTAGCTCAACCCTAGTGTGTTAGAACCTCTCATGCACCTTCCTTGGCTTATTGTAGTTATCACACCCTTGCTACCAATAGAGACATCTTACTTTCCTTTGTACAAAATCACGGTCAAGGAATTAGCGTATGACCCATTGCTGGGACTCATACACCAAATAGTCTGAGGTCTAATTGGGACTTCTTACCGAGGAGATCCCCTTACATGTTGGTGGGTTCACCACCATCAACATTTTCGCGCTAGAAGGAGGGCCAGATGACAAGCTAATTCCTCACATCTGTTTTGAATCTCTACGTATCTATCATGACTAACTACAGAGTTTCTCTTCCGAGTGTATGTCTTATGGAAATGACTTCATAATCTTGGAAAAGATCTCAAGTAACTTGTCACATAAAACTTATGATGGTGGAGGCCACGTAGCCTTGGTTAGGAAAGCGGTCGGCATTGTAGGCTCATGCGAAAGACATGGAATCTTTGAATAATACATGACCTGCACATTGTTCATCTACACACTATGAGGGAACCCCATGCACTGGTGTATCACGTTGCCCAAAAATTCTATTCATTCTCTTGCTCATCTGGTCACGGAGATAGACCATGCTTTCAACCACTTTAACCATAAAGCACTTGATCAAGAAATTCTGAAATTACAAAAAAGAACTCGATGAATCCATTGATCCGTTTTACACATGCTTTTGTAATCTTTCATACTGATTTCTTGAAGATGAAATTGATTGGGAATTTCTTTATGGAATATTTGAGTATCTTCTTCACATATCTAAATCCCGCTCAACACACTTTGGTGATGGAGTTGCGCAATCATAGGCAGACATAGTTTTTGTCATAAGTGACTATCCGCCTTCACCTCATCAAATAGCTCAACCACCGCATAGTGATGTGGGAGATCATGCACACACATCTATTGAAATGTCACATCCTCCCACCCCACCTGCTCTTGATATCCATGCAAATTTGGCTTGCAAGCCTGTTGGTTGTCATGTGGATTTGTTCCCTCAACCTCTGTCCCTACGTTCTATTGATCCTCCGGATTGTATTGTCTTGTGTTCTTCCATTCTGGACTCCTCACCTATTGTGAACAAGGATCAAGTTGTCGACGGAGTTGGTGTTATGCAGCCAACCTGTGCCATCATTCATGATGAGTGTGTGCGGGAATCTAAAGAAGAACCCACGATGAAGGATGACTCCCTTCCAGCCGCACCTCATCCACTTCATCCTGACATCCCTTGTGATTCTACCACTGTTGATTTTCGTTGTGAAAAACTATTTCTGGATGCTTCTACTTTTGATCATTCAGAGGACATGTTGCTTGGCATTCTATCACTACAACGCGGAGAGGACACATCTTTCTCCAAAAATATGTCCAATCTTTCATCTGTCATTTTTGAAAACATAGAGGGTGAACATATTTTCTTCTCATCTACGACTCTACATGAAACATCAAATCATGAGGATGCAGACAAACATCCTGAATTTTATGATCTTAGTTGTCATGATCTCTCCACTTTCTCATCCGATCACGATGTTGATTCAATTTTTGTTCATCTGTCTAAGACACTAGTCTATGATGATCTATCTATTGACAAAGTCGAAACCCCCTAGACTGTCGAGGCACTTCATCCTAAGTTGATGGTTATGTCAGATCCTCGATGTCTTGAGGTTGGTTTCAAATCCAATGAGGACATTATTGAAACACATAAGGCTCCTCATCACTCTCTTCTTTGCATTGAAGATCAACCAAACACCCAGATTTCGCTACCTCCACTTGAACTACAAGATCCCATCGCTCATGCATTGGAGGAATCTTACACAGCAAGCACACATGCACAACGTAAGTGGTCTACCTTTCTCACGCTTTCTTACATGTCATAGTCAAGAGAATGCATAGACTCAACATCTGCATATAGTGTAGCACAACAACATGAAAAGTCCACAGAGTGCATGTCATGTGCTTTCACTCATTTTTGTTTTGTGGATGCTTGTGAGCGCGGAGTGTGTCTATCTTCATTGTTGTATCTTTCACATCTGCTAGTTCACATAGCTGTGTTGTTCGCGAACCATGCCTTCACTGACATGGGTCAACCAATTAGCCGGTGGCTACATTGGAAGTATCACTTCTCGTGAGACGACCCATGCACTGTTAGCTTAGGAGTAGGAGTAGTGCTTCATTTTTGAGTTCTTTTCTTGCATGCATGTTTTCTTCTTAATTTTGTGTGTTTTTTTGCTTGCTTGTTTTTTTTTAACTCACTTCACATACGCATTTTATTCTTCTTCTTGCTTTGCATTTTTGGGTTTGTTTTCTTGTTTATGTCCATAGGTTAGTTTCACATGGACTGTGTGCAACTCTTGAAATAAGTTGGGTAAAGTACAAGAGGACTTGTACAACTATCAACATTTGGTTATTTTTTGTCAGCTCTCTTATGTAATAACTTGTTGTCTTCAATCCATGATACATCAATTGAAAATATGTACTGTTCGAAGTGAACCTTGGTGAAAACACAATGCTTGCATGCTAACTAGTATCACCTACTCTAGTCAGTTGTTTTTGGGTTAATCCTTGCCAGCTTAGTCAAGTAGAGTAAGGTGGAGGGGAACCTTAACAAGAACATTAGAGGTATACATAAACTACTTCTCTGAAGGAATAACCTCTTCTGCTATCAATAAGTTGGGATCCCTCTTCCACCTCTGAAATGAATAAGTGTTATGCATAGTTATGAAGTTGAAAAATGAAAAAATGGAAAAGTGAAAAAAGTTTGAAAAAATGAAAAATGAATAAGGAAAAAGAAGAGAAAGGCTTCTTGCGTAGAGAGGTTATGCAAGTAACTACACCAGGGTACTGACCAGCCTCGCTGGTAGTGGAGCCATGCTTTTCTTCCTATGTGACTCTGTTGGGATATTGTCGAGGCCTGCTTGATGCGAAGCAACACCAAAGATGAAACTAAGACTGTCATGACTATACTGCTTGTGCATCATATACTCCTTAACCCCAATCGAAACAACTATGTTGAATTGGCTTGGAATTTGTGTCAATCGACCTAGATCTTTGTAGATGCTACATCTTACAATCAAGCAATGTAGAAACCAAGACGAAATGAGAACTAAACAATACTTCCGGAGGTGTTAGACTTGCTTTTCATGAACAAGGTCCATTCATAGAGCTGGAGTTCTATCAGTTTGTTGCAAAGTGTTGTAGCAGCTACAACCACCCTTCAAAATTTTTCCTTAGCTTCGTTTTGGAGCCTCCCTACCAAACATTCACAGCAACATGTTTTGTCTTGTCAAGTACACAAGCTTCAATGATTATCTTGCTGAATGACAACCTGTCCATCAAAGCTTGTTACATCCCCCTCACGGGTTATTTCACCAGACTTGGTCCAGCTGCAAGCTGAGTAGCTCCCTCAAGAAATTGCACAATTATGGAGGGCAACCGACCTTCCCTCCAAAAATTGTGCAATTTTGTCTGGCAGCCTACTGGGCTCTAGAATTGCACAAATCTACCTGTCACTATTCACTATAAAAATTACGTAATTCCTCCCAGCAAGATTGCTCAGCCCAAAAAATTGCACAATCATGGGTAGTAGTCAGTTGATCTGCCCAAAAATTACATAATCCCTCTAGGCAGCCAGCCCAGCTCCCTCCCAGAAATGAACATTTTTTCCTTCCAGCTGAGCAGACTATTGCATGTGCAATTGAGTTGACCGGTTCCCTCTAGGATCGAGAAAAATTTCTTTTCATGCATGGGTTTCTCCTCTCAAGGCAGCATGCAAAGGCATCCCTTTTTCCAGGGAGTTATTTTTATCACTTGGAAGTTACATGCAAGGATCATTTCAAAAACCTCCCACCAAGTGTCGCTTTCCCTAGATTGGTGGCATGCACGTCGCAACCCCAATTTTATCGAAACTCATCAGCCGAATGTTGTAGAGTTAATTCCTCACATCAATCTTACAGCTCTGAAATCACACATTACATCTAGGATTCATTAGAACATTCAACTCAACTCTTTGGGGTAAGCCTACTTTTCATGTCTCATGTTGCGCTTCTGGAAATTTTTGTGTTTTGCTTCGTATGAATGTTGTCCACTTGATTTCAATGAGCGCTTGTTGTCGTCCTGATACCTACTAGCTTGTTCTAGCACCATTTTAGTTTTTTTTAACATCTCACTACTGTCGCATGCATGACACTATTTTGCACAGATGGTCATTGTTGCAGCGACTCACTTCACACACATGCATGCTTTCCCGTTTTCCGAATCCTATACTTTTTGTTTGCATGAATGATCATTCACTCTTGTTTGCACTTATCTCATCGTGCTTTCACACTTCTCATGTTTTCAGTCACCCATCAATCGGACTAGACTACCTTGGCTCGGACCGTGCCTTGCCCAGCTAGCACTGCAAATTTCCAGAAGCGAAGGCTCTACCTTCCCTCCAGACATTGCACAAGTATAGCTAGGCACTGACCTCTAGGCATGCATTGCGCAATTCTTGGAGGCAGTGTCTTGTTGGCCCCTGAAACTGCACAATGTAGTTTGCTAGTTGCATGTCACTGCTGCTTGAAATTGTGCATTGCACTGTTTCAGTCTCTGTAGGTTAGGCTGGACTGTGCATTGCATAGTTCCAGCAGTAAGTTAGCCTACTGATAGCCTGGACTATGCCTCATGCAATTTTGGCAATCAGTCTCTCGACCTCCCGTCGGAAATTGCGCAACCTTCATGATCAGTCACACAGGGATGTTTCAAGTTAGTTCTCAAGTTATTTTTGTTTTTGACTGATAGATTGCCTGCCATGAGTGTTTCCATCTCTCCAAGTATCACAGGTGATCATCTACCTATCAGCAGCACAGGTATAATGATTTCCAGGAGAGCATAGTTGAAGACACTGTTTAGAGCACACTTAGGGATGTAGTCGATAAAGTGTCTATGAACTTGCCTACCCACGAATACATCAAGTTGTTCATAGACAAGGACATCAATATATGATGGTAGGAACATCACAGCAAGCAACACCATGAACAAAAAATGAAGGTAGCATAATAGATGCAATGAACACAAGAGGAAGGTTGTTGATAGCATAGAGGTGGAACAAAGTTTCAAGCTCAAGCAAATCCACTTGTGATGAAAGCATCTTTGGAGACTCAAGCTATGAGGTGATAGCATGACATGAAGATCACGCGCAGGTAGAGAACAAAATAGAGAAGGAGTTCTATGTGCTGAAGAAGCAACTCAAGGAAGAACAGGAGCTGCATAGATGAGAGAATGATTTGCAGCATGAACAGGTACAGTAGGGGGAGCAACATGCACTCACTGATGCAACTGTGCCCTTACAAGTTATAGATCCATCCCAGCAGCTAACACAGAGTAGACATGGTGAGCAGTTTTGTTGATCGCATGCAAGGAAATTCATCAGTATGCATGTCAATATGTGCACTGATGCAATCCCACCCATTTAACAAACTCACTGAGGAAAAAACAAGAAGAAAGTCTGATAGGAGCTAAAAATGAAATTGATAGTTTATGTGCATGACCACCAGCACACACTAGAAGATCAGCACAAAGAATATGTAGCAGTGTGTTATCAGTTCGGCCGCACCCAAGAAGACCATGCACATGCTAGCAGATGAGTTGATGGAGGATCCACACCAATGCACCTGGATGGAATGGAGGCAAGTGTTCACTTCAACAAGATGTCACCATGAGGCACATGCACACCATCATGGACAACCAAGCTTGGCATCAACTCACCACCTTCACCATCACAAGCATGTCAAAGAGTTTGTCTCACCACAATGGACTGAGTGTCAATGATGTCTTGCATGGCTTGCTCAATCCATTTTGTTTCACATGGGAACATGTGCATTGTAATGTAACATCTTTTCAAGTGGAAGTTCAACTGTCGATAGTTGGATGTAACAGTCATAGAGTATATGAAGAGTCATGAGGGTAGATGAACTATCACAAAGGGGAATTTCAAGGGTCACCATGCCCTTTGCTATAAATAGAACGTCATAACTCATCGTAAAGGATTTTGTTTGTCCAAGCCTCTGATAGGACTATCTTAGAGAGAGCTTGGACAGTATTGTAAGGAGCCTTGGCTTCTCCACTATGCAGATCTAGTATATCTCTTTGGAGGAGTAGGCGTTGTGGTCGTAACGTTCCACTGTCGGAACTAGTGGTTGGACATGGGTGTACTGTATGACTGAAATTTACACTTCTTAATCTAACATGAACCAGACATTTCATGCATATGTTGTATTGTATTTCAGCTATCTATTTACTCTAAATGATATTTGTATCTGTTTTCTTACACATGCATGTATAGCTATTTCTATGTTTGTATGTGTGAATCATTCTAAAATGTGTTCTTGGTTTAACGAACACTTTGGATTGCTAGCTAACTTGCCTTCCATGTTGTGATGCATCTGTGCTGATGTGTTCCCTTCTTAACTCCATGCTATCACAGGTTTCCAAGGGGCGCACTCATCTCAACCCCCATGTGTTAGAACCTCTCATGCACCTTCCTTGGCTTGCTACAACTGTCACACCCTTGCTACCAATAGAGACATTTACCTGCCTTTGTGCAAAATCGCGGTCAAGGCATTACCATATGACCCACTGCTGGGACTCCTACACCAAATGGTCTGAGGTCTAATTAGGACTTGTTACCAGGGATATCCCCTTACATGTTGGTAGGTCTAGCACCATCAACATTTTGGCGCTAGAAGGAGGGCCAGATGACAAGCTAAGTCCTCACATATGTTTTGAATCTCTACATATCTATCATGACTAACTACAAAGTTGCTCTTCCGGAGTGTATTTCTTATGGAAACGACTTCATAGTTTTAGAAAAGCTCTCAAATAACTTGTCACATAAAACATATGACGGTGGAGGCCATGTAGCCTTGTTTAGGCACGCGGTTGCATTGTAGGCTCCTGCAAAAGACATGGAATATTTGAAGAATACATGACCTACGCGTTGTTAATCTACACACTTCTAGGGCACCCCATGCACTCGTTTGCCATGCTGCCTGAAAAATCTATTCATTCTCTTTCTCATTTGGTCGAAGAGATAGACCATGCTTTCAATCACTTTAACCGTAAAGAATTTGATCAAGAAATTCTGAAATTACGAAAAGCACCTGATGAATCTGTTGATTAGTTTTACACACTTTTTTGTAATATTGCATACCGATTTACCGAAGATGAAAATGATTGGGAATTTCTTTATGGAATATTTGAGTATCTTCTTCACATATCTAAAGCTCGCTCAGCACAGTTTGGTGATGGAGTTGCAAAATCACAAGCAGGCATAGTTGTTGTCACAAGTGGCTATCCACCTTCACCTCATCAAAAATCTCAACCACCATGGAGTGATGTGGGAGATCATGGACATACATCTCTTGAACTGTCACATCCTCCCACCCCACCTCCTCTTGATATCTCCAAAGATTTGGCTTGTAGGCCTGTTGGTTGTCACGTGGATTCATTCCCTCAACCTCCTTCCCCGCATTCTATTGATCCTTCAGATTATACTGTCTTGTGTTCTTCCATTCTGGACTCCTCACCTACTGTGAACAAGGATCAAGTTGTCGACGGAGTTGGTGTTATGTGACCAACCTACGCCATCATTCATGATGAGTGTGTGTGGAAATCTAAAGAAGAACCCACGGTGAAGGATGACTCCCTTCCAGCCATGCCTCATCCACTTCATCCTGACATCCCTTTCAATGCTGCCACTATTGATTTCCCTTGTGAAAACACATTTCCAGATATTTCTACTTCTGATTATTCAGAGAACATGTCAGATGTCAGTCTATCATTGCAATGCAGAGAGGACACATCTTCCTCCAAAAATTTGTCCAATTTGTCATCTGTCATTTCTGAAAACATAGAGGGTGAACATCTTTGCTTCTCATCTACCCCTCTGTACAATTCATCAAATCATGAGGATGCTGACAAACATCTTGAATTTTCTGATCTTGGTTGTCGTGATCTCTCCACTTCCTCATCCAATCACGATGTTGATCCAATCATTGTTAATCTGTCTAAGACACTGGTCTACGATGATCTATATGTCGATGAAGTCGAAACCCCTTAGACTGTCGAGGCACTTCAACCCGAGTTGATGGCTATGTCAGGTCCTCCCTGTCCTAAGGTTGGTTTCACTTCTGATCAGGAAATTGTTGAAACACGTAAGGCTCCTTATCACTCTCTTAAGAGCCCTATCCTAGGGTCTTCTAATAGATCTATTTCTCTAGAATTGAAATGCAACTAGAGGTAATAATTTACTTTCTTACAAGACTTTTAAACAATGAAAATTTTACCATTTACATCATAATCCTTATAACTTATAGTGAACATTCTATTTTAATAAATTTACATGAACAATCTATAGAGGAATACATGTATAGGTGGCTGGTGGATACTCCTGTGAGCCGCTGCTCCTGTTGAACACTCCTCTTGACTAACCCAACTGGATTTACCACCCAGCGAACTAGGAAATAATTCCTAGCCCAGGAAATCTCCACAGGTTTCCTAGCCCTCCGATCCGAAGTCCAACCAGATGTAGTGCGTGTATCCAAGATGAATGATCCAGACCAAGATGAAAAATATTTCCCTCCTCTCAACAACCCAAGAAACCTCCAAAGGTTCCTGAGGTCTCCAAAAATCATAACCAATCCTAAAATCATAGCCAACCCCAAAATCATAAGCAAGACCCAACATCCCCCTTTCTCCCTTCCTCCTTCCCCTTTTATGCTCTTCCTCTCTTCTCCACCTCAACCACCTCTCATTAATGTCATTAATTTCCCTTTCTTCCTTACAGTTGACTTCTCTTCTCCCAAGTAATCTGACAGTACATTTGGAAATGTGATATGAATATAAAATTAGGTAATTAATGGGAGAGTACATTTGGGAATGTGAGATGAGGACCATGTCTTATCCCAAGTAAATGTGAGACTACATTGGGGAATGTGAGATGAATATATATATTATTTGAAATAATGGAAGGAGAACATATCCTACCTAAGATTCAATTTGAGAAGGAAAGTTGGGAATTTGAATAATAGAAATCATGAATTTAGACAACAAATTTATAGTTTCCCAAATGAAGTTATTCACCAATATTTCTCAATATTTTCAGGTAATGTAAACATTAATAAAATTTGCAGGATAAGATTTAAGTGGGGCATTACATACACCCCTCCTTCAGAAAACTTTTTCCTGAAGTTAGAATGAAAAGATACAAGGAGTTCGAAAGCATAGCAGACCAGAGAGAGTTATAGCAGTAAAATTTGATAAGTCAGACAATGACATTACTTCCCATCAAGTGTCTCCAATTGATCTATATCCCCCTGTCCATCCTAACCTACTTCCGTTCCCACCCTATCCGTCCTCTGCTACTTTATTAGTGGCAATGACCATACTAACCACTGATAAAACCGACATGGTGGAAGCGTCGACTATATCGACCTAACTTCCCCAGCAGGCAACTGGCAATCGTCATCACACATCTAGGGGAGTGTTTCCACCACTGCCCTCCCACGATTCCAGGTTTCATAGGATACACAGTGGGAAATGCCTCCACCCCTCCGTCACAACTAGGATCAACGCCCTAACATGGACCACACTACAAAGTTGGTTGGACTTGTCGTCAAATAATATAGTCAGGTAGTCTTTTCCACCTGTCATTTGCATTTTACTCATGTCATAAGAGTTCATATCAAGTAGATACCAAATGTAATAGAACAATGTGCATTATACCTTCCCCATGATATGTCTCGACCTTCCCTCAATGGAAGAGTGGCTCTCGGCTATCATATAGTTTTTTCCCCCTGCGGGTCAGCTCTCATTCATGCATTTATATAACAACAAAACGTATAATCATCACACTATTAAGTCTAGTATCCACGTGTCAATTTTGTAGTTCATACTGGAAACAATCAAAATTTCACTACGTCATTCATTAGATAAATCATATCCACTTAAGCCATACATGAAACAACAATAGCTCTGATAAGTCATATACTAGATAAATCATCACCAAGTAAGGCATACATCAAATATTTCCATCATCAAAATTCAACCTAAGTAGTTTCGCATGTTCAACCAAATGCATCAATATTACACAATGTTCATAAATAAATAACATGGAACTGCAAAATAAAACCTTAACATAGGTAGCTATCTATGTCAAAATGGGCATCATAAATGCTCATGTGACATCCTTGTGGAACTCCTCAAATCAATTAGAGTTGAAACAAATTCAACTGTCTATCATGGAAAATAGCATTTGAACCTAGATATGCTATAAGGTGGTACCAAAACCAAAACAATGGCAAGCAACAGATAAGTGCACTATCAATTCCACTAGAAGGTGCTAGTATAAGTTTCATGCATATAGTTTCTTTAAAACCTTAGTGAATATAAAATTCTCACTCTTCTAATTTGATGGTTTTTCATCTTCCAAACCAATTAGTTAATCTTGAAGATAAAAGACTCAAAACTTCAGAACTACTTCCAGCATGATTTTCATATTTTATTTTTTTGTAAATTGAGAGAAATGTCCTCCAAATGCCAAAGGTTCAAATTTATTATATATTTAATCATTGTTTACCAGTACTAAAACAATTTCATGATATATAATGCAGCTCACAATATGACCAGGCATATGAGAAATA